>JAQFVV010000034.1:6878614-8107877 GCA_028023455.1 Epiperipatus broadwayi
TTATTATTGTTTTATTTTACAAAGCATCCATGACATAAACATGTCACACCCTCCAACTTTAATAAATTTATTATCAGCAATACTGACCTCCCAATGTAACTTTATTATTATTATTATCGAATAAATGCTTTGATCACATTCCCACTTTGTTGCTTAGTAAGCTTTTGTCCATGATATTCTCGAAATCAATAACTATTTTAGAACACTTAATTTTCAAATATTTTCTTAGACTTGTATAATTGCTCAAAACACATCGCACATGTTCCTATCCCATCAAGCACATTATCATAATGCTATTATCCCGAGGAATAGAATATATCACTTTGCTTTAAAATCCTTTTGTCATATAATGCCAACAATTATTTAATACGCGTCCCTGTCTCATATATGCAGACAGTGGCATTATATATATAATTTATATAAATGCTAAGGTTTACAGCCTTGTTAAAACTATTATTGAAATAATAGTGAGCGTTTAATAAAATTTATAATTATAAATAAATTTTGTGAAATTATTTAAAACTAAATTTGATCTTTTATTTTATTTGATTCCTATCACTGTCTTGGTCTATATATATATTTTCTGCATTTTTTTTGTAAATCCATAGACGTTAATTAGCCATCCAAACTTCTTTTAGTATAGAGTCCTTTGTTTCTCCCTGACCACCAGGTACCCGTCAAAGGTTATACTAGTAGTGGCATCAGATGCGTTGTCACGTAGATGACGCTGTGAAATTTGGACTTTAGATTCGAACTTAGTATATCTAGAAGGCAACCCTTCCTAGAATGTTCAGTTTCATGTCTGGGGTTTGAATTCTGCAGTGTGTTAGCGAGATAGATGATTCTGACTGTTACAATTGATTGGTCTTATGACCCTAATATTATATTTTAGAAACTTTTGAAGATTTTTAGACTTTGTAACATTTTTATATTACAGTGAAGGATCCAAATTTCACTTCCATGTAGTATAATATTGGACACAACAACCATTTTATATAAAACTAATATAATTGCAATAGTTATACCATTCTAATGAAATATCCTATATTTTAAATTATTATAAACAACACTTTAAACAGTATCATATTTAATTTCTCTTCTTGTCTATCTGAAAAACTTCCAAGGTATTTAAATTATCTCACATTCTTGAGTTGATAACTATCTGAGCTAAAATTGATGAACATTTTTCTTTTATCTTTAGCTGATAAAAGACTTGACTTTTTTTGAATAATTAATTATTAAACCAAATTCTTAATATGTTGCATTCAAAACATCAAATACATTCTGTGTACTGATTTTTGAATTAGCAAATATATCTTAATCGACAGCATACTATAAATTCAGAATATAAAGTTTGTTTTATGCTTTGAATTTATTCAAATTAAATATTCTACTACCCAATCTGTATTGCATCTTGATGCCTAATTCATAAAGCTATATCATAAAAATAAATGTTTAACACCAATTTTCATTTCCAATGACCTATAGTTTAATACTTACTGCAGTATTCAAGGTCAAGGTATAGACATATATAATTGTATAAATATAGCGAATATGTAAAAGTAATAACAATTGTATAAATAGAATAAAATTAATAACTGTAATGTATAATAAATATATAAAATAACTGTATAGTAATTAAGTATAACAATGTGTAAAAATTACAATGTTATTAATTCATAGACAGTTGTATAATAATAGAAAGCTTAGCTGACCTTATAGGGTCAGAAAACTATGTAAAATACCATATATGGTGAGAAACGTGAAAATACTGTGTGTATGTAAAAACGTAAGTGAAAACATCATATATGGTTAGGAATGCAAAAGACTCCACGAGTCTTGAGGGGTATATAAACCCTCATAACCTGTTCTAATTGTTCTGATGATCTGAATACGTTCCGAGTATGTTCTGAGTTTTAATTATTTTATTTCGCCTTATAATAGGTTATGTATATAGTTGAATTTAACTGTATTAAACTATAATCTTACCATCTCAATTCTGCCTTTTTCCATTTATTTCCTTGCTGGTCATAAGATTCAGCATATTGGTGCAGTTGGCACAGGAATCGAATCAAAGAACGTGGCAGTAATACAGGAATGGAACTGCATTAAAAATTGGCTCGGTCATCATAGGATCAAATCTCGAAATAATTGCCTAAACAGCAAGTGGATTTGAATCAACAGAGAAATGGCGAGCATAACACAAGTTTCTATTTGCGAATTTAATGTACAAAATTCGAGTGATTGGCCACTGTATATTCAGAGAATTAAAAACTACTTTATACTAAATAGTATTATGGAGAATACTGTAAAAGTAGCCTCATTACTTTGCTTTTCAGGCAAAAGAGTAATCGAAATAGCTAACAAACTGTGTGAAAATTCTCCGGAGACACAGAAATACGATGAGCTTGTAAAACAGCTAAATGAATATTTCAATCCCCAGCCATCCAAGTTTATTGCTCGATTGCACTTTAGAAGCAGAAGGCAAAGAAAGAATGAAAAAATAAAAGAATATGACATTGGTTTAAGAGAGATGGCAAGGCCATGCCTTTACGGTAAATATTTAGACGAAGCCCTTATGGAACAATTATTATATGGAATAAATGATGATCAATTGAGGCAGATCTTATTGGGAATAAGAGATGTAACTTATGAAGAAGCTATCAGACATGCAACAGCGTATGAATTGCAGCTTGATCAAGCAAGAGAGTTCAGAAGTTTTATGAAAACAGAACCACTTCAAACTACAATATTTAAAACGTTTGGAGTTAAACCCAAAACTGATAAACAAATTAAATGTTTTTGATGTAGAAAAATTGATCACAAAGCCCGTGATTACAGTTTACCAGAAACTGAAAGTTATCGAAAAATAACAGAGTATCCCGAAAGATGGCACCACCATACAAAGCCGAACAGAGAATTTACGTGCAAAGCGATGGAAAGTAGCTACCTAAAAAGTGCTACTATAGACGAATCTGATCGAAAAATAACCGAGTATCCTGAAAGATGGCACCACCATACAAATCTGAACAGAGAATTTATGTGTGAAGCGATAGAAAGTAGCTACCTAAAAAGTGCTACTATAGACGAATCTGATCAAATTATGATATAAATAAAAAAAATCGACATAGAATCGCAAGTCAAAAATAATTATCCCAGCTTGTTCAAAAAAGAACCAGGAAAACAAAAAACCTCACCTCTAGAAATAGAGTTAAGAGACAGAGGAAAACCTTTTGTAACAAAACCTCAGAAAGTACCTATAGCACGGCAAAAATTGGCAGATTGAAACCACCATCAACAAACCAGCAATTGGCGCAACCGGCAAGAACTAGAAACCCCTCATCTCATCTCAAAGACTATGTTAGGTGAAAAACCATACTTCTGGAGTGGGGGAGGAGTGCAGTATTCAAGGTCAAGGTATAGACATATATAATTGTATAAATATAACGAATATGTAAAAGTAATAATAATTGTATAAATAGAATAAAAGTAATAACTGTAATGTATAATAAATATGTAAAATAACTGTATAGTAATTAAGTATAACAATGTGTAAAAATTACAATGTTATTAAATCATAGACAGTTGTATAATAATAGAAAGCTTAGCTGACCTTATAGTGTCAGAAAACTATGTAAAATACCATATGTTAAATCCGCACTTACAACTGTGCCAATGTTATAACCGTAAGTCATACTGTGTGGTCAGCCAATAACATTATACAATTCCCACACTATTCGTTTCCAACGAGCGCTCTCCAACGAATCGGTCTGCAATGAAGCTCTCCAACGAATTGGTCTGCAATGAATGCTCTCCAACGAATTGGTCTGCCATGAAGCTCTCCAACGAATTGGTCTGCAACGAAGCTCTCCAATGAATTGGTCTGCCACGAAGCTCTCCAAACGAATTGCTCTCAATATCTCCACTGCGGTCTCTTTCAGCTACATCTGTGAACTACATTTCCACTGGGCGCTGATCATTAACCGCCAGCACTGACGCAAGATATCTCTACTTAAATACTGCTTACTCAGTACTGCTTGACGGCTCTCTATGTTACACTGCTTGATGTTACCCAGTCTTCTTATCACTCTCTGACAACTGCAATGATCAATCAATGCACTGACCAATAAGGTAATGTCTCTTATCTAGAAACATTTTTAATTAGCAAATATTTCTAGGAATTGTCGATCGTCATTACATCAATGCACTAATTAAATTCCTCAGTTATCAGAGCGCGATCTAAAAACAGCCTTACGAATAAATTCTAGTTTTTTTCTGGAATGCACAAACATGTCTGCCATTTTACAAAACACTACACCATATATGGCGAGAAACGTGAAAATACTGTATGTAAAAACGTAAGTGAAAACACCATATATGGCTAGGAATGCAAAAGACTCCAGAAGTCTTGAGGGGTATATAAACCCTCATAACCTGTTCTAATTGTTCTGATGTTCTGAATACGTTCTGAGTTTTAATTATTTTATTTTGCCTTATAATAGGCTATATATATATAATTGAATTTAACCGTATTAAACTATAATCTTACCATCTCAATTCTGCCTTTGTCCATTTATTTACTTGCTGGTCATAAGATGCAGCACTTACTTTTAATGTTTCATGATCATGTAGAAACTGTATAAGTAAACTTTTTTGATAAACATTCAACTAATTTCAAACAATGTGACACATTCGTTTGATTAACAGAGTCAAATGTCTTAACCAAATCAATCATATATATATATATACAGTATATATGTATGTATATATATATATTACTCTTACATATGTGACATTTTTCTTGCATTTTACTGGCAACAAAAACATATGTTTATACTGATTCTTGATTCTTTAAAAACACTCTGGATCTCTAATAAACATTAATCTATGAATGGAAGCAGTCTATTCCATTAAATCCTTGCAAACATCTTTGCTGTAATGGATAACAATGATATTCCACAATAATTACTATAATTTTATTTATTTCCTTTATTTTTAGGAATTGAAATAATAAAAACATCCTTAATATCAGACAACACAACTTCACAAGTCCTTATATTAATAAAAAAATTCTAATACTCTGGAAACTAATCAATTATTACCATATTTTAAAACTTCTCCAGATAGTTTATAAGAATTTTCAGGAAGTCTTTCCATTTTTAAAATTACAAAGAAATCTTTCACTAAGCTGGAGATTTTTGTCCAAATCTAAATGAGTCCATAAATTGATAGATCATTAAAAGTAATCATTTCAATTCTTCTATTATTAATCTAAAGATCACCCAAATTCTCTATCTTATTGAAATATCATTATCATCAAGTACAAAAGTGTTGTCAGTAACATTATTTTTCAGGTTTCCATATATTATTTTCACCTCATCAGAAGAAAATTTAAAATAAACATGATTAGCAGATATCATTATCTTCTGTGTAGTTTTAATCTAACAATTATTAGTGTTCTGATTAAAAGACAAAGTTCTGCTTGGCAGATTAAAAAAACAAACATTGTTGCTTAATAACAAATATAGACATTTAAAAGTAAAAGTTTAAGGCAACTATCATCTTTATCTTTGATCAATAAGATTAGTTAAGATTTCTCTTTTGACATATCTTATGTTTAATCTGCGCAGTATGCTAACATACATTTTAGGTCAATAAAGACAACTATGAAATTGCTACTCTATTTTATTTGCCCTGCAGTGCCCATGTAGACAATGTATGATTTCAGTATTATAAACTTCTTTTGTATTATGATTTCAAACTGTAATATAGTCTCCAGACAGTAGCAGAAAGGTTTGTGCATGAAATCCTCATCTAGTGCCTATTCATCCACTTTTCTCAGACTAGTTTCTAGCTTGTGGCTTTTATCAGTAAAGAGCTTTGGATCTGAGAACACTACTCTTAGATCTAAGGATCTAATGCAATTCTTTAGCAGCCAACTTTTAACTATAAAGCTAGAAACTCAAAATGAAAATACATTAATATTTTCAATCCAAGCTCATTTACCTATATAGTCATATAGATCTGAACCCAGTTCCACAGCTATACATTTTGGGGTCCTTGGTTAATCAAAAACCACAATCATTTTCATCATATTAAACCAACAAAACATCACATAATTACAATTTCATATGCTTACACAAGCTGTAATTAGCAGTAGCAAACTCTCCAGAAAGTAGCGCAAGCCTTCCTGCATCTGTTGATTACTAAGGCTTGCACTAGATGGTACTACTATCTGGAGACTTTGCTACTGCTAATTACAGATTGTTTAAGCATAGGAAATAGTAATCATGTGATAATATAATTTATTAAATGTTATGGTTTTAAATGTAGATAACATTAATATTTTCTTTATAGCATCTTTTTTTGCTTGTGATAGGCTATCCACGGTTGTGCAAAAACCCAATAGCATCAGATCATTTGAACTTGTAGCAATGATACTATTATTTCCAACATAGTTTGGCAGAAATTTATTATTTGTGCCAATATATGGATTAGTCTCCAAATGGAAAAAACCCCAGTGTTTTAATGGTATTGATATAACAATGCTATGCACAACGAATGAAATTTTCTCTTAATCTAAAACAGGAGCATATGTAGTAATAAAATGAGCACAAGTATCACTGTATGAAATTATTTTTAAAATTTAGACTTTAAAGCAAATACAACACAAATTTAATACCATTAATCTTTTATTGATACAACTAAAAATAATAAAAACTATTAAATAACTAAATTAGATTCTATAGAAAAACGAACAGGATGCACTCTCTGTTTACCAGTTGATATAGACTAATGTATAATTACTACTTTGTTTATTTAAAAAAAAAAAAAGATGAACATCAAGCAAAATCTGGGAACTATACTTTTATGTATATAGTTAGATTAAACTATAATTACTATTTTCTTTGAGAAAGACGTCAAAACATTAAGGAAGATGGGTAATCATGGTCTTTAATTGTTTTTTGAATTTAATGGCAGTTGACGAGGGTTAAGGGATTAACCAAAAGTACTTCTGTGGATTGAAATGACTGTATATAATAGTTAATCACCATTATATTTATTATTTTTATGAAAATATATACATCTACATATGTGAGTTATATGTATATATATATATGCACAAAACATATTAAAAGTGTCTTTAGTATTATTGCAAATATACTTTTTAAGAATTAAGATTTTTATTTTAATTTGAAAATAACGTTGATATATATAAGCTTAGCCTTCAATCAATTTGCGGTGTGTAGTTTAATATACTTTTCTCCTCATTTATTAAAATGTCGTTATAATCAAAACCGAGTTTCTTATATATTAAAACAAATTCTGAGAAAAGATGCTAAAATAAAATTATAAAAGAAATGGTTAAATGTCAAGCAGACGATTATTGTTTCTTTTTTTTCAAACCAGTTTAATCCAGTAAGGGCAATTGCTGCCGATTTACTTTAAGAATACGTTTTCATATTTCGTGGCAAATAATTTTTTTCTTGTACAATAATTAAAATGTAAATAGTGTAATAGTATATAAAAATAAAATTATCAAGAGATTTTTTAAATTTATTTTTCATTGACATTATGCGGAAAGAATGACGCAAGAAGCGCTGCAGCAAAAGTTAAGGAGATGCGCTGTTGCATTGGGAAGAAATTAGTATATTATTTCGTTTTTATTAATTAATATCTGAGTACTATTTAATTATGAAATTTGGTGTAGCGTAAGTATGCTTTATTTATTTCTTTTTATTACAGGTTTTTTATTTGTTACATGACGTTTTATTTCACCCTTATTTTGTTATACTTCTGAATGGATGATTTCTCGGGGAAACGATTCGATTTTGTGATCTGATTGTTTTTTCATTCTTTGAATATAAAGTATAGTAAGAAAACAATTGATATCTGAGCCAACATTGTGTTTTAATTTAATATGTATTTGCAGTGATAATCAAAAAAGGATAAAATCTTACGATGGCTAATCACTGCAAGGCTATATCTTATTAATTTAATGAATATACGGTTATAGCTAGAATATAAAACAAATAAATATTAAATGAAATTAAACCATAATTATATCACCATCGTCATTATTAGCTTCCAAAAGATAGAATTCTAGAAGTTTTATGTCTTGCTCTACTCAAAAACCCATAGTTATTCCAGTCTTAATTTAGTTTTCTAATTTTAATATATGTTCTTTTATTTATTCTTTATATGCTTTTATTTATATATGTACACGCTGCTATATATAGATACTTTTGTAGGAGAAATAAACTAATTTATTGCTTTATCAATATGTAACTCTTGTGATTATTATTTACTGTTTTTTTCTTACCCGTTTTTTTAAATATCTTCTACTGCTCATCTTTACTTTAAGTATATTTTCAATTCAACACGTCTTTCTTTTCATATATATATATTTCAAAAATAGTCTTTTGCTACCTTTCTCTTTTCAGCAATTCTACATTACTCAGCTTTCCATTTTTTCCATTTTCTTTTACCTCTAATTTTCCTTAATTTCTCAAATTTCATTTCCATCCAGAGAAAACATTTAGCAAGTCTTTTTTTAAAAATTAGATCTACTATCACTGGTTCACAGAATAACCTCCTATTCTTAACAAAAAATTATTTAAACTTTGCAATTCATACTATAATTTTTTATTATTATTCTTTTTATTAGTTAACCAATTTTCCAAATATTTAAAAGCACGATCTGTCCATTTCTCTTCATTTTTTTACCATCTATTTTAATCATCACCAAATTTCTGCAAATTATCAATTCTACACGTATTTTAGTAAATCCATCATTACTTGGTAGAATTAACACCATTCTTTACATTTAAGCATTTAATTGTACTTATATATATATATATATATGGACTGTCTTTGTGCATAATGTATATACATGATTATAAATAAAGATTATTTTATTTTTACTATGTAAATACGAGTAGTGCATTTGGATATTTGGATTTATTGCATTACCTCTCAACTCCCAATTATAAGGCTATCATCCCACACTAAAACACACTCATTCTTTTAATCCAAGCTAATTTGCCTACATAATCATTCCAATCTGAAACAGTTCAGTATTTAGTCATTCCAATCTGAAATCATTTCAGTTTTTATATATTTTAGTGTCTTTGATTGTTTAATAATCATAGTCACTTTTATCATTTGGCTAGGATTGGTATTAATCCACCAAAACATCACATGATAACTTTTTCATTATGCTTGCACAAAACAAAAGCAATTTTTCCCCCCCATACAATAGTACCATCTGGTACAAGGTCTACTAATCAATAGATATTAAAAGGTTGTGCATCATAATCCCTTTCCTGTGTTTTCCATCCAATATTCCAGACTAGTTTTAACTTAACAGCTTTCATCATTGAGAATCTTGAACTAAGTGACATCTACTGTGTGCGAAAGCTTTTACTCCTGTTTTAATAGTTTATGTAAGCATAAAGAAAAAGTGATTGTGTGATGTTTTAGAGGTTTGATATATAGATACTGAACTGGTTTCAGATTTGTATGAGTATACAGGCAAATTGTCTTGGAATGAAAACATTTGTGTGTTTTTCAGTTTCTGTTGATAGCCTTATAACAAAAAGGTAAAGTGGTAGTTAGAAAGGTGATGCGTTAATTCCAAATATCAAGGTACACTACTCCCATATCCAAGACATTAGCATTTATTGATTACTAGTTTGCATTAATGGCACTATTATGCTGGAAAAAAGTTTTGCTATTGTTTTAATAAAGAAATATTTGCCATTGTAGTATATAGATTTTTTTCCGGTGTCTTCAAAACTTGTGACTGATGTAGATTCTGTCTCAACTGGCATATTTTGGTTCATTTGGCATTGTTGTTACTGCGGGATCCATAATTCTATATTTGAATCTATATCAGGCTAGCAGAAGCATAACCTAATCAGCATTTTCATGCAGGCATTTTCGTAAATTCAAAATTTGTTTGTAATTCCTGGGTGAATAATTATCTTTAGACTCCATAATATATATTTTTCCCTCAATGAATAGTTCTTGTTTCTCATCCATAAAGTTTTGTGAAATTTTGTGATTTATTGACTGCACATTTTGTGCAAATTCATTCATTCATTTGCTGATATGCATCATGAGTTGTAGTTCATTGGGTTATTATTAATAGGTTAATTGCTATTTTTATTACTTCATTTTTCGGATTTAGTTACATCTGGCAACCTATTAATTACACCAATTTATGGGAGATTTCTTTGGCCCTACACTTGTTGCACTGTAAAATTGTAAGCATTCACAAAGTAGGATGATCTCAGCAAGCTGAGTGAATCATATTTGTGGAAATTCCTTTAAAGCAGCAAATACGTAAAATAAAAATTTACAGTTTGTATGCAAAATAAATATTTTTCAATAATTGTGTTGATGGAACTTTTTTAATGCTTATTCTGTCTATTTGAGAATATTTTTTTTCAATCCCAATCAAGGTATAAGATGTAAATGCAACGGATGATGCAGTACCCCCCCCCCTTTTTTTTTTTTTTTAAAAACTATGTACTGGGATTACTCTATTCCACTTGGTATGGCATCACACATGAGAATCAATTCCATCATAAGATATCGTAATAGACCACTTTTTTTGTGTTATCAGTTAATTTTTTTCATTTATCAATAGCTTATATTTGTTTGTATCTTTACAACCTAGGTAAAAAAGTCTAGAACTTTCTTTTGTTTGTTGTCATCCTGCTATACCCTTTGTCTTAAATTTCTGTAGGATTAATTCTTTGGGCCACAATAACTAAAACTACTAATTTTTGGCTTAAGACATACATTTACCAGCAGGACGCATTTAATTTCTGCTTCCTTAAATTTATTTAAAAAATTTCTAGTGGCTTTAAGAATTGCCCTTTACTTTTGGCTATTAATAGGAAGTTGTCAATGCCAAATATTAATCTATTGACTTTGTTAAAGAGCTTTGTACATAATAGTAGCTATAATGTTCTGGAGGCTTCTTTGTTGAGAATTGGAATAAACATGCCCAAATTCTATTTTAGTGAATCCTTTACCACTAGCTAATATAGAAACTGTTTGTTTTATACTTGAAGAAGGTAAATTGAGCAACAATGCATTATTTATATTGCAATGATAATCCCTGTTGTACTTTGTTATTTTTAAAAATGGATACCTTTGGTCTATATCATTTTGAAAGATATATTAACATGTAATCTATCAAAATTTTAGATGTCTTGTCTTTCAAAATAAAAGTTAATGGTTGACAAAACAACTAATCAGTTTTATTTATTTATTTTTATATACTTAAGTGGATTTACCTATTTTGCCTTGATTTTTAAAATCTGCTATGCCAATAGTGATTTAAATCACACTGACTAATAAATAGCTTAGCAGTTTGAACAAATTGTATTACATTCTATTATTATGCTCATTGCATGATACTAGAAAATGCAGTACTTGGGTATTATTCCTGCAACCAAGGAAAGATAGGAGGACTTTTCACATTCGTATCAATACACTGCTAACTTTTTAATGTTATGATTTTGGCAACACCAAACATTACAAAGTTAGCAATGCTTTGATAGGAATGTGAAAAGTCTTCCTTTCTCTCCTTGGTTGCAGGAATAATACCCAATAGTTTTAGAAAAATACACAAAAATTAATTTTATAGGAAATATACACGTACTTCTATGCAATGTAGACGGATGCAAAGAACCAAATTTTATAATTTTCTTCCACCAGTTTAAAAAAAAATTGTAGAATGAAGGCATACTGGATCCATTTTTCTATACGAAATTGATACAACAGAAATATATCTTTTTAAAAGTAAAAAAAAAAATCTATGAAAGAAACATAAGCAGATGATGCTTGAATGCGAAATTTAATCGAATGATTTTAAACCAAGAAAAATACTGAAATTTGTATAAATAGTTTTTAAAATCACATTACAAACATTCAACAAGAGTCTACTTACTGTCTGAAATAGAGTACAGTATTGTATTTTCCAGGAATTCTTACATACAAAACGTGATTATCAGCCCCTTCCCCCCATTCCTACTTCTCCGAAATATTTATAGAGCACGTGATTGTGCAGTACATGCTAAAAAATAGAATCTTACCAAGCAATGTAAACCAACGGCAATTTATTTTTTGAAACGAATGTTGTCCAAAAAAATAATAACAAAGTCAACGTATTTATTCAATTAGTAAATGAAAAAAAAACAATAAATTCCTGCAGCTCTTTGAGTAGAAAAGTCAACATAACGAAAAATAGAATAAGAACTCTAAATTGCAACACTACAATTGTTAGTCTTTCGATTGGATAAATAACTGGAAATTGCAGCAGTTGGTGAGTTGTTTTATAAACAAAATTAAAAATGTTTTTGATCCTAAAGCAAGTAAAAGAAAACCACAGTAATACCAAAGTCTACATATTAATTCAATTAGTAAACATTTTGAGTATATGCTTTTTAGACTGGAAAAGTAACTGGAAATTGTAAAAGCAGCAGCATTTTGAGCAAATCAAAAAGGAACAACAGCCGTAATAATAATGTAGTCGTAGCAGTAAATATAAAGTGAACATATTAATTCCATTAGTAATTCGAGAAATAACTGTACATTGTAGCACTCTGATCAAGTAGTTGTTAGACTGGCGAAATAATTATAAATTAAAACACTTTGAGTAGATCAAAGGAAACAACAGTATTAATAAAGTCAACGTTTTAATTCAGTTACTAAATAAAAAAAATAAGTATTAATTTTAGCACTTGGATCAGATGGTTTTTAGACAGGGGGAAAACGTTCCTTATGTCATTCAACATGGAAAAGGTGTCATCATGTCTGTGTAAGCAGGAGTAAAAATGTTTTTTTATATGAAAGCAAATAAAAGGAAAAAAACCCATAAATAACAAACTCAACGCTTTACTTCAATTCATAATTTAAAAAAAAAACAATTAGGGAGATTGTATTAATATGATCAGATGGTTTTTAGACTTGAGAAATAATTATAAGTTGCAACATTTTGAACAGGTAAAAGGAAGCAACAACAATATTTATAAAGTTAACGTATTAATTTAATTCTTAAATAAAGAAATATCTGTCAACGAATTATTTCAATTAGTACATCACTTTAAAAAGTAGCATTTGTAGCATTTAAAAGGAAACAACGAAGTATTAATAAAATCAACATTTTAATTCAGTTACTAAATCAAAAAATAAGTGTTATTTTCAGTACTTTGATCAGATTGAATAAAAACTGAGCTGAAATTAAAAATGATCAAACAAAATTACAATAACAACAAGGAGCAACTTTAAAATGTAAAAAATAAAATTTTCAATCAGCAAATGCAATAACCCCCCCCCCCCCAAATGACACTAAGAAGTTTTGACATGTAAGAAATTGTGTTTTGTTGACACATTTTAAACACATTTTTTGAGATGAAAAAAGCGCGTGTTTATTTCACGGTTCGCAAGATTACACGTTTTATCGCGTATGTGGAAAAATCCTCCTATCTATCCTAGGTTGCAGGAATAATACCCAAGTACTGAAAATGCGACTCTCTTGTTAGAAATTCTAAAGTTTAAATTGTATCTTTTTCAGAAATCAAATCAACTAGTTTTTGTAATTATAGATAAATTTTAAAATTAGCTGGAGATATTTTTTCTGATTTCAATTATCTTTACCTGACAGGTTTTTTGAAATAATGAAAGCTACTAAACTGAGCCACTTTTTATTGTTATGAAAAATATGTTCTTAGCAAAAATTAGTTGAAGCATTAAACAGACTGCTGGAAATTGCAAAAACTGATATATTTTAGACTCATATATACTAACTAGAGTTGCTAATTTTAAAATTCCACAAGAGATTGAAATCTGTCCAGGTATATTGGCCATTTTCCTGAGAAACCTGTTATAACAGTAGCTATTGTCAATCTTCCAAGCCTTTGAGAGATTTAAATGAGTGATTTTAATCTCTACTCCAAATTTATGGTTTTAGGCTGATTCTATAGATAATTGTTGCCATAGCTATTGCCTGAACATTAATTTTATTTTTGAACTCTATTTTTCTCATTCTTTTTTGCTGATAATGTTGCAATTTTACAAAGATAAAATGTTTTATTTCATTTTAAGCTTATTGTTGTATTTGACATAAAATAAAAAACAAATCTCATATATTCATTTTGGAAATAGATTCCTCTACAATAAGATGAATCAGATCTTTAAATCAGAAAGAAAGCTGACAATGAACTCCATTGTACATGCAATATTCTGAAGATGTGAAATTTTCTTTGCTGTTTAATTGTTTTGCTGTGGATAATAGTAGTATCATATGATATTGGTGTACTCGTGGTTGCTCCTTTTCCATATATAAGTTTATACAGCCTATTATTATTGCATATATCTGTCTCTTATATGACATTCTATTATTAGCTAAAGACAGGTGCTTATTATATATTTTATTAATAAACTGCTGAAACAATTCAGATTAATCATTCAATTACTATAGTAGACTTGGAAATATAATTGATTGTTGTTTATTAAACTAATTAATAAATGATTACATTCTTTAATCACAGAATCCAATAAGGTCAATGAGTTTATTTTTTTAGGCAAAGCAAATTAATTGAGTCATTTACTGCATAAGTTAGCTATATTATTAGAAAGTGAATTCTTCTATTCTCTGTTTTTAATTATCTATGTTAAATATGTTGATTTGTTAAATGATTGTTGTTTTAATAGGAATGAAATAAGTGTAAAAATATCAGTGAATGTTTAATTACTACTGAAATAGAAGTAAATTAATGACTTATAGCAAGTAAAAAAAAAAGATAAGTGATTAATGCTATTGATAAAAGATCAAAATAGAAAATATACAAATCTTGCTGTCATCTTTTTCTATATAATCTCATTAATGCAGATTATCTTTACAAACCTTGTTTAATAAAGAGATATTTGAATAATAGGTCCAATTTAATAATTTTACCTATGATAAATTCAGTAATTGAATTGTAAGGAAACTCAGACTTATAAACTTGAACCTATATAAACTATTCTCAGTATATATAAAGTGCAAAACATTTAAAAAATGTGATATGCTGTCAGCATAGAATTCAGTTCTTGTCTATCCCATTCTGAGTGAACATTTATTGTAATATGCTAATATTATTAAAATTTTTCATGATTCAATATCTTGATCTATGGGAGATGTGCATTTGAAGAAAAAATTCAATCTGTGAAAAGTGAAAAATGGGCTGCTTATCTTGAATTGAGGATTGTTTATATATCCCTAAAACAATATGTCTCTTTATTAAAAAATTCCTTGCCCAATTTTTTTTATATATATACAAAATTACTAATCGTATCATTTAAATTTAACTTTTTTAAAGTTTGAGTGTTTTCATCCAAAAAATTTATTCAATAATATTTTTATAAAATCAATAAAATAAAATATTATCACTAACTATTGCTTGCTAATAACTATTTCAAATAAAAATTTTATAATTAGATGACAGCCTTAAGTAATCAAATATTATTTACTAGGATGTGATAAAGTAACTATTTAAGTAGAAACAACTTATCTTCATAAGAAAATGGAGGAAAGAAAATAGCTTTGTCTGTATAACTTACTTAAATGAATTATTGACAAAAATATATTTTAAAACTGGTTTGCATAAAAATTAAGTTTTATATATATATATATTGGACTGCATAAAATGAAAGTTTTGCCTGAAAATTCAAAGTTTAGTATTATTTATTTTTCAAACAAAATTAAAATTAAGACTGGAACTTGATAATTTACTATATGATGATATATAAACTTTGAATAGGAAAAAAAACAATAAACAATATTTTACCCCAAGAAAAGTTATATCTTATTCTAAGGAAAATGATATATTGTCAATCAACTATTACTTGTTTTTATATTGATAAATTCTAGTGCAATGAAAATCTGGAAAAAAAAAAAAAAGATTATTTACAATCATTCTGATTTTAATATTTGTCTAATTGAAAGTTTGTCCCAAAAAACTCTCATGATATTTTTGTTTAATATAAAAAAATGTTTGCTTTCTTTACTTATTTATATTTTTAATTATATAATGTTGTTGTTAATTTGTGTAGAAATATTATAAGAAACTTCTACCTGGTATAACTGATTGCATTTTTGAGAAGAAGATAATCTAATTATTAATTATATTATTTTGAGAGTGAATAGAAAAAAATATTGTGCAAATTTAAAATTTGATGGGATATATACACCTTGAATAGAATAAAAAGCAATAAACAATATCCTATCCTAAGAAAAGTTATATCTTAGAATGAGAAAAGTGATATATTATCAATTAATTAATGCTTGTTTTCATATTGATAAATTCTAGTGCAACCAACATCTGAAAAAAAAAAGATTATTTACATTCATCCTGATTTTAATATTTGTCTAATTGAAAGATTGTCCCAAAAAACTCATAATTTTGTTTAATATAAAAAAATTGTTTGCTTTTTTCTGTTTACTTATATATTTGATTATATAATATTGTTTTTAAACAATTCAAAACAAAGCAAAACTTTCCATACAGTAGTGCCATTTTGTGCCAACAAGAGCAATCAATGGATGCCAGAAGGCTTGTGCATAAAATCCCTATCTAGTGCCTACTCATCCAATATCCCCAGACTAGTTTCTGGCTAGTATGAGATAGTGATCATGCGATGTTTAGTGGTTTAATATTGTTTTTGTTAATTTGTACAGAAATATTATAAGAAATTTCTATTTTATATAATTGATTGCATTTTTTGAGAAGAAGAAAGATCATCTAATTATTAATTATATTATTTTAAAAGTGAATGAAAAAAATATTGTGCAGATTTAAAACTTGATGGGAAATGAAAAATGTGAATTTGAAATGAAATAAATGAAAGAATACCTGTATTAAAATATGATAGTATGAATTATATGAGTGAAAAGTATTTTGTATTAAATATTTCATAGAAGATGTAATGTTTTTCACTAGCTTATATTATGGATATTTTTGAGGTGTACAGTTTTTATATGCTACTGATCTTATTATTTTATTTAAATAGAGTGTATTTAATTAAATAAATAGAGATAAAACTTTGTTATATTAAATATTTTTTATTTATTGTGCACTAAAAAATAAAATCATAATTGTTTATTCATTCACAATTGGGGTTTTTAGATTTAACTTCAAATAATAGCATAGGAAGTCCAGAAATTAATTAAGTCAATCCTTTGTTATGAAAAATAGGGATTGACAATTAATTTTTGGACCCTCTCTTCCCATGCTTTTATTATTGAGTTAAATCTAAAATTCCCAATTATGGTTGAAGAAACAATTTTTTTTTTTTTAATGACAAACATTTTTTTTAATCTATTTATTCATAACTTTTTAGTATTGGCACAGTAAATGAAAATATAAAACTATATTGGATTTTAAATTGACTTGATGCTTATAGTTGATATATATATATGTATCATTAGATGTTTCAGCTATAAGATATGTATACTCCTACATATATGTATATAATATACATGTATAATAATTCATTAAGTGATTAAAAATATGAAAATATTTTTTTAAGTGATAAGTGTGACATTTTTGCTTTTGGTTGGAAATTTTTATTTTTATTTTTAAAAAAAAAATGCTTAGCAAAACTATATTGTAAACGAACTTCACTTAATATATATGATTTTGCTTTAAATTGATTTGACACTGTAGTTTATATATATTACTAGATATTTCTGCTTTAATTTAATATGTATATATTGTTTAGTATGTGTGCAAATAATTATATGTATATATAATAAAGAATTAATTAATTTAAAATATGAAGATATCTTTTGTTGAGAAGTGAATTTTTTTGTTTATTTGAAAAACAAAAAAAAATTTTTAAAAAATACTTAACAAAATGATATTGTAAACTAACATTATTTTATTCTAACTTAAATGAAGCTCACAATTAAAACCACAGAAATTATGTGTATTAACTAAAACATTGAAGTTCTAAGAACAATTTTTAAATTTGGTATCAAATATTCAAAATTGTCTTACCCAGTATTCCATCCCTAAAAAACTATGTCACCTACCTAAAATATTATAGTGCCCTTTCACTTTGGTCATTATTTAAAGAAAATGTATCAACTTTCAACAAATTATATTGAATTTAAATTGATTAAATCTTGATTTTATAATGTTATTATAACTTTAAATTAAAACCAAAAAATCTCTATAACCACTCTCTTAAGGATCTTATTTAAAACATATTGACATTTTAAAAATGAATTTAAATTTGTTATCAAAATATTCAAAATGTCCCCACCCACTAATCCAAATTTAAGAAACTAGGTCACCTGCTTCAAATATTATAATCCCATATTGCTTTGATAGATATTTTTTCTTATGTACCAAATTTGAAACAATTCTATTGAATTTAAATCTATTAAACTTCAATTTTAAAATATTATTTCAACTTAAATAATAAAAGTATTTATAAACAAACAAACCAACAAACAGATATTGTAACTTAAAAGCATTTAATTATGTGCACTATATATATATATAAAGGCTGCAGAAAGGAGTTTGCTATTAACTGAAAGGAGACCCTTTGATTCCTCTTGGAGGCCTTAAAGGAACCGAGCAGGGCAAATTCCTAATGTCCACTCCATACGTTCTTGTCGTTGCAGCTGTTATTACTATGTGATTATTCATATAGTATACGAACATGGATGGGCTGCTCACCAACATGCATTAGCCAGCGTGGTGAGTTTATTGGCTTTTTACCTCTGAGTTTAAGATCAAGAAACACCATGGTCTTTCTTCTCAGTGCCTGATAAGGCAGAATGAATGTTTGTGTAAATGATAAATATTTTTCCAATACATATATACAATTATGACAGACAAAAATAAAGCATGGCCCTTATTTCCAGGAGGCTGTAAAGTCACCAACCAAGGCAGCGGTTGGTGGCCGAAGGCGGAGGGTGCTAAGAATTCCCTGATTGTGGACCCAGGCTGCCATTTGATGACGACTTTTTATTTAGGTACTTACAACTGCAGATCACTTTCAAGTGAAGGAAGATTGCAAGAATTAGAAGAAGAACTATCTTATATTAAATGGGACATTATTGGACTTTGTGAAGTTAGAAGAAAAGGTGAAGAAACAATTGATTTAAAAAGTGGACATATACTCTATTATAAAGGCACACATATTGGAAATACAAGTGGAGTAGGATTCATTATAAATAAAAAGTGGAAGAACAATATTGTGGAGATTGATGGTGCATCAGACAAAGTGGCAAGATTAGTTATACAACTTAATAGCAGATACCAAATGCAGATAATTCAGGTTTATGCCCCAACAAGTTCTCATAGTGATGAAGTAGTAGAAGATTTTTATATGGATGTACAAAAGGCTTTTGATCAGAGTAAACAACATTTTAAAATTGTTATGGGAGACTTTAATGCTAGAATTGGTAGACAAATGAAAGATGAAATTGCTGTAGGTAATTTTGGTTATGGTAATAGAAATGAGAGGGGACATAGACTTGTGGAGTTTGCAGAAAAAGAAAAACTTTATATTATGAATTCATTTTTTGAGAAAAATGTTAAAAGGAAATGGACATGGAAGCATCCAAATGAAGGTACAGCAGAATTAGATTATATTTTGACTAACAGGAAATACATATTTCAAGATTGTAATGTTCTTAATAAATTTAACACAGGAAGTGATCATCGATTAGTAAGGTGTAAGTTACGTGTTAATGTAAAACTAGAGAGACAAAAATTATTAAGAAAAACAATATTTACAGTTGATATTCCTAATCTTCAGAAACATTCTAATGAATTTAAATTAGAACTTAGAAATAGGTTTCAAGTGTTAGGAGATTTTGAACATGATTCAGATTTGAATGAAATTAATATGAAAATAACTGATACACTTTTAAAAACTGCAACAAAGATAGCTGGTAGAAAAAAGCAGCAATTGACTAATAAAATTTCTACTGAGACTAGAGAATTTATGAAGAAAAGAAGGAATATGAAGATATACAAAAATGATGTATTAAAAAGAATTGAATATCTCGAATTTTGTAAAATGGTACGAAAAAGAGTTGAAAGTGATATAAGAAAGTATAACTGTGAAATAGCAAGGAAGGCTGTAGAAGAAAATAAAAGTCTCAAGAATATTAAACAACATTTTGGTATTGGTAGGAAATTTATATCTGCAATAAGAAAAAAAGATGGAATTATTACTAAAAAGAGAGATGACATCATGAAATTGGTAGAAGATTTTTATCAAGAATTATATAGTAATAAAGAACAAGTACCTCCTATATCTATTACATCTTCCAAATTGCCCAGAATTTTAAATGAAGAAGTGAGACATGCAATTAAATGTATGAAGAAAGGAAAGGCTCCAGGAAATGATGGAATTATAATTGATGTATTAAAAGAAGCAGGTGAAGAAATAGAAACAATTTTAGCAAAATTATATACCAAATGTTTAAATGATAAAGATGTACCGGAAGATTGGAAGAATGCAGTAATAATATTAATATTTAAAAAAGGTGATAAAGAAGATATTAGAAATTACAGACCTATCAGCCTTTTATCAGTTTTGTATAAAGTTTTTACCAAGATAATTACAACTCGTCTACAGAGAACTTTGGATTTCCACCAGCCAAGAGAACAAGCTGGATTTAAAAGTGGTTTTAGTACAATAGATCATATCCAAGTATGGAGAGAAGTCATAGAAAGAACAAATGAATATGAGTTGTCATTATGTTTTGGATTTGTAGATTATGAAAAGGCATTCGATTCTATACACATTTCTTCAGTGATTAAAGCATTGGGTCATCAAGATATAGATCCAGGATATTGTCATATTTTAAAAAATATTTATAAAAATGCATCAGCAACAATTAGATTACATAATGATACTGGAAAAATCAACATTGAGAAAGGTGTAAGATAAGGTGACTCCATATCTCCAAAACTTTTTACAGCAGTGCTGCAAGAAGTATTTTGTGGATTAAAATGGGAAACTAAAGGAGTGAAAGTAAATGGAGAGTATTTAAGTCATTTAGATTTCACAGATGACGTAATTGTTTTTGCAATAATGCTTCAGAGCTGCAGGAAATGTTGCAGGAGTTGAAAGTAGAAAAGTAGGACTAAAGATAAACGTTAAAAAGACTAAAGTAATGTTTAATCGATTTGCTCAAAATATGAAAATAAAGATTGATTATGAAGAATTAGAAGAAGTTAACAGTTACAAATACCTTGGTCAGATTATTAATACAGATGGAAACATAATGGAGGAAATTAATCATAGAATTAAACTTGGTTGGAGTGCTTTTGGTAGAAATAACTTGATACTAAAAGGAAATATGCCTATGTGTGTTGAAAAGGATGGTTTTTAACAAATGTGTTTTACCAGTTCTTAGTTATGGATCTGAGACTTGGACACTTAATAGAAGAGCAATACAGAGACTTCAGACCACTCAAAGGAGTATGGAGAAATGTATGTTGGGAGTAACAAGAAGAGATCGAAAATGCAATGTATGGGTAAGACAACAAACAGGTGTTACTGACCTTATTGAAAAAATTAAAAGATTGAAATGGAGTTGGGCTGGACATATTGCTAGAAGAGATGATAATAGATGGACAATTAAAATCTTAAACTGGATTCCAAGAGATTGTAAAAGACCCAGAAAGAGACCACATGTGAGATGGATGGATGAAATAAGAAAATGTGCAGGGGTGTTGTGGAGAAGAGAAGCTAAAGATCGGAGAAGATGGATTAAAGTTGGAGAGACCTTCATCCTGCAGTGGATTGATAATGGTTGATGATGATGATGATATATAAAATTGATTTATAAGTAAATTGATCATTATTGAGCACTAGTTGATACACATTTGTTGATTTATAACTAAATTATTTTTTAAATAAGCATTTATTTTTATAGTGCTATAAAAATAAATGCTTATTTACACATGTTTAAGTTTCATTTGAGAGTGATGTTTAGGAAATTCTAGATAATTTCTTCGATGTCATTCATTCAGACATCGTAAACAGTAATTTAAAGTGAGTGGTTTATCCTCACGCTTTTATTTCCAGTACTTAAGATTTGCCCATATATAAGCATTTGGGGTGGAAAGAATAAGTGGATTCATTTTATTCTTTCATAAATACTATATCTTGTGTTGGGAATGAAAGTATTCATTTATTATTAACACTTGTAAAAAGCACATGCACAATAGCTTGAAAAGGCTGATCTTTAATGTATTATAAATTATTGTATATAGGGGGAGAACAAAATAGTTATGAATTATATTTAATTAAATTATAGTGTTATACAATATTTGAAATCTATATTTATTATTTAATTTCAAAATAGTAAATGTTTCTAAGAAGGTGTGATGGTTTAATCTATGTTAGTATTCTTTATTATAATTTTGATTATTTTATTAATAAATATTAGAAAGTTTTGAATAGTATTAAAATTTGAAGATTATTTTAATATAAACTGAGCATTGATTATATATACATATATAAGGGAGATGATGATCTGGATCAACTGATGAGTGCTAGTTCAACATGAAATATGTATATTGGAAATCATTTATCTTTTTCATGTGTGTTTGCGCATGGATATCTGTTATATGAGATAGAGTGGATAGCAGAAGGGAGCTTGAGAGTCTGTGTTTAAACTCCCTATATAAATAAAGTTTTGAGTAAAGTCTCTATTGATTTTTGAAGTCATTTTTACCTAATGATCTTATTCACAGAAAGAAAATTATTTAATATACTCATTAAGTTTATTAGAATGTTTTTTTTTTTTTACTTATTGTTGTGCTGTATAATCAGTTTTATTTTTTCAATTGCAGTATATACATTGGAATGAAGATTCTCACGATATACAGATATAAATAACATTAACTGGGTTCAAATTTGTATCATTCTTAATATTAAGGTACCAACTTTTTGGCAGGATCATACTGACCATCAATTGGGTAATGAAAGTTATAAAAAACATTGTAGAGATGCTGTAATCATTGATGTATAACAATGTCAAAAATTCAACTATTAGAAAAAAAGAACAGAAAATTTTAGGTGAGGGTAGAATAATAGATAAAAAAAAAGTCAGCAGCTATTCAGATTAATGAGTTTAATTAAAAAACTCTTCTAAATGAAATATGGTTTACATGTATCATAATTTTTGTTGATACAATCTGATCTATCAAGTTATAAACCCCACCAATGTAAGATCAAAGAAGCCATTGAGATCCTTAAAAGGTCAGATTATAACAAAAAATATGATAATTGATGTAAACTACCTTCCATTTGTAAAAATGTTTTAAACCCTTTAATCTGGATAGCTTCTGATTTTTTAAAAAAAATCTATTATCATTGCACTTCCATCTTTACATTTTAAAAATTTTCTGTTCTTGTTTTCTACTGGTTGAATCTTTAATTTTGTTATACAATGTTTATGCCATCTCTACACTGTTTTTTTTACAATGACATTTAGTTGAAGGCTGATATGAGTCAGTCAAAGTGATAATATGTTAGCATTACTAATGATACATAAATGAACTCTGATAATATCATTTATATATATATGCTTACTAATTTGGATACGACCCACTCAAAGTGATAGTATCTTAGCATTATTAATCATACATAAATGAACCCTGATAATATCATTTATATGTATTTGCTTACTAGTTCATCGAATAATGTTATATATAAATCCAATAAGATTCAAGTTATTTAAAATGTGTAAAATCTTACTTTTATTAAATTATGTTTATTAACTATAACTTAAAATGTAAACTAAGATAACAAAGTAACGAGAGCTTCCTAACAGGATGTTTTTTGCAAGAAAATTATAAATGTAAATCAAAAATATCTTAAATTTAATCCATGTACACCAACATAATAAGAATGATAAATTTAATTTATGTTATTATTTTCTGATGTTTAAAAATTAAGATTAGAGAAATAGATTAATTCAATGCTATCTTTCATTCTATCACTTATGTTATATAAATAATAAAATATAGTAAATGGTATACTGAAGTGCAGAGAATGAAGCAGTCTTTTGTTAGAACTAAATGATAGTCTTAGCACGATTGTATTCAAATTTCACTTTATTTTTATACCAATTCTATACTGTATATAATTGGGTAATTTATTCATGTCATATTTCTTGTTTTTTTCTCATATATGCCATCCAGTACCATGAAACATTTTTGTAGATGCACAACTTATACTCCACTTTCAAGTAATAGTAGCACTTTTTATGTACATATATATATAAAAATCAGGTCACATTACATGTTAGAAATGGTTGATGTTTAGATTGGTTCTATAATTATAAATTATTTTTTTTGAATTTTAACAGTTTAAATATTGACCGAAATTTTTACAAACATTAAAATCACCAATCCAAGATGAAACCAATAAATATATTAATTTTAAAGATGTTGCTATTAACAACATAGGAGAGATTTTAAAAAAAATGCTATAAAAACTAGACAAAAGTCATACTTATATCAACATAGAAATGATTACAGAAAACAAAGTGTCAGAATCAACTTTGAAAAATATTTCAAAAGGAAACACCAAATATAAACTAAGAATTAATTTTTTGAAATATTAATGTTGAAAGAAAGCTATACACATCTGATGATAATAAAACAATGAAAGAATTGATTAAAATTCAGACTTTTCACACCCATTTAAGTTCAAAATAAAAAACAATTTACACTCAAATTTATATAAACACATTTGCATAACTAAATAACTGTTGTCATGAAGCATTTAATAATGCAAAGACTTGCAATATTTTCTATTATTCATTCTATAGATATAGCATCTGAAGAATTTTTATTTGTTCATTCTTTGAAGTCCGATTATGTTGAGGCTCTAGAATTAATGAAATCAACTGTTTCTCTTTTATCCACAAAAGATTTTTTTAGGGATTGCATATTTGACCATGGATGATAAAACAAAAGTGAAAAACTTTGAGTGTTAAATCCAAATAAAAATTACAAAATGTGGCCATTGTCCTTGAATTAAAACGCAGTAATTAAAATAGATAATAAAATCATATAATAGTTTTAATTTTTATTAAAAAAAGAAGCTGAAAATGCATTATGTATAGTGCACACCAAAAAGAAATTACCTGACTATTTTAAATGCTAAAGACCAGAGCATATTGCATTCAAATATTTATGATCTTGACAGAATTGGTAATATTTACTCTATGCTTCTTAACATATCATGATTTCAAGATATGGTCCAAGAAAATATTTATACAGAGTCTTATATTGTATGATGATGACATGGTGTTAGAGTTTGGTGCATTATAGAAATTATCTAATGCTACTTACTTTACTAAATGGAAATCTAATATAGTATTAATACTGCTTGGGACTAAGCCGCCATATTGAATTCTTTAAAATACTGGCCTGAGACACAATTTTCACAATAACATCAGTTTTAATTATGTTAGAGCAAAAACAATTACGTTGCTAGAAACTAGAAAAATTAAGGAAAACAATACACATAAAATAAATAGTGATAACTTATATAAAAAATTAAAAAAAAAGAAATTTTCACATCCGAAATTATTATTTTATTGTTTGTTCATAATTTGGAAATTAACATTAACTAAAATTCAAATTACATCTTCAGTGATAATTTCTTTGTATTCCTCACAAAATTATCTTTCTAAGCATGTATAACATGTCTTACTGAGATAATCCACAGCTTCACTATCTCCAAAAGAATTCGGATATGATTTCTTCAATTTTATCTTGTACCCCAAATGTTCTAAATGTCGAAGGCATCTATAAAGAAAAAGATTCATCCTAATAAAAGATACAAAAGAAATCATCATAGCAATTGGCTTCTTGTCTATCTAAAACTAGAAATTGTAGGCTACTGTCTATATCACTGATAAAATGAGTTTCATAGCAATTGGCTTCTTGTCTCTCTAAAACTAGAAATTGTAGGCTACTGTTTATATCACTGATAAAATGAATTTCATCTCTTCATTTTATATTTTTTATATACATCAGTGATGTTTATATTCTTTATGGACACCAGTGATGTTTATATTCTTTATGCACACAAGTGATGTTTATATTCTTTATGCACAGAAGTGATGCTATCTTGTTATATTTATGGTATCATATAGATATAATTTATTTGCATATAGTCCATTTGTTAGCTATAGACTTGAAAATAATGTTATGGAACATATAGCAAAACCAGAATGACTCCAAACAAGAATAAACAAAAACATAAACTAGAATCAGAATTTGATTATAAGCTACCATATGCGATCTTTGTATACATTTGATTATTAGTTTTATAACTCATTACTTGTAAACACAAACACATATAAATATAATTATAAATAATAAATTATTACACTTTTTGAAAATCATTATTTTTATAAAAATAAGCGGATTAGTGTAGGTAGAAGTTTAGAAAATTACGATAGATATGAATTCTATATGAGCATAAATAAATATATAACTACAAACTAATGCACACTAATTACAAACTAAAATTAATATAAAAGATAATTTTTTCAAAAAAATTAAAAAAAAAAATTAAATATTATTAAAAAAATTAAAATTGTATACTTACAAGCAGTGTTCCCTCTAAGCTGTGCGCGTGCGCAAATTTTAAACATAGTGCACATGAAAAATATTCGCGCGCACAAAAAATTTTTTTTCATGCAGAAAATAAAATTGCACCTGCATATGAAATCCATATAAAAAAATAAAATGAAACAAAATTGAATCAAATGTAGTTTTAGATTTAAATAAACTGCCATCTATAGTATTTGTGTATA
Source organism: Epiperipatus broadwayi (assembly GCA_028023455.1). Taxonomy (NCBI): domain Eukaryota; kingdom Metazoa; phylum Onychophora; class Udeonychophora; order Euonychophora; family Peripatidae; genus Epiperipatus; species Epiperipatus broadwayi. The sequence continues at coordinate 6,905,487 of JAQFVV010000034.1, forward strand.
GGTATAGATGGCAGCACATTTATCGTTGATGAGAAACGAGGCTGGGAATTACCGTAACGCTTATATGCCATACGTAAAGATTGCATCATCTTTTATCAGTGTTAAAATTGCCTTATTTTTGTTAAAATTTAAATTCAAAATCATTACCAGCTTTTATTATTGAATGTATGTGTTTCAGTGATATAATTTTGTGAAAATAAACATTTTTAAAAGTATTTTTACAGTATACCTGGGTCTTGTTTTATGCGGATTATTTTAATGCGATTTTGAAGTTATGCGATTCATGTTTCTTCTTAATATCTTTCATATTTCACTATATTTATTAGATATCAAGAAATTTAAATTATTAATAACTTATTTTCTCTTGAAATACTTTTTTTCTTTCAAAAATATAACATTCTATTAGCAGCTAACGTAAATATGGCCTGAAGCTGTATTTAGAATTTTAGCTTCTATGTAAATAACCTATTTATACTAATAAGTAAATAATAATAATAATAGATTTATACTTACATATAAAAATATCGCAATAAATATTCAAAAAAATTAAACTTTTAAAACGTATATTTTGTTATATATAACAGAAATAAATAATCTTTTAGATTTTTAAAATAAAAAACAAAGATTATATAAACTGAAAATAATCTTTCTAATGATAATGTATAATCTTTTTGTTTTGATTTCGATTTCATTTTTTTAATATAGAAACAGAAAACCATTAACACAGCATAAGATTGAATGTGGCGCTAGTTGTACATCACATCACGAATAAAAATAAAGTGTCTAACAGGTTTCTCTGGGCATAATTGCTGAGAGATTCTTGACTTCATTTAAGGAGAAGCTACAATACATCACATCGAATCTGATTTCTTTCCAGTTTCCATCGAACGCTAGTGGTAATGATTAAAATATGTATGAAAAATGTAAAATTAAATATTGTAGTTAATAAAAAAAGTAAAAAAGTTTGTCTTGTATTCATTTTTTTCAAATATTTGAAATTTTTTATTAGTAATACTTTATTTGCTTATTTTTTAAATGCAAATTTTAAAATAATTTTTCTTTGTTGCTTTGCTTTTATGCGAATTCTGAAAATTACAGACCCTATCCCCCATTTTTCAAGGTAAGTTAAGTCTATTTTTTGTGTGATTTTTTTTTTAATGCTGGTTTTCTGTGGAACCTATCTACCACATAAAACGAGACCCAGGTGTATAGGGTTAAAAATGAGTTTGATAAGAAAAAGAACACCTAATGAATCTAAAATTGAGTGGCTTAATGAATTCGTGGAAACTGATACTCTGAAAAGTCATGATAAATTACAAATTCAGTTAAAAGAAATATTCATATTTAATGAAGAAAAGGGTGTAATTTGTAATTACTGCCTAGACGGAGAGGTACGTAGTGATTTTGTTAGTGGAAAAATGTGGGATTGCATGTGAAAATTGGACTTTTTAAAATGGCATTTAATTAGTAAATCACACTTAGAAAGTGTACAAAAACTGAAAAATAAGAATGCTTCATTATCAGCAACTGGTTTGGTACGGTTTTTAAAAGAAACACCAGAAGATCGTGAGAAAAAGAAATGAAATACACCTGGGTCTCTTTTTACGCGGACTTATTTAACACGATTTTGAAGTTATGCGATTCGTGTTTCACCGGAAGTGTGTTGAATAAGTCTGCGTAAAAAGAGATCCAGGTGTATGAACTCCGATAATGAGCTATTATTTTAAATAATAAATTTCACGCACTTACGTTATATTGAAAGTAATAGCACATTATTGGAATTTGACTTTCATCTTAGTAATTTCAATATTTTCAGTGCTTTATAATAGTAAGATTTTATGCAATAATGAAATTAAAATCATAATTTCTACATTTTATGTATACACACATTAAATTTTACAAGATTATAATGTAAATTTGTTCAAACATTGTACGTGTTAATTTTGCATTTTAAATCACATTCTGTTTTTGCTTTTTAAAAAAGAACGTAATCAATTATTAATCATTTAGTGTCCACAAGTTTATTTTTAAAAGGTCAGTAATAGCAGTGGGCATAATAAAATTTGACAAAAATTAAAATCTGATTTTTAATTGTAATTAACAATTTAAAAATTATTTACTGTGACTTGAAATTAATGTGAAATTTGATTCTTAAACCGAATTGAAAATTAAAGACAAAAATAAGAATTTAATTTTTAGTTGTTAGTTTCATAAACAATTAATAAAATCATCGTCTCAAAGATTAATTACTAATTACGTTGTCACCAGAAAACCACTGTTACAACATGAGTGTGAAGTTGGCGCTAGTTGTTTGCAAACGAACGTGTTTGTAAATTATGCATAAAAATATATTATTTTGAATAAAATTAAATATAGTTAAAAAAAGTTTGTCTTGTATCAATTTTTTTCAAATTTGAAATTTTTTATTAGTCATATTTTATTTCCTTATTTTTTTTTTGCGCGAATTTTAAAGTAATTTTACATTGGTGCTTTGCTTTTACGCGAATTTTGAAAAATCACAGACCGCATTCCCTTTTTTTCAATGTAAGTTATGTCTATTTTTGCGCGATTTTGTTTGCGTATGTTTTCTGAGGAACCTATCTATCGCGTAAAACGAGACCCAGGTGTACTGAGGAAGTAAAAATTTTAATTGATAATTTATTATTGGTAATTAACATGAACGCATCTTTGCTTTCGGTTCGAGAAATAAATAACCACATGGCAAAATACGTCCATATTCCAGAAAGTTGGCATAGTAAAAACTATGCTTTTTTATTTTTGGAAATGGTGAATACTGTTGTAAAAAATGAAATAGTAAATGAAATTAAAATGGCACATTTTTATACTTTAATTGTTGATGAAAGCACAGACATTTCTACAACCAAATGTTTAATTTTATATTTTAAGTTTAGAAAATCTGATCAATATAAAACTGTTTTTGGTGGGATAATCCAATTAAAGATATACGATTCCTCTTTAATTTTTTCTGCAATTTTACAATTTTATGAAGATAACCAAAGTGATTTGCAAAAGCTGGTTATGTTTACATCTGATGGTGCATCCGTAATGCTTGGAAAACGAAATGGTGTAGCAGCTAAATTAAAGCAGAATGTACCACATTTGGTGCAACAACATTGTTGCACACCGAGAAAATTTATGTATTTCGGATGCATGGAAAGAAGTAAAAGCCACAAGAGAAATTGAAACAGTGGTGAGAACTGTTTATACATTATTCTCGAGATCCGCGACAAAAACAAGTAAATTTAAAGAGATTATTGAAGCTTCACAAAATAAATCTATAGCTTTCCAAGCTATTAATGAGGTGAGGTGGTTGTCAAGACATTTTGCAATAAAAGCAATTATTACAAATTATGAATCATTAATTGAATATTTTAATCAAGATAAAGATGATCCAATTTCCAAATTTTGTTTGAAAAAGTTAAGCAACATTGAATTTCAAATAAATTTAGAACTTTTGTCTTCAATTTTAGAACTGTGCTTTATGTCAAATTTTTCAATGCCGTGAATTAACACCCATAGATGCTTTTCAATTTGCTCGTGCAAAAATTAATAAAATCAAAGAAAAACATCTTGGAAACATAGCATGGAACAATAAAATAAGTGTGCTTTTAAAAAAGGCTAATGATTTAAATATAACTATAAAAACAGATGATATGTTAAAATTTAGTAACTTATGTGAAAATTTGGAAGAAAGGTTTCCAACGGATGAAGTAGAAGATTGGATGTCCTTTGATGTTTCCAGTTTATTATCCTGCGATTTTAATTACGGACTAGCAGAAATTGAAAAATTGTGTTTAAAATATAATGCTTTTCTTATAGATAAATCTGTTATAAGCGAACAGTATAACGATTTTAAATATGCAGTGTGGGAAAAAATTAAAATTAAACAAAAGATTTTGAAGAAATGATTATGTTTAGTTTGAATAATGAACAATTTAAAGATCTATCCAAATTACTAGATATCGGAGGCACTTTTCTGGCCAGTAGTGCGGATTGCGAGTACTGTTTTAATTTGATGAATTTGATTAAAACGAAACAAAGAAATTGATTGCAAGAAAACCATATGGATACGCTGATGGGAGTAAAATCATATATGAATGACAGAAACAATGCAAATTTAAATAAAGTTTATGCAGAATTGTTAAAACCAAAAGACAGGAGAGAGAAGTTATAAAATAAATGCCATTAATAACAACTGTAATCTTTAATTCTAGAATTGTTCAATAATAAGTAATTGTGAATTGTTGTTCTTGTTTGTTTGTTTTGACAAATGTGTTAATTGAAAAAATTAGAAGCAGACGTTTTTACATTGTAAGTATTTAAATTTTCTTATTTTTCATTTGAATGGAAAAGGGAAGCCACAATAATCAGCTAAATTCTGTCTTCACGAACTAATGGTTTGACTTGATTTTAGAGTAGTTTTTTCATTGGGTTCCGTTGTAATGTATGTAGTACAATTTACAAATGGTATGCTGTAAGATCGAGTCAATGCATATAAGTAGGTACAAAATTTGGCTGAATATTAATACTATTCTTGTATTGTCTTTTTTTTATTATATGCGCTTTTTTAAATTGCCGCACAAAATTTTTTTATTTTTGAAAAAACTGCACACACTTAAAAAAGTGTGCACACAGGATACAAAAAATTAAAGGGAACACTGCTTACAAATCATTACGTTGAAGCTCTATTGTAGGCCTTGTTTGTGAATAACACGCCAGAGAAATTTTCACTTGCAGGCCGTAAACCATTTTTTTTCTTTTATCACTTCATAGTAATTACAAAAGTTATCAAAAAATAAAAAAAAAAAATACTGTGGTCGATTAAAACTATTGCCAAAAATCCAAATTTCAAACGATTTTTTTGAGGTAAACATTTTCTGAAAGCCACGTTATTAAGCTATCAAATCCCTGTATTTTGGTTGATGTCATGCTTATACTTTTTACGTCAGTAAAGAAAGAAAACATGTCATCCAACAAGCACTCATAGAGCTCCTACAGTGCTCATGGAGTGCAAGCAGTTAAGAAATTGAAAGATTTTATACGAAAATGATCTACTTAACTTTCATAATTCAGCTAAAATCAAAGAAATTAATAATACCTCCCAGCAGGTCAAATACATTTTCATTTTATTATACTCTGAAGAAGAGAAAAAAATCATTCTCAAAAAAAAAGTCAAATCAATTCTATAATAAAAAGAAGAATTCTGCAGTCCAAATGATGAGACAAGACAAAAATAAAAATCAAAAAGATTACAGTAACTTTAATGATTAAATAGTAATTTTAAAAGGAAATAAATGTTAATATTTGACGCAGTGACCAGTAATGATATAAAATTTGTAGCCCTCATTATAAGGGATTAAATGCCTGGCCTAAAGTTTATAATTTCATCATATTATTTGTTAAATTATGTGTTGAAGTATTAATAATTATTGAAAAAAAATTCAATCACAATATCAATACAAATATTTTTCAAGTATTATCTAATTATTAATATATATTTAATTGATAAATAATTGCTCTGCAATAAATTTTGCTATCTTAATCAATAAAGAAAAAGTATTGGGACTTGCAGTACAATAAAATCTTTGGCTATTTCAAACATTAAAATCCATAAAATAAAGTCATATACCACATGATCCAATTTTTAACTTAGTGTCTGAAATTATCCTAGCACTTCACTGAGGATTGCCAAAGCATGAAACCAATGGTCTGACTCGGGATTGGGGAATAATTTTTAGATAGACATTTTTAAATGCTTTCTTTTGTGGCATTTATCAATAAAGCTTGTTAGAGCAATTAGCACCACTTATTATTAAAATTCAAGTCTGTACAGATTCTTCATCATAGAAAGAAAAAGAAATTAGGAAAATAATTAACCAAATACAGTACTAGCAATCTATAAATTATGCTCCATGTATTATAATGATTGATTTTAATTATCAAGTTCAACACTTCCATAGGGAATTAAATCAATATTTTTATTTCATGACTACATCAGTAAAATCTTTGTAGAAAAGCACATATTCATTTTCAATGATCACATTGTTTTTTCACTTAATTTCTGGCTAAAGTCTAAATTCACTACCACCTAGTGTTTTTCTCTGACTATAATATGGAAGAATTAGGTTTAGCACAGACATTTAAAAAAAAAACAAACTTCAGTACATATGTATTAGAAAAAAAAAATCAATTTAATTTATAACTGAATGATTTGTTAAAAACTATTATTAATGTCTTTAAAAGTGTCAATAAAAAAAAAGATTTTTACACTCCACAAATCAAGTCATTTATGAAAAATTGTCAAATCACTTTCCAGCAAACATGCAAGATATTTTATGAAAGAAATATCAGACATTAAAAAAGATTTTTTTATTTGCTAACAATAGTGAAAAAATTAACAGACTAAAAACTCAATAGAATAAATTATATGACATTGATCAAGAAGATATGCAGACATTGAAATTTAGAAATATAATGCAGTCATTTAATAAAGTGGTTCATGTAACTAAGAAATATGCCCAGACATGATCATATTACAGAGAAGAAGTCACATCTTAAAAAAACAAATTGATAACATTCTAATGGAAAATCAGGTGACTCATGCAATTTAGAAATATTTCAAAAACCCAAATTTATCACAACCATTATTGATTTTTCTTGAAAAGGTGATTGAACAAATAGACAATGTGAAACCTGCAATAATATTAGAATTTTCAAATATTACATATTTTGTATATGAATTCATGAAGTATATGGCAGCTAATCACTTGACTAACTTTTTAAATTAATATTAACAAACATATTTATGATAATGGAGAATCTTAAACCATCTGTTTACTTATTTATAATCTATAATAGATGAAAATATACATGCTAAAATATTTATTAGTAATATTATAAACTCCAGCCTTTCTTAACATCTAAACTACTACCTTATTTATTATTTCATTTTTAGAAGGCCTTTATTGTGCAATAATAACATGTAAATTTTAACACACGAAACAAATGATGTAATCACAGTATTAATTTTAAAACAGTATATGGCTATGTTGACATCTAAACACATATCTAATATTTTAGAAAACTCAATCCTTATATATGGATCAATAAATTATATAAAAAATAGATCAGCATCAAGAAAGTTTTTTTTTATAAGATTTTCATTAATATTTTATATTATAAAAGACATTACCTAAGAATCTCTTTTTTCTCCTATTTTATGTTAACTATAGTAATTCTCTCTTAAGAAGTCTGGTCATATTCCTGGAATATTTGTCTTAAATGTAGGGAGATAAATACACTTGTTTATGGCAATATGATAATTACTAGAGAAGTAATATTTTTATTAGTAAGAAATGCTTAAAAAAATTTCAAGAATAAGTGAATCATTTCTATGAAATGATAAACTTTTAGCATGGTAGATATTAGCAGCAAGATGTTCCAATGTTTATTGCAATTCAACTAAATTTGTGGTACTCCAGCATATGTTTCAATGACCAAAATCAATTTGATAATTAATAAGTTAATCACCAATAAATTTTCAATTGAATTTAGACCTATAATTGATTAAATATCACATGAGAACAAAAATTAAAATGATTAATTCTATTTTTAAAGATCCTTTGGTGTACTTTCTACCTTTGAGCTGCAATAATCATTATTTCAAAAGTATAATTACTCTTTCTTATTGCATTGCCAAATGTATACCATATAATATTAAATTGTCCAAGCACTTTATCACTGTTACACAATGCTTTATTTACCACTCTTTTCTTACAGTTAACAGTTTCGATTGCCCCAGCAATCTTCTTCAAAACTTTATATCTCCTAACCTGTAACAGTAACAGTTGAGGTTAGGAGATATAAAGTTCTGAAGAAGATTGCTGGGACAATCGAAACTGTAAACTGTAAGAAAAGGGTGGTAAATAAAGCATTGTGTAACAGTGGTAAAGTGCTTGGACAATTTAGTATTATATGGTATTTCAAAAGTAGATATAAATAAATATATAGATAATTAAAACCATCGAAACATCACATAATTATCATTTCATATGCTTACGCAGGCTGTTAATAACAATAACATTCTCCATATAGTATTGTCATCAAGTACAAGCCTTCATAATCAATGGATGCAGGAAGGTTTTTGCATAAATCTAATACCTACTCACCCAATATCGCCAGACTAGTTTCTAGCTTGTGGTTTTCATCAGTGAGGAGCCTTGGATTTGAAAGCACTACATCTAGATCTTAGGATCTGATGCAACTCTCCAGCAGCCACATTTACCAGTTTGGTTAACTATAAATCTAGGAGTCCAAAATGAAAACACAATAGTTTTTCTCAATCCAACGGAGTCCAAAATGAAAACACAATAGTTTTTCTCAATCCAAACTCATTCACTTATATAATCATGTAGATCTAAACCCAGTTCAGTATCTATACATTTTGGTGCCTTTGGTTTTCCAAAACCACAATCATGTTTATTATCCCATGGGCAGGATAGGTATAAAACAATCAAACCATCATGTTATCACCATTTCATAAGCTTATATAGACTGTTTATAATAATAGCTTCTCATTGCTGAAAGCCATAAGCTAGAAACTAGTCTGAGAATATTGGATGAGTAGGCACTAGATAGGGATTTTATGCAAAAACCTTCCTGCATCCGTTGATTACGAAGCCTTTCATTTGGCAGCAGTACTGTATGGAGAGTTTGCTATCGTTATATAAATAATTTTTTATGAGGATTGTACAAGACTTAAAAGAAACAAAAAATAATCTTTGATTAGTTGAAATAGTTTTATCAATTCATAAGAGCTATGTAATGATCCTCTATTTAACATGAATTTTACTCCCAGCCCGTCTAATTTGATTGAATTGGGAAAACATCATACTTTATTAAATGGAGACATCTATTTAGATAAAAGAGGTCAAATGAACAGACCTAATGTAACTCAAATGTCATACAATGATCTGTCAATGATAATACCTTTCTATAATTTAATCATAATGCGAATTGGAAATCCATTCATTTATAAAAGTTTTACAAATTAAGTTATTGAACGAATTATTAACTCATTGGCATCATATTTATGATATTTTTCTATTTTTCATTAAAACTTGTAGATGGTCATTTGACACAATTTGATGAAACATTTTTACATATTGATGATGATTATCTTTTTTTTCAATAATCTTAAGATAAAAACAATTTGTTCAACCTGCTTCAAACACTTTTTAGCAAACTCTTTATTTGTACATATATATACACCTACGTTTTGACTGACCTGCAGTCTTCTTCAGAGCTATGATATAATAAACAAAACAAAATTAAAAACATAACCACATAATAACCATAAAAAATAAAATAAAAATTTTTTACAATAAAAAACTAAAACCAACATGAAATATATATATTAAAAAACTGAAATAAATAATCAAACCCAAATAAAACAATTAATATAAATAAAATGTACAACATAAATAGAAAATAAATAAATTATACATGTGTATTCCTAACTTTATACATATATACATTCAAGGACAACTATTAATCTAAATATATTATTTATTTTATTATTAACAATCTATTAATTATCTCTATTTTTTATAAACTTAAATTTTATGATTAGTAACTAAAATTCTTTTAATTTTAAATCATATAATATGTATTATTTCCTTACTCTTTTTTTTAAAAAAAATAATATTTTATATTTATTATTATTTCTGATTATTTAAAACCTATAAACATTCTAATCTTTAAACTTACCAATCTTCTAAACAAAAAAAATCGTTTTTTTTTTCAAAAAATATCTTATACCCTAGCTCCCTCTATTACATATTATTTAAACTAAACATATATCCCTACAACTCTTTATTTATATACATTTTCATTTTTTTATTTTTTTATACATTTTAACTTTTATTATTATATAATTCTCAAATTTATATTATATGGCTTTATATGTCCACATATACATATATATTCCCTACAACTTTACTTACATATATACATATATTTATTATTTTGCATACTTTAACTTTTATTATTATTTTTATATAATTGCCATAAATTTTTATTATATTGTCTTATATGTAATTATTATGCTAATTTTATTAATTTATTATTTTTATATTATTTAATATCTATAAATATACCCACATTTATACTCCTATTTAACCTAATCATTTTTTATCATCTCCAACTCATTTATAAACAATTATCTCTTTACATATTTACCTGCATATATCTCATTTAATAACTATAACTATACCAATCTCATCCTAATCCCAGAATCTCTATTAAATTCTGATTTTATCTTTCTTATTAATATAGCTTCTTTTATTTTCCTTTCTTTAATACTTTCTGTATGTAACTTCATTTTTATTGAACTTTGTGTAAATTTGTGTCATGTTTCTTTTGTATGTATATATATCAGTGATTTATTATCTGCCATATGTTGTTTTAATCTTGTTTTTATAGAATTTTTTGTTTCTCCCACATATTTGTTATTAATCCCACTATCTAGACATTGTTTGCATTTTATCACATATACTCCATTAATTATCTCTTTATTATCTTTATTATATCCTATGTATTTGTTATCTATCAAATTTAATAGGTTTTCTCTTTTTTTATTAACTATTTTTGTATTAATTATTTTCTTGTATCTTTTATTAATCTTCTTTATAATTTTGTTAAACTTATTCTCTATGATATTATTTGTTTTTGTTCCTATATATCTATTTTCACCTTTCTTTTTTCTTTCACTCTTTTCATTTTTATTTATCTTATACTCTATTTTTCTAATATTTCTTTTAATTATGTATACAGGAAAACCATTCATTTTTAACTCATTGATTATTAAATCTTTTTTTTTATTATAATCTTCTTTCCTTGAACAATATATATTGCAGCCCTGTATATTCTTGAATATATACAACAAATTTTATATTTCCTATCAATGTTGGAAAACCAACTTGTTATTTTGTTACCAATTTTTTTTTATAAATACTTGTCTCAATACATCATTTTTTATTTATCAATTTCTTTTGAAACATTATATCCAGATATGCAATTTCATTATTCTCTTCCTTCTCAACTGTAAACTTTATATTTTCTTCTATTTTATTAATATCATTAATAAACCAGCTTATTTGTCTTTGGCTTTTATTGAAAATCATTGAATAATCATCTACATATCTGTTAAAAAACAAAGGAGCATTTTTATTTTCTATTATATTTTTATCAAATTCATTTATATAAATATTACTTAAAATTGCACTAAGAGCTCCTCCCATTAACAATCCTTCTTTTTGCTTATAAAATTCTGTATTATATTCAAAAACTACATCCTTGCAACATATTTCCATTAAATCTACCAAAATATGAACAGGTAATTTTATTGTTTTATTTTTATCTTTAATATATTTCTCTATAGCTAAATTTATCGCTTTACCTACATTTAAATTAGTATACATAGAAATAATGTCCATTTTTATAAATATTAAGTTTCTGTATTCATATTTTTTAAATATTTTATTAATTTCATCTATTAAAATTTTATTATTTTTAATATTAGAATTTTCATACTCATTAGCATATTTTTTAAAATTTTTATTCGATAACCATTTTGAAACTTTGTCTAAATAAGATCCTTTACAATCAATAATTGGCCTTAGTGGGATACTTTCCTTGTTAATTTTTGGAGCCCCATATATTCTTGCTGTTTTACATTCTTTACTTCCTATTTTCTCAAATGTTAATCTGTCTATTAACCCTTCTTTATAAATATATTTAATTAATGTATATATCCTTTTATTTTTTAATTCACTGTCATTCTTCATAACTTTTTCAAACACCTTATCACTCAGCATAACCTTCATTTTTTCTAAATAATCTTTGTTATCTAATATCACTAATTTATTCCCTTTATCTGACTTTAAAAAAACTACTACTTTTTCATACTTAGACTTAATCTTTCTGACTTCTTTCTTCCCTACTAATTCTTTGTTTTTTTTCACATTTTCCTTATTTTTATTTTCAAATTTATTATCATTTTCTATTTTATATACCAAATTATTTATTTCTTTTTTAAATTCATCAAACCATATTTTCTCTTCTTTATTTAACAATTTTGTAATATCTTTGTCATCATAATAGTGTACTCCATATTTTTCCTCTATAAAATCTTGTGCTATTTTTTCCATTGTTGCTTCTATCTCTACCACATCCTTCTTAAACATCATTTCCAATTGGCACATATTTAATTCCTTTGTTCAATATATTTTTTTCTTCTTCTGTAAAATCTATTTTTGAAAGATTGTGTATATTATCCATCTTGTCATCAGTTATAATGCCTTGTTTATTTTTTGTTCTTCCATCAATATTTTAAATTTTTTAACATGCCTTTTATCTGTTTTTTCATTTATCATATTTCTTCTTATCTCACATAATTGTCTAAATTTATTCTCTTCATCTTTTGTTATTTTGTCCATCAAAATAAATTCTATATTATTTATTTCCTTATATAAATGTTAAATAAAGAAGAGAAGATATGGTTTGATGAATTTAAAAAAGAAATAAATAATTTGGTATATAAAATAGAAAATGATAATAAATTTGAAAATAAAAATAAGGAAAATGTAAAGAAAAACAAAGAATTAGTAGGGAAGGAAGAAGTCAGAAAGATTAAGTCTAAGTATGAAAAAGAAGTAGTTTTTTTAAAGTCAGATAAAGGGAACAAATTAGTGATATTAGATAACAAAGATTATTTAGAAAAAATGAAGGTTATGCTGAGTGATAAGGTGTTTGAAAAAGTTAAGAAGAATGACAGTGAATTAAAAAATAAAAGGATATATACATTAATTAAACATATTTATAAAGAAGGGTTAATAGACAGATTAACATTTGAGAAAATAGGAAGTAAAGAATGTAAAACAACAAGAATATATGGGGCTCCAAAAATTAACAAGGAAAATATCCCACTAAGGCCAATTATTGATTGTAAAGGATCTTATTTAGACAAAGTTTCAAAATGGTTATCGAATGAAATTTTTAAAAATATGCTAATGAGTATGAAAATTCTAATATTAAAAATAATACAATTTTAATAGATGAAATTAATAAAATATTTATAAAATATGAATACAGAAATTTAACATTTATAAAAATGGACATTATTTCTATGTATACTAATTTAAATGTAGGTAAAGCGATAAATTTAGCTACAGAGAAATATATTAAAGATAAAAATAAAACAATAAAATTACCTGTTCATATTTTGGTAGATTTAATGGAAATATGTTGCAAGAATGTAGTTTGTGAATATAATACAGAATTTTATAAGCAAAAAGAAGGATTGTTAATGGGAGGAGCTCTTAGTGCAATTTTAAGTAATAATTATATGAATGAATTTGATAAAAATATAATAGAAAATAAAAATGCTCCTTTGTTTTTTAACAGATATGTAGACGATTATTTAATGATTTTCAATAAAAGCCAAAGACAAATAAGCTGGTTTATTAATGATATTAAAAAAATAGAAAAAAATATAAAGTTTACAGTTGAGAAGGAAGAGAATAATGAAATTGCATATCTGGATATAATGTTTCAAAAGAAATTGATAAATAAAAAATGGTGTATTCAGACAAGTATTTATAAAAAGAACAATATTCCAACATTGATAGGAAATATAAAATTTGTTGTATATATTCAAGAATATACAGGGCTGCAATATATTGTTCAAGGAAAGAAGATTATAATAAACAAAAAGATTTAATAATAATCAATGAGTTAAAAATGAATGGTTTTCCTGTATATATAATTAAAAGAAATATTAGAAAAATAGAGTATAAGATAAATAAAAATGAAAAGAGTGAAAGAAAAAAGAAAGGTGAAAATAGATATATAGGAATAAAAACAAATAATAATATCATAGTGAATAAGTTTAACAAAATTATAAAGAAGATTAATAAAAGATACAAGAAAATAATTAATACAAAAATAGTTAATAAAAAAAGAGAAAACCTATTAAATTTGATAGATAACAAATACATAGGATATAATAAAGAGATAATTAATGGAGTATATGTGATAAAATGCAAACAATGTCTAGATAGTGGGATTGATAACAAATATGTGGGAGAAACAAAAAATTCTATAAAAACAAGATTAAAACAACATATGGCAGATAATAAATCACCGATATATATACATACAAAAGAAACGGGACACAAATTTACACAAAGTTCAATAAAAATGAAGTTACATACAGAAAGTATTAAAGAAAGGAAAATAAAAGAAGCTATATTAATAAGAAAGATAAAACCAGAATTTAATAGAGATTCTGGGATTAGGATGAGATTGGTATAGTTATAGTTATTAAATGAGATATATACAGGTAAATATGTAAAGAGATAATTGTTTATAAATGAGTTGGAGATGATAAAAAATGGTTAGGTTAAATAGGAGTATAAATGTGGGTATATTTATAGATATTAAATAATATAAAAATAATAAATTAATAAAATTAGCATAATAATTACATATGAAACAGTATAATAAAAATTTATGACAATTATATAAAAATAATAATAAAAGTTAAAGTGTGCAAAATAATAAATATATGTATATATGTAAGTAAAGTTGTAGGGAATATATATGTATATGTGGACATATAAAGCCATATAATATAAATTTGAGAATTATATAATAATAAAAGTTAAAATGTATAAAAAAATAAATAAATAAAAATGTATATAAATAAAGAGTTGTAGGGATATATGTTTAGTTTAAATAATATGTAATAGAGGGAGCTAGGGTATAAGATAATTTTTTGAAAAAAAAAAACTATTTTTTTTGTTTAGAAGATTGGTAAGTTTAAAGATTAGAATGTTTATAGGTTTAAATAATCAGAAATAATAATAAATATAAAATATTAATTTTTTTTAAAAGAAGAATAAGGAAATAATACATATTATGTGATTTAAAATTAAAAGAATTTTAGTTACTAATCATAAAATTTAAGTTTATAAAAAATAGAGATAATTAATAGATTGTTAGTAATAAAATAAATAATATATTTAGATTAATAATTGTCCTTGAATGTATACATGTATAAAGTTAGGAATACACATGTATAATTTATATTTATTTTCTATTTATGTTGTACATTTTATTTATATTAATTGTTTTATTTGGGTTTGATTATTTATTTCAGTTTTTTAATATGTATATATTTCATGTTGGTTTTAGTTTTTTATTGTAAAAAAAAAATTATTTTATTTTTATGGTGTTATTATGTGGTTATGTTTTTAATTTTGGTTTGTTTATTATATCATAGCTCTGAAGAAGACTGCAGGTCAGTTGAAACGTAGGTGTATATATATGTACAAATAAAGAGTTTGCTAAAAAGTGTTTGAAGCAGGTTGGATAAATTGTTTTTATGAGATATTACAACAAAAATAAGAAAAAGTGTGATTTTGGTAATCTTAAGATCAAATGTAATCATTTTTAACAAATCAACTAAACAAGATTTTGACATCAATCTTTTTTATTCTTGAGAAAAAGACAATAAGAGTTGCATTATCACTGCTGTGATTTATAAAGTGTTAAAATGTAATGTAATTTTCCAAAATGATCACTTATTTTGTTCAACAATTCTATGAATATTGGAGGAAGCAGTATTATAAAACACAAAATATCTGCCAAAAAAATTAAGTTATATAATGTGGCCACAGGGATTATTTAATTTGTGGAATATAGTACGATTTAAGTGAAATGTGGATTCACTACTGCAGAATTATCATTTAAGATCTGTTTCTTATGTAATAATACAATTAACTACTTATATTGAAAGACTTTCAATAAAAATAATAATTAATCAATAAAATATAACAATATCTTTACTAAATACAATATGTTAAGTTCTAATTTTAACTTTGAAGCATTTATTTATTTATGTATAAATTTATTTTGTGTGATAAACATAGGGGATTTGAACTCAGACTTTCAAGCCACTTCACTATCCACACTATCGATACGCATGACCACACACATGCAGAAAAAATAATCACCAATATATGTATTTTGTGCTAAACCAACAATCATCAGTAAAATAAACTCATTTTTAAAATATAAAAAGATAGAAAAGAGTAACAAATTTTTAGATTAATGTAAATGTTTTTTACTTTTTAACAAATATAATCTATCATAAAATGCATAAACTTCTCATAATACTTTCAACATAAATCACAAACAAGGGTATAATCAAATATATAATTGGATGTTTAAATAGTTAATTTTTTAAAATCTAGTTGTAATTACTATAATTTCTGAGGATTTCCTGATATTTCAATCAGTATCAAATAATATAAAATCTATGTAGCTTTCAACTTTTTAAGAACTGATAACTATAAACAAGGTAGTCAATAAATTTATTCAAGCAAAATTTTCAGTGAATAATATATTTATTTGCTAGGAATAAACAATTAGATTTTATATGTTTAAATTTTTGAGCAAAATCTTATTGTTAATAGTTTTAATTATCTTGTATATTATAGTATTGTAAATTATACTAAATTCTGTTGTTCATTTGATATTTTTTCCTTCTGTTTAAATAGATGTGATTTACACTTACTATAGCTATTACATAAATTTATATCCTTTCTAATCTTTAAATCACTTTATTCCTGGCATAATATTTTAGTTCCCTTCAACAATGGGATATATATATATATATGTCTACTGTCTATACTATTCAAATTCTAATTTTATATGTTTGTGAAATATTGCATAATGTACAAAATGAGATTCATTGGTTGAGAAGCTATAATTACATTTATATTTCATAATTTACTATTATTGGCACTATTTTTCAAATCTAGTTGCATGTATGCATGGGGATTGTTTCAACTTATTTTCGCGGAACAGAGTGACAACCAAAATTATTTAAAAATAATCTTGTTTGTCTTTGGAAGATTTGATTTTCATGATTATAATGAAAACATTTTGATTTTCTCATCTTAATTATAATAGTAAAAATAACTGTTCAGTCATTTGCTTAATTCTAAATCTGCACATATGAAACATCGGATACATCAGTAAGCCTAATTTTATAACGTTTATTAGCTTCAAAAGAAAAATGGTTGTATTATGATTCCATAAAAAATATGTTTTTTAATGTTTGTATAAGTAATTCATTCATTTCACTTTGCTTATCTTTTGTTGCAATCTGTCTTTTTAAGTATTCTGCAGTCTTGCCATTTGACTCATTATCACAGTTTTTGATTAATCTCATAGAAGATATTTCTAATAAGCATTTCATTTAGCAAAGTTCATAAAACCTGAATTTACAAATGACATATGGAAAAACACTTGTAGGTTAACAAATTTTGTCTTTTTGGTATGTTGCATTTTCAATATATGCATTTTTTGTAATTTGATTTTTGTTGTTAGATTTGTGATTTCGTAATATTATTTAATCGCTAATATCACTATTAAATCAATATTGCAAGTTGAAACAGATATGTTAGATTTACATTCAAATTCTGAACATTGTGAATTTATCATTTTAATTTAAAATTAACAGTATCAAACTCTCTATACAATAGCCCAGTACAAGCCTTAGTAATCAATCGATGTAGGTAGATTTGTGCATAAAATCCTCATCTAGTGCCTACTCATTCAATATTTCCAGATTAGTTTCTAGTTGTGGCTTTCATCAATGAGGAGCTTTGGATCTGGGGCACTGCACCTAAATCTAAGGATCTAATGCAATCCTCCAGCAGCCACCTTTTACCTATTTAGTTAACTACAAAGCTAAGAGTTTTCACCTTACATTTTCAATCAAGCATCTATACATTCTGGTGTCTTCAGTTTATCAAAAATCATTCACCATCATCCCATAGCAAGAATGCTATAAAACCAACAAAACATTACATGATCACCATATCTTATGCTTACACAAGCTGTTAGATCTAGGTGCAGTCTCCCAGATACAAAGCTTCTTACTACTGAAAGCCACAAGCTAGAAACTAGCCTGGGGATATTGAACGAGTAGTTTGTTTTGCAATATTTTCCTGTGTATGCAAATTTTTAAATTTCTAATATTTGAATTTTAGCATTAATAATAGTAGAACAGTTTTAAAATCTTGTGAACATGGTGTGAAGTGAGAATGATTAGAGATAATCCTTTTAAATTATAATTTTTAAACAGTAAATAGTGTTTTTTTTTTTTAATTTATCAAAAATTGCTTGTTTAAAAGTATGGTATAGTTTAGAAAAATTCATTTAAGCTTTTTTTTATTTATATATGACAAAATACAATTGGTTTAAAATTATATTAAACTGATAGACATGTAATAGATTACCTGAAAACTGTATGTGTATATATATCTTTCCATCTAAACATGATTTAAATTAATAAAGTAGCACCATTTTTTGGGGTTCACATATGAATACCAGAAGAAATAATTTTGAAATAAATATGCGAATGAGCTAAAAATATCTATCTTTAAGATTTAATTATTAATATTTCAATATTCTATATAATACATAGTAATAATAGCCAATGGGTAAAATTTATTGAAGCCATTTTTATTTAACTAATTCATAATGTGAAAACAAATATTAAAATAGAGCATAGTTAATCATAAATATAAGACAACATTTAGAAACTAAAGCATGAGAAGAGAAGTTAATATTATTTATTTCTTTATCCAGATTTACAAATTCTTGGGTGCCATGTAAGCTGTGATATCTATCGTATAAGCACCGTACTACTTCTTTTGTTACACAGAGCCCGATTGGAAATATAGATCCTAAGTTTGAATCATAATTGCTATATTATTGATAGGCATAATGCATTATGGAAATTTGATCCTAATGATTGCCACTTATGACTTGCAAATTCCAAGTTAAGATAGGTAAATAGATGAATTGAAATCAGAACCATTATTAAAAATACAATGAATTTATTTATATAAATACAATTGATATAATAGCGAAACATTAAATAATAAAAAATAAATAAATAGATAAATGACTGAATATCTATGCACAGTTCACAACTTGTCTAATGCATGTTTTCTATTAGATTTAAATAATTTAATAAAGATATTTAATTATTTTAAATAAATGAATGTAGATAGAAATGTATCATGGCCCTTACTTAGGTTGTAATTTGTATATGAGTATATTATTTGTGAATACTTTTATTTATGAAGTTCAGCAAAGATATTAAATAATGGTTTTAAATACTCCTCCTCCCCCTTAAACATTTGCTTTGCAAAATGAAAATAATTTCCAATATCTGTGCTTTTATGGGATAAATGCAAGTTCATTATCAATATCAAATGTGCAAATGATTATTATAGGTAAAATAAATCCAATTTATCCAAATCACTTTAACACTTTTTAGGGAAAAAAACTACATTTTGACTGTCATGCAGTCTTCTTCAGAGCTATGATATAATGAATAAAATAAAATACTGTACATAACTATATAAATAGTACCATAAAATGTAAACAATAAAAACTAAAAACAACATAAAATATATAACAAAGCCTAATAAAACTGAAATAAATATAATTAAACCCAAATAAAATAATCCAGTTAATATAAAATAAAATATACAATATAAATAGAAAATATAAATTATACATGTATATTCCTAACTATATACACACATATTTAAGAACAACTATTAATCTAAATATATTATTTGTTTATTATTTTCAATAATCTCCTAATTACTTCCTTATAAACTTAAAGTTTATTTTTATTAGCTTCACCTCAAGAAAATACTTAATAATTTTATGTTTATTTTATTGTCATTTCAACTGTAATTCATTTATTAATATTTTTTAAATCATTTCCTTACTCTTTCGTCAGTTAAAAGTAATATTTTATATTTAATATTATTTTTTTAATAATATCTAAAACTTATAAATATTGCAATCTTTTTAACTTACCCAGTTTACTTTAAAAAAACTTTTTTTTTATGTGATGTGATGCACTGTGACTTCTTATACTCTCAGCAACTATGCCCAAAGAAACTTGTTAGCCACTTTACCTTCCCTTTCCATTCTACACCCTAAGTTTTCCCATAATCTGCTCCATCCCATTTCCACAACATAATCTTTGTAAATTCCATGGCCTTCATATCTAAATTTCCCTTATCTTTTCCAAACCCAGCACAAAAAAACAATAACTCACTTTCTGTATAATTACTTTGTTCATATTTATTCTTCCATAACTTCCTTATTTGTACCCTTTCTGCTTTCAAGCATTTACATTCAATTAACATATGCATAATATTTTCTATGCCTTCCTTACACAACTTGCAGACTAAATCACCCATATTTTTCCATTCACATGTATATTCTCTTGTTGCTAAAGATCCCCTTCATGCCTTACTATTATTCTAAATTAACTCACACCCAATGTTCCGTTTACTTCTATATATATTTAAACTCATTTTACTCTCCATACTAGTTCTCCATCTCTCCAACTCCTTATTCTTTATTAATACATCTATTCTTCTATCCCACTCCTTTTACTATAACACTCAACAATCCTCTTAACACAATCATCCTACCTTTTCTATAAGTATACATGTTGATGCGATGTGATGTATTTGGCTTCTCCTTAAACAAAGTCAGGAATAACTCAGCAATTATGCCCAGATAAACCCTGTTAGCCTCTTTATTTTCCATTCCCCACTTTAAGTCTTCCCATATTCTGCCCCATTCCATTTCCACAACATAATCTTTGTCAACTCTATGGCCTTTATATCTAAATCCCCCTTATCTTTTCACAAACCCAGCATAAAAACTAATAACTCACTTTCTGTATAGCCACTTTGTTCATATCTATTCTCCCATAACTTCATTATCTGTACCCTTTCTGGTTTCAAGCATTTACATTCAATTAACAGATGCCTAATATTTTCTATACCTTCCTTACACAATTTGCACACTAAATCACCCATAGTTTTCCATTTATACTGTGATGTGATGTATTTGGCTTCTCCTTAAACGAAGTCAAGAATATCTCAGCAACTATGCCCAGATAAACCTGTTAGCCACTTTATTTTCCATTCCCCACTCTAAGTCTTCTCATATTCTGCCCCATCCCATTTTCACAACATAATCTTTGTCAACTCTATGGCCTTTAAATCTAAATCCCCTTTATCTTTTCGCAAACCCAGCATAAAAACTACTAACTCACTTTCTGTATTGTCACTTTGTTCATACCTATTCTCCCATAACTTCATTATCTGTACCCTTTCTGCTTTCAAGCATTTACATTCAATCAACAGATGCCTAATATTTTCTATACCTTCCTTGCACAATTTGCACGCTAAATCACCCGTAGTTTTCCATTTACATGTATACTCTCTTGTTGCTAAAGATCCCGTTCGAGCCTTAAACAATAAACTACTTTCCTTACTATTATCATAAATTAACTCGCTTCCAATATTCCGTTTACTTCTGTATATATTTAAACTCTTCTTACCCTCCATACTACTTCTCCATCTCTCCAACTCCCTATTTTTTATTAATGCTTCTATTCTTTTATCCCATTCCTTACCACTATAACACTCAACAATCATCCCACCTTTTATACAAGTATACTGATATAAATTCTTTATCCAAATCTTTTGCATACCGCATTACCTTTCTCATCCATCTTGTTACCTGCCCTTTACTCATAACCCAATTAAACACTATTTTGGCTATACTTTTACTATCCATAAACTGCAACCTACCAAACATTTTCATTTTACTTTTTGCATCTCTCATATAGAAACTTGACCATCCCATTTCTCCTTGAATTGCCTCCTTTGCTGTCCACATCTCTGCATCTAATGCATGTCTTCCTACTCCCTTTGTACTTTCTCTAAATAATCTAACATCCCTTTACTAACACATAATGCATCATTACCATATGTTAACCCTGCTACTGCAATTCCCTTCCATACAATTCTAGCTACATCTTATTTATTATATGAAAATACTGTTAGTTTCTTTACCAAACCTGTTCTTTTCTTTGCTTCATTTACCAATTTTTTCTCCCATTCAACCAAGCAATTTTCCTGATTACATAAGATGATTCCCAAATACCTATATCTATCCACCACACTTAACTTTATATCCCCCAATAAAAAAACTACACCCTCTCTTTCCCCAGTATTAACCATCATTATATTTGATTTTTCTTCACTAAATTTAATCCCCATCTCTTTACCCACCCTTACACATGTCCTCAACATAATATCCATATCTTCTCTTTCTGCACATAAAAAGATATCATCTGCAAAAAAAAGACCTGACAAAGTATATACTCCTTTGCCACTTATTAATGGTATCTCTACCCCTCTTCCTAGTCTTTCTATTGCTTTTTCCATTTCACTCAAAAACAACAAAAACAAAATCGGTGACATAGGGCATCCTTGCCTTAATCCCACCCCATTTTTAACTTTAACTGATTCTATATCCCCTAATTGGTAAGTATAATAATTATTTTCATATAATTTTTTAATAATATTTACTAAAGCTTCATCCATTCCCAAATTGGCTAATCTTACCCATAATCTATTTCTATTTACTCTATCATATGCTTTCTCTATATCTATAAAACTCATATATAACGATCTACCTGAATTCCTACTCATCTCCATAAGTTGTATAACTACAAACAAACTATCTCCTATACGCCTATCTGACCTAAAACCTCCTTGCATTTCCCCCACTACATTATTCTCTTCCATCCATTTTACAACTCTTCCAGCTACCATATATGCGAAAACTTTATATAAAACTGATGTTACCACTATCGGTCTATAATTATTTAACTTTCTATGATCCTTTAAATAATAATCTTATTCTTGTATTACTCCAACTACCCGGAAAAACTGTCTTCTGCGCCATCTTATTAAAACATGATAATAACTTTGCTTTTGCTCTATGCCCTAAATTCATTACCATCTCTGCTGCCCATCCATCTAAACCTCTCGCCTTTCCACTTTTCAATTTCTTTCCTGCCTCATTCAATTCATTTTTTGTGAACCTAATATTCCCACTACTAACTGCTTTCATGTTTTCTATCACTAATTCCTTCACATCTAACATCTTTTCTATATCCATTACATGTCTATTTAAGATTTTCTCTAGCTTGCCTCTAGAGCTACATTCTATACCCTAGTTCCCTCTATTACATATTATTTAAATTAAGTATCTATAATTACTACAACTCTTTATATATACATTATTTATACACTTTAACTTCTATTATTATTAATATTATGGAAATATGCTAAATTTTTCCTAATATTTAATATCTATAAATATACTCGTGTTTATATTCCTATGTAATTTAACCATTTTTTACAACCATAATTCATTTATAAATAATTTTTCTTTATATATTTACCTCTACATATCCCATTTAAGAACTATATCTATACCAATCTCATCCTAATTCCAGAATCCTTATTAAATTTTGGTTTTATCATTCTCTGCTTTTTTTTTAATTTTCCTTTTTTTAATATTGTCTGTATGTAACATTTTTATTGAACTTTGTGTAAATTTGTGTCCTGTTATCTTCATATGTGTATATATCGGTGATTTATTATCTGACATTGTTTTAATCTTATTTTTATAGAATTTTTTATTTTTTCCATTTATTTGGTATCAATCCCACTATCTAAACATTGTCTGCATTTTATTAATCATTTCTTTATTATATCCTATGTATTTGTTATCTATTAAATTTAATGTTTTCTCTTTTTTTATTAACTATTTTTCTAGTAATTATTCTTTTACATTTTTTATTAATCTTCTCTATAATTTTATTAAACTTATTCACTATAATATTATTTGTTGTTTATTCCTATATATCTATTTTCACCTTTCTTCTTTCCTTCACTCTTTTCATTTTTATTTCTTATACTCTGTTTTTTCAATACTACTTTTAATTATATGTTCAGGGAAACTATTCTTTTTTAACTCTGATATATATTATAGTCTTCCCTTCTTGGAAAATACATTGCAGCTTTGTATATTCTTGAATATATACAATTAATTTTATATTTCCTATCAATGTTAGAAAACCAACTTGTTATTTTGTTACCAATATTGTTCTTTTTATAAATATTTGTTTGAATATTACATTTTTTATTTATCAATTTCTTTTGAAACATTATATCCAGATATGCAATTTTATTATTTTCCTCCTTCTCAATTGTAAACTTTATATTCCCTACCATTTTATTCATATTATTAATAAACCACTTTATTTGTCTTTGGCTTTTATTAAAAATCATCAAATAATCATCTCCTTTACATTTTATAAAGAACTAGAATGGTTTTCATGAGAGGCCACTACTCTTTTTATTATATATTTATTTCACAAACCCTAAAGAAATATAATATTGATTGCTTATATGTATTTCTAATATTGAATACAAAAGACTTACAATTAAGTGAAATGTTTTTCAGAAATAAAGGTTATACAGATGAGGTTATAAGATTGTATCACAAGTTATCAAATAGTTTGAATGGCTCTACTCATTTAATAGTAGAGCTCTGTATTTTTAACCAATGAATTGTACAAATTTTAAAATTAAACTGAACAATACTGTTATAAATAACTTTTAAGCTGTTATGCTATTTATGTTTTTATATTTTTTAAAATGTTTTAGAAATATATAGTTAATTTAATTCATTATATACAAATATATTAAAAACTATGCTTAAATTACATTCTTATCTTTACACGGAATAACTCAGTAAAGATAAGAATGTAATTTATACACAACTTTTAATTTAATATATATTTTTATCAATTTTTTTATTTTTATAAAAATCTATATAGCATAGCTATATAAAAGTTATTTATAGTTGTATTGATCAGTTTAATTTTAATATTTATGTAGTTATATTAATTACTGAATTTTAAGGCTATATTAACTATATCCTGTCAGTAATTAGATTAAAATACTCATTAAAGTTCAGAACAATTTGTTAAGTGCATTGAATTTTGTTTTTAAATTTTTTAAATACTGTATTGAATTTATAAAGAGTTAATAAATTATTAATTGTAAGTAAACTAATTCTAAATGTCAATATGCGTGATATAATATGCATTTTTAAGAGCAATAATGATCTGTTTTCAAGTGATAATGTAATTATGTGTAAAGTTTTACTAATTTATGAAGTATTTGTAGCAACAAAGCTTATTAAAATTTATGACATAACTCTAATTTTGAAACCTGTTATAGAAAGCATTGGCAGACTTCTACCAGTATTATTGTTGATTTGGTTTATTACCTGATTGTTATGTTATGAAGAGAGTTTATGTATATTTAATATCAAATGATTACCTACTGTATCTAGTAGTTTTTTAATATGTGCTATATAATAAACCTCTAGATTTTCAAAGTTATTTTTTTTGTGACTCAATGTACTACTTGTTTTTGTTAAATCTAGATACATTTGTAAAATTTCTCTACCATATAGGGTTTTGAATAGTTGGCAATTTAATTTTTAAAAATCCAAATATAAACTCTGATTAAAAAGTCAAAGTTGCAGTTTAAAAAATAGTTTTATCTGAGCTATGTTTTTCCTTAGGTATATCTCAAGGGTCCCAGCAATGATATTAATCAGCATACTGGCTTTATTAAACTTACAGATTAGAAAATGTTCTAATAAAAATGTTCCTACATTTGTGACCATTGCATACATATTTTTATGGAGGAAAAATTTCAAAAAACAATAAACTTATAATGCCATATTGTACTCCACTGCCTGATAAAATATTTTAGAAATCATGCATTATTCAAGATGCTTTTCAATTTTGTGACTTCTCAGAACTTTTGTGCAACATTTTTGAAATTGCCATGCTCTCAGTTTCATTCACCTCTTCTTTAATTTCTTCTTCTCTTAATAATTAATTGCCTGATCTGAAAGTTTATGTAAATATTTTCTTTCACCATTTTTAGCATTCAGATTTCATAAGTTATAATCTTTTGGCATATACGATTTTGTGTTTTAATATTTTAATCACGTGATTTTTTTATGAAAATTGCGATTTTTGTGTTTTAATATTTTAATCACGTGATTTTTTTTTTTTATGAAAATTGTGATTTTTGTATTTTAATATTTTAATCACGTGATTTTTTTTATGAAAATTAAGATTTTTATGTTTTACCATTTTAGTCACGTGATTGACTAATATGAAAATTCCGATTTATGTTTTTTTTTTCCTATGAAAATGGCCATTTTGAGCAATGTCATTTATCGGTTGGATGTTTCAGCATGGTTTGGGTGGTTCTTGTAATTCAAAATGGCGGCCGTGTGCGCATACTAATCACGTGATTTTTTTATGAAAATTGCGATTTTTGTGTTTTAATATTTTAATCACGTGATTTTTTTTTTTATGAAAATTGTGATTTTTGTATTTTAATCACGTGATTTTTTTTATGAAAATTAAGATTTTTATGTTTTACCATTTTAGTCACATGATTGACTAAAAAGAAAATTCCGATTTATTTTTTTTATGAAAATTGCGATTTACTGTGTTTTATCGGTTGGATGCATTTTAAGCATGTGGTGATTTTTTTTATGAAAATTAAGATTTTTATGTTTTACCATTTTAGTCACATGATTGACTAATATGAAAATTCCGATTTATGTTTTTTTTTCCTACGAAAATGGCCATTTTGAGCGATGTCATTTATCGGTTGGATGTTTCAGCATGGTTTGGGTGGTTCTTGTAATTCAAAATGGCGGCCATGAGTGCATACTAAATCAGCACCTTTTTGGGGTGGCATATACGATTTTTTGTTTTAATATTTTAATCATGTGATTTTTTTATGAAAATTGCGATTTTTGTGTTTTAATATTTTAATCACGTGATTTTTTTTTTATGAAAATTGTGATTCCGATTTATGTTTTTTTTTCCTACGATAATGGCCATTTTGAGCGATGTCATTTATCGGTTGGATGTTTCAGCATGGTTTGGATGGTTCTTGTAATTCAAAATGGCGGCCGTGAGCGCATACTAAATCAGCACCTTGTTGGCATATACGATTTTGTGTTTTAATATTTTAATCATGTGATTTTTTTATGAAAATTGCGATTTTTGTGTTTTAATATTTTAATCACGTGATTTTTTTTTTATGAAAATTGTGATTCCGATTTATGTTTTTTTTTCCTACGATAATGGCCATT
This sequence comes from Epiperipatus broadwayi, assembly GCA_028023455.1. Taxonomy (NCBI): domain Eukaryota; kingdom Metazoa; phylum Onychophora; class Udeonychophora; order Euonychophora; family Peripatidae; genus Epiperipatus; species Epiperipatus broadwayi. Next base: position 6,932,745 of record JAQFVV010000034.1, read on the forward strand.
TTGAGCGATGTCATTTCTCGGTTGGATGTTTCAGCATGGTTTGGGTGGTTCTTGTAATTCAAAATGGCGGCCATGAGCGCATACTAATGCTGATTTAGTATGCGCTCACGGCCGCCATTTTGTATGCGCTCACGGCCGCCATTTTGAATTACAAGAACCACCCAAACCATGCTGAAACATCCAACCGATAAATGACATCACTCAAAATGGCCATTTTCGTAGGAAAAAAAAACATAAATCGGAAATTTTCATATTAGTCAATCATGTGACTAAAATGGTAAAACATAAAAATCTTAATTTTCATAAAAAAAATCACGAAACCATGCTGAAACATCCAACCGATAAATGACATCGCTCAAAATGGCCATTTTCGTAGGAAAAAAAAAACATAAATCGGAATTTTCATATTAGTCAATCATGTGACTAAAATGGTAAAACATAAAAATCTTAATTTTCATAAAAAAAATCACGTGATTAAAATACAAAAATGGGTGGTAATGATGAAAAGATTTTAAGCAATAATTATATTTTCAATCACGTGATTAAAATACTAAAAACAAAAATAGCAATTTTAAAAAAAAAATCACGTGATTAAAATATTAAAACACAAAATCGTATATGCCAAAAGATTATAACTTATAAAATCTGAATGCTAAAAATGGTAAAAAATAATGATGAAAAGATTTTAAGCAATAATTATATTTTCATTCACTTATAGAAATGGAATCACGAGACCAAAAAGGCGGTAAAGATCTTGAATACACGTTTACTCCTAATCAAAATGATGACTTAAAATTGATAGATTTAAAATACGAATTATACTATATGCTAAAAGATTGTAACTTATAAAATCTGAATGCTAAAAATGGTAAAAAATAATGATGAAAAGATTTTAAGCAATAATTATGTTTTCATTCACTTACAGAAATGGAATCACGAGACCAAAAAGGCGGTAAAGATCTTGAATACATGTTATCTACATCAATCTTTTTTAAAAAATCATATTTTAGTTTATTAAACCATTTATTTCTCCTAATCAAAATCTGAATTCTAAAAATGTTAAAAAATAATGATGTAAGAAAGATCAGTGGTTGCTAGTTTCAATTTTAGTTTGCGAGCTTATCAAACATATAACGGTACCCACATAACATAAAATCTGAATGCTAAAAAGTAATGATGTAAGAAAGATCGGTGGTTGCTAGTTTGAATTTTAGTTGGCGAGTTTATCAAACATATATGAACTAAAGGATATGAATTTTTAAACAGAAAAAGTGAAGGAAAAATTGATAAAAAATAAAAACCCACATGTTCAATTATAACTTCTACTTACCAGAAATTCTTGCTTTGTCCCACATAGATACTGTTTGAATTTCGTCTCCTAATGTCAAAATGGAGTCTACTCTTGATTGCGTGAGATTCACACAGGCTGAAGAAATCTATAATTTGCATTGATACGTCGAACTCTTGAAATCAAGACAATCCCTATTTATTTACATGCAAGTGATTTTTATCATCAAAAAATGAACACAGAAACATGTTTAAAGAAAATAAATACATTTTATTATTAATTACAATTATTTACTTTAAAATTCTTTAGGTTTTTAAAAATCTTTATTGTTTTGTTTAATTACTTTAAAATATGTAAATTTTATATATTTAAAGAAATAGAAATAAAAACTCAGCGTTGTTGACGTGTGATCATATGCGACTTGAAAATGTCTATAAAAGACACTTTTGTTTCAAAATCTTTAGGTTTTTAAAAATCTTTATTCCTCATGTTAAAAAAATGCCACGTCGTAATACATACACTAAAAAAAAAACAAAAAACAAATAAATAAAAATGTATTGATTATTTCAAATGTAAAAGTTATTTACTTTTAAATAAGATAAACACTAACCTTTTCACCGTCAGTAAGAATCTTTAGCGTCTTTGAGAAATTTAATAAACGTATCGCTCTCATTTAGATGCTTTTTATCCATCCGCCAACAAATTGAGTCTAGATGGGATTGTAAAAGATCCGGTGTCGTCCCTCTCATTTTTTTTAATATTTTAACTTTGGCTTCCAGCCATGATCGCTCAATAGATTGGGTATGAGCGCCTGTCATCGGATTGACATAATTTTGTTGGTGGTTGACGGTGAAATGTTGAAACCCTCTATCTTTCAGGTCTGCATAGGCTGGCCACTCATCTGAATGAATGACAGAGCCAGCCGTGCATTCCCTCTCAATAATGGGAATCAACGTAGCTTTGTCATGACGTGGCACTACAAAATAGCGACAATCGGTACCCTTTTTTAGTCCAAACACCCAGGGTCCATCAATTCGAGCCCCGTGGTTTTTTTTGTTAATTAGGGTTACCGATGTATCCTTGGAGGTACATGGATGATCGCCACTTAGGAGTCTTCCCCTATTATATTTTCTTCGGCCAGCAAATCTAGCTTCATCTATCTGAACTGGTTCTTCTTCTGTTCCTACTAACTGTCCTTTCTTCTTAACTGCTCGGGAACACACTTCCCTGCAAAAATTAAACCAGTCTACAATTGTAGGCATAGATTTGCTGGCCATCTTCGCTGCTAGTCTAGTTGGCATATCGAGAATGAAAAAAAAAAACAAGCTCCATAATTTCACGTATGGTCATTCGGCTTGTAATCCTACCACTTGCATCTACATAATGGAAAAACAGATTGCCTGTACGAATCGATCTAGTAGTATGGCAGTGGGAGCACTGCATCGTGGGAACCCAGTCACCCTTCCGATTCTTCCTTCGTTTCTCAACCATGACATTGCCACACTTTGCACAGGGCTGCTTACTCTCTTCATCATTGAGAAGATCATTATCCCTCAAAAACGTAACGGCTTGATTTTCGTTAGAGATAATATTGTAATAGAAGTTTTGCAAAGCCATGTTAGTTAGGAGATGCACTTTGGTTACTAAAGACCAAAGATTTTGAAACAAAAGTGTCTTTTATAGACATTTTCAAGTCATATGATCACATGTCAACAATGTTGAGTTTTTATTTCTATTTCTTTAAATATATAAAATTTACATATTTTAAAGTAATTAAACAAAACAATAAAGATTTTTAAAAAACTAAAGAATTTTAAAGTAAATAATTGTAATTAATAATAAAATGTATTTATTTTCTTTAAACATGTTTCTGTGTTCATTTTTTGATGATAAAAATCACTTGCATGTAAATAAATAGGGATTGTCTCGATTTCAAGAGTTCGACGTATCAATGCAAATTATAGATTTCTTCAGCCTGTGTGAATCTCACGCGATCAAGAGTAGACTCCATTTTGACATTAGGAGACGAAATTCAAACAGTATCTATGTGGGACAAAGCAAGAATTTCTGGTAAGTAGAAGTTATAATTGAACATGTGGGTTTTTATTTTTTATCAATTTTTTCTTCACTTTTTCTGTTTAAAAATTCATATCCTTTAGTTCATATATGTTTGATAAACTCGCCAACTAAAATTCAAACTAACAACCACCGATCTTTCTTACATCATTACTTTTTAGCATTCAGATTTTATAAGTTATGTGGGTACCGTTATATGTTTGATAAGCTCGCAAACTAAAATTGAAACTAGCAACCACTGATCTTTCTTACATCATTATTTTTTAACATTTTTAGAATTCAGATTTTGATTAGGAGAAGTAAATGGTTTAATAAACTAAAATATGATTTTTTTAAAAAGATTGATGTAGATAACATGGATTCAAGATCTTTACCGCCTTTTTGGTCTCGTGATTCCATTTCTGTAAGTGAATGAAAACATAATTATTGCTTAAAATCTTTTCATCATTATTTTTTACCATTTTTAGCATTCAGATTTTATAAGTTACAATCTTTTAGCATATAGTATAATTCGTATTTTAAATCTATCAATTTTAAGTCATCATTTTGATTAGGAGTAAACGTGTATTCAAGATCTTTACCGCCTTTTTGGTCTCGTGATTCCATTTCTGTAAGTGAATGAAAACATAATTATTGCTTAAAATGTTTTCATCATTATTTTTTAGCATTCAGATTTTATAAGTTATAATCTTTTGGCATATACGATTTTGTGTTTTAATATTTTAATTTTTCCTTAACTTTTTCTGTTTAAAAATTCATATGCTTTACTTCATATATGATAGATAAACTCGCAAACTAAAATTGAAACTAGCAACCACCGATCTTTCCTACATCATGCTTTACTTCATATATGATAGATAAACTCGCAAACTAAAATTGAAACTAGCAACCACCGATCTTTCCTACATCATTATTTTTTAACATTTTTAGCATTCAGATTTTGATTAGAAGTAAATGGTTTAATAAACTGAAATATGATTTTTTTAAAAAGATTGATGTAGATAACGTGTATTCAAGATCTTTACCGCCTTTTTGGTCTCGTGATTCCATTTCTATACGTGAATGAAAATATAATTATTGCTTAAAATCTTTTCATCATTATTTTTTACCATTTTTAGCATTCAGATTTCATAAGTTATAATCTTTTGGCATATACGATTTTGTGTTTTAATATTTTAATCACGTGATTTTTTTATGAAAATTGCGATTTTTGTGTTTTAATATTTTAATCACGTGATTTTTTTTATTTATGAAAATTGTGATTTTTGTATTTTAATATTTTAATCACGTGATTTTTTTTATGAAAATTAAGATTTTTATGTTTTACCATTTTAGTCACGTGATTGACTAATATGAAAATTCCGATTTATGTTTTTTTTTCCTACGAAAATGGCCATTTTGAGTGATGTCATTTATCGGTTGGATGTTTCAGCATGGTTTGGGTGGTTCTTGTAATTCAAAATGGCGGCCGTGAGCGCATACTAAATCGACACCAACCTGGGTGTTCTCATATATGTGAATCTGGTTTGCGTTTATCTTGTAACAAGTTTTTTTTTTAGAAATTGTAGTGTGGCAGAGGAAAAGTACACTTTTTCAGAGTCAACAAATGATCTGTTCATCTTATTTTTTTTCCTGGAGCAATAGGTTTATTTGATTAATCCTTTTGAAGAAAGTGGCTTTGCTCATTTTTATTGTTGTATTTACATAAAAAAAAAGTGGTATAATACCCCTTAGCAAAAGTACACCTGATCTTTAAATTACACATATTCACTTTACATTTTAGTTAATGAATTTTTTCTTTTGTAATTCAATTGTTATTAATTTTCTTCTTTTCTAAGCCAATGCCATATCTAGTAAAATGAAAATACACACAGAAAAGGTAGTTTTTCTATATTTGGCTTTATTACTACCTAGTATACTTTAATATGTTCTTACTATATGAAATTAATAAAGATTTGACCAGTTCACTTTTAATAATTTGAATTAACTTGCAGGAATATGATGGCTGTAACCTTTTGTGAAAAAGTTCCATCTGGTATGGGATTGAGCTTTTGAAGAAATTGGTTATCACATAAATGAATAATTTCAATTATAAAGATAAACTATAGATTCATTATACATAAAAAATTTAAAATTAAAAAAAAATATTTTTTTTTTTCAACTATATACTATGAATATGATATAGTAAAAATATATTGAAAGCATGCTAGGCAGTAATAAAGCTAAATATTAAAAACTACCATTTCTGAGTGTATTTTCATTTTACCAATTATATGAATTTTTTTCTTATAACAACTTCATGCTGTTATGTTATTTTTTGTATTTGCAACAACTGTAATAATGACAGAAATTTATTTCTGTTATGAAGAAAGGTTATTTTCAGACTAAACTTTGAATAGTCTGACCAATCACCACTTTTCTACTCTGTATTCATAATTAAAAATCCCATGATTGACTTGTATATTTACAACATATATTGATCTTTTTGGGAAAAGTAAACAACATAGTAATAGATTGTAACTTTTTAAGCTGGGATATAAATAAAATAGTTTAACCTTCTTAAATAAATTGAAATTATGAATAATATTATGTAGAACTCTACAGCAAAATAGATTCATTAAAAGAACAACTATACATAAATTTTATATTTTTCCTCTTGATATGCACCAGCTGCATTTAATTCCACAGCCTTTAAAGTTAAATGTTTTGGAGTATTTAGCATTAAAAATACAGCTTTATTGGTGAATTGGTCTCATTACAGATGGTAGATTAGAATATTTTTGTTAATGTATTCCTTTTGAACTTACAAGTCTGAAACAGCTGTCTGTTATGTGATATTTAAATTTCCTTCAAATCATTTGAATGATAAAAGAGCATATTATATGAACTATCCTATGAGAGATTTGCATATATCACAATAATTGTTATCAGCTATTACATTATGTTTTGATTACCATTTATACATCTGGAAAAAAGAGTTTTTTTTTTTTTGTAATTGGTGTAAGTTATATGATTGGAGTTTGAAAGATTGGCTTATTGTATACTTTATAGAAGAAAAATTGATGATTAGTGTAGTTCTTCAGTATGATAAAGCATCTCATTAGCACAATAATTGAGTAACTAACCCAAGTTGTTAATTCTGTCATCTTGGGGCTGCTGTAGAAATTAGGCTCATGTATTTTAATACAACAATTGCTGCTCCAAACAAATTTATCTTGTCATTATTATCAAATTGTTCTTTCCAATGAAATAAAGTGTATTACAGAAAAAAAATTGCTTGATAGGAATATATTATTTTAACATTTTGATGCATGAAAACTAAGTTGATTGGAAAAAGTCTGCTTTTATATTTGGACACAGCATCACAGACATTATATACATCAAAATCTTAGGATAGAATGGGTGTTGACCACTGTTATGAATAGTGATAAAGTAATAAGAGAAGAATAGTAATGCTTCTGTAAGTCAAATTATGTATATACACTTAGTAAAAGGTATCATCATCATCACTATTTTCAACCATTATCAATCCACTGCAGGCTGAAGGTCTCTGTAAATTCAATCCATCTTCTTTTATCTCTAGTCTTTATGTATTCTATTTTGTAACTTAGAAATAGTTATTTCCTGTAAGGTTGGGGGTCCACCTATATTAGTCAGATGTTCTGCGATCTGTCCATGGTTAACTTCAGGCATCCGGGCAGTTTGGACTGATTGGGGACACCTGACATTGGGCCACTGAAGAAGGCAAAAAGTAAGTAAAAGATTTAGTTTATCTTAAATTGTTGTGAGCTTGTGATTTAAAACAAAGTTTAAACTCTTCAGTTTTAAAGCTTTTTTTGTAGAAAGAGGCAGATGTTTAGTATAGTTAATAAAACTACAAATGCCCACTTTTCAAGCATGAAGAAAAGTGCCACTTCTGGCAATTAATAAATATGGAAGATTAGGAGTTACTAAAACAGAAAGTGCAAAATTTTTCTGAAATAGTCTCTAAGCAAGATAAATATATTTTTCAAAAAAAAAAAAGGTTGTAAAAATTATCAAAATTAATAATAGATCACAAGTCTAATAAACAAATAGATTACCATTTTTAAAAAAATTATCTCCATTATTTATACTTAAATTAAATCAGTTTAATGTAGTTTTTGAACAGATTAATTACTTTTTCATATTTTTATTTTATATAGAGCCTTCGTTGAACATATTTTCAGAATATCTTTTAGACAGCACTCAAATTTGAATTTCTCATTTTTATTATTGAGAATTAATAATTAAAATGTAAATTTTATAAAATTTTATATATATCATTGACTTTTTCTTAGTAATTTTTAAAGCAAAATTATAATAATATTTTACTTTTGGATTTCTGATATCAAAATGACATTATGGTCAAATCAATGGCTTGTAAAATAAAAGCATAACATAATTTTAATAGAATAGTTTCCTACATGCCTTGTGATTTTTGATTTACTTCTAATTTTTAGTCATTAGCTTTTTATATTTGTTGTTATTAGATAAGATATACATTTTCCCATGTGTCTCACAATATTGTCATGTTGATGAATTTAAGTTTGAATGATTAAAATTAGGAAGTTTCTCAGGCAAGAATTTCCAAGTAATCCTGGAATTATTTTCAGTTAGTCATTTCATAGACAGTCCAGCTAGCTGTCCAATTATTAGATTAAAATTGCATATTTAGATGTTCTTAGGTAGAGGATAGAAGTTCCCAGGATAATCTGTGTTGATCATAAAAGTATCGATTTGATAAATATAAAATAAAATTGTAGTACAATACATTTTCATTGATGAGGAAGATGTCATTTACAAATAATTGCTAAACATATGCTTTACCTTTGTTATACTGTTGTACAAACTTGCCTCTTTGTGGAGTTTCACATAAAATTACATATTTATTTTATTGCAAACATTTATTTATCTCTACAAATGCATAAAACACAAAATATGAAATACTTTTGTCCTAAAACAGGCAAAACTCTTCATACAGTAATGCCATTCAGTGCAAGCCAGAGTAATCATTGGATTCAGGAAGGTTTATGCATAAAACCCTGATCTAGTGCCTACTCATCCAATATGCCCAGACTGGTATCTAGCTTGTAGATTTCATGAGTCAGGAGCCTTGAATCTGAAAGCACTGTAACTAGATCTTAGGATTTAATGCAACTTTTCATCAGCCATCTTTTACCTTTTTAGTTAACTATAAAGCTATGAGTCCAAAATTGAAAACAATAATATTTTCAATTCCAGCTCATTTGTTTTTATAGTCATATAAATCTGAACTTAGTTCAGTATCTATACATTTTGATGTCTTTGGTTCTTTAATAACCATAGGCACCATTATCCTATTGGACAAGATTGGTATTAAGCCCCTAAACATCACATGATCACCATTTCTTATACTTGCTCAAACTGTTAAAATAGGCAAAATTCTTCATACAGTAGTGTCATTCAGTGCAAGGCTATTCAGTGGATGCAAGAAAGCTTATGCATAAAATCCCATGTCTACTCAAGCAATATCTCTAGACTAGTTTCTAGATTATGGCTTTCATCAATGAGGAGCCTTGGATCTAAAAGCATTGCAACTAGATCTTAGGATGTAATGCAACCCTCCAGCAACCACATTTTGCTTTATTTAACTATAAAGCTATGAGTAAACACTTGTTACGAATTTTATGCACAAACCTTGAATCTATTGCTTTGGCTTGCACTAAATAACTACTGTGTTTTGCTTGTTTTAACAGCTTGAGCAAGCATAAGAAATGATGATCATATGTTTAGTGGTTTAATACCAATCCTGCCCAATAGGATAATGGTGGCTATGGTTATTAAAGAACCAAAGACACAAACATGTATAGATACTGAACTGAGTTCCAGATTTATATGACTTATAGATGCAAATGAGTTGGAATTGAAAATATTATTGTTTTTAATTTTGGACCAATAACTTTATAGTTAAGAAAGAAGGTAAAAGGTAGCTGTGAGAGGGTTGCATTAGATCCTAAGATCTAGTTGCATTGCTTTCAGATCCAATGGTATTTATAATTGTATATTATTCATGATCTTTAAAATAATCATAAATAAATATAAGAAAAAATATGCATTTATAAATATCAATTTAATATATATTTTGAAGTATTCCAACCAATCATACACATATCAAGAATGAAATAATAAAATAATATCACTCTTCAAAATAAACGTTATTTCATGAAACTAGGCAGATATTTTGGTCCTGATTTAGTTTGCACTCTTGGCCATTTTGAAATCTAAAGACCAGCTAAACCCACTGCTGACACATCCAACTGATAAATGACATAAATATTGAATAAAAGTAACTTTAAATTCATATTTTAGAAATTATAAACTAGTAAAAATAATGTGCTTTATTTCATATGGGCATATAGTATTTGGTATTTGGAAATTATAAGCTTGGTTTGATCAGACTTCTGCAACTTTTGGACAAACAAACTATCCTTTCCCTGTTCCTCATATTCCTGTGCTTTGTGTCATAATATTTTAAATACTTTATGAAGGTAAATTTAAAAAAAAAATCCCTAATAAAATAAAGCATATTATTTTTACTAACTTATAATTTCTAAAATATGAATTTAAAGTACTTTTATTCAATATTTATGTCATTTAAATATTTTAATTTGTCATAATAAAATGTTTACTATAATATAAACTTTTCATTATACATTCTTAATTTTAGTTTAGTAGATTTTACTATTAAGAAAATTGTTTGAGAAATGTATAAATTACCTATGCCAATATACTTCTTTATTAGCAAAAGTCTGGGGAAATTTCCTATAAAAGATTAAAGTGACAAAGTAAAATCCTGATAATATTTATATAGTTATTTACTGTGAAAATATGGTATGCGATGCAATGAGAGTCAGTGGATCTACAGTCCTGGTGCCCTCTTAAATAAATAAAAACTGATTCTGCTGGCAATACAAATCCCAATAAAAAATTAGGCGAGTTAATCAAAAAATGTAGTTACATTTTGTGAAGCTTTCTAATACCCAGAATGAATAAATGCAGATGTAACTTGATTAACAAATACATTAATAATTTATATTGTATAAAGTCTAAATTGACCAAAAATATTACAATATAAAACAGAACTAAGATATTTATTTCTAAGCCTATTTTTATGCATCTTTATTCTTTCATTTAAGCTCAAACTATTCTGACCTATATATACTTTCTTACAAAAGCAAGGGATAATATACACTATTCCAGGAATAGTCTTTCTATCAAAAATTTTCTTTGTATTATTTAATAAATTATTCAAAGTAGTCTTTTTCCAAGCAATTTTTTTATTTCAAAACAAATTACTATTTGTACATACAATTATGTAAGAGGACAATTTAAAAGACAAAGAAATAAAGTTATATTTTTCTTTATTCTTGACATTCTTATAAGTTCTATTACTATTAAGTAAAATACTTTTAACAAATTTATCGGAATAGCCACCACTCAAATAATCATTCTAAAATTGACCTTTTTGAAACAAAGCTAAAATTGACCTTTTTGAAACAAAGCTATTCCCCCTAGAATTATTTAATCTCTTATTTCTATAGCAATAATTTTTTAAAGCAGCTATTTTGTGAGATACAGACTGATAGCTATCAGGTTTAATTATAGATCTTAAATAACTTTTTAAAACAATTTGTTAATTTTGATCATTACACAGTTTCTTCATTTGAGGCTTTTGATAATAATTTTAAAATGGAAAATAATTGGATATTTGATAGTTTGGAAGAGTAAGGATTTAAGATCTATAATTAAATCTGTTAGCATTCAATCTATCTCACAAAGTAGCTGCTTTAAAAAATTATTGTTATAGAAATAAGAGATTAAATAATGCTAATGGGGTAGCTTTGTTCCAGAAAAGTTCAATTTTAGAACGATTATTTGAGTGTTGGCTATTCTGATAAATTTGTTAAAAGTATTTTAATAGTAATAGTAATTATAATAATGTCAAGGATAAAGAAAAATATGATTTTATTTCTTTGCCTTTTAAATTGTCTTCTTATAAAATTGTATGCAAAAATAGTAATTTGTTTGGAAATAAGAAAATTGCTTGGAAAAGGGGTATTACTTTGAATAATTTATTAAATAATATAAAATAATTTTTTGCTAAAAAGACCATTCCTGAGTAGTGTATATTATTCCTTGTTTTTGTAAGAAGGTATAAATATATATAGGTCAGAGTAATTTGAGCTTAAATGAAAAAAATAAAGGTACATAAAAGTAGAGTTAGAAATAAGTATCTCAGTTCTGCTTTATATATACATGAAAGAGATATAGATCACACTTAGTTTGATGAGGCTAAGATTATCTTCTTTGAAAGAAATAAAAAGAAGGATTAAAGAACCTTTATTATTAAAAATTTATTATTCTGAAACAATCAACTTGTTTAAAAGTTCTTTTAACATTAAGAGTGTGTAGAAAGTAAGTATAATTGTACATAATATTTAGTATAAATTTGTTATCTTTTAGTTCTTTACACTTGAGAAGTCTGCTTGAAGCTGTGAGACCATTGGTTGTGTTTTAGAGTTTATTTTCTTTAGCTAATCTGATTGAGCTGTGAATTTGGGGCAATTTTGATTATTCTATTGACTAAGCTTTAGGCTTTTAATGTTTATTGTTAGTGTTTACTTCATTTTCCTAGTGTATGATATCTTTTTTCTTGGGCTTTTTGGGATCCAGAGTGAAGCATCTAATGACATTGTTGGCTGATTGAAATAATTATTATTTGGATTGATGTCTTCTAATATTTCATGAATTATTTCCATAATAGAACAATTAGTAAATGATTATAACATGAGAGAAAAAGATAACTTCCGAAATTTAAACTAATCTTCAATTTATCCACTTATTGGAAATCTAGTCAATAAGAGAAAGGTATGTACCCCCCCCCCCCCCCAGCTGCAGAAAGGAGTTTGCTATTAACTGAAAGGAGACCCTTTGATTCCTCTTGGAGGCCTTAAAGGAACCAAGCAGGGCAAATTCCTAATGTCCACTCCATACGTTCTTGTCGTTGCCGCTGTTATTACTATGTGATTATTCATATAGTATACGAACATGGATGGGCTGCTCACCAACATGCATTAGCCAGCGTGGTGAGTTTACGGCTTTTTACCTCTGAGTTTAAGATCAAGAAACACCATGGTCTTTCTTCTCAGTACCTGATAAGGTAGAATGAATGTTTGTGTAAATGATAAATATTTTTCCAATACATATATACAAGTATGACAGACAAAAATAAAGCATGGCCCTTATTCCCAGGAGGCTGTAAAGTCACCAACCAAGGCAGCGGTTGGTGGCCGAAGGCGGAGGGTGCTAAGAATCCCCTGATTGCGGACCCAGGCTGCCATTTGATGATGACTTTTTATTTAGGTACTTACAACTGCAGATCACTTTCAAGTGAAGGAAGATTGCAAGAATTAGAAGAACTGTCTTATATTAAATGGGACATTATTGGACTTTGTGAAGTTAGAAGAAAAGGAGAAGAAACAATTGATTTAAAAAGTGGACATATACTCTATTATAAAGGCACACATATTGGAAATACAAGTGGAGTAGGATTCATTATAAATAAAAAGTGGAAGAACAATATTGTGGAGATTGATGTTGTATCGGACAGAGTGGCAAGATTAGTTATACAACTTAATAGCAGATACCAAATGCAGATAATTCAGGTTTATGCCCCAACAAGTTCTCATAGTGATGAAGTAGTAGATTTTTATATGGATGTACAAAAGGCTTTTGATCAGAATAAACAACATTTTAAAATTGTTATGGGAGACTTTAATCTTGAATTGGTAGACAAATGAAAGAAGAAATTGCTGTAGGTAATTTTGGTTATGGTAATAGAAATGAGAGAGGACATAGACTTGTGGAGTTTGCAGAAAAAGAAAAACTTTATATTATGAATTCATTTTTTGAGAAAAATGTTAAAAGGAAATGGACATGGAAGCATCCAAATGAAGGTACAGTAGAATTGGATTATATTTTGACTAACAGAAAATACATATTTCAAGATTGTAATGTTCTTAATAAATTTAACACAGGAAGTGATCATCGATTAGTAAGGTGTAAGTTACGTGTTAATGTAAAACTAGAGAGACAAAAATTATTAAGAAAAACAATATTTACAGTTGATATTCCTAATCTTCAGAAACATTCTAATAAATTTAAATTAGAACTTACAAATAGGTTTCAAGTGTTAGGAGATTTTGAACATGATTCAGATTTGAATGAAATTAATATGAAAATAACTGATACACTTTTAAAAACTGCAACAAACATAGCTGGTAGAAAAAAGCAGCAATTGACTAATAAAATTTCTACTGAGACTAGAGAATTTATGAAGAAAAGAAGGAATATGAAGATATACAAAAATGGTGTATTAAAAAGAATTGAATATCTCGAATTTTGTAAAATGGTACGGAAAAGAGTTGAAAATGATATAAGAAAGCATAACTGTGAAATAGCAAGGAAAGCTGTAGAAGAAAATAAAAGTCTCAAAAATGTTAAACAACATTTTGGTATTGGTAGGAAATTTATATCTGCAATAAGAAAAAAAGATGGAATTATTACTAAAAAGAGAGATGACATCATGAAATTGGTAGAAGATTTTTATCAAGAATTATATAGTAATAAAGAACTAGTACCTCCTATATTTATTACATCTTCCAAATTGCCCAGAATTTTAAATGAAGAAGTAAGACATGCAATTAAGTGTATGAAGAAAGGAAAGGCTCCAGGAAATGATGGAATTATAATTGATATATTAAAAGAAGCAGGTGAAGAAATAGAAACAATTTTAGCAAAATTATATACCAAATGTCTAAATGATAAAGATGTACCAGAAGATTGGAAGAATGCAGTAATAATATTAATATTTAAAAAAGGTGATAAAGAAGATATTAGAAATTATAGACCTATCAGCCTTTTATCAGTTTTATATAAAATTTTTACCAAGATAATTACAACTCATCTACAGAGAACTTTGGATTTCCACGAACCAAGAGAACAAGCTGGATTTAAAAGTGGTTTTAGTACAATAGATCATATCCAGGTATTGAGAGAAGTCATAGAAAGGACAAACACATATGAGTTGTCATTATGTTTCGGATTTGTAGATTATGAAAAGGCATTCGATTCTATACACATTTCTTCAGTGATTAAAGCATTGGATCATCAAGGTGTAGATCCAGGATATTGTCATATTTTAAAGAATATTTATAAAAATGCAACAGCAACAATTAGATTACATAATGATAGTGGAAAAATCAACATTGAGAAAGGTGTAAGACAAGGTGACTCCATATCTCCAAAACTCTTTACAGCAGTGCTGCAAGAAGTATTTTGTGGATTAAAATGGGAAACTAAAGGAGTGAAAGTAAATGGAGAGTATTTAAGTCATTTAGATTTCCCAGATGATGTAGTTGTTTTTGCAAATAATGCTTCAGAGCTGCAGGAAATGTTGCAGGAGTTAGCAGATGAAAGTAGAAAAGTAGGACTAAAGATAAATGTTAAAAAGACTAAAGTAATGTTTAATCGATTTGTTCAGAATATGAAAATAAAGATTGATTATGAAGAATTAGAAGAAGTTAACAGTTACAAATACCTTGGTCAGATTATTAGTACAGATGGAAACATAATGGAGGAAATTAATCATAGAATTAAACTTGGTTGGAGTACTTTTGGTAGAAATAACTTGATACTAAAAGGAAATATGCCTATGTGTTTGAAAAGGATGGTTTTTAACTAATGTGTTTTAACAGTTCTTACTTATGGATCTGAGACTTGGACACTTAATAGAAGAGCAATACAGAGACTTCAGACCACTCAAAGGAATATGGAGAGATGTATGTTGGGAGTAACAAGAAGAGATCGAAAACGCAATGTATGGGTAAGACAACAAACAGGTGTTACTGACCTTATTGAAAAAATTAAAAGATTGAAATGGAGTTGGGCTGGACATATTGCTAGAAGAGATGATAATAGATGGACAATTGAAATTTTAAACTGGATTCCAAGAGATTGTAAAAGACCCAGAAAGAGACCACATGTGAGGTGGATGGATGAAATAAGAAAATGTACAGGGGTGTTGTGGAGAAGAGAAGCTAAAGATCGGAGAAGATGGATTAAACTTGGAGAGACCTTCATCCTGCAGTGGATTGATAATGGTTGATGATGATGATGATGATGATGATGATGATGATATACCCCCCTTCTTTTATTTAAAAATTCAGTTTTTTCATAAGTTACCATCAAACAAAAAAGTCTTTGTTTTATTATCAGTCCTGAAGACAAAATATTTATTTTACTCTTCATTATAAGAATTTAAAATATTCTATTCTATTTTTTCCCCAGCATTCCTCAACTATTAAAATGTAGAATTTTCCAGTGTTTCAACATAGCATTCTAATCAACAAAATTGATTACTGAAACTAAAATAATAAATAAAATTTTAGTATAAATAATTTGTAGAATATTAATCATAATTTATTTATTTTATTTTTTAAATTATTAATATGCACACACACACTCCTATTGAGATAAAAAAATGTACATTATTATTTTAACAACTATTATTTATCTATATATAACATAATTATTTACCATATATATATAAAAATTCCACAAAAAATTAACTAAAAAAATTTTTTTTTATTCTTTCCCTTCATAAATTATTTTCAGCTGTTTCAGTATGTGTAATTTTATGTAAAATATTATTGCTTTATTTTTAATGTATTTTTAAATTAGGCTTTATATGTTGTAACCTGCAATTGATTGATACCTTACAGCTGATCAAAAGCCAACACATTGTGTAAGTTAAAATCCACGAATGTAACCTTCCAAAGAATAACCAAGTAATCATAAAATAAATACAGGTCTAAACACAGGTTTAAATCAGCACAAGATCACTAATGCTTTAAATGAACATAATCTAAGATAAGTCCTTTTATAGGCTAAGTAAACAATAAGTAAATAAATTCTTTCATGGATGAAATACACAGTAATTGATATATCATTCTATAAGATGTAGATAGATCAATGGTCAACTGATAGTTTTGTTTGTATTCTATAGATAATAATGGATAACAATAATAATAATGTCAGGTTCATAAATATTGAATAATTTAGTTGTAAAGATTACTAGCTTTCCAATGATAATCTAAAATAGTAAAATAATTTAGGTTCTTCATTTCAACAAAAAATTTATTAACAATAAATAGTGATTACATACTAATAAAGGATAGATAAATGAATAAATTGTACAATAATATGATTGTATAATGTTCTATTTGTTATCTGGCTAGATTTTGTTATGAGAGTACAATTGTTATACTCTTATGTGGTTAGGTATAGTGATGAGATTCTAAGAACTTGATTAATGGAATAAGCATTTTTTATATAAACATGAATATTTTCTTTTAGAATTTCCTATTCTGTAATGCTGGGTAGGTGGGAGTTGATAATCAGGAAAAGGAAAGAGCAGTTAAAGACCAGGTGTCATCAAAGACTTTACTGGAGACCAGGAGCTGGTCATGTTTCTTGATTTTTTTGAGCGTTTGATAAAACAATGGTATGATTTGTGGCGGGGGTAATTCCATGAGAGTTTTGCATCTCACTATCCATATGGAATAAAGGACAAAGGTAGAAAGCCTTATTATTGAAAAAAACCCATTATGAATGGCATTTTCAAGTGAGAAAATCATATCAGGTCTTATGTTGGAATTGATTATAATTATATCTTTCAGTGTTTTAAGTCTTGGGCACCGGTGTATAATATGGTCTATGGTTTCATCTTCACGAGCACACAGACCACATATAGAGTCAATGCTGGTAAAACCTCTTCGGTGATAAAGGAACCAATTCGTGGGAAGTGCATTAAGATTTATTTTAATGATGAAGTCAAGGAATTTGGGTTCCAGACTCCATCTTTTAAAGTGTGAAATGAGTCTTTGGTTGGTTACTTTTAGGCTGGTTTTTATGGGTTGTTGATTATAGTTGATTATATTGTATGCTTCCCATAAGGTTATTTTTTTGTTAAGGTTAAAGGGCATTATTGGGTTATAAAGTTGTAGGTGGTCTATTAGGGAGGCTATCCATGAACTGGCAGAGGGTGGAGGACGATCTGTCAGTGTAATTTTTTTAATAATGTTGGAGTATCCACAGGAAAGGATCAGATTATGTAGAGTGTTGTGGGTTTTCTGTAAAATTATTGCTTGTATTGAGTGGAATGACAGTCCATTGAACCTGCGTGGTTGTTGGATGCCTCGCAAGCTAATAGCAACTGTCCTTCCTCTTCAAAGAAGTTTGGTACATAATCGGTTGATTTTATTTTGAAACTGTTTAGACATTTTTACGAATGGAAGGTAATATGAGATTTTTGGCATTATGATCATGTTGAGGAGGCCAACCTTTCCATATAATGAAAGGTATACTCTAGAGAGTGACATGGTGATGGCTTCAGTTGAATGGAGGATTGCATCTTGAATCTCTCTTGCCATTGCAGTTGGTGTTTTGAAGATTGGGAAACCTAGGTATCTTTGGGGTTTTGCAGAAAAGGGAGAGTTAATTTGTTTACCAGACATAATCTTCCAGATGGAAGATTTGTTAAAGTTTATTTGTAGGCCTAGTTTCGCTGTATTTCTGTTTAAGATGTTCATGAGATAGGGAAGGTATTTAATGGTGGGAAGAACAACCATGATGTCATCTATATATGCAAATACATTGAAGTTTTTATTGAGAGAGGGAAGGAAAATTCCAGGGAGGTTTTTTTCTATATCCACCAGAAGAGGGTTGATGTATGCTGTGAAGAAAAGGGCACTGAGTGGAGATCCTTGAGGGATCGACTTGTATGGCTTGAAGCCTGGTGTGATCTTGCCATCAAGAGAGAAAAATCTCTCTGTTGTTGAGCAGATTGCTGATCATCTGAACAATCCCGGCTGTAATGTCGCATTCCAACAGAATATCCAGGAGGATATTTATCTGGACTGAATCAAATGCTGCCGCAACATCCAGCTGGACAGCAATAGGTTTTGATTTACGATGTCCTCTGATGTAATTAAATAGTGCAGTTACATTGGACATAACATGCGAGGTTGATGATCCCTTTTTTCTGTATTGGTTTGACGAGATATGGCTAAGGATTTGAGTTTGGACTTGATCTTTAATGACTGACTCAATTATCTTGATAAGCAATGGGGTCATGGAAATTGGCTGGATATTGTTAATGTCGTTTAGTGGTTTTGCTTTTTTAATAAAAGGCACGAGTGCCACTGGGTAAATATCTGTTATGTTTCTGTTGCCGGAGGCTAGGTGATCAATCATTTTTTTAATAATTGGCACAGTGAATTGACAGGTGTTTGAGAAGGAAATTTGGGATGCCATGAAGGCCAGGATGAACGCCGTCAGGGAGAGATGTTATCTTTTTTTTGATTTGGATTTCTGTGATGCCATGTTCGCCGGGGTCACCAGCATCGAGAGATGTTATCTTTTTTTTGATTTGGATTTCTGTGATGCCATGTTCGCCGGGGTCACCAGCATCCAACCAGCTGTTTATAGGAGGAGCTCCATCTTTTTGCACTAATTGGCAGAATTGTTTGCTGATGTGCTGCATCATTGGAAAACCAACGAGATTGGTTCCATTAGAATTAATGGATAAGGGAGTGATTTGTTTTCTATTGTACCTCAGTGTTGTTGTGCTAAGAAACATTTGGCTCTTCTGATGGATATATATTCTGCAAGGGACTTTTGCTTGATTTTGTAGAGATTTTTAAGGAAGATGATTTTTTCTGTATTTGTGAAATTTTGCTGTAAAGCTTGAAGTTGTATATTAATGTCTGTTAGATCATTTAGAAGGCCATTAGGTCCTTTGATTTTCCTGGTGTGGTGATTTAATATGGATTGTAGTATTCCGATGAAGGAAAACCAGCCCTCCTCAGCAGGAAGGGAAAGGATGTTTATTTTCTGGAAAAGGATGTATGCCTCAGATACTATCGCTTCGGTCATATTTGATTGGGTGATCATGCACATGGTTTTACCAGGTCCATCAATAGGTGCAGGGATTGAAATAGGTGTAAGTTGTAAGATTAGAGCCATATGATCAGAGAAAGCAACAGGGGCCAAGGCTGCATCAAGGTTGAAATGGAGATCTGGGGTGTAGTAAACCAAATCAATCAGGGACTTTTTAGTTTTAGTATAGAAAGAGTAGGCTTCGGGAGGGAAGAAGCCCTCTCCACACATTAATCTGCGATTTATTAGATGCAAAAATCTCTTGTTGAAGTCATTGTATGTGGTGTTAAAGTCTCCCAGAAGTTATAGTAGGGGAGGCTCTGTTAGCATTGATGGCATTTAGGATGTGGATTATTTTTAGATATTGAGAGGTGTCTTTGGCTGTATATATATAAGCTATGATGATCGGATAACCCCAATAGTCTATTTCTATGATAATAATATTGGCATCTAGGAATAGAATGCTAAAACTGTTTGGTGGTGTTGACTTGCTGAGCAGAATACCGACTCCACCTGAAGCAGAATGGCCTATGGAAAATCTAGTAAATCCGAGAGTTGAGAGAAGAGATAGTATTTTATGATCGGTCTTATGGTGATATTTAGTTTCACCCATAAGAAGTATATGAGGGGAGCAGAGCGAGAGCGAGTTTTTAATAGCTAGAACTCTATCAATTGAGTTGATGCCGCGAATGTTAATGCCAGCAATTTTGCAGAACATGATAGATTAATCCAAACCGTTCTCAGCAAAGTGTACCAAGTCAATGTGGGACATCTCCATGTTAATGAGGTCTGATGTTGTTTGGCAATCAGAGTCTTGTGATTGAATTTGTGAATGGATTGGTGATATAGTTGTTGGTTGAGGAAACACATCCATGAAGTCTTCAGTGTCTGAAGAAGTAGTGTAATCTGTCTGAGATTCGTCAGAAGGATCAATGGTATCAATGGTTGTAGGATCCATGGTTTTCCTCTTTTTTTCTATGGATTTGCAAGGCTTTGTGCTTGATATATCTGAAATTTGTTTGTTAGAGGGTGGAGGTGAGTAATGTATCAGATGGGCGCTATCATCATCAGAGCTTTATTTATCTGAACGAATTGATTTTCTTTTAATTTTCTTATTTGTATTTTGGGTATTTGTTGTGTCGGTTTTTTGAGGGTTTTGAAGTTTAATAGTGTTTTTTTCATTTTCCTGTTCTTTTGATAAAAGTGTTTTTTTATTGTTATAGGAATTTGTTTTAAATTTTAGACCTGAGTCATTTTCGGTTTGCTGTAACTGTTGAACAATATTAACTATGCTGACTTTCGGGTTGTGTGTTTGACAAGTCTTTTCATCTGGATGGTTAATTATTGCAGGAATTTTCTACATTCTTATTTTATGTTACTTTTATCACATTTTGTATATTAATTTTTATATATGGTTTCAAAAACAAGTGCATTTTCCTTTCTATATTTCTTATTTACATATTCTTGATAATGTAGGAAATGTGATAAAAAAGAAACAAAAATAAGAATCTAAACAATATGCATGGAATTTATAGGCTTGCGTCATTTAGATTGTAAAAGAGATAGATAATAGGAAAAGACTTTTCATGAAGTAACTAAAATATTTTGAAAAAAGAAAGCTGCAGATTGAATGGAAAAATGTTTCACATAAATCAAACAATATTTGTTATATGAGGGTGTGTTATACAGTTGGTGTTGTTTTGTTAATTGTTATTCTACACAAACTTGTTAAAAACCTAAATAGAGATAGAATACAGTTTGAAAAAGTTCTTCATATCAAGTTAGAAGAATCAAAACCAATACATCATATGCAAAATATGATCCTGTGAAAATAATAAAAATCAGAAATAATTAGCTAAAGATTTTTAGCAAGTTCTTCATCATTTACAATCAAGTATAACCATTTTAATTTCAAAATAAAAATAAGAAAAATACTACAATGGGGGTAATGTGATCGATATGCGCAAATCAATTCATAAGAATGTAATTTCATCTACATACATTGTCTTGTTTTTAGCCTCTTTATTTGATCATTTATAATGCTGTATTTGAACTTATTTTGCAGCAAACAGAATTTTGGGAAATTTTAATACTTTGACTAATTTTATGTAGTTTTGGTTATATTTTATTCTGTTTTATTTTTCTAATGAATGTTATCAATATTGTATCTTTTTGAATTGTTTTTAATATAATGTTTTTTTGTGTAAATTGTCTAGTGTTCATGTTTAGCATAAAAATACTTTTTTAATCCTATATATGCCATTTCCTTCCAGCTGTGGTCTTACAATTGTATTTATGAAATCATCATACATTCAGAATGATGTTATGAACAATAAGAGTTTTTATCTCACCTTAACACAATAGTATTAGCAAAAAACAATGCAATATATAAGCTATTATATTGCTCTTGAAACCATTAAATCAGCAAATGTGTATTGAAGTTTACATTACATTGCTGCATTGTTACAATTTTTGTAAAAATTTGGCAAAATGCCCACATTGTATCACATTCTAATGCTAACATTGTCACATTCTAATGCTTACATTGTCTGGTAATAATATGAATATTTGAACCCTACCATCTGATGGTACTCTTTTTTTGCCTAATTCACATCAATATACCAATTCACAGGCAATCTGTTTGTTTACATAATATTGTGGTAAAAAATTTTTCCCCACCAGGTTTTTATTCTTTTTCCATTTGGCAATGGTAAACCACCAAAGTTTTTTATTACATAATATTATGTAAAAAATTTTTTTCAACCAGTTTTTAATTTTTTTTTTCATTGTGGAAAACCACCAAAGGATTTTTTTATTACAGACAGTTTTTTTGTCTTTAATAAACAAATACTTTGTTTTTAGATGGTTTAGGGGTGTTGGTTTGTTTGTAAATTAACGACTAACTGTCTGTGGGTTTGCTTTACAATATTATATGAGTGACAAATTTTTCTCACACATTTTTTTTAGTTCATTTTAAATACTGTATCAACACTTTGTTTTTAAATGGTGTAGGGGTGTTGGTTTGCTGTTAAATTATCGATTAATGCTCTGTCGGTTTGTTTACACAAAAATACAGTAACAAACACTTTGTTGTTTTTAGATGGTGGAGGGGGGCTGGTTGTTTGCTTTTAACTTACCTTTTTTTGGTTAATGTTTTGATTTGCTGACAGACTTCAACAATTCGGTACTTTTGAATAACCAATGCTTGTTTTTTTAGAAGGTGGAGGGTAGAGGGGTTGTTTTGATTTTGAATTGTCATCTTTTTTTGTTAATTTATTATGAGTCTTTTTTTTGTTTCAAATCTTTATGCTACAAAAAGCTTTATATGATAGCAAAAAGTTCTCCCTTAATTTTTTGGGTCTTTAATTAAAAAAAAAAGACATAAACAGTTTGTTTTTAAAGAATACTTTTTTTTAAAGCCAGGGAAGGTGGGGTGGCAGTGAAGGTTTGTTTTGATTTTTAATTATCGACTTCTTTTTGCATTTTCTTTTTGAACATTTTATTATGTTACCACACAGTTCTTTATTATTATTTTATTATTTTTTGGGTGGGACCTTTTGAATAAACTCTTAAACACTTCTTTTTTTTTTTTGATATAATAAAATATTACCTACTTTAACTGTTAATGAAACTTATCAAATCAAATATTACCTATCTACTTTATAATCATGTGAATAACAAAAGCAACAACAAGTTTCCCCTTAAAATAATTTATTGAATAAAAAAGAAATGAAACCTTGGACAAGTTGTGAAGCAAAACAAGTAAAAAAAACACCACCATTATGGGGGCATGAAAAACAGCAGCCAAAAGTAATATGCAAATAAAATAACAGGAAAGCCTCAAAGTTGTAAGTAACAGGATTTTGGGGCCTTTGAACCAACAACTTCCTTTATGCAGACCTACATAGGTACGCTTGCAGGTGTTTCTCTTTCTGGGAAAATACAATATTGTGCATCCACTTGTGTGGCTGTCCGGAAATTCACTCAGCTTCAACCAATTTGGACAACTTGCAGTCGACATTTGACAGTTCTCGCACGGATTCACGCGTAAATGGGCATTTGTGCATGAAATCAGAAAATAACTCTGCTGAAAAGAAGAATTTTTTCAAGTTGTGTGCAGTTCAAAAGCATAGGGAAGCATGTGTGATGACATGACAATTCGTAATATGGAATAGTAATTCCACTATGTTTTCTAAAAAATTTCCAACAATAAATTTTTGCAGTTTAGTCTCTTTCAAATATGGCCACCATCAAATCAGACCATAGTGAGAGTTCAAGAGTGATCACTTGATGAATACTGCCACAATGCAATGGGCATAGTATTTTATTACATAATCGTAGAATACATCACCCTCAGGCGGCCTGTTATGGCTCAAAAAACACCTCTTGTACTGTCAGCCATAAGTTAAGGCCACTAAAATGGTATATTGATGTGTGTTTTGTGAAAAACAGCACCATCAGATGATAGGGTTCAGTATTCATACTATTATTGTAATTTATTTTATTTATTATATTGTTATGATATAGTCAATTATTTTGTAATTACTGGATTTATATGTAGGTTTTGATTTATTTTAATGATTTATATTGGTATTGGTTATTTTAATTTCATTATTGAACACTATATGGTTTTATGTCTATAATAGTTCATTAACATAATAGATTATTAACATTGGAAAAGGGCATCAAACCAGGTGCTGAAAAAGGCTTTTTATGTGAATAAAAAAATATGATATTTATATAGCTGTTGTAAGAATTTATTATTTTCTGATTATTATTATAATAAAATAAACATTATGCCAATAAAATAAAGTCATTAATCTTGATATTTGTACCATTAAACTAAATAAAGTCAATAAAGTAGTTTATGAATATTCTGTAGACATTCTAGGATATCAAAGTAACATTAAACAGTAAATTAACATACAGCAATTGAAAAAATATAAGGTAAGCAAAGATTTGAAGTATCTAACACAAATAAAATTTTAGCCATTCTGACTGGATTACTGTAGACTAAATAAGTAGAATAACAAATGCTAGAAACATAGTATAATTCATAATGGTGTTCAGAATAACAATCAACATATATATACTGTAATGAACCAGGTGTGTGGTATTATGTGACATATGCACGAAGCATTAAAATGTGATGGCACTATAATGAATTAATGATGACAGGGGATACGGAAGATGATCAATGTAATACTAAACCAATGATTGTGCCTGACTACATTAGCTAGCTCTACTTAACAACTTGGTTCAGACATAATTTAGGATAGTACATCCAGATCTCATTCTTCTTTCAGGTCCTGTTATGCCTCAGAGTTCAAACTCAGTGAAGAATTCCACTTTTAACTCTCCTCAAGGATGGATTTAAATAGGATGGCAATAACATAACCGCTATATAGTTTCCTAATGGTTGCAATTAAATGATTCTACTTTGTTAGGTTCTTGGTCTTAAATATCATAAACATATAAAAGATGTGTTGGTATGTACTGTAGATAGTTTGGTGAGTGAAGTATGAATAATACTTGATAGATTTGAGACCAGAAAAATAAAAGATTTTCTAACTTCAAATAATAATATTTTTATTGACAATATATATGTTCAAATTTTATAACAAAATATAATAGTGATGATAATAATAATAATATGTACAATAATATGTTGGATATGTGACTCTACTATTACCTGTCTGAGTACTATCATTGCTCTGGGCCCACCATAGTATGATCACATAACACAACTTATACAATTCAATAATGAACTAAATATAAAATATACAAACCAAAATAAATTATTATGAACTACAGCATAAAATAAAATAATTACTAATTTGACAATTATCTACCATATACAGATATTTTAAAAGATAGTTGTTTTATCTCAACTGGATGCACTTGATGTTATGTCTATTGATTCCTTACTCAAAGGTTTATAGAAAGAAATCATTCATAAGATGGTTAGTCATGCAAACAGGAAGTATTTAACTATATAATAAATCATTAGTAAACAAAATGAATACCTGACCTTGTGTAGTAAATGCCTACAATTAAAATATGAATTTAAAAGTCTTGCCTCTATATCTTTAAAGTTATAATGTCCTGACGTCAAGTCTCAGTGTGCTAAAGTAGGGCTAGATTTATTTATACAACAATAATAGCGGTTTCATATATATATACTTTGTGTAATTTAAGCACAATGGGTTCTTTTAATTTCCTAATACAAAAAAATATATTCTCCAGGTGTGCAGAAAAATGAGAAAATTTAACAATGATCTTAAGTATGCAAAAGAAGAAAAAAAAGAAAAATAAAACTTACATAATATTTAATCATCAAAATTAAATGAAAACTTAAACTTCCTTGAAGACGTTAATTAGAATTAGAAAGAGTGGCATCTGTGTCTTTGGCAGATGAAATTCATCACTTTATTTACAGATATCAAATGATCCCTGCTTTAATTGGTCGAAATATTTCTCGCGATGTAATCAAATGATAAGGCTTCTGATTTTGCGGCAGCTTCCTTTTGAATCCATGAAGGCTTTCACTCAGATCGTTCAACGTTTCTTTGGGCATCAGGCGTAGCATTCATTAGCTAGCAAACATCATAATTCAATGACTGGAAGAAAGTGCTCAGATCCTATGACAATCGGCTTAGCAAGAATGCATTATGAAAGATTATATATATGAATAAATGTTTGTCGGGTATTTATTAAAGTCGCGATAAAAATGCAGAACGATCTTATTTGCAATTTGTATGTATGATAGATATACGATGTGTTATATACACAACTTTACTTATATAAAAGGCCCAGTCTGTTATTTTCCGAATTTTAATTTATACTTTAGTTAATTAGCACTTTAAAGAGCTTTATTACAAATACGAGATAAATCCTATTATAATGAAAGTTTATAAATCTTTAAATAAATAATGCATTTCTTTCTTTTATGCTTTTCCAAAATTGTGTCAATAAACAGTGATTTTCAAACTCTTTCTCATCAGCAGTTTTAAAGTGGGTAAAATGGAATAATAATAATAATAATATATATATAAAAAAATAAGAATAGTGTTCTTTTTAAAAATTGTCCATCTTTGCTGGATTCCATTATCAATAACAACTGTTGTTTAGTTTTCACATTCTATAAACAAATTAATACTCTTTTTTTTTTTCTACGATAAAAATTAATACTCTTTTTTTACTCTTTTCCGAACACTTGTTTACAAACATGTGATTTGATTTGACGTCAGCTCATCATCGTACTTGTTAAGTCACAGTTGTAAAACATTGAATTTTTCATGCATTTAGAAAAATCTAAATATTTGCTTAAATATATATGTGCAGTTAGTAATATTTAAAATTATCTGATGTGTTTTAAATGCTAGCTGCCGAACTGAAATTTGTACAGTTCTGGCTAGTTGTTTCAAAGCTAAATCTACAAGGATTGTGCATCACCTTACAATACATTTCAAATAGTATATTGGATAAATGAAATTAGCATTTCTTTTATTAAAGAGCACTATTTATCATCTACTGATGACTACAATGAAAGGTAATTATTCTGAAATGGAGCATGTACATAAATATTTTTGGAGACTAAGTGGAGCATAGTAATAAATTAAAATGAACCTTTTGGAGTGCAAACATATTAGAGAACTTGGAGCAAACATATTGAAAATATATTTCATTCTTTTTTAAAAACTAATAAGAACACAATAATAATTATTTTATAAAGGTAGCATTTGTAGACCTGTCTATGAATTAAATTAAATTCTTGCACAAAGCAGCAACAATAAATGAATTTTATATCTTCTTTAAAACAAGGCATTTAAAATAATAGTAATAAAAGCCTACTTAATAAATTCCAGATTTTTATCAATAGAAGACCAATTAATACACATAAAGTTAAAGCTGGGTTTTATTTTTCATTTGAAATATAATTTAATTTCGAATAACAAATATTGTTATTGGATTTATCCGATGCAAACTTCTTTAATATAAAAATGTATAAATAATGTATTCTCTTTAGTAAACTATTTTGAAACAAATAGATATAATCTTATAATAAAGCATGTATTCACATCTATCAACAATGAAACAATTGTTTTCTTCCTTTAAAACAATTTTAATATGCTAATATTTTAAAATAAGCATCCATAAAACATGTAAAAAATAATTCCTGAATGATTATTAACAAATATTCATTCATTAACAATTAGCATTTCCAAATTTCGTTTAAAAGATCCTGCAATTTTAGTTAAATAGTCCAAATTCCATATAAATGAAATTGTACAAAAAGAGAATGCACATGAAAAATGATAGGATATTAAATATTATTTAAATATAATCATTTCATAAAGTTCGTTTAGAAGAAGAAGTTAAAATCTTTTTAATATTAATGTAAAATGTCTTAAAAGTTCGAGCATATTACTTGGATAATATCCTTTTAAAAATGATGTTTGAATATAATAAATAAATTGAAATTAACAATCTTCTTACAATGCAGATAATAATTATTTCGATTAAATTCCATTGTTGTGATAAATTTACATGACAACAATTTATTTCCTGAAATATACATATAATACAATCTTGTAGATGTTTAAAGTATTGAAGATTTTTCAGTTATAAAAGATACCTGATTAGATAGATAATTACTGTGTAACAAAGAAAATTAGTTAAAAAAAGAAACACCATAGACAAATTGTGTGAAGTTAGTTGTGTACTGAAAGGTGTGGGTATTGGTTTAAGATCAGACTTTTATAGAGTAAGCCATGAGATCGTCACTGATTGGATGACTGGTAACTGAAATGTCCATCCCAGATAACCCAATTAACTGAAAATTCAAAATTGTTCTGATTGCTGTTGGAAAATTTTAAAAATATCTTTATTAATTATAATTTAGTTTGGACAGAAAATCAAAACAATAATTAACTGAGTATTAGATTATTTTATAAATAACTATTTAGTGAACTGAAATCTATTACAGTAAAAAAATACATTCTTTAAATATATTAAAGATTTACATTGTTTATAAATAAAAAATTATTATATTAATAAAATAATATTTATTCAAATATTTTTTTATGAGAGCTCAGACATTATTTTATATTATATCTTTTAAAATAGATACATTTAAAGTACTGTATAACATGTTTACATTAACTTTGAAACATGAAATTTTTGAATCATTAAGTATTTTTTAAAAAAATAGCACTCACACTATTGTTATATTCTTTATTTAGGAATAGAATTTAGATGCAGACTTTCTAATTAGGTACATTTTACTAAAATTACACTTTAATTAAATTGTAAAATAGATGACTTATATTAGTAAAATTAAATAATATGCTTTATTTGAAACTAGCCTAAATATTTAGGACTTTCTCTAAATTTTAAATTTAGTTTAAAGTTCTTTTATAAAACAGATATAACTAAGCCAAGATTTTAGCATTACTACTTTAACAGTTTAAATTTATTTATGACTTAAAGCAATAACAACTATGGTGAAGTATTTATAATTATACAAGAGTTATTAAGTTTAAATATTATAAAATTACACTTATAAGACTTTTTAAGTTATTACCATCTTATAATATATATTATGAAGTGACTAATAAGTTGTAAATGCACTTTATTTACCATTAAACAATGAAATTTATTCATTAGAAAGTAAACTATTTAAAATTTTTCTTTTTTTACTAATGTATCATTATAAGACTTGATATTCAATTCTTCAAAAACTGAAGGTCACAACTCCCATTTACTTGTGGGGGTATAAATATTATCAACCTTTCAATTTCATTGCATTACAATATTAATTTCAATCTTAATTTTTTATGATATGTATTTCTCTCCTTGGGGAACAAGTTTTAGACTGGGTGCATTATAGGTACCTCTAGTTCCATCAAGTATGGTGCGAATAACTGCATTCTCATCAACCTGTCTTAATAATTTGATATGGCCCATCATACAGGTTCAAAAACTTTTTAAATGTAGGTTTCTGGAGGTTGCTAACATGAAGTGTCTGAACTGATATATAGTTGTGGACTTATGGCTTCTATTTAAACTGATGGACATGTTTTTCTCACATTCTTTTAAGATTGACCTTAGCTTTTTCTTGATCTTGCTCACTATCAATGCTTTCTGCAATAACATATAAGGGAGTTTTTTTAAGCAATGACTTAGGTCTCACAAGATGTAACCAAATTGGGATAAATTTTGTGGATTCATTAATGGTAATGTCTATATAATTAATAATTTCATGAAACTTATTTTCCCATTGTCTATCCATTTGTTTAATGTATACCCTGAACAATCTCTTTCATTCTCACATTACTCATTAACATGGATTAGAGTGACAATTCCTGAAGGAGCTCAAAGCATGCTTAATGTTTTGCTTTTGGATCCATTTCTTTCATGTGGCAGCATGAACAATCAAAATGGAGGCTGGCTTCTCCATAGTATTGTAATTCAATTCAGCACCCTTTAAATGCTTACTTAAAAATACAACACTCTAGGTTCATTACCCTCACTAATCTGATAGAGAATTACCCCAAGGTCAAACTTACTGCTGTCTGTTTGTAATAGAAACTTCTTACTGAAATCTGATTGTGCTTACATAATTTTTTTTTTAAAAAAGAACCTTGATTTTCTCAAACACTATGCATGTCCCAGAATCCATTTCTATTTTTCAGACATTCTTAATAAAACATAAATTGATTGTGCCAAACCTGACATTTTTGTAAAATAATAATTACACAGTATCAAGAATGATCTGAGTAGTATCTCTGATTTAGAACCAGGAAATCTTTGAATAGCTGCAATTGTCTCATGATGGGGTTTAATAACCTATTGCACTTCTTCCAAATTGATATTTGTATTTTATTGACTGAACACTCACATAGGAACAATTACAGATGCTCTAAATGATCACTTTAGATTTTTGGAAGCAAAAAAATCTTATCCATGTACATGATTAAAAGGTGGAAAAATATACTCTTATCTTTATGCTTGATTAGTAATTCATGTGCTGGTGAAAGTATGTCACACTGTTGAATAGTCAGCCTGTTGGGCATATGAGCATCTATGCAAACCCTTACAGTTTCACACATTTACTGTACAACTACCATTCCAACATCTTATCAATCTCACATGACCACCATTTCTTATGCTTTCCTATCTTATCAATCTGTTGTTAGACTTCTGCCTGATATTGGTAGAGTATTGAATACATATGCTTCTGGAAAGGTTCATCACTCTTCAATCAATTCTATAGGTGTATCCTTTCAATATGCCTGAGACCTTGGGAAAAAACAATCCTATATAGAAATAACAATTGATAAAAATACTGTGAACCTATGATATATGAACTATCTAACTTGTATTTGATATTTACATCAACTGTTACTTCCTGTATATAGAATAATTGACATGGTTGACTGACTATCAAAAGGACAAATTTCTTTGTGACACTTAAAGATTTTACTTTTATAATCAATAGATCAATTGTTAAGATTCATGAGGTCAGATCCAATTATAGCTTCATGAATTAAACCAGGCATTACTTAAAATACATGCACAAACTTCAATTTATTAATTTTTAAAGTAATGAAGACTTGTTTATTAGATAGCTTTGTCCTCTTTCCATTAGCTAGTGTTAAATGTATCTGTTTTATTGGCAGAGAAAGAATTGTCTGACTCACACTAATTATTTTAACATATATATCTTCAGACAATATAGATCCTTAACTTTCTATACAATATAGGGGGCTTAGTTATTCTATATGGCTCTAAATCAATGATATTCATTAATAATCCACATCATGTTGTCCCACCTCATCTTAGTATTAGAGCTCCATAGTGAGGAAATTTTGTGTTAGGTTCTAATTTGTTTAATGCATTTTACTTTTTCCAGCTGCTTTTGGGTGGATTGAGACTTTTATTCTTATTTTTCACTCTAGGTCTGCTTTTATGTGAGCTATTCCTGGAATAAGGAACTACCCTATCATTTTGAATTCTATTATAATACAACTTTCTACTATGTGGTCATTGCATAGCAGACATATTGATATTTTTAGAGGGTAATGGGATTCCCTTATAGTTTTGGATTTACTGTAGAGACTATGTCCATTTGTCTTATATGCATTCAGGATCTTCAATTGTATATCTATCAGAGCAATCAAAATTTGCTTAACAAGTGTTAGGAAGATCCAAACAATTTGCTGCTCTGACAAAAGAAAATCTATCAATGTTTTTAATTTAACTGCCTGATTTCTAAAGAATTGTGTATAGCTGGTCTCATGTACACCGGAAGACCTGATAATGAAAGTTATCCTAACAGTCATTATAATGAATGTATCCTAACAGTCATTATAACAAATGTATCATAATAGTTTTCTCCCATAATTCTCAACAATATCAAGTATTTGTAATCCCCATAAATTTGTAGTTTTACAAGCAAGGATTATCACCGATCTTTGGTAGCCACATGTAAATGGTTAATGATTATGGCAATTTTCTGAATTTCAGATAAACCACCCAAAGCAAATAACTCTTCCAGATTTTGCAAGAATTCAGAGGGATTCTCCAAATACATGCCCCTAAATACCTTTATCTTTAAAAATTGTATGACCATTCGAATTTTTCATTACTATACTCATTATAATCTATGCCCTGAATGTTAAACTTGTCAATTTCTGGTGAAATTTTATGTGAGGCAATTTCTTTATCAAGTTTTACCATGCTATTTTCTAGACAAAAATTCTTAATTTTAGTCTCAATCACTTGCTCACATTTAAGCCTATGATTATTTCTTGTGATATCAATAATTTGTCTCTTAACAATATGCAATTTCTCTATCTTTCTATTCATACATTTTAATATTGACTCAATCGCATATTATCAAATAAATTTTCAATATTTTTTTTACTCTTCACTATCTATTTCTTTAATGAAGCTACTCTTTGTTCTGATTCTTTATCAGGTGGCACTTATGTCTAATATTAATATTAGCTAAGTATTTCTGAATCTTCTTCATGTCATTGTCCAAATATACTGTTAATTTTTTTCATTTCTCTAATTTCTAACTTTGATTCAAACATAGAACCTATCAATTCTTGTTTTGCTTTTTGCAGTTTTAAGTTGCTCTGAGACTGAATACTTTGGCCTATTTATAAGAACTTGTTTTGTTTTTTTAATATTTTCTTCATACTTTTTCAGCTCCTCTAATTCATTGTTTCTCATTAGCTTGGCTAAATTACAGCTCCAACTCTATCTTAAATTGATCAATTAAAGTTACAACACCAAATCAATAAAATCACCTTAAGTTTTAGTACATCATTGTTATAATCCATTCAAGAACTTCTAAACCCCAAAATCTTAATACACTATCAAAACATTTATAAGATATTCATGTTACAGAACATTAACTATTTTGTATATAAGTTTTGAAGATAAGGATCATGACATATTTATTTTTAGAAGGCCTATATGATTCTTACTACTCATATTTCAATAGTATGGATAACAAAATAATATTGTCTTAAATAGATGATTGCATGTAGCATAAATAACATATTTAGTATCAATTACAGAATACAAGTCGCATTAATTTTGATCACTTTATTATTTAAAAGATAATATTTAAAAAAATAGTAATCAATGATAAGAACAATTAAAATTTTACTAAGTCAAGGTGCAAATTATCATCCGATCATTTATGAAATAGACCAAACAATCAACATAGCAAGATGCAAAATAATTAAAATAATTACTACTCTTAATTGTGGCATTGAAATTTAACTACAACTATGCCTTAATTCCTACTAAATCTGATAAAATTGTAGCTAAATGTAACCAAATAGCAATAAATTACTTTAAACATGTTGCCATGGTTAATCATTACCACTATAACTTATCAATTAGGCAAACACACTAAAATAAATAAAGACTCTTACAAATTGAGACCATTCACTTTGAAAACTCTTATAAATCAAAACCCTTTTAGTTAAGCACCAAAATTGTAACCTAAAAGTGTGCACAAAAGAAAAGTGTCCCAAATTGTCAAAATTATCATTCCAAAATGATCAAATTTAAGGTATAGTTCTTCTTTATTAAATTGGCACATATATTCTTTTATGCAACATAGCTCTTTTTTTAATAATATCTTAAACATAGCAATTTTTTTTCAAATAATTTATACATAAAATCTCAGGTTTTTTTTATGATGAATAATCTCATAAAGCATAATTTTGTTATTCTCTTTATTTCTTAAAAACAACCAAGAATGTGATGCTAGTAACATATAATGGCAACAAGATATCTTACTGTTAACATATGTTATTGAATCAAACAATTATTAAATTTATAATTAAAATTAAATATGAAACTCTTAAATTAAAAAATAAATGTAATACACTAGGATGACACCCATGGTATCATGAATAGGAAAGAGCTTTTGTTATTCCCCAAAATATCACATCAATAAGTTTTCTATTAATCTTCTATTAAAATAAAATAAGCAATCTTATTAACTAAACTCATGATTAATAAAGTAAAGTGATCTTATAGCTTTACCAGGATAAGTGATCCCATATCAGTTGAATAAAATGGTTTTATCATTTTTAAATAAATAAAATAATCTTTTTCTTTGATGTTACCTTAAAATCAGTAATATAATTTTAAACAAAGTGACTTCCATATTAGATTTCTTTATATTCATGTAACATCAATCCGTAAAATAAACAAATATGATTGTGTAGTAATATTATTAGATTTCTGAAAGATTCAGGTGATGATAAAAAAATAGATATGCATGAATTAATAATTAAAATAACATTTATTGATACTTATAACATTTAATAGGCAAATATTAAGTTATTTATAATTTTATTACTTACTAAATTACTAAAATACTCCCCCAAAATTAAAATAATATAAAGAAATTTATGTGTTACAATTTATAAATAATAGTAATGATATCCAATAATTAACAAATCTTACTAAAACTTCAATAAATTTAGTAAAATTTTCACATTTACTATACTATTTTACTATTATAGAACCCCTGTGTGAAAATATTCAATCATCATCACCACCACCAACCATTATCAATCCACTACATGATGAAGGTCTTTCCATGTTCAAGCCATCTTCTCTGATCTTTAACTTCTCTTCTCCACATCATCTCTGCACACTTTCTTATTTTATCCATCAATCTCACATGTGGTCTCTTTCTGGATCTTTTACAATCTCTTGGAATCCAGTTTAAGATTTCAATTGTCCATCTATTATCATCTCTTCTAGCAATATTTCTAGCCCAACTCCAGTATTTTAATTTTTTCAATGAGATCAATAACACCTGTTTGTTCTCTTAGCCATATATTGCATTTTTGATCTCTTCTTGTTACTCCTAACATGCATCTCTCCATACTTCTTTGAATGGTCTGAAGTCTCTGTATTACTCTTCTATTAAATGTCCAAGTCTCAGATCCATAAGTAAGAACTGGTAAAACACATTTATTACAAACCTTTCTTTTCAAACACATAGACATATTTCCTTTTAGAATCAAGTCATTTCTACCAAAAGCCCTCCAACCAAGTTTAATTCTATGATTAATTTTATCCATTATGTTTTACCAATCCTTGTTTGGTCATGAATGCTGGAAAAGATGTATACAATTTTATGTGGCCACATATAGAATTATAAATTTAATATCAAATATTTTATCATCTTTAAAACATCAGGATATGCTAACTAGGCATCTCACAAGACTTATTCATCAAAATCACTGAGATTAACAAAGAGTGCAACTGAAGATATGGGTAACATTCTACTGTACCTCCAAAATATAAAATTTCTAGAATAAAAACTTAATTGTGCATTACACATGCATTAAAATAAAATATATCACTAAAATATCCACATTAAGAGATAGACAAATAAAGGCAAAAATATGCTGATGACATGAACTCAAAGAAGTATCTACACATAAGGGCAATAGTGAGCTAAGAAAAATCTAGTCAAGAAATATAAGATGAACAGTTTGCCTATACCATTATATGCTTAGTATCACAGAAATATAACAAAACTTACTACCATAATAAAAGAAACTATAAGAAAGAAAGAAAGAAAGAAAGAAATGCCATTATCTTTTAAAATAAATGATAAACAAGTGATGAGCAAGCCAATAAATATAAAAAAACATAGTTATATTTAAAATTGTGGCATAATAATTAAACAATAAAAATATACATCAGCTTTTAAACTTTTTATTTACACACATTCAAAATAAATTCAAAAAAGGACAGGTATAATACATTGTAAATTTTATTATTCTAACAATATTCTGAGAACTTATCATAAAAGTACCTGTTAAAATTATACATAAAAATCATATTGAAATAATTAAAAAATAAATATATGGCATATAAAATAAAATTGCATGAGTTACCAATAAAATAAAGAGTCCTTAATTCTGATATGCATACCATTATACTAAAGTAAATAAATTGTTCATGAATATTCTGTTGTCTTTTTCGAATATCTAGGTAATATTAAAGATTAAATAGACTTGAAGTAGTTATTAAAACATATAAAATATAGCTAGTCTGACTGGATTACTGTAGATTAAATAAATAGAATAAAGCTTCCCAGAAACATAGCATAACTTATATTATACATTTCAAGTAATAAATTGGATAAAAGAATTGTTAATCATCTACTGATGACTGGAATGAAGTGTAATTATTCGATGACTGGAATGCAGTGTAATTATTCTGAAATGGAGCATGGTAAGGTAAGGAGTGTTTACATAAATATTTCTGGAAACTAAGTAGAACATTGTAATAAATTACAATGAACCTTTTGAAGAGAAAATATATTTGAAAACCTAGAGCAAGCATATTGAAAATACATTTCATTCTTTTTAAAAACCAATCTGAGCATGATAATAATCACTTTATATAGCTAGAATTTGTAACATATATCGACAAATAAAATATAATTCTTGAAGAAGCCAGCTATAATAAATGAATTTTATATCTTTTTTAAAGCAGGGCACTTAAAATAATAATAACCAAGCTTACTTAATAAATTTCAAAGTTTTATCAATAGTATGTCAATTAATATACATAAGGTTAAAGCTGGGTTTTATTGTCTTTGAACATAATTTAATTTTGAATAATAGATATTCTGCTATACCATTCAGCAATGCAAGCTTCTTTAATATAAAAATGCATAATGTCTTTTCATTATTAAACTATTTTGTAGCAAATAGATATAATATAGTATGTGTTTACATCTATCAATGATGAAACAAATGTTTTTTTCCTTGAAAGTAATTTTAATATGCTAATATTTTGAAAATAAGCATCCCTAAAACATGGAAGAAATAATTCTTTAATGATCATTAACAGATATTCACTCATTAACAATTAGCATTTTCAAATTCTTTCATCATTTAAAAGGTCCTGCACTTTTGGTTAAATAGTTCAAATTCAATATAAAATGAGATTGTTACCAAAAGAGAACATACATAAAGAATGATAATATATTCATTATTATTTGAATGTAAATATTTCATGTTTTTTTTGTAGAAAAAGTTATTTTTTTTAATAATAATGTAAACTATCTTAAAAGTTCCTGTGTATTACTTTGACATTATCCTTTTTAAAATGATGTTTGAATATAATAAATAAATTGAAATGAACAATATTCTTACAAGGCAGAAATAATACCTTTGATTAAATTCCATTGTTGTGATAAATTTCCAAGACAACAAGTGAAATAAAAGTTGTAGAATTTCCTATAATGCATTCTTGTAAAAGTTTAAAGTGTTGAATAGTTTTCAGTTATAAAATATAACTGACTAGACATTTACTGCTTAACAATGCATAATTTACTTCATTAAGAAATAAAAAAATAATTAGAAAAAATTAGCACTGTAGACTAATTAAGTATGTGAATATAGAAATGTGTTGATATGTGTGTGTGCTGGTTTAACAACATCAGACTTTTATAAAGTAAGTCATGTGATGTTCATTGATTGGATAACTGACAACTGAAATATCCATCCCAGATAACTCAATTAACCGAAACTTCAAAATTTTTCTAGTTGCTGTTAGAAAATTCTAAAAATAACTTTGATTAATCATAATTGAGTCTTGACAGAAAATCAAAACAATAATTAATTGAGTATACATCTTAATATAAATAATTATTTAACATATTATTTAGAAAACTGAAATCTATTATAATAAAAAAGTGCATTCTTTAAATACATTAAAGATTTGCATTATTTAATAAAATAAAAATTATTGTATTAATAAAATAATGAGAATATTTATTCAAATATTCTTTTATAAGATCTCAGAACATTATTTTATATTATATCTTCTAAAACAGATATGTTTAAAATATAAGATACTTCAATTAACTTCTAAACATTAAATCTTTCGACCAGAAAGTATTTTAAAATGAATTCAAAATTTCAGGCATGCACACTCATACACATTACTATTAATTTTATTATTTAGGCATAGTAATTTGGATACATGAACTAACTATTGGTTTAAAACAACAGACTTTCTATGTAGCTAAACTTTGGGATTTTCTAACTAAAACTAGATTGCAATGTTATTAAATTAGCATTTACCACTACACTGTACTTAAACTGTATATTAGATTGTTTATATTACTGAACCTAAATAATACTCTTTATTTGAAACTAGCCTAAATATTTAGGACTTTTTCTAAATTTTAAACATATTTTAAAAGTTTTCTTATCCCTTTTCAATTTAATAAAAGGTCTATAATAGCTAAGCCAAAATAACTTTATCTTTACTATTCTAACAGAATAACCTCATTTACACCTTAAATCAATAACAACTCTATGGTTAAGTAGTTATAATTATACAAGAATTAACTTATTAAGTTTAAATATAAAATTGCACTCATAAGCCTGCATCAACCGACTAGAA
The DNA here is from genome assembly GCA_028023455.1 of Epiperipatus broadwayi. NCBI lineage: Eukaryota > Metazoa > Onychophora > Udeonychophora > Euonychophora > Peripatidae > Epiperipatus > Epiperipatus broadwayi. The sequence continues at coordinate 6,971,149 of JAQFVV010000034.1, forward strand.
GTCCAATGCACTATCCATTGTACCATGAGGACAAGACTGTTTTTAAATTATTACCATCTTATCATATCCATTATGAAGTGAGTAATAAGTTACAAATGCACTTTATTTACTATTTAACAATAAAGTTTATTCACTAGAAAATAAACTACTTAAAATTTTTCTTTTTTTTTAATAATGTACCATCATAATATTTGACATTTGGTACTATTGCAAAAACTGAAGGTCACAGTATATGTAACCTTTACTTATACATCTAAACAAATTTTTACAATGTTTCAAATTGCAGTGTTTTCCTGAAGCTTTGTGATGATTGTGTTCTAGTTGTATTTTTATCTTGGACCATTTCCATCATCTAATATTGTAATGTTCAGGTTTGTACATTTACTCATCAGACCGAGAGTCTGAGTCAGAAAACCAAAAAGCTGACCAAGTCAGGATAGTAACATCCTATGTCTGATCATGCCTTAACTTTCTTACCTGTGCTTCTGAAACATCCCATAGCTAATGACTTGCTTGAGGCTACACTTGATATCTCCTTTTTCATGTTCCAGCAGTAGCAAAGTGGTAAAGAATGAGACACCCCCCGCCCACACAAATACATGATATTATATAACTTAATTGGTGATTCGTAAGGTAATGAGCAAGAATGAACACTGAGATGAATTTATATTTTATAAATTTTTAATATAATAATTAATAAAAGTAAATTATATATATTTAAGCACATGCAGATGAGTGAATATTTAAGTTTGCATAAATATTGAATGTAAGCTGAAATGATAAAACAACACAATTTATCTGTTGATTACATGCAGGTGAGTGAGTACTTAAGTTTACAAGAATATTTAATGTAGTAATCAATAAACAATAGACAAAACCAATTATATATTTGCTCATGTGCAGGTGAGTGAAAACCTAAGTTTATAAAGTGTTTAAAATAGATTATGGATTTGCTGAACTAACAGTATGCTTACACCATCTTTTATATTACAAGAGAATATACACATAATTAAGATATAGTATCTAAGATTTCAAAGACTGGGTGATTTGACTTCTAACTAAACTCATTATAAGGTTAAGTAGGTTGTGAGATAAATATTTCTCATCCTCTTTGTCATAATTTATGCTATGGACTACGTCAGGAAAATTAGTAATGACTAGAGTGATCAATTAATTGGCAACAGCTTGGAGTTATATTTTTAAGTTTAAACATAATTTGTAATAATATTTTAGTGATATTATATATAATTACTACACAGATAATCACATTAACTCAGATTCTGAATCGGATCAAAGCCGATGTTAATTTCTATGGGAGGCTGAACTGATGTTAGGTAGTTTAATGTCAGATTCTAGGGTGTTACAAACTAGAGTATCAGAATATGTGTGTCTCAAATGTGTTCTTAATTGAGGTTCATTACTTAGTAATCAATTCCTCAGACTGCACTAGTTGCTATAATACGAAGAGGCCCTTTTATTCAAGTGAATGGAACAGCGGCTGAATGAGCCCTTGGAATGCTTTGGTTTCTTCAAATACAAAATAAATATCACAGTTGCCTAAACTTAAGAGGCTTGACTTGACATGGAATTGATCCTGATGTAGGCTCTTATGGGTATAGCAAGAAGCTACATATTTTTATGTTAACTAGCAACACACTCACCATGCTAATTTGATATTTTCTAAATTAATTACACAAAATATTAGCTTCTATAAGTGTCACTACCACTGGTCAATTCATAAATAATATATCTAGTCATACTACAAAGGCAATAATAGAAATCTGATTTAAGGATATCTGTATAACTTAACTTATAATTAAGGAGAGTTACAGCAAATTTATGTATTTACCAAGAGTCAAAATATTACGTATATGCTGTGTATGCTTTGTATAATTATGCCTAATACTAAGCAAAATATTGACTTTAAAATAACTTATTCAGTACGTTACAAATAGCTGGCTCACTTTAGTGAAATAATAGTTTGATTTCAGAAGGGAGTTTTGCCTATATTTCTCTGTATCATAATAGTCTACTAATGGAAAGGTGCCTAATCACCTCTCTGATAATTATTAAAACCCACAAACTCCCTTCTGATAAACATAGCATAAATTAATAAACATGAATTTAAAACTAAATATAGATGGCATAAGAACAAATATCAGAAATCGATAAAGTGATAATTTAGAAAAATGAATAAGAATTTATGTTTACCTGGTTTAATAGAACAATATTTATGATCAAGCAAGAAACTTAAGAGTGCTTTAAGTTTTAAAGTAAATGTAACATAAATGATTTAATGTAACATTTAACTAACATAATTATATACGAGGCTTGATTAGTTAGCTAGCTTTAATTTAAAGTTTGTTTAGTTAATGAAATTAGCATATTCTGCAGAATGATTTACTGGTGATACTTGGTAGTAAGTCTTTCAAGGCATTCTTTACTGGGTGTCTTCTCTCCATTAAATCAGGATGCGACTTTTCTCCATTAAATCGGAATGTGGCTTTTCTCCATTAAATCAGGCTGTGGCTTTTCCATCATTGGGCTAGGGTGGAGGTTGATGTTCTCTTCTATTTTTATAGAATAGCTTTCTGTGAGAGATAGACAGCAAAGCCTATTGTCCCACTAGCCATCAGTTCTCATCTTAACAGCTTTCAATAATTGCTTGGTCCAAATTCAGCTTGGCCAAAAGTAATGCAGGAACAGCTTTCTAGTTAATGTTCTCCAACACTCATCTAAAAAAACATGCATCTCACCATTTTTAATAACTATTACAAGCTTTTTATATCATATTTTTGCCATTATTTCCTCCCCCTTTTACTTTCTCAATATCACTTGTTTAATTACTTCAAATTTTTGACTCTAACTAAATTTCTACTTTTTAATATTAACCACAGCTAAATCTGGAGTTAAAAAGATCTATTCCCTTGGGTTTCCCAATGCACTTAGTATGAATTTATGCTTGACTAGATTTTCTAATTTGTTTTTGCCTATAATTTTAAACTAGGTCAATTTTCAGCTAAAAGATTATTTTTAGATGACCTGTTAAAACTCGTAAACACCTTACAGCCTGTGTAATTTTAAACAAACAATAGAACTTGAAAATAATTTTAAATGAATATTAAAACATAACTTTTTAAATGAATAATTATATAAATTTAAACTTATAATTCTTGTTATATGTATACATTTTAACTACACACTGCTATGTTTACTTCAGTTTTAACAAGCACCTGGGTGGTGTGTGCATATATGCTACCTATGACTGTATCTGCATATTATAATGTACCAGGCGGTCATACATGCACATACTCGGCAATATTACAAGCACAAACTTGAAGCTTTTTTAAAGAAATCCATTCAACTGAGTGAAGCATTGCATTAAATAAATAACTTTTAGCACTAAATAAATACCCTATTATAGAATACAATAGGTGAAACAGATGTGTTGATAGAGTTAATTGTTTCAATATATGTATTGAATGTATTTAAAAAAAATTAACTTTATTTAAATATTTCTGATAAATTCAACTGTTAGTAATAGCACATCAAATGGCTTAGTATATGCACAATGTTTTGAGAGGTATTAGTCCCCCCTCTTCTTCAGGTGTTGCTGGCCTAACCAATGACAGTACTAACATGTGATTCAAACCTGGGTCCTTAGATTTCCAAGTTTTGAATTTTAAGGTAACATTCTAACCAACTGAGCCATCCTGCCAAAGGCAACAGTCTGTAGTAATTTCATATACTTATCTATGAGGTTCCTCCTCCACTTTTTCCTAAAAGCAAAGTTAATTAGTGGTTTCCATACATTATGTACAGTCACACTAGGTTGGCTTATGGGTTTTCTCCATTGACATGTGGGCAGCCTCTTTAAATTTTCTTCTTTGCATTTTTTTCTTCTCTATCCAATATTTTTGCATTTTCCCAATTGAACAGATGTTCATTGGCACATACATGTTCTGCTACCTTAGACACATTTGTTTTTTCTCTTCTAATCATTAGTTTGTTTTCTTGCAAAAATGCTTTTCAATGGGATGACTGATCTCACCAATATATGTTCTTCCACATTCACATGGTATTTCTTAGATGCAGTTTTTCTTTTCATCATTTCAAGTTTAGGCTTTGTAAATGTTAGAATTTCTTGTAGAGTGGTATGGCTCTGGAAAGCTATTCTGATATTATACTGATTGCAGATTTTCCTTAATTTATCTATTTTTGGAATGTATGGGTGCAATACACTGCCAATAATTGTCTTTTCTCTTGATGATTCTTTTTGTTGTCTATTTAACATTTTCTTAATAACAGCTGATGGATAACCATTTTTTGTAATAGTTTGTTCTATATAAAACTTTTCTTTTCCCAAATCACTGGTTTCTGAACAAACTTCTTTTTCTCTGTTCCATAGTGATAGTGTAACTCCATGTTTTGTGCTTCTGGTGTGATTGGATGTATAGGCTAGGTATTTTTCTGTATTGTAGGTTTTTGGTAAACTGTAGTTTTGATTTTGCCATGAGTGAGTCTTGTCACAAGAACATCTAATAATGCCAATTTTTGTTCTTGTTCTGATTCTATTGTGAATTTAATTAAAGGGAATATATTGTTGATGTGTTTCCAGAAAGCTTGTAGCAGTGCTTCACCATGTGGAAATACAATGAATAAATAATCCACATAGTGAAGCCAAACATTAGATGGATATGGAATAGTTTTTATGGCTAAGGATTCAAGTTCTTCCATATAAATATTGCTAATCAGGAGAGACAATGGTGAGCCCATAGCCATTCATTGATTTTGTTGGAAGAATTCTGTTATATTGAAAGTAGGTTGTTTTTATGCAGAATGTTAATAGTTCCATTATACCATTATTAAGAGCTGTTCTGGTTTGCAAACTATTATCACCATTTAATCTTTTCCTTACAATAGACAATGCTTCTTCACATGGTACATTCGTAAATAAACTTTACATTAAAGCTTACTAGTAAGTCAGTTCTTTCAATTTTCATGTTCTTGATTAATTCTACAAAGTGTCTAGCATCCCTGACAAAGAACTGGGTCTTGTATGGCAAAATACTTAGAACTTTGAGAAGAAATCTTGCCAAATTTTGGCAAGGTGAATTTATAGAACTAACAAATGGAACATGATCCTTATGGATTTTAGATAGACAATAAAGATGAGGAATTTTGGTGAAATATGATGTACTTTTTCTGAATCAGTGAAGTACTTGTGATGCTTTCTAAGTAATGCTTGTAACTTTGTTTTTGTACTCGGTATTGGATTTTTTGTCACTTTTCTACATTGACCTGCTATGAGGAGTTCTTGTATTTTGTTGTCATAATCAGTTGTACCCATTACAACTGTTGCATTGCCTTTTTAAGCAGGAAGAATAATTATAGATGTATCTACTTTAAGAGATTTAATTGCTTTTCTCTCACCATAGTCTATGTTTGACTTTCATTTTTGTTGCATCAAGTGTTCTTTTTATTCTACAGTGTAATTCTGCTTTTTCTTCTAAAGGCAATTTTTGAGTAACTTCTTCAGTGGCTGCCATTATATTTAATAAAGGGATATTAGATGGTGTTATGGCAAAGTTTAATCCTCTTTCATAAACAGAATTTTCAGTATCTATTAGATGTTTAGAACTGAGATTTTTAACAGATGAAGTTAGTACATTGCTTGGTACATTATTATTTTTGATATTCCCATGCAGGTTAGCAAGTTTCTTCTTTTGGCATTCTTTTATTTTTCCATGTAATGTAAAATATGATTTTCTTACAGCTTGAGAAACTCTCATGTAGTCTTCATCAGTAAGTTTATTTTTTAAAAAAACATTTTTTTTATTTATTTTGCTTATTATTTATTTTACCTGCATTATAAAGATAAATTCTGTGTTTATTTGTTTTATTTCAAATGCACTTTTAATATAATTATTATTATTATTTTTTTTTGAAACAACAAACAAGTCACAAATGTTTCCTATGCAAAATCAACTCACATATATCTTTTTCTTTTCTTTTCTTTTTTTTCACATGCTATCTCATAATCATTTACTTGTTTTATATATATATATATTTTAACTTTATTAGTAACAAAATATTTACAAGAATTTGTATATTTACATTAAGAGCTTTTTACATTTTTTTTTTTAATTTTTAATTTCTTAGGATGTTTTTAGAATATAATGATTTAAAACAAGATTATTACTATGATGGCATTAATGAGCAACCAAGGAATACATTGCTTTGCCATATTTTTTTTGTGACATTACTAGGTATATATTTCTGAGCATAAAGATAAATGTTATACCATTCTTTGTTTTTTTTTTTAAGTACATTGTATTTTTTGTTATCAAATATTACAGCACAATGGGCAAGCCATATTGTTCTTAGAGTGTGAACGGTTACAAGGGCATTGAATGGTTTTAATTTCTTTATATTATTTATTAGGATATTTTTTAAATTAATTGTGTCTTTGTGGAATACAAAGCAGCGTAAGGTTGAAAAGAATGGACATGTCTCAAAGATATGTGATGAATTTTCCGGGAACAAATTGCATAGTATACAAGTAGGAGCAATGTTTAGTTTAAATCGATTTATGAGAAATAACTTTGTTGGTATTACATCAAGTAGCAGATTATACAGGAATTTTAACCATGAGTGAGGCACATACAAATTTTGAAATTTAGTCAGTGTTCTTGCAGTAGATAGTGTTGACCAAAGTTGTCTATAGGGATAATTAATTTTTTTTAGATCTTTGTATGACAAACCAATCAGAGTATTAATGTTATAATTGTCCAGTAAATCAGCATGCTCAATGGCATGATCAGTGAAAAAGTGGCGATTCGCATATGGAGTAATGGCAAGGAGAAGTAAAGGTGGAGGAGTTGTCCTTAAAAAAGGGATTAGTAGTGGTAACAATGTACATCTTAGCTCTAATGTAGGAGGTGAATGATTGAGGAGCTATTAGGTTAAGCCCACCCTTGAAAATTGGAAAACAGATATTTTCTATTGATAGAAGATGTGATGTTGATCCCCATATATTTTTTTTTTGCTATACTCATTTACATTATTAATGGAATGTAATATTTGATACTTAGAAAACCTTTGAACATTTATTTTTTTCTTAACAGAGCTTCACTTGCTCTCTGAGTAATTCCTCAGCTCTCTGAGAGTGAATTGGAGGTTTTAGTTTCAAACCTTTAGGAATTTATCCCTTCAGATTTCCATTTACATAAGCAAGTTAAATGATTTTCTACTTTGGCCAGCTTTAAACATAATTTTTCATAATGTCTAAAGTTTGATATAGTATCGAGTCCATACCGAACACTTAGGGTTTTCCAGAAGGTTTGTGATGATGGTGTTTTAATTGCATTTTTTTCTTGGATTATTCCCATCATCTAATATATGTATTGAATGTCTTTAAAAAAATTTAACTTTATTTAAATATTCCAAATACATTCAACTGTTAGTAATAGCACATCAAACATGTTAATATATGCACAATATTTCAAAAGGTATTAGTCTCCCCTCTTCTTCAGGTGTTGCTGGCCTGACATGTGACAGTATTAGCATGGGATTTGAACCTGGATCTTTAGATTTCTGAGTTTTGAATTTTAAGGTAACGCTTTAACCAACTGAACCAGTCTGCCAAAGGCAAGAGTCTGTAGTAATTTCATATACCTATCTATGAGATTCTTCCTGATTGCTCCACTTTTTCCTAAGAACAAAGATGATTAGTGTTTTCCATACATTATGTATAGTCACACTAGATTGGCTTATAGGATTTTTTGCCATTGTCATGTGAGAAGCCTCTTTTTCAGTGTTTGGTATAAAAAAATCATTTCATTACTTTAGGATATATACTGTTATTATCAGTAGACCAAAAACTTCAGTTTTTAACAAACACAAGCATTATTAAAGTTTTCAGGTTTTAACATCAAAGTAAATCCTGGAATTGTGTTTAAATAGAAATTGTATTTCTGTGTTTGTTAATGTCTGAACTGATTATGGGCTGTTGATGAAATCAGTTGTAACAGAGGCATATGTCCAACTTGTATTGGTTGATTTTTTTTTTGTCAAATATTGTTATTTGAAAGATTGAAATTTTTTTTATTGATAATGCAAGTTAAATTAGTGTTATTAGGAACTGTTACAGATTGTGTCATCTTTAATTCATTATTTATATATTTAAATGTTTATTTGAATGCAAGATTACTTAAAAATGAGTTTGATTATAAGCTTTGTTTTGTCTAATAATATTGAACTTACAGTCATACATTAATATGTTTAAACATAATCCAATAATAATAGTTTTTCCAGATTCATTTGTCCAGCAAAGATTAGTCAAATTTTCATCAAACTTTACCTGAAATCTTTTAAAAATTGTTTTATAGAAAACATAAATTAAATTAATATTCTTTAAAATTGTTATTAATGTGGTGGTAATATATATTCTATCTTAGAACATTTTCTTTTAAACATGTTATCCAAAATTATTTGTAAGCAGAATCATAATGAATCATTTTTAATAAACTTGAAATACAATTTTACATTTTATTTGTATAAATATGTTGGATTGTTTCAATCATCTAGAATTAATTGAAAAATGTCTTTTACAAAATTAACTTTTAACCTTTTCAAATAATTCAACTGTTGACAATAGCACACAGGGTAATATATATATAATACAATATTTCAAATGACAGTGTAAGCATAAAGATTGAACTTCACACTTTTAGGTTTGTGAATATTAAATTTAAATTGATGATTTATCAACTAGTCTTTGACAGACTAGCTCAATTGCTTCGAGTATTCCCTTAAATTCATTATTTACCGATTTAAAGATTCCAGATATTATTCCCATGCTAATACTGTCATGGATCAGGCCAGCAATATATGAAGACAAGAAAATAATATTGTTTTATGTACTAATCTGGACACTGTTATAAACAGTTGAATGTATTTTAAAAAATTAAATAAATTTGAATTTCAGATAAAGATAATTGACAATTAATTCTAAATGATGGAACATATAACTAAAGTTCTGTTAGTATGTGTAACCTGGATCAGGTCTATTATCATAATTATCATTTTATTTAAGTAAATACTTTTGATAGTTTTGATATCTTAGTGAAATGATCATTTAATTTACAAGTTAATGGTCCACTACTTGGAAAAGTTTATATTTCATCTAAATATCAACATTCATCAAGCTTGCAACTTTAATGGAGATTATTTTCAGTTTGAAACAAAAGGATTCCCTTTTTTAGTCCCACTTTTATATTATTTAACATAAACATCTATTTTTAAAAAAAATGAATGATTTATTGCTTGGAGTTCATAAAAAGTTTGAGTAGTGGCAGTGGAGTCATGATCATTATTCTATTATTGTACTAAACCACACAAGGCTGAGAATCTATTATTATAAACATATATAATTCAGTTTATCAAACTATAAAGAATTTTTACATTTATCAGAATTGCATTGAAAAGCATTATGATTATGTTAATAGAAAATATTTATCTCATTTTTTTTTTTTGCAACCGGTATTCTATCTATTATTACTCTAGGTGTTGTCAATAAATCCAAGTTGTTGTTTTTTTAAAAAATTATGTAAAATTTATATAGTATGTAGAGTTATGTAGGTAATATCCAGAATTAATTTTATGCTTTATATTCATTAAATTTGGACTAATATAGCTTTGACGATTAATTTTATTTAAAAAAAGTAGTTGATGTATTGTTATAAACAAAAGCAATGCTCTCCATTGAGGAAAGCAAGCAACCGGAAGTTAATCTACAGATCTGATGGACTTAGTTTTGCATTGACTATTCATCCATATAGAATCCTTAAGGAAACTTGTGAAATGTTTTATTATTGTCAAATAAAAATACATATCTCTAGTTATTGTTATAATATAGTACGGATTTTTAGATAATCTATCTTTGTATATAAATTTATTTACGATCATTATACATTAATTTTTTTTTATTCTTTATTTATTGTTAGATTCATGAAAAAGAAGATGATTTAGGGAAAGGGACAGGTGAAGCTGCTGTTGAAAGTAAAAAAACTGGAAATGCAGGCAAAAGATTAGCTTGCTGTATTATAACTGAGATAAAGAAGTAAAACTTTGTCATGTTTAGACATACATGGGAAATAAAACTTACTTTAAAACAATAAAGAACTGATTTTTTTGTATAACCATAATTAATAGAATTATATACATATATGATAATCAAAGCAACTTCATTTTAATTTAAATACCTAATATATTAAACTTGTCTTAAACAAGCTAAATTAAGAACCACACTAATACTTTTTCTTCCTTGTATATCATTGAGCATTTTTTAAAATATACACACTAATTTTTTTAAAATTCAGATATAGATTTTAATTTTTTATTAAAGCTCAAATATAAACTTTTGTATTATTTATTTTGTATTATCATAGTATTTTCACTCAAATATTTTAATTTACTAAAAATTATACTCATTCATGTGCAAATTTTATATATTTTTTTGAACCCAACATGTTATTTTTACAATTCAATGATATGATTGAAGACACTGGAAAAAATTTAAATGACTCCCAATATGTAGTAATAAACCTTGATTTAAAAGAATAAATACAATATAATCATATGCATGCATGTGTATGTAAATAATAAAAAGAGTTATACTTGATCATTAAAAATAAAAGAGATAATTATATATATATATTAAATGCTTTTATTGACTGTGCACTAAAAGAAATAAAATAATTTTTTAGTCAATCACAAGTGGAGTTTTTATATGTAACTTGAAATAAAAGCATGGGGGGGGGGGGCAGAAATTAATTAAGTCAATCCTTTATTATAAAAAAATAGGAATTGACTTAATTCATTTCTGGACCCTTCATACTTTTATTTCAAGTTAAATATAAAAATTCCAATTGTGATTGAAACAAGAATTATTTTTCTTTGTAGTGCACAGTCAATAAAAGCATTTAATATTTTAAAAAAAGTATCTCTATTATTTTTAAGTTTTTAATATTGGAATAGTAAATGAAAATATAAAACTATATTGTATTTTCATTTTAAATTGATTGGACATTTATAGTTGATATATATATATATATTTAACAGGTTACTCCCCTTTTCCATTTGTACTTTATTGGATTTATGCTACCTTTATAAAAAAAAAAAAATTACATTATTATTCTATTTATTACTAACGAGATTTATTCGTGAACAAAATCTTTAATTGATTGAGATGGACTTATAGTAGCCATCAACCTGGAGGCAAGTTATTTTAAAACTTTATCTCCCCAAAAGAAACAAAAAATAATAATAAACAGAAACATAATCATATATATAGAGAGACAGATACTCAGCCTTAGTTTCTCATAATTACTAATTAATATTTCTCTAACAATATCTAAGCGTTGATTTAGTTTTCCATGTGCTAATAATATGATTGTACGGTTTTACACCTGAAAATTTATAACAATCATTTATATTCGCATAAGATATTAAAGCTTATCTCAGAAAACTCCTTTCATTAGTATCTGAAGTAGCAAGTATAATTATTGTTTAATGCTTGCATGAATTTTAAAATAAGAATAGTAAAATGATATTGGAAAAGGAATTTATTTCTGTTGCTATACACACATAGTATATAGTGCATTTCAGTGAAAAGGTGACAAGTGATTTGTTCTTTTCCTAAGCTTCCTGAGTGACATCACTCAATCAATGCATGCATTATGTAGATGCATAGTTTAGCTATTCACCATAAAAAGTACTAGTATGTCTGAATCGTGAGTTATGACATGACATATGACTGGGTGTTTTGTACCCTAACCCAAGATAAAAAACTGCACTAACTCTAGATATTGTTTTAAATTAGGCACAATGAAATGTTTGAAATGATCCACAAATTGTGTATGACAATGAAACCATGATCACATAAATATTTTTTAATGGATTTTTAGATTTCATCAAGGTCAGAAAGTGAGCTGAAGATGACTCATGAAGTTTTGAAATATATTATCACATTTCATATTGCTTCTTATAATTCAGTTTCACTAATAATTTAATATTTTAGTGGTAAATAAATAAAATATTTCACTACATAACACATGCAATGCTTCAGAAATGATGCTGCAAGCAGTTTGGAGAGAAAAACACTAACCTTTTTACTAGAAAACAGATCCACTACAATAGGTTATGGAAATAGAAGACATTACATAATTATGATATTTAATAAACAGTATATATGTGCATAACACACAGACAATGAAGCTAGTCTGATCTTAGAATTAAAAGTGCAATTTAAATTTAGCTAAGCGCTTTATCATAGTACTAATAGTCTGTAAAACTACGTTTTGTTAAGTGTTTTATGCAAATTAATGCAAATTGCTTACAGTTGCCATTTCCAGGAAAGAGCAAAGCAGGCCTCCCTTCTATTAATGGTCTTGGGGTCCTTGGCTATGTGGAATGCCTCTCTAATTTTGGTTTTTAGTGTTGTGTTTCTCAGTACACAATGCTGGCATTAGCTGGCTCGTCTAGAATGAAACTATTGTTTTTTGGATTTTTTAATAATACAAGTCCAACCAATAGACCATCTAAGAAAACATAATTTGTTTATTTAAATTTAGATTACAAATTTCAATTTCAAAAAAGGATGGAATTATATACAGGTATTACGAGTATGATTAAAAAGAATCAAAATCTTGGCTAATTTACAGTTTTCATAGTTAATTGGTAAAATGATAATTATCGCCTTGATTATAAGATAATATTGATATACTTGAACATATAGAATGTATGAGTGTAAAAAAATAACAACATAGTATTGGTAGGATAATTCTGTAGTAATTACTTCTGCTGTTAAATTTAACCAATGGCTTATAATTTTTATTTCATCACCTAGTAAGACAAAATATTTGTTTTAATTTATAAAAAAAATATAAACATAGTATAGGGTCATCAGATATAGTTTTAAAAATCAGTAATTTGTTTTAATAAAATGTAGAATAATCTTAGCAGCAAGAAATGTTGAGTGACTTATTGGTTTTCAGGACAAATTGTTTTCCTCTACATTGTCGAGTAATTAAAGAATAGGAGATCTTATATTGTCTTTTATCTTAGACTAGTTTCTGTCTTTTATTATTAGCTTGAACAATTCATAGAAGTAAACTCTTATGATTGTCAAGTTTAAAACTAAAATATGTTTTTGAACCCAAACTAACTTGCATGGTTATATAGATCTGATTTCAAGTAAATTAGCTTGAGTTTGAAACCTTACTTTCAGATTATTGGCCTGAATCATGTAAAGAAATAAGATGTTGTTGCAAGTTGCACATGTTCATTAATTTCATATTTGAATCCTAATCCTAATTGATGATGGCAAGCATAAAGATAGTATAGAGTTATACCAGCTTATACCTATTAATTATTCAGACTTATAGTAAGAGTCTAGAACAATTTGAATGGAACTGCAGTTAGAATTAAATGAGTAAGATATAAAAGACATTTATGTAAAACTTTTGTTGGTTTTCAGGGCCATTGTATTTTTTGAACTGTTTATAATTCCACTCTTCATATTTTTTTGTTTTCTAATATACATTTAGTGCTGTATTTACAAATATTTGTAGTTAGATTTATATACAGCTTAGAATTTTAAAAATTATAAAACTCAATGCAATAATGACCTAGAAATACAATTAAAACACATCTGAAGTATTCCTCTTTCTCTCTCTATGATTTTGGTTTATAAATTTGAGACTTCCAGTAAACTATACAGATTCAAAATAAGATTTTAAGAATGGCTAACCTCTCCCAAAATCATGGGTCATTATAATAACTATAATATTTCTAGCATCTAAACTGAAACATTCGTTGATGAATTTATTAATGATAATTATTCATTATAGCCATCATCTACACCTATCTACTATTACCTATAAAAAAAATCAGCTTCTGCTCAGTTTTAGGATATTTTTCAGGTAGCTTCCTCATAAATAACCAAGCTATAGAAATTCATTACTGATCAGCAAATGAAATATCCTTAACTAGAAAATAAAATAAAATAGACAAATATTTAAACCCTTATGAAGTTGAAAAACATTGTGAATAGTGCTTTTTTCTTCATGTTTTTTTTCTAAGAGTGACTTATATAAAGCTTCTTCACACAGCAGTCTAACAATAACTATTTTATTTTTTTACATAGTACAGTTATAAGTAATGAATGAATAATTGCCTCTTCATCCCAAGTCACTGATTTTCAGATTCTGGCTGACTGCTGGCACAGAATTTATCTGAAAATCCACTCCATATTATGAAAATATTGCAAGTAGACTCATCATTGCAAATCTCATGATCTTGCATAAAATCGAGTTCTACCATTAATTTAATTCAGAAATTCTTAACAAGGAATCCATGGAAAGATTTAAGAGGATCTGTGAGCCTGAATTGAAAAAATAATCTTTCATTTCTCTAACCTCTAATTTAAATCTAGCATTTTTTCACTTCTGAACATATGTAATAAATTGCATCTGTATTAATTTTATATCATAGTATAGTTGTTCCGTATCTTGAAAAATCATTCTCGTCTATATTTTGAAATTGCAATAGTTCTTAGACCTATTGCTAGATCACACATAATCATAGTTCTGCTGTGTACAAACTAATCACATTAAAAAAAATTTTTTTTTCAAGAAATGGTAGCAGAATGTGAAATCCTTCTCTAGCATACAAAAGTGTTTTATTCTTCAAGATGATAAGTCATGAAATGCTTCTTTTAATTAAGGGAAGAAGTTTTATTTTTTCTTAAAAGAAAAAATCCCACTCTTAGGGGTTAGCGTATCTAGAAGATGATTATCACCATATAAATATAATAATTATTTCAATTTAAGCCATGATATCACTAATATGGATGCAGCTTTTTTTGTTAAGTTATCAATATGAAGAAGAAAGTAGAGGCTAACATTCTTGCAAGCATTCTAATGTTGAAAGAAGTAATTTATCAAGATTAAGTAAAAAATTTGGTACCATTTTTTTTTGAAAAGAGAATCTGCAAATACATAGAAAAATTATAGAACTTTTCTAAATGTTATTTTTATCTTGATGGCATGAAAATTGGACTATGAATTCACAATTCTCTTTTTTCTGATATAAACTGTATTGAAAATATTGATTTAACTCAAATATAAATTTATTGATATTAAAACAAAAAACTTTTTATAATTAATGTTTAACTCAAAAAGCCTTTGAAAATTCTGATGTTCCCTAAGAGAAACTTATTTTCATCTTGAAAAATAAATTATGGAAGTTTTAATTCTATTTGCAGAACTGGGATTTTCAACACTTATAACAATAAATGGTAATTTTCTGATCTATCATGTCAGCAGCTTGATGGTATTGATGCTAAACAAAAACACATAGATATAACATTCCCGAGCTAGCAAATACAAATCAAACTCAAATTATGTATGCGGCCTTGTCAAACACCACATCTCAGTTTTATGTTCTTATTCAAGTTAAACAAAATGAATCTGCACATTGCCATGATTTTAAAAAATAAAATTTAACTTCTCTATTTTTTATATATTTGATTGTTATTTAATGTTAAAAAAGAAAGCATATATGGGAATGTGTTAGGGTAAGGTGATTGATATATTTATTAAATAATACACAGTGTCGGGTGATCTCAATATGATGTCAATGTGAGGAAACTCAAATTTCTAAATGTTTGCTAAATATCACTTGAAAAGATGTTGAATGATGTTGGATTATTGAAATTGTGAAAAAAGTCATAAAATGTAATTTTGAATTATCCTAAAATTTCATTCAAAGTTGTATTAGAGTTGAATGTTATAAAATTATATATTGCTATATTCTGAGGAGTTCATGGTTTTCACATGACTGATAAAGAAAAAGATTAAGAACTCATGATTTAACTCTATACTTGGCCTAGGGCCTTATTCATTGATAATAAGTGATTATTCTTGAAAATACAATAAAGTAGACTATTGCAAAAAATTATTCTAAATAGTATCACAATCTTTAAATATTCCAATAAATATAGTATTGAAGTATACAGAATATTAAGGTATACAGAAATGAAAGAAAGCAGATTAACTTTTATTGACTGTAAAAATATAAATGTGCATATCCATGTGTCACTGTGAAGAATATAGCACTTTAGACTAAATCTTGAATTTTAATAAACACTCGGTTGGTGGGAACAAAGGTTAATTGCAAACTCAAGCCATATGTAATGGCAGAAATAATAGTTTGAAATCAAACCTTATTTAAAATACAAGGCTTAGGGTATAAAGCAGTGTACTCAGACATATGCATTTATATTTTTGCAGCCCATGAAAATTGGTTGACTTTATTTCATTTACACACTGCTATTATTAAAATATTTAGCATTATTTGTCTTATATTTATTATTTGCAAAAAGGTTTATAAAATAAAATATCACCTGTAATTTTTATGTATTTATAATTTCACATTATTATTTCCACTATCACATCTTCCTTGAGTTCATTCTTATTCCACCACACTTGTCACAACCATCAAACCTTATTTAAAATCCAAGGCTTAGAAAATAACGTGCTCTATCATTTTATTCTTGATTTGTTTGATAATGAAATGCAAATATATACATTTATATGTTAACAACCCATGAAAATTGATCAGTGTAATAAAAAGTTTTAATATTCACAAAATTTAATTTTATTTTTAAACTGTTTTTAAAGTAATTAAGTAATAATTGAAATGTTTATTACTCAGAAGTTCATAAGAATTTAAGCACTGAAAATATCAGCTTTGGCCATGATATATGGACTTTTACTATATGACTGTGCTTTTGGTAGAAATAACTTGATACTAAAAGGAAATATGTCTATGTGTTTGAAAAGAATGGTTTTTAACAAATGTGTTTTACCAGTTCTTACTTATGGATCTGAGACTTGGACGCTTAATAGAAGAGCAATACAGAGACTTCAGACCACCCAAAGGAGTATGGAGAGATGTATGTTGGGAGTAACAAGAAGAGATCGAAAACGCAATGTATGGGTAAGACAACAAACAGGTGTTACTGACCTTATTGAAAAAATTAAAAGATTGAAATGGAGTTGGGCTGGACATATTGCTAGAAGAAATGATAATAGATGGACAATTGAAATTTTAAACTGGATTCCAAGAGATTGTAAAAGACCCCGAAAGAGACCACATATGAGATGGATGGATGAAATAAGAAAATGTGCAGGGGTGTTGTGGAAAAGAGAAGCTAAAGATCGGAGAAGATGGATTAAACTTGGAGAGACCTTCATCCTGCAGTGGATTGATAATGGTTGATGATGATGATGACTATATGACTGCATTAAATCATGCAGGCTTCATGATAAAATAGAAAATGCTGGAAGAGAATTTGGTACTGATAAATGAAAGCTTATAGGTTTAAAGTAATGCAGTTTTTTTTTTTTTAATATTGATATCTTTTTTTTTTTTTTTAGAATTAAAATGTCTTCTACTGTCGTTAGAAATTGAGAGCGGAATAAGTTAAAGATTTCCTGTTGAGTTTAAGTACAAAAAAAAATCTGTTCTGTTAATTGTTATGCTTAATATGTTATTTTTATGGGTTACCCACCAAAAAAAAAAAAATTATTGAATAATGTCAAGCTTTTTATTTATTATAGAAATAAAATTAAAAAATCATAAATATAACAATTACCATGCAATCATTTTTTGATTTTTCTAACTTTTGACGTATATATATATAAAAACGGGCTATATGGCGTCATTCATTTACGATGTAGAAAAGTAATTTAAAGTGATCAATTAATAACTTCATGCTCTTTATTTCAAACACTTCAGATTTGCCCATACATATACGGTTGGGTCGAAAATATAGGTGGATTCATTCTATATTTTCTTAAAGACTTTATCTTGGGTTTGAAAAAGTGGGAGTATTCATTTATATAGTGACATCTGCAAAGCGCATGTGTATCAGCTAATTGGCTTATTAATATTATAGACTATTTTAATTTTAAAAATGATTTTTTTTAGATTCCTACTAGAACTCCATCACTAATATGTAATAAATTAAAGGTTACGCTAATTGGACTGTCTGTGCGGGTATAAAATATATACGTGAATGTAAATAAAGATTATTATTTGATTACATAATAATGTTAAGCCAGTACATTAACAAATTATCTTATTATTATTATTAAGCTACTCTACAAAATCTGCATATATCAATAATGCAAATGGCCAACAATTATGCATAAATGGACTCGTGTATAAAAACTTTCGCTAGGATTTATTAAAACGCTATGAAGGTGTAATTAAATACAATGAATTGTTAGGAAACGTAATAATTACTATATTGCCAAAGTTTATGATTGCTGTTCCTAACATATATACCAAATGAATGCGTGAATAATTTTTTCAATTAGGATGCATTGCAATAGATTCTATTTATCTATTGTGCGTGTGTAGGACGTTAAGATTATTAACTCTTTCATGATGCAGTCTTATCCATTTCAAATTCACTAATATTGTTGTTTAGTGATGCCATTTTTTTTGTTTTTATCAATCCCATGGATATTTATATTAATTCTATTTTGCTATATTTCATGGGATTTTTTACAATCTATCAATCGCACCATTCATCTATAATTCTATAGAAACTAACAACTGTCAATTACACCATTCTAATATGATCTTCAGGTCTCCAGTCGACTTCAACTATTTTACTATATCATGAGGTATTATTATTTCAATATCAGTCGAGAGAGCATCCAACAACTTTGTGATAACAAAATAAATATATTTAATATCAATAACAGAATAGGAAAAAAAATAAAGAATAGAAAGCAATTAGAAATTTCCTTAGAAATCTTTAGAATTTATTAAGTGGATCATATTGAAAGTTATATGCTTATAAATAAAATTGAGAATGATAAAATAAAAGTGCTTGTGCTTATGTGGTTTATAAGCAAAGAGGTATTGAAATTATCAAATCTACTCTATGGCTCAAGGACCCCCAAAGTTTCATATCAATTGAAGGAAAAACTGGATGTTTATTTCATGCCTGTGATAATTAAATGGTACTATGGTTGAGATTAAGGAATAGAAAGCAATTACTTCATGAAAAATATTAGGATTTTTATATAACACTAAGGACATTAGCAATGGGTTGTGATTATGGTTTAGGCCTAAATGATAGTTTATTAGAACAACTGTTAAATGAAATGTTAGATGATAACTTTAGAAAAGTACTATTAAGTGAACTGGACTTTAATTATAATCATGTAATAGAAAAATGTTTCATAGATAATGCTTTAAATTTTCTACTCACTAAACAAGCAAATAAAATATCCAGTAGTGTAAAAAATGTTTTGTTACTGCTGTGGAAAATTAGTCACTAAACAAAAAACTGCAGATTTAGAGTAAAAAGTGCAATATTTGTAAGACAATTGAACATTGAACTGCTGTCTGTAATAATAAAGATGGAAATGTTAAAACAAAATTAATGCCAAACTATAAATATGAGATGGGGAGCAGAGTGAAAAGTAAAAATAGCATACAAAAATTAAATGGTGTAAAAAAAATAACCATATTCTAACAATGTGAATACATTTGAGCAGAAGGTCATTTTGGAAGTAGTCAGTGGAGTGAGACTGCCATTATCTTATAAAGACAGGATAAAAATTAGTAATAAAGGCAAGAAAAAAATGTCACTCATGAAAATTGATGTCATTGCTACAGATGTAAATAGAAATAAAATAGATATGCATGGAAAAATGATTGAACTTGTGAAATGAATTTCTATTACATTTTTACCACTGTATGTCATCAATAAAGATTTTATCCAATTGCTAGAGAGAAACTGGTTTCTTTCTTTAGGAATCTGCATAAGCATTATCAAGAAAAAACAATTGAAAGCTTAAAATAAAACAAAAAATGCTGAGCAATCCAAAAACAGAAAAAAAATTTCAGGCATTTTAAAGTCTGTTGAACTCCTTTGAGAGCATTCTTAAAGTAAATTTATGTGTTATCAACATTATATCAATTATTTAAAAAGTTGCAACATTGGACATGGTTGGAAAAACAGAATATTATCTTTCAAAAAGCTAAAGACCTATTTATGTCAAATAATATACTCAAATTAGTCAAAGCTGAGCCAGGAATAAGAACAAGTAATGAAGAAATATCTATCGTGCCAATCAACCATTAATCTACAACAAAAAAACTAAAGTCTCAGCCTCAATATACTCAGTCTTGGAAATATCTTCATCTGAACCATGGGTTATATATTTTTAGTAGTTGTAGGTTTGTATTCACAGTTGATAGAATATAAAATCATCAAAAATGCTAATGCTGGGAATATCATTAGAGTGTTGAAAGAGATCTTTGTAAATCATGGCTATCAAGAATCTATTGTGATGGATAAAGGAATCAACTTTGTATCTCAGCAATTTATTGATTATCCAACTAATAAATGAATATTCTACCTACTTACTCTGCCATATCATTCTGAATCTAATGATGTCATAGAAAGACAGTTTAACAATTAAAATGTATGGTGAAAAAAAGCTTTCACAAGAATATTACAGAAACATTATTAGATGCAATATTTTTTAAGAATTTTACACCATTAATTGTTATTAATAAGATACCAACTGAATTATTAATGTGCAGAAAATTCCATACCCATCTTTCTAAATTATTGCCTAGTACACATCAAAATTTAAAAGACTCTATGTATTATGAAAACTTTAAAGATAGAGAAAATGTTGGATACACGATATTTAAAAAAAAAAAAAATGATTACCAAGATTAATATTGGAAAATCTTATCTTGAAAAATTTGATTGATACAAATTTGAAAATGGAAAATTATTTAAGAAATATTAAAACAGTCGACCTTAGTTCAAGATTGAGTTTCACGGTTCTACCACAGCCCACATGTCATCATGCTCCTTTTTTTTTATTATTATAAAATATATATAAACTATACGTGTATTTCTGAGAAGCGTCTATGAGATTTATAAATACAAATCTGAAATAAAAATCTTTAATTATTTTAAATATTAGCTTTTATAGATATGGCTCAGATATATGTATATTACAGGAGCTTGTATATATAATTTAAAATGCTAAATAATTTTGTGTCTTTTAAAAATTGTATTTTTTTCTTATTTTTATTTTAATATTGTAATTATATTTTTGTTATAAAACTACATATAAATTCAAGATGGAAGATGCAGTCGGTGACTGTCTAAAAATAATTAAAGGGGTGGGAAGTTTGTTTCATGATTTTAAAAAAGGAATTTGTAAATTAAAGTTAAGAAAAAGTAAAATCTAAAACAAAGCTAATGGATTTTAGTTAGCTATTAACATTTTTTGTCAAATCCATTTCCAAACAGGAAATTGGTTTGAATTGATTTTGGACAGTTATCTCACGACTGCATCTCTACTAACAATAGAGTGAAGTCTCTTCTAAATTAAGGATCTATTAGAGCTAGGAAATTTAATTAAAACAAACATTCTCTGAGGGGTTAAAAACTGACATAAATAGGGCTAAAAATCTATTATGTTAGAGTTTGGTCAATCATTGCTAGACGACTTCACATCCATTGAAATTTTGAGAGCCTAAGCCACTGTTCCCTCCATCGTCAGCCCGACTCATGCCAAGATGTAGCTCCTATCACTCAAGAATGCCACCTGCCATAGAAGATCCCTCAATACTTCATGGAATCCTGAGGTAACCAGCTCAAAGATAGTATAATTGCATTAGCCAACTTTTATTTGTAATTTAATTTGTAAATTGTTTTCTTTATGTTTATTTTTTTCTTTTGCCGATTGGCGAGTCTGTTAATCTTTTGAATCAATTTTCTATTATATAAACTAATCTGTCATCCAACTCATGCTTCTTATTATTTTTATAATTTAGTGCGGTTATAATTTAATTTTAATAATATTTTTATATTTTCTCACTTAATTTTATTTGCAAATGCCAATTAAACCTGATCTTATAAACTTAGAAGGGGAGGGGAATTAATGAGTTCTTATTATTTATTTCTAATAGTTCATAAGATGGAGTTTTATTTTAAATGAATACATGCTTTTAAATAAATATCTTATCGCAAGTTTATCCAACATATATTGAAGCAGATGATCTGATGCTCAGATCCTGCTTCACAGCCCACATCCAATCTCCTACCACCTAACCATATTCAAACTCGTCCTTACGCACGTATACACATAACTAACAATATATTTCTTTACCCAATAGTGTAAAATAATGTAAACGTATGTGTCTTAATTTAATATTTAATCTAATAATAATATTCTCATGTGTATGCGGGCATAAATAATAAATATATATGTATATTTTAGCATAGGAGATTGTGATTGAACTAATAGTATATTGTATATATAAGATATTATATAAGATACTTATTATATTTTTCATATATAAGTTTGTAGCCAGAAATGATGCAATCTTGTTAGTAAGTCTCTCGAAAAACAATAACCCGGAAGACCCTTTAGATTAAAATAGAAGATTACAAATTAGTAATAATAGAAGAAACCCATTAGTGGAAATTGTCCACGCTAGCTTGTTTTAAAATCACAAGATATATTTTAAAACAATCGTTCGAGAAACTGATAACAAACTTGCATTGTTTCAAACATTTTACCAGATAAGAGTATCCGGCCAAACGATTCCAAATGAAATCTAAGTGCTTAAACTGCCTCAGGTCCAGCAGTAGTTGCCTAGTTACAAATCCAAATTAAAAGTATAAATACTGCTGGATTTGAATCCACAAAAAAGTGGAGACCATTAAATAGCTATGTTGCTATACATATTCCACACCAGTTTTAATTCTCACTCAATGTGTCATGAGTAGGAAACTTCGCCTTGTCCCTCCGTTCTAATATGCTGTTCCCATGAATGAAGCTCTGCATCTCGTACTACTGAACTTTATATTTATCCAGTGAAAATGAAGTGCTATCTCAAATAATAATGCTATCCTAAATCTAGTGAAATAATACTGATGGACTGATTCCTAGTGAAACGCTCTTCCAAATAATCAAGGTAAAAGAATTTTGACCACTTATAATTCCTAAATCCTGCCTTCTCTGTAATATTTATATTTTAAATCATCTATATTAAATGTCTTCAAATATGTATTCTATAACTCTATATAACTAATCTATATTAAGCCTCCTATATAATGTTTTTCTTTTCTTTTATTTTCAAGCGGCAACCAATTTTCAATTTGATTTATGTATTTATATTTTAAAATAAATGCCAATAGTATTCTAAAATCGCCAGCATATAATTTATTTTCGTTTCCCCACCCATCATTTACTGGGTAAATAATTTATAATTTGATCAAAACAAGTCTTATTCGACTTGCCCAGGTGCTCGTGATTTTAGATAAATAAACTAATATTTTCATGTTTACTGTAGAAAAACAGATTTGACGTCTGTTTTTCACATTCTCCTTCCTAAATAATGAGCTATCTTTTATTCTTAAATTATATTATATATGTAAAACCCATCTTAGCTATTATCACCACCCACTTATTTTGTAATCATTTATATATTTTCACAAGGGCATTGATTAACCAAAATTGAGATTTATTAAATGTGTAAGAAGTAATGAATAATATTAAG
Source organism: Epiperipatus broadwayi (assembly GCA_028023455.1). Taxonomy (NCBI): domain Eukaryota; kingdom Metazoa; phylum Onychophora; class Udeonychophora; order Euonychophora; family Peripatidae; genus Epiperipatus; species Epiperipatus broadwayi. Next base: position 6,994,831 of record JAQFVV010000034.1, read on the forward strand.
TAACATAATGTAAGGGGGAGGGGGGGATCTTAACATCTTAGTTTTATATTTAAGTATAATTATTACCCATGTTTGCTTGGTGAAGCCATATCATTACACCGAATATTTCATAACTTATGGGCAATAAATACGTTTTGATCATCTTTAATTTTAGAATTATAATTATTAAGCGTTTCATGCATAAAGGCCATTTCATTTATATATATATATGTTCATGCTTCTTTCTCACATGGAGGCAGCCGTGAAGTCGGGCCCCATCGTCGTTCTCTATGTCCTTAAACCAGGCTGTAAAACCACCCTGGGGACATACTTGGTCTTATGTGCATGCTTTATATGGAAAGTGATCTGGGAAACCAGCCAAAGTCATTGCTGACTACTCTTCGTCATTCATGATTCACCTGTACTTCACTCCAGGGAATCTGGACTCTTTCGTTCGTCAAACCGACCCTGCCTACGTTTGCAGAGGAAATCGGTCCATTTCGTTATTAAAAATTCAAGAAGCACACTCCAGGATCCATAATTGGACCAACCCTATCAGCCGCCATGCATGCACCACTTTTCAGTGTCTTATTAGTCGCCCAGAAGTATTCATAAGCCGTAATGAAATGATTTCTTTAAACAAACATATTTCCATTAGTTGAATATACATATTAATGCGATAGATTTAGTATCGTTTATATAATTATTCATTACCCATCTTGCGCATTAATTATCTATAACTCCAAATTAATAATATTGAATGTAACCAAATATAATATCTGCTTGTAAAATTATTGTTGTTTAAATTAAGTAAATGCTCTTCGTCTCTGGGGGTGTAATAGTATTCCAACAACGAATTCTAATAGTGCTAATTCATTTAATCACACACACACACACATATATATATATATATATATATTATTGGCATAGCCGCAATTATAATGTTATCATTAAATATGAATCAAACACATATATATACTACTCATGAGGCTAACATAGGCTAAATAACTCGACATAATTTTGTTATTAATAAGTCTTAAATATATATCAAACTCGAACCATTGCTTTCTTTTAGTTAAGATAATATATTAAGTTATTACTTATGCTAAATATGACTAGATGATCTCCGCTCAATACATAATTAATATGCTAGGTCATGAGCCTTTATTGCTCATAAAATATAACTAGTTATTAAGTTATTCTATCATATAAGTTTACCCTAGTGTCTTTTTGTGTCTCCGATGATCGATGCCGGCGGATGAGAAGTAAATTAATCGATGTCATTGGGATTGTTGCTCATAATGTGATAGATCTGGAAAATCAGCAAATAGGGCAGAGTTCATGAGTGTTCCTGACCTGTGTATCTTGCGCACGAGTGGATTCAAGGTATTTTTGCTTAGATTCTAGATCTTGTTACGTGAACATACAAATCTGACGGGCACAGATTTTTTTTCTTTTCTCTGGGTTTGGCACATCAATGTAGAGCTTCCAAAACAAACACCCATATACCTGAGATAGTAGTAAATAGTGATAGATATAACATATGTTTTTAAAAAAAAAAAAATTTTTTTTGGAAAATTTTTTTTTCAAAATTTTTTTTTTGACACCCAACTTAAAAATTTTTTTTGAATATTGGTACACACTCCCTACGAGTCACTGTTAAGATAAATATAAATATTTTCTCTCAGTGTATATATATAAAAATATGTTACAAGTAAATAATATGTTATATACTCAATATTTTTTTTTCCCACATAAAAGTTTTAAAAGTTTTTTCGTTTTCACAAACCTATAAAATAAAATTAGTGGCTATTTTGTTTTGTTCTCTTTCACGTATATGATTTGAATGATGATGATATTATATAATGTTTTATTCCTTGTCCATAAATGTTTATCACATATATAATCCTCACGAGTTTTTAAAAAAAGAAGTAAAGAAGTAACAGCTTTTAAGGGGCTCTTACTTTCAAATTAATTAAAAATAAAGATGTGCTTCTCCTAAATAATGTTCCTAGTTTTCATATACATGTAAGTTTCCAATGATAAAAGAGTGAACGCTTTTAAGGGGCTCTCATTCTTATAAAATAAAATGTGTTGTTTTTTTTTTCCAAAAAAAAAAAAGTGAATAAGATGTTGCGTAATATTTTCTTTTTGGTCATAGACGTGAAATTACATGCAGGATACCCATAAATAAAATAATGTTAGTTTTAAAAGAACCTCCACAGATAATAAAATAAAAAGTATGTTTTAAATAGTGTCTTTATATAATATTTTCCATGAATGATTTGTACAACATAAAAGTGTTTTCGAGTTTACCATAAGATAAAATAGTGGTAGCTTTTAAGGAGCTTCCACATTTACGATAAAAATAAAATATGTGTTCTAAATAGTGTGTGCGTTAAATAATATAATGATTTTTTCCAAACGTTTTAAATTAGGATGCTAAATATAAAAATGTTTTTCGTGTTAATACATCTTTTAAAGAAATATTTTAAATTTATAATATGTTCAAGTCTAAGAGGTAAATAAGTGACAGCTTTTAAAATGCTTTCACCGTTAAAAATAATAAAATAAAAATTCTAAATAATCGCAAATATGCAGGTTATTTTTTTGAAATGTTTTTTAATAATATTCATGAGTATATAACTGCCTCAGAAATAAAATAATGATCATTTTTATTACACTTTCAGTCTCTTATATACGTAAATATGTGCTAAGGCCATAATAATTTTTTTTTGTTAAACTAAATGTATAACTATGTAAGTATACAACCCAATAATAACGGATCATCTGGTCAGCACATATAGCCCTATCCCTTTGGCTGGTGCCCGGTATTAATACCAAAATAAATTTGCCAATAGGTGATCAAGTTATTTAAAATAAAAAGAGTTTGAGAGCAATGGTTCATAAAAGTTGTATAGAATTTTTTTTCTCGGTTCAAAATAAATGTATTAAGTATATCAATGCAATCGTTAATTAATCATATTGTCAAGATGTTTCAGGTGCTGAAGAACAGCTCCCAAAAACAGACCACGAAAGAAGACATAAAAAAGGCCAGGTAGAAATTATAATAAATTTTTTTTTATATATTTTGCATTAAAGAGCAGTTAGAAAACTAGATCTAGAAACAATTAATATTAAAGGATATTAAATAACAAGTAGGATAGCAATAATCAGTTTAAGAAATAAAACTTGAGAGCATGGGAGGGGGAGAGCAGAGTAAGGAAAAAGTGTAGAATGGGGGGAGGAGGTGTTCACCCATATTAAAATAAAATAAATAACTATAAAACTTATCTGGGTAATTAAAAATATATATATAATTTATTTTAAATCTAAGAAATGGAGGACAGCAGTGAAGAGATGGAGCAAGGAAAGAAGTTAAGGTCGAGAAAAATTGTTTTGGAAAATGTCAACCAACCCAAGGAATTTGACGATCCACCTGTAACCATGGAGACCGTGATATGGATGTTACAGAGGATGGAAACAAGATTCAATATAATAAAGGCAGAAATTGAGGATCAGAGCAGTAAGAGATTTGAAAGTTTGGAGGCAAAAATCAAAGACGAGAGCAGAAAGAGATTTGAGAAGTTTGAGGCAAAAATCGAGGATGAGAGCAGGAGAACGAAGGAGCGGATGGCCACCACATGGAATAGCATGAACGGCATCATAGAAATGAAGGCTGAGGATGTGCAAACAGCATGCTGACAGGAATACGAGGATATCCACAACAAAGTTGAACGGTCTATGGAGGACCACAAGTGCGAGACTCTAGATGGCATCCAAGAAATCAAAGAACTGACAGCCAAACAGGACAAGCAAGAAGCTGCCTTCCATATATGTATCAACCAAATTAAGGCAGAAATGAATGGTATAAAGGAGAAGATAGCAAAAACCAAGGACGGTGTGAGATTGGAAAAAGAAAGATTAGAACCAGAGAAAATGATAAACAGCAGACCCCAGCTTCCACTAGAAACCTGTATGCCAAAAGAACCGATATTGTATCCACCGATATCGCTAACCAAGTTCATCCAAGTCAAGACATTTAAAGGAGATGTCAGAGAAAACCCGAGCATGCACATTGACAGCCTGCAAGAATTGTTCAAATTTCAACGAATGCCAGCAGTGGACCAGGTGGCCCTCGCTGTCCATTATCTACAAGGATACACCAAGTCATGGTGGGACTGCTATGAAGATAAGCCACCAGACTTTGAGACTTATTCGTTCGCCCTATTGAGAACCTTTTGGAGCGAGGAGCGCCAAGATGGAATATACCATGCAATCTTAAAAGAGGCCTATGGTTCCATTAACCAGGAGACCCACATGCATTTTTTCATCAAGCAGGTGGCATGTCTCAGGTTGTTAACAGCATTCCCATTCATGGAAACCCAAATCATTAGGGCCATACAACAGAATATGCCACTGTACATACAGCAGATGATGGGGAGATGTCGGGTGATGAAGATAGAGGAGATGGCCAAGTTTTTCACATCCATCGATCACTCGCCCATACAAGCGGAACCACCCAAATATTACCCCAGACCCGTGGAGCAACCATCCAGATACCAACATAACTCATGGCGAGTTGAACCAAACAACATAAAAAAATATGAACTGCCAGATAGAGGGAGAAACTAGAGGAGAAGCCGGACAGATAGAAACCTGATGACCTGGATATGGAATGGTAAATGATCTTAGGATTCTAATAATTTCTATATGCTTTAGTAGTTTTTTAATTATTGATATGTTAATCTATTAACCAAGCAGTAAATAATTTATATATTATACCATAGTTTTGATATGTTATTCTATTAACCAAGCAGTTTTTTTAATGTAAGTGAATTATTTGTATATGTATAGCATAGTTCTTATATCATTATCATATTATATCCAATTAACTAAGCAAGTTTTTTTTAAGGCAGTAAAATTTTTTAATATAACAGAGAGGGTATTTCATCAAAAGTCTTAAAATTTTTAATAAAACCCATAAAAGTTTCTAATATAGTAGAGAGGGCATTGTAGCTTAAATAAAATTCATAAAATTTCTAGTAACATGACAGAGTTCGAATATTTGAGCATAAATAAAGTCATAAAATTTCCAATATAGCAGAGAGTTATTCTATCATAAATGAAAGTCACAAAATTCCTTTTAGATACATCGCCAATCCAAAGGTGTTCTTTAGTTACCTATACATCAAGTAAAAGCTTTTTTACTTTTTTAACGATTTTTCATTTTTTTCGGTAAGTTCAGGAAAATGAAGCAGATGATCTGATGCTCAGATCCTGCTTCACAGCCCAACATCCAATCTCCTACCACCTAACCATATTCAAACTCATCCTTATGCATGTATACACATAACAAATAATATATTTCTTTACCCAATAGTATAAAATAATGTAAACTTATGTGTCTTAATTTAATATTTAATCTAATAATAATATTCTCATGTGTATGCGGACGTAAATAATAAATATATATGTATATTTTAGCGTACGAGATTGTGATTGAATTAATAGTATATTATATATATAAGATATTATATATGATCTTATTATATTTTTCATATATAAGTTTGTAGCCAGAAATGATGCAATCTTGTAGTAAGTCTTTCGAGAAACAATAACCTGGAAGACCTTTTAGATTAAAATAGAAGATTACAAATTAGTAATAATAGAAAAAACCCATTAGTGGAAATTGTCCACACTAGCTTGTTTTAAAATCACAAGATATATTTTAAAACAATCGTTCGAGAAACTGATAACAAACTTGCATTGTTTTAAACATCTTACCAGATAAGAGTATCCGGCCAAACGATTCAAAATAAAATCTAAGTGCTTAAACTGCCTCAGGTCCAGCAGTAGTTGCCTAGTTACAAATCCAAATTAAAAGTATAAATACTGCTGGATTTGAATCCACAAGAAAGGGAGATCATTAAATAGGCATGCTGCTGAACATAATCCATGCCCGATGTAATTTTCATGCAATGTGTTGTACGTAGTAAGTTTCACCTTGTCCATTTTAAAGCATATAGTAATTATTAGATTCCTAAGATCATTTACCATTCCATATCCAGGTCATCAGGTTCTATCTGACCGGCTTCTCCTCTAGTTTCTCCCTCTATCTGGTGGTTCGTATTTTTTTATGTTGTTTGGTTCAACTCGCCATGAGTTATGTTGGTATCTGGATGGTTGCCCCATGGGTCTGGTGTAATATTTGGGTGGTTCCGCTTGTATGGGTGAGTGATCGATGGATATGAGGAACTGGGCCATCTACTCTATCTTCGTCACCCGACATCCCACCATCATCTGCTGTATGTACGATGGCATATTCTCTTGTATGGCCCTAATGATTTGGGTTTCCATGAATGGGAATGGTGTTAACAACCTGAGACATGCCACCTGCCTGATGAAAAACTGCATGTGGGTCTCCTGGTTAACAGAACCATGGCCCTCTTTTAAGATTGTGTGGTATATTCCATCTTGGTGCTCCTCGCTCCAAAAGGTTCTTAATAGGGCAAATGAATAAGTCTCAAAGTCTGGTGGCTTATCTTCATAGCAGTCCCACCATGACTTGGCAATCCTTGTAGATAATGAACAGCAAGGGCCACCTGGTCCACTGCTGGCACTCTTTGAAATTTGAACAATTCATGCAGGCTGTCGATGTGCATGTTCGGGTTTTCTCCAACATCCCCTTTAAACGTCTTGACTTGATGAACTTGGTTAGCAATATCGGTGGGTACAATATCGGTTCTTTTGGTATACAGGTTTTTAGTGGAAGCTGGTGTCTGATGTTTATCATTTTGTCTGGTTCTAGTCTTTCTTCCTCCAATGTCACACTGTCCTTGGTTTTTGCTATCTCCTCCTTTATACCATTCATTTCTGCCTTAATTTGGTTGATACAGATATGAAAGACAGTTTCTTGCTTGTCCTGTTTGGCTGTCAGTTTTTCTTTGATTTCTTGGATGGCATCTAGAGTCTCGCACTTGTGGTCCTCCATTGACTCTTCAACTTTGTTGTGGATATCCTCTTATTCCTGTCAGCATGCTGTTTGCACCTCCTCCGCCTTCATTTCTATGATGCCATTCATGCTATCCCATGTGGTGGCCATCCACTCCTTCATTCTCCTGCTCTCATCCTCGATTTTTGCCTCCAAACTTTCAAATCTATTTCTGCTCTCGTCCTCAATTTCTGCCTTTAAATTCTCGAATCTTGTTTCCATCCTCTGTAACATCTGTATCACAGTCTCCATGGTTACAGGTGGATCGTCAAATTCCTTGGGTTGGTTGACATTTTACAAAACAATTTTTCCTGACCTTAACGTCTTTCCTTGCTCCATCTTTTCACTGCTGTCCTCCATCTCTTAGATTTAAGGTAAATTATATATATATTTTTAATTACCCAGATAAGTTTTATAGTTATTTATTTTATTTTAATATGGGTGAACACCTCCTCCCCCCAATCTACACTTTTCCCTTACTATGCTCTCCCCCTCCTGTGCTCTCAAGTTTTATTTCTTAAACTGATTATTGCTATCCTACTTGTTATTTAATATCCTTTAATATTAATTGTTTCTAGATATAGTTTCCTAACTGCTCTTTAATGCAAAATATATAAAAAAAATTTATTATAATTTCTACCTGGCCTTCTTTATGTCTTTTTTCATGGTCTGTTTTTGGGAGTTGTTCTTCAGCACCTGAAACATCTTGACAATATGATTAATTAACGATTGCATTGATATACTTAATACATTTATTTTGAACCGAAAAAAAAAACTCTATACAACTTTTATGAACTATTGCTTTCAAACTTTTTTATTTTAAGTAACTTGATCACCTATTGGCAAATTTATTTTGGTATTAACACCAGGTGCCAGCCAAAAAGATAGGGCTATCTGTTCTGACCTAATAATCTGCTATTATTGAATTGTATACTTAAATAGTTATACATTTAGTTTAGCAAAAAAAAAATTATTCTAGCCTTAGCACATATTTATATATATAAGAGACTGAAAGTGTAGTAAAAACTATCATTATTTTATTTCTGAGGCAGTTATATACGCATGAATATTATTAAAAAACATTTCAAAAAAATAACCTGCATATTTGCGATTATTTAGAATCTTTATTTTATTATTTTTCATGATGAAATCATTTTAAAAGCTCTCACTTATTTAACTCTCAGACTTGAACATATTATAAATTTAAAATATTTCTTTAAAAGATGTATTAACATGAAAAACATTTTTATATTTAACGTCCTTATTTAAAATGTTTGGAAAAAATCATTATATTATTTAACGCACATACTATTTAGAATACATATTTTATTTTTAATGTAAATGTGGAAGCCTCTTAAAAGCTACCACTATTTTACCTTATAGTAAACTCGAAAACACTTTCATGTTGTACAAATCATTCATGGAAAATATTATATAAAGACACTATTTAAAACATACTTTTTATTTTATTATCTGTAGAGGTTCTTTTAAAACTAACATTATTTTATTTACGGGCCTCCTGCATGTAATTTCATGTCTATGACCAAAAAAAAAAAACATTATACAACATCTTATTCGCTTCTTTGAAAAAAAAACACATTTTATTTTATAGAAATGAGAGCCCCTTAAAAGCTGTCACTCTTTTATCATTGGTAACTTACATGTTAACGAAAACTATAAACATTATTTGGGAAAGCACTTTTTTTTCTTTAATTAATATATATGTAAATATGTGCTAAGGCCATAATAATTTTTTTTGTTAAACTAAATGTATAACTATTTAAGTATACAACCCAATAATAGTGGATCATCTGGTCAGAACATATAGCCCTATCCCTTTGGCTGGCACACGGTATTAATACCAAAATAAATTTGCCAATAAGTGATCGAGTTACTTAATATAAAAAAAGTTTGAAAGCAATGGTTCATAAAAGTTGTATAGAGTTTTTTTTTTCGATTCAAAATAAATGTATTAAGTATATCAATGCAATCATTAATTAATCATATTGTCAAGATGTTTCAGGTGCTGAAGAACAACTCCCAAAAACAGACCACGAAAGAGGACATAAAGAAGGCCAGGTAGAAATTATAATAGATTTTTTATATATTTTGCATTAAAGAGCAGTTAGAAAACTAGATCTAGAAACAATTAATATTAAATGATATTAAATAACAAGTAGGATAGCAATAATCAGTTTAAGAAATAAAACTTGAGAGCACGGAAGGGGGAGAGCAGAGTAAAGGAAAAGTGTAGAATGGGGGGAGGAGGTGTTTACCCATATTAAAATAAAATAAATAACTATAAAATTTATCTGGGTAATTAAAAATATATATATAATTTACCTTAAATCTAAGAGATGGAGGGCAGCAGTGAAGAGATGGAGCAAGGAAAGACGTTAAGGTCAGGAAATTTTGTTTTGGAAAATGTCGACCAGCCCAAGGAATTTGATGATCCACCAGTAACCATGGAGACCATGATACGGATGTTACAGAGGATGGAAACAAGATTTGAGAATTTAAAGGCAGAAATTGAGGACCAGAGCAGAAAGAGATTTGAAAGTTTGGAGGTAAAAATCGAAGACGGTAGCAGAAAGATATTTGAGAAGTTGGAGGCAAAAATCGAGGATGAGAGCAAGAGAATGAAGGAGTGGATGGCCACCACATGGGATAGCATGAACGGCATCATAGAAATGAAGGTGGAGGAAGTGCAAACAGTATGCCAACAGGAACACAAGGATATCCACAACAAAGTTGAACAGTCTATGGAAGACCACAAGTGCGAGACTTTAGATGCCATCTAAGAAATCAAAGAAGAACTGACAGCCAAACAGGACAAACAAGAAGCTGCCTTCCATATATATGTATCAACCAAATTAAGGCAGAAATGAATGGTATAAAGGAGGAGATAGCAAAAACCAAGGACAGTGTGAGATTGGAGGAAGAAAGACTAGAACCAGAGAAAATGATAAACAGAAGACCCCAGCTTTCAATAGAAACCTGTATCCCAAAAGAACCGACATAGTACCCACCGATATCGCTAACCAAGTTCATCCAAGTCAAGACATTTAAAGGGGATATCGGAGAAAACCTGAGCGTGCACATCAACAGCCTGCATGAATTGTTCAAATTTCAATGAGTGCCAACAGTGGACCAGGTGGCCCTCACTGTCCATTATCTACAAGAATATGCCAAGTCATCGTGGGACTGCTATGAAGATAAGCCACCAGAATTTGAAACTTATTTGTTCGCCCTATTGAAAACCTTTTGGAGCGAGGAGCGCCAAGATGGAATATACCACACAATCTTAAAAGGGGCCTATGGTTCCATTAACCAGGAGACCCACATGCCGTTTTTCATCAGGCAGGTGACACATCTCAGGTCGTTAACACCGTTCCCATTCACGGAAACCCAAATCATTAAAGCCATACAACAGAATATGCCACCGTACATACAGCAGATGATGGTCAGATGTCAGGTGATGAAGATAGAGGAGATGGCCCAGTTCCTCACATCCATCGATCACTCACCTATACAAGCGGAACCACCCAAATATTACCCCAGACCCGTGGGGCAACCATCCATATACCAACATAACTCATGGTGAGTTGAACCAAACAACATAAAAAAATACGAACCGCCAGATAAAGGGAGAAAATAGAGAAGCCGGACAGATAAAACCTGACAACCTGGATATGGAATGGTAAATCATCTTAGGATTCTAATAATTTTTATATGCTTTAGCAGTTTTTTAATTATTGATATGTTACTCTATTAATCAAGCAGTAAATAATTTATATATTATACCATAGTTTTGATATGTCATTCTATTAACCAAGCAGTTTTTTTTAATGTAAGTGAATTATTTGTATATGTATAGCATAGTTCTTATATCATTATCATATTATATCCAATTAACTAAGCAAGTTTCTTTTTAAGGCAGTAAAATTTTTTAATATAACAGAGAGTGTATTTCGTCAAAAGTCATAAAATTTTTAATAAAACCTATATAAGTTTCTAATATAGTAGAGAGGGCATTGTAGCTTAGATAAAATTCATAAAATTTCTAGTACCATGACAGAGTTCGAATATTTTAGCATAAATAAAGTCATATTATTTTTAATATAGCAGAGAGATATTATACCTTAAACAAAAATCATAAAATTTCAATATAACAGAGAGTTAGTATACTGCAAGTGCAAGGCATAAAATTCTTTAGATACATCACCGATCCAAAGTTGTTCTTTAGTTACCTGTACATCAAGTAAAAGCTTTTTTTTCTTTTTTAACAATTTTTCATTTTTTTCGGTAAGTTCAGGAAAATGAAGCAGATGATCTGATGCTCAGATCCTGCTTCACAGTCCATATCCAATTTCCTACCACCTAACCATATTCAAAATCATCCTTACGCACGTATACACATAACTAATAATATATTTTTTTACCCAATAGTATAAAATAATGTAAACGTATGTGTCTTAATTTAATATTTAATCTAATAATAATATTTTCATGTGTATCCGAGCGTAAATAATAAATATATATGTATTTTTAGCGTAGGAGATTGTGATTGAATTAATAGTATATTATATATATAAGATATTATATATGATACTTATTATAATTTTTATATATAAGTTTGTAGCTAGAAATGATGCAATCTTGTTAGTAAGTCTCTCGAAAAACAATAATCTGGAAGCCCCTTTAGATTAAAATAGAAGATTACAAATTAGTAATAATACAAGAAACCCATTAGTGGAAATGGTCCATGCTAGCTTGTTTTAAAATCACAAGATATGTTTTAAAATAATTGTTCGAAAAACTGATAACAAACTTGCATTGTTTCAAACATCTTACCAGATAAGAGTATCCGGCCAAATGATTCCAAATGAAATCTAAGTGCTTAAACCGCCTCAGGTCCATCAGTAGTCACCTAGTTACAAATCCAAATTAAAAGTATAAATACTGCTGGATTTGAATCCACAAAAAAGAGGGGAGATCATTAAATAGCCATGCTTCTGAACATAAACCACACCCAATGTAATTTTCATGCAATGTGTTGTGAGTAGTCAGTTTCACCTTGTCCCTCCGTTCTAACATGCTGATCCCATGAACGAAGCTTTCTTTCTCCATGTTACTGAACTTTACATATGTCTTTTCAATGAAATGAAGTGCTATCTCAAATCATCCTGCTACCCTAGATCTAGTGACAGTACCGATGGACTGATTCCTAGTGAAATGCTTTTCTCAATCATCAAGGTAAAGAACTCAGACCGCTTATAATTCCTAAAATCCTGCTTTCTATGTAATGTGTATATGTTAAACTATATCTTTTAAATGTGTTCAAATATATATAACTCTATATAACTAATCTATGCTAAGCCTCTTATAAAATGTTTTTCTTTTATTTTATTTAAAAGCGGCCAATAATTTTTATTAACATTTTGACGTATTTATATGTTAAAGTTAATGCCAATAATATTCTAAAATTGCCAGCATATAACTTATTTTGTTTTCCCCACACATCATTTACTCGGTAAATAATTTATAATTGATAAAAACAAGTCTTATTCGGATTGCCCAGATGCTCGCGGTTTTAGAGAAATAAATTAATTATATTTTTCATGTTTACTGTTGAAAAACAGATTTGACATCTGTTTTTTCCCATTCTTTTTTCTAAATAATGCGCTATCTTTTATCTTTCAACTATATTATATATGTAAATTTCATCTTCGCTATTACGACCACCCTTTTTATTTTGCAATCAATTAATGTATTTCCACAAGGGCATAAATCAACCAAAATTAAGGTTTAATGTGTAAAACATAATGAATAATATTAAATAATATAATGTAAGTTGGAGGGGACCATAACCTCTTATTCTATGTTTATATGTATAATTATCATCCCTGTTTGCTTAAAGTGAAGCCATGTCATTACGCTGAATAGTTTATCATTCATGGACAATAACTACATTCCAATAATCTTTAATTTCAGAAGTATATTTATGTTTTATTAATAAGCGTTTAGTGCATAAAGGCCATTCTATTTTATATATATGTCCGTGCTTCTTTATTACATAAAGGCAACTGCAAAGTCGGACCCCATCGTCGTCTCAATGTCCTTGAACCAGGCTGTAAAACCACCCTGGGGACATCCTTGGTTCATGCATGCTTTATACGGGGATCGCTCTAGAAAAACCAGCTCGATACTGACATAGCCAACCACTCCTTGTCATCCACTATTCGCCTATATCTCATTCCAGGGAATCTGAACTCTTTTCATTCATAAAACCGACCCTGCCAAAGTTTGCAGAGGAAATCGAACATTTCTTAGAATTCGTGAAGCACACTCCAGGATCCATAAAAAAGACCGATAATAAGCCACCATGCACGCACCACTTTTCCCTTATCTTATCATTCGCCCAGAAGTATTCATAAGCCGTAATGAAATGACTTATTTCAACAAACATATGTCCCTTATTTTAATATAACTATTAATACGATAAATTTAGTATCGTTTGTGTAGATTGTTCATTACCCATCCCACACATTAATTATCTAAAATTCCCAGTTAACAGTCATATTAAATGTAATCAAATATTATCTGTGCTAAAATTATTGTTTGAAGTAATCAAATGCTTTTTTCGTTTCTGGGGTGTGATAGCGTTCTAATAATCTATTCTAATAGTGCTAATTTACTCAAACACATACATATATTATTGGCATAGCCACAATTATCATGTTATTGTATAAAAAGATTCAAATAAATATCTATAATAATCCTGAGGCTCACGTCAGCTAAATAACCCGACATAATTATTATTAATAAATCGTGAGTAAATATACATCAAACTCGAATCAGTGCTTTCTTTAGGTAAGATAAATATTAAGTTATTTCTTAAGCTTAAATATGAGTAGATGATCTCTGCTCTACACATAATTAACATGCTCATTATTAATTTATTCTATCATGAGTTAGCCTTGAGTCTTTGTGTCTCCGATGATTGATGCTGGTGGATGAGAAGTGGATTAATCGATGTCATTGGGATTGTTGCTCATAATGTTATAGATCTGGGGAATAGTCAAATAGGGCAGAATTCATGAGTACTCCTGACCTGTGTATCTTGTGCATGATTGGATTCGAGGTACTTTTGCCTAGATGCTAGATCTTGTTAGGTGAATATACAAATCTGACCGGCACATCAATGTAGGGCTTCAAATACAAACACCCATATACCTGAGATAGTAGTAGATAGTGATAGATATATCATATGTTTTAAAAAAAAAGAAAAAAAATTTTTTTTGGAAATTTTTTTTGAAAAATTTTTTTCCTGTCACCCAGCTTAAAAATTTTTTTGAATATTGGTACACACTTAATGTGAGTTATTGTTAATATAAATATAATATTTTCTCTCAGCAGTTACATATAAAAATGTGTTTTAAATAAATCGTATATAATATACTCAATAGTTTTCCACGTAAAAGTTTTAAAAGTTTTTTTTTTTCTGTTTTCACGAATCTATAAAATAAGTTAGGGGCAGTTTTGCTTTGTTTTCTTTCACGCATATGATTTGAATAATGATGATATTATATAATGTTTTATTCCTTGTCTGCAAATGTTTATCACATGTATAATCCTCGCGAGTTTTTAAAAAAAAAGAAGTAAAGAAATAACAGCTTTTAAGGGGCTCTTACTTTCAAATTAATTAAAAATAAAGATGTGCTTCTCCTAAATAATGTTCCTTGTTTTCGTATACATGTAAGTTTCAAATGATAAAAGAGTGAAAGCTTTTAAGGGGCTCTCATTCTTATAAAATAAAATGTGTTGTTTCTTTTTTCCAAAAAAAAAAAAGTGAATAAGATGTTGCGTAATATTTTCTTTTTGGTCATAGACATGAAATTACATGCATGATGCCCGTAAATAAAATAATGTTAGTTTAAAAGAACCTTCACAGATAATAAAATAAAAAGTATGTTTTAAATAGTGTCTTTATATAATATTTTCCATGAATGATATGTACAACATAAAAGTGTTTTCGAGTTTACCGTAAGATAAAATAGTGGTAGCTTTTAAAAGGCTTCCACATTTACAATAAAAATAAAATATGTGTTCTAAATAGTGTGTGCGTTAAATAATATAATGATTTTTTCCAAACGTTTTAAATAAAGTCGTTAAATATAAAAATGTTTTTCGTGTTAATACATCTTTTAAAGAAATATTTTAAATTTATAATATGTTCTAGTCTGAGAGTTAAATAAGTGACAGCTTTGAAAATGCTTTCACCATTAAAAATAATAAAATAAAGATTCTAAATAATCGCAAATATGCAGATTTTTTATTGAAATGTTTTTTAATAATGTTCATGCGTATATAACTGCCTCAGAAATAAAATAATGATAGTTTTTATTACACTTTCAGTCTCTTATATATGTAAATATGTGCTAAGGCCATAATAATTTTTTTTTGTTAAACTAAATGTATAACTATTTAAGTATACAACCCAATAATACAGGATCATCTGGTCAGAACATATAGCCTTATCCCTTTGGCTGGCCCCCGGTATTAATACCAAAATAAATTTGCCAATAGGTGATCGAGTTTGTTAAAATGAAAAAAGTTTAAAGCAATGGTTCATAAAAGTTGTATAGAGTTTTTTGTTCGGTGTAAAATAAATGTATTAAGTATATCAATGCAATCATTAATTAATCATATTGTCAAGATGTTTCAGGTGCTGAAGAACAACTCCCAAAAGCAGACCACAAAAGAAGACATAAAGAAGGGCAGGTAGAAATTGTAATAATTTTTTTTTATATATTTTGCATTAAAGAGCAGTTAGAAAACTAGATCTAGAAACAATTAATATTAAAGGATATTAAATAACAAGTAGGATAGCAATAATTAGTTTAAGAAATAAAACTTGAGAGCACGGGAGGGGGAGATCAGAGTAAGGGAAAAGTGTAGAATGGAAGAAGGAGGTGTTCACCCATATTAAAATAAAATAAATAACTATAAAACTTATCTGGGTAATTAAAAATATATATATAATTTATTTTAAATCTAAGAGATGGAGGACAGCAGTGAAGAGATGGAGCAAGGAAAGATGTTAAGGTCGGGAAATTTTGTTTTGGAAAATGTCGACCAACCCAAGGAATTTTACGATCCACCTGTAACCATGGAGACTATGATACGGATGTTACAGAGGATGGAAACAAGATTCGAGAATTTAAAGGCAGAAATTGAGGATCAGAGCAGAAAGAGATTTGAAAGTTTGGAGGCAAAAATCGAAGATGAGAGCAGAAAGAGATTTGAGAAGTTGGAAGCAAAAATTGAGGATGAGAGCAGGAGAATGAAGGAGTGGATGGCCACCACATGAGATAGCATGAACGGCATCATAGAAATGAAGGAAGAGGAGGTGAAACAGCTTGCCGACTGGAATACGAGGATATCCACAACAAAGTTGAAGAGTCTATGGAGAACCACAAGTGTGAGACTTTAGATGCCATCCAAAAAATCAAAGAAGAACTGACAGCCAAACAGGACAATCAAGAAGCTTTCTTCCATATATGTATCAACCAAATTAAGGCAGAAATAAATGGTATAAAGGAGGAGATAGCAAAAACCAAGTTCGGTGTGAGATTGGAGAAAGAAAGACTAGAACCAGAGAAAATGATAAACAGCAGATGCCAGCTTCCACTAGAAACCTGTATGCCAAAAGAACTGATATTGTACCCACCAATATTGCTAACCAAGTTCATCCAAGTCAAGACATTTAAAGGGGATGTCAGAGAAAACCCGAGCGTGCACATCGACAGCCTGCATGAATTGTTCAAATTTCAATGAGTGCCAACACAGGACCAGGTGGCCCTCGCTGTCCATTATCTACAAGGATACGCCAAGTCATGGTGGGACTGCTATGAAGATAAGCCACCAGAGTTTGAGACTTATTTGTTCGCCCTATTGAGAGCCTTTTGTAGTGAGGAGCGCCAAGATGGAATATACCACACAATCTTAAAAGAGGCCTATGGTTCCGTTAACCAGGAGACCCACATGCAGTTTTTCATCAGGCAGGTGACACATCTCAGGTTGTTAAATTCCGAAAACCCAAATCATTAGGGCCATACAACAGAATATGCCACCGTACGTACAGCAGATGATGATGGGATTAGGGTGAGGAAGATAGAGAAGATGGCCCAGTTCCTCACATCCATCGATCACTTGCCCATACAAGCGGAACCACCCAAATATTACCCCAGACCCGTGGGGCAACCATCCAAATTCCAACATAACTCATGGCGAGTTGAACCAAACAACATAAAAAAATACAAACCGCCAGATAAAGGGAGAAACTAGAAGAGAAGCCGGACAGATAGAACCTGAAAACCTGGATATGGAATGGTAAATGATCTTAGGATTGTAATAATTTCTATATGCTTTAGTACTTTTTTAATTATTGATAGGTTACTCTATTAATCAAGCAGTAAATAATTTATATATTATACCATAGTTTTGATATGTCATTCTATTAACCAAGCTTTTTTTTTAATGTAAGTGAATTATTTGTATATGTATAGCATAGTTCTTATATCATTATCATATTATATCCAATTAACTAAGCATGTTTTTTTAAGGCAGTAAAACTTTTTAATATAACAGAGAGGGTATTTCATCAAAAGTCATAACATTTTTAATAAAACCTATAAAAGTTTCTAATATAGTAGAGAGGGCATTGTAGCTTAGATAAAATTCATAAAATTTCTAGTAACATGACAGAATTCGAATATTTCAGCATAAATAAAAGTCAAAATTTCTAATATAGCAGAGAGATATTAAACCTTAAACAAAAATCATAAAATTTCAATATAACAGAGAGTTAGTATACCACAAGTGCAAGGCATAAAATTCTTTAGATACATCACCGATCCAAAGTTGTTCTTTAGTTACCTGTACATCAAGTAAAAGCTTTTTTTTTTTTAACGATTTTTCATTTTTTTCGGTAAGTTCAGGAAAATGAAGCAGATGATCTGATGCTCAGATCCTGCTTCACAGCCCACATCCAATCTTTTACCACCTAACCATATTCAAACTCGTCCTTATGCACGTATACACATAACTAACAATATATTTCTTTACCCAATAGTATAAAGTAATGTAAACATATGTGTCTTAATTTAATATTTAATCTAATAATAATATTCTCCTGTGTATGTGGGCATAAATAATAAATATATATGTATATTTTAGCGTAGGAGATTGTGATTGAATTAATAGTATATTATATATATATAAGATATTATATATGATACTTATTATATTTTTCATATATAAGTTTGTAGCCAGAAATGATGCAATCTTGTTAGTAAGTTTCTCGAAAAACAATAATCCGGAAGACCCTTTAGATTAAAATAGATTACAATTTAGTAATAATAGAAGAAACTCATTAGTGGAAATTGTCCACACTAGCTTGTTTTAAAATCACAAAATATGTTTTAATATAATCGTTCGAGAAACTGATAACAAATTTGCATTGTTTCAAACATCTTACCAGATAAGAGTATCCGGCAAACAATTCCAAATAAAATCTAAGTGCTTAAAACACCTCAGGTCCATCAGTAATTGCCTAGTTACAAATCCAAATTACAAGTATAAATACTGCTGGATTTGAATCCACAAAAAATGAGGGAAAATCATTAAATAGCCATGCTGCTGAACATAATCCACGCCCAATGTAATTTTCATGCAATGTGTTGTGAGTAGTCAGATTTGCCTTGTCCCTCCATTCTAACATGCTGATCCCACGAATGAAGCTTCTGTACTTCGTGCTACTGAACTTTACATATGTCTTTCCAATGAAATGAAGTGCTATCTCAAATCATCCTGCTACCCTACATTTAGTGACAGTACCGATGGACTGATTCCTAGTGAAATGCTTTTCTCAATCATCAAGGTAAAGAACTCAGACCGTTTATAATTCCTAAAATCCTACTTCTATGTAATTTGTATATGTTAAACTATATCTTTTAGATGTCTTCAAATATATAACTCTATATAACTAATATATGCTATGGCTCTTACAAAATGATTTTCTTTTATTTCATTTAAAAGCAGCCAATAATTTTTATTAACATTTTTACATATTTATATGTTAAAGTTAATGCCAATAATATTCTAAAATCGCCAGCATATAACTTATTTTGTTTTCCTCACCCATCATTTACTGGGTGCCCAGATGCTCGTGGTTTTATAGAAATAAATTAATTATATTTTTCATGTTTACTGTTGAAAAACAGATTTGACATCTGTTTTTCCCATTCTCCTTCCTAAATAATGTGCTATCTTTTATCTTTCAACTATATTATATATGTAAATTTCATCTTAGCTATTATGACCACCCTTTTTAATTTGCAATCAATTAATGTATTTCCACAAGGGCATAAATCAACCAAAATTGAGGTTTAATGTGTAAAATGTAATGAATAATATTAAGTAATATAATGTATGGGGGAGGGGGACACTTAACCTTTTATTCTATGTTTATATGTATAATTATTATCCCTGTTTGCTTAAAGTCAAGCCATGTCATTATGCTGAATAGTTCATCATTCATGGGCAATAAATACTTCCCAATAATCTTTAATTTCAGAAATATATTTATGTTTTATTAATAAGCATTTAGTGCATAAAGCCCATTCTATTTTATATATATGTTCGTGCTTCTTTATTACATGGAAGCAACTGCAAAGTCGGAACCCATCGTCGTCTCAATGTCCTTGAACCAGGCTGTAAAACCACCTTGGGGACATCCTTGGTTCGTGCATGCTTTATACAGGGATCGCTCTGAAAAAACCAGCCTGATACTGACATAGCTGACAACTCCTTGTCATCCATGATTTACCTGTACCTCATACCAAGGAATCTGGACTTTTTTAGTTCATAAAACTGACCCTGCCAAAGTTTGCAGAGGAAATCGAACATTTCTTAGAATTCATGAAGCACACTCCAGGATCCATAAAAAGGACCGATAATAAGCCACCACGCACACACCACTTTTCCCTTATCTTATCATTCGCCCAGAAGTATTCATAAGACGTAATGAAATAATTTATTTAAACAAACATATGTCCCTTATTTTAATATAACTATTAATACGATAAATTTAGTATCGTTTGTGTAGATTGTTCATTACCCATCCCACACATTAATTATCTAAAATTCCCAGTTAACAGTCATATTAAATGTAATCAAATATTATCTGTGCTAAAATTATTGTTTGAAGTAATCAAATGCTTTTTTCGTTTCTGGGGTGTGATAGCGTTCTAATAATCTATTCTAATAGTGCTAATTTACTCAAACACATACATATATTATTGGCATAGTTGCAATTATCATGTTATTGTATAAAATGATTCAAATAAATATCTATAATAATCCTGAGGCTCACATCAGCTAAATGACTCAAAATAATTATTATTAATAAATCGTGAGTAAATATACATCAAACTTGAATCAGTGCTTTCCTTAGTTAAGATAAATATTAAGTTATTTCTTAAGCTTAAATATGACTAGATGATCTCTGCTCTACACATAATTAACATGCTCATTATTAAGTTATTCTATCATGAGTTAGCCTTGAGTCTTTTGTGTCTCCGATGATTGATGACGGTGGATGAGAAGTGGATTAATCGATGTCATTGGGATTGTTGCTCATAATGTTAT
This sequence comes from Epiperipatus broadwayi, assembly GCA_028023455.1. Taxonomy (NCBI): domain Eukaryota; kingdom Metazoa; phylum Onychophora; class Udeonychophora; order Euonychophora; family Peripatidae; genus Epiperipatus; species Epiperipatus broadwayi. Next base: position 7,015,517 of record JAQFVV010000034.1, read on the forward strand.
AGATCTGGGGAATAGTGAAATAGGGAAGAATTCATGAGTACTCCTAACCTGTGTATCTTGCGCACGATTGGATTCGAGGTACTTTTGCCTAGATGCTAGATCTTGTTACGTGAACATACAAATCTGACCGGCATGTCAATGTAGGGCTTCGAATACAAACACCCATATACCTGAGATAGTAGTAGATAGTGATAGATATATCATATGTTTTACAAAAAAAGAAAAAAAAATTTTTTTGGAAATTTTTTTTGAAAAATTTTTTTCCCGTCACCCAGCTTAAAAATTTTTTTGAATATTGGTACACACTTCATGTGACTTATTGTTAATATAAATATAATATTTTCTCTCAGCAGTTATATATAAAAATATGTTTTAAATAAATAGTATGTCATATACTCAATAGTTTTTCACGTAAAAGTTTTAAAAGTTTTTTTTGTCCGTTTTCACGAATCTATAAAATGCGTTAGAGGCAGTTTTGCTTTGTTTTCTTTCATGCATATGATTTGAATAATGATGATATTATATAATGTTTTATTCCTTGTCTGTAAATGTTTATCACATGTATAATCCTCGCGCGTTTTTAAAAAAAAAAAAGTAACAGCTTTTAAAGGGCTCTTACTTTCAAATTAATTAAAAATAAAGATGTGCTTCTCCTAAACAATGTTCCTTGTTTTTGTATACATGTAAGTTTCCAATGATAAAAGAGTGATAGCTTTTACGGGGCTCTCATTTTTATAAAATAAAATGTGTTGTTTCTTTTTTCAAAAAAAAAAAAAGTGAATAAGATGTTGTGTAATATTTTTTTTTGGGTCATAGACGTCAAATTACATGCATGATGCCCATAAATAAAATAATATTAGTTTAAAAGAACCTCCACAGATAATAAAATAAAAAGTATGTTTTAAATAGTGTCTTTATATAATATTTTCCATGAATTATTTGTACAACATAAAAGTGTTTTCGAGTTTATCATAAGATAAAATAGTGGTAGCTTTTAAGAGCCTTCCACATTTACAATAAAAATAAAATATGTGTTCTAAATTGTGTGTGCATTAAATAATATAATGATTTTTTCCAAACGTTTTAAATAAAGATGTTAAATATAAAAATGTTTTTCGTGTTAATACATCTTTTAAAGAAATATTTTAAATTTATAATATGTTCAAGTCTGAGAGTTAAATAAGTGACAGCTTTGAAAATGCTTTCACTGTTAAAAATAATAAAATAAAGATTCTAAATAATTGCAAATATGCAGGGTTTTTTTTTGAAATGTTTTTTAGTAATGTTCATGCGTATATAACTGCCTCAGAAATAAAATAATGATAATTTTTATTACACTTTCAGTCTCTTATATATGTAAATATGTGCTAAGGCCATAATAATTTTTTTTTGTTAAACTAAATGTATAACTATTTAAGTATACAATCCAATAATAGCGGATCATCTGGTCAGGACATATAGCCCTATCCCTTTGGCTGGTGTCCAGTATTAATACCAAAATAAATTTGTCAATAGATGATCGAGTTACTTAAAATAAAAAGAGTTTGAAAGCAATGGTTCATAAAAGTTGTATAGAGTTTTTTTTTCAGTTCAAAATAAATGTATTAAGTATGTCAATGCAATCATTAATTAATCATACTGTCAAGATGTTTCAGGTGCTGAAGAACAACTCCCAAAAACAGACAATGAAAGCAGACATAAAAAAGGCAAAGTAGAAATTGTAATAAATTTTTTTTATATATTTTGCATTAAAGAGCAGTTAGGAAACTATATCTAGAAACAATTAATATTAAAGGATATTAAATAACAAGTAGAATAGCAATAATCAGTTTAAGCAATAAAACTTGATAGCACAGGAAGGGGAGAGCAGAGTAAGGGAAAAGTGTAGAATGGGGAGAGGAGGTGTTCACCCATATTAAAATAAAATAAATAACTATAAAACTTATCTGGGTAATTAAAAATATATATATAATTTATTTTAAATCTAAGAGATGGAGGACAGCAGTGAAGAGATGGAGCAAGGAAAGATGTTAAGGTCGGGAAATTTGGTTTTGGAAAATGTCGACCAACCCAAGGAATTTGACAATCCACATGTAACCATGGAGACCGTGATACAGATGTTACAGAGGATGGAAACAAGATTTGAGAATTTAAAGGCAGAAATAGAGGACCAGAGCAGAAAGAGGTTTGAAAGTTTGGAGGCAAAAATCGGAGATGAGAGCAGAAAGAGATTTGAGAAGTTGGAGGCAAAATCGAGGATGATAGCAGGAGAATGAAGGAGTGGTTGGCCACCACATGGGATAGCATGAATGGCATCATAGAAATGAAGGTGAAGGAGATGAAAACAGCATGCCGACAGGAATATGAGGATATCCACAACAAAGTTGAAGGATCTATGGAGGACCACAAGTGTGAGAGTCTAGATGCCATCCAAGAAATCAAAGAAGAACTGACAGCCAAACAAGACAAGCAAGAAGCTGCCTTCCATATATGTATCAACCAAATTAAGGCTGAAATGATTGGTATAAAGGAGGAGATAGCAAAAACCAAGGACGGTGTGACATTGGAGGAAGAAAGGCTAAAACCAGAGAAAATGATTAACAGCAGACCCCAGCTTCCACTAGAAACCTGTATGCCAAAAGAACTGATATTGTACCCACCGATATCGCTAACCAAGTTCATCCAAGTCAAGCCATTTAAAGGGGATGTCGGAGAAAACCCGAGCGTGCACATTGACAACCTGCATGAATTGTTCAAATTTCAACAAGTGCCAACAGTGGACCAAATGGCCCTCGCTGTCCATTATCTACAAGGATATGCCAAGTCATGGTGGGACTGCTATGAAAATAAGCCACCAGACTTTGAGACATTCATTCACCCTATTGAGAACCTTTTGGAGCGAGGAGGGCCAAGATGGAATATACCATGAAATCTTAAAAGAGGCCTATGGTTCTGTTAACCAGGAGACCCACACGCAGTTTTTCATCAGGCAGGTGACACATCTCAGGTCATTAACTGCATTCCCATTCATGGAAACCCAAATCATTAGGGCCATACAACAGAATATGCCACCGTATGTACAGCAGATGATGGTGGGATGTCGGGTGTCAAAGATAGAGGAGATGGCCCAGTTTTTCACATCCATCGATCACTTGCCCATACAAGAAAAACCACCCAAATATTACCCCAGACCCGTAGGGCAACCATCCAGATACCAACATAACTCATGGCGAGTTGAACCAAACAACATAAAATAATATGAACCGCCAGATAGAGGGAAAAACTAGAGGAGAAGCCGGACAGATAGAACCTGACAACCTGGATATGGAATGGTAAATGATCTTAGGATTATAATAATTTCTATATGCTTTAGTACTTTTTTTAATTATTGATATGTTACTCTATTAACCAAGCAGTAAATAATTTCTATATTATACCATAGTTTTGATATGTTATTTTATTAACCAAGCAGTTTTTTTTAATGTAAGTGAATTATTTGTATATATATATATATATATATATATATATATATATATATACAAATATATTCACTTACATGTATATATAGCTTAGTTCTTATATCATTATCATATTATATCCAATTAACTAAGCAAGTTTTTTAAGGCAGTAAATTTTTTTAATATAACAGAGAGGGTATTTTGTCAAAAGTCATAAAATTTTTAATAAAACCCATAAAAGTTTCTAATATAGTAGAGAGGTCATTGTAGCTTAGATATTTCAGCATAAATAAAGTCATAAAATTTCCAATATAGCAGAGAGATATTATATCTTAAACAAAAATCATAAAATTTCAATATTACAGAGAGTTAGTATACCGCAAGTGCAAGGCATAAAATTCTTTAGATACATCGCCGATCCAAAGTTGTTTTTTAGTTACCTGTACATCAAGTAAAAGTTTTTTTTTCTTTTGTTCAGGAAAATGAAGCAGATGATCTGATGCTCAGATCCTGCTTCACAGCTCACATCCAATCTCCTACCACCGAACCGTATTCAAACTCATCCTTACACACGTATACACATAACTAATAATATATTTCTTTACCCAATAGTATAAAATAATGTAAATGTATATGTCTTAATTTAATATTTAAACTAATAATAATATTCTCATGTGTATGCAGGCGTAAATAATAAATATATATATGTATATTTTAGCGTAGGAGATTGTGATTGAATTAATAGTATATTATATACATAAGATATTATATATGATACTTATTATATTTTTCATATATAAGTTTGTAGCCAGAAATGATGCAATCTTGTTAGTAAGTCTCTCGAAAAACAATAACCTGAAAGACCCTTTAGATTAAAATAGAAGATTACAAATTAGTAATAATAGAAGAAACCCATTAGTGGAAATTGTCCATGCTAGCTTGTTTTAAAATCACAAGATATATTTTAAAACAATCGTTCGAGAAACTGATAACAAACTTGCATTGTTTCAAACATCTTACCAGATAAGAGTATCCGGCCAAACGATTACAAATGAAATCTAAGTGCTTAAACCGCCTCAGGTCCAGCAGTAGTTGCCTAGTTACAAATCCAAATTAAAAGTATAATTACTGCTGGATTTGAATCCACAAAGAAGGGGAGATCATTAAATAGCCATGATGCTGAACATAATCCACGCCCAATGTAATTTTCATGCAATGTATTGTGAGTAGTAAGTTTCACCTTGTTCCTCCGTTCTTACATGCTGATCCCATGAATGAAGCTTCCATACTCTGTGCTACTGAACTTTACATATGTCTTTCCAATGAAATGAAGTGCTATCTCAAATCATCCTGCTACCCTAGATCTAGTGACAATACCGATGAACTGATTCCTAGTGAAATGCTTTTCTCAATCATCAAGGTAAAGAACTCAGACCGCTTATAATTCCTAAAATCCTGCCTTCTATGTAATGTGTATATTTTAAACTATATCTTTTAAATGTCTTCAAATATATATAACTCTATATAACTAATCTATGCTAAGCCTCTTATAAAGTGTTTTTCTTTTCTTTTATTTAAAAGTGGCCAATATTTTTTATTAACATTTTTACGTATTTATATTTTAAAGTTAATGCCAATAATATTCTAAAATCGCCAGCATATAACTTATTTTGTTTTCCCCACCCATCATTTACTGGGTAAATAATTTATAATTGATAAAAACAAGTCTTATTTGGCTTGCCCAGATGCTCACGGTTTTAGAGAAATAAATTAATTATATTTTTCATGTTTACTGTTAAAAAACAGATTTGACATCTGTTTTTCCCATTCTCCTTCCTAAATAATGCACTATCTTTTATCTTTCAACTATATTATATATGTAAATTTCATCTTAGCTATTACAATCACCTTTTTTATTTTGCAATCAATTAATGTATTTCCACAAGGGCATAAATCAACCAAAATTGAGGTTTAATGTGTAAAACATAATGAATAATATTAAGTATTATAATGTAAGGGGGAGGGGGACCTTAACCTTTTATCCTATGTTTATATGTATAATTATTATCCCTGTTAGCTTAAAGCTAAGCCATGTCATTACGCTGAATAGTTCATCATTCGTGGGCAATAAATACGTCCCAATAATCTTTAATTTCAGAAGTATATTTATGTTTTATTAATAAGTGTTTAGTGCATAAAGGCCATTCTATTTTATATATATGTTTGTGCTTCTTTATTACATGGAGGCAACCACAAAGTCGGACTCCATCGTCGTCTCAATGTCCTTGAACCAGGCTGTAAAACCACCTTGGGAACATCCTTGGTTCATGCATGCTTTATACGGGGATCACTCTGGAAAAACCAGCCCGATACTGACATAGCCGACCACTCCTCGTCATCCACGATTCACCTGTACCTCATTCCAGGGAATCTGGACTCTTTTCGTTCGTAAAACCGACCCTGCCAAAGTTTGCAGAGGAAATTGGTCACTTCTTAGAATTCGTGAAGCACACTCCAGGATCCATAAAAAGGAATGATAATAAGCCACCATGCATGCACCGCTTTTCTCTTATCATTCACCCAGAAGTATTCATAAGCCGTAATGAAATGATTTATTTAAACAAACATCCTTTATTTTAATAAGTATTAATACATTAAATTTAGTATCGTTTGTGTAAATTGTTCATTACTCATCCCGCGCATTAATTATCTAAAATTCCCAGTTAACCATCATATTAAATGTAATCAAATATTATCTGTGTTAAAATTATTGTTTGAAGTAATCAAATGCTCTTTTCGTTTCTGGGGGTGTGATAGCATTCTAATAATCTATTCTAATAGCGCTAATTTACTCAAACACATACATATATTATTGGCATAGCTGCAATTATCATGTTATTGTATAAAATGATTCAAATAAATATCTATAATAATCCTGAGGCTCACATCGGCTAAATGACCCGACATAATTATTATTAATAAATCGTAAATATATATACATCAAACTCGAATCAGTGCTTTCTTTAGTTAAGATAAATATTAAGTTATTTCTTAAGCTTAAATATGACTAGATGATCTCCGCTCTACACATAATTAACATGCTCGTTATTAAGTTATTCTATCATGAGTTAGCCTTGAGTCTTTTGTGTCTCCCATGATTGATGCTGGCGGATGCGAAGTGGATTAATCGCTGTCATCGGGATTGTTGCTCATAATGTTATAGATCTGGGGAATAGGGCAGAATTCATGAGTGCTCCTGACCTGTGTATCTTGTGCATGATTGGATTCAAGGTACTTTTGCCTAGATGCTAGATCTTGTTACGTGAACATACAAATCCGACTGGCACAGATTTTTTTTTTTTTCTAAGGCTGGCGACTTAAATTTGTTTTGGAATTTGCACTATAAAGTGTGTGAATTGTAGTTTTTGTTTCCTATGTTAAAATATTGATTCAAGAAGAGGGAGCAATACGCGCTTCATTAATGATAGGTTAATTTATGATCAATGACTGTAGATTACATGGGTCATTATTTTAGCATATCATTACATATTTGTTAAACCATTTAAGGCTTTACTTTAATATTTAAATTTAGTGATTTTATATTATTCATAAACTCCATAGGGCTTTGATCTGATTCGCCTGTACTTCATTCCAGGGAATCATCATCCTCGTCATTCATCATTCTTCTCCAAGTATATATTGATATACTGCTTTGAATTGCCTGTACCTCACTCCAGGGATTCAAATCTTTGTCATTAGTGTTCTCGTTCATAATAAAAGTCTACATTTACTTTTAGAACATGCAGGTTAGAGTAGATGAAGCACTGTATGAATGCACCATGGTCCGGCCCATAGAATCTTTCTACCTACCTTTTCTTCCTGTACCACTTTAGCATGAAGCTGGCATGCACCACCTTTAAAGAAAATTGGAGAATGACCTTGTACTGGCCAAATGTGCCATTTCCTCTCGCTGATATTATGCTAGCACTGCCATTTCTTAGTTAGTTTTCTAGCCTGTTTAGCAAAGTAAATTGTAATGGTATGTGATAATAAAACATTCTTTGTTTAGTAATATTTTTCATTGGAGTTTAAATCCAACTTCTTATGAAGCTGCCATCCCCTTTACTGAAATAAACCTTTCCCGCAATTATAGAGTTTTTGATATATTCTATTGTTAAATGCTGAAAATATAAAAGAAATAATGTTTTAGTCTGCTGATCAAAATGTATCCTCATTTTAATTGTTATAAACAAATATCTAAATAAAAATAAACTTATGTATTGAAATCATCTAATCAGCGAAACTCTATTATATCTTTATAAATATATTTTTTATGTATAAAACATCCACCAAACCACTCCAATAAATCCATTTCTTGTAACCACCACACTAAATTAATATTTGTCAAAATAAAAATAATTGTAACAAGTTTCTTAAATGGTTGTAATAAAAATAAAGTTTTACAAGCATAGAGTTGATTATATATATAAAACTCATCTTGAATTCTGTTCAAAATAAATATTTATATTTTAAACTATAATCCAGTTGTTCGAATCTCTTTATTAATATTTATATTTATGTATATTTTTAATTTGATATCTCAGGTTTACCCAATCTCTCATCATCATCATCACCAGTTGAGCTTTCGTGTAAAATGTTGTAGCACCAGGCCGGGATAATATAAATTTATGTGGTATCACCGTAGGTGTTGTTCATAATGTTGTAGATTTGGGGAATGGGCAAATAGGTTAGAATTCATGATTGCTCCTGACCTGGGTATCTCAGGCATGATTGGATGCGGGGTACTTTTGCATAGATTCTAAATCTCGTTGGATTGACATACATTTTCGACTGGTACTATATATAATCACCATATGTCATCATGAAAGTGAGACATAAGAGGCAGACAGTACTAACGTTAAGTCAGAAAATGATGATGAAAATATAATTTTATTAAGAAGAAAATAGTGATTATATATCAAGCTGTAACAAATGATTCAATCTAGAATCAAACCATTGAATCAGCTAAAAATTATGTTTCATCAATGCAAACTCCAATAAGAAGAATGGATTATAACTTCACAAGGAGAAACCTTTTCTCAAAAAAGCATACATGTGTGTAAATGTAAGTGAAGGTTATTATTTTACTATATAAATATGTGCAGACAATATATGAATAAATTACTTCATTGTTATTAAGCTACTCTAGAAAATCTGCACATGCCAATCACATTAATTATGTAAATGAGATACAATTATGCTTAAATGGACTCTTGTATAAAAACTCCTTAGAATTTATGAAGGTGAAATGAAGAGCTGTGGTAATGAAATATAAATGCATGAGAAATAATAATTATACGATTTGCATCTTACAATAACAGTGAATTGTCTGCATAGTAATGATATGAGAACTGCTGACGATTACGATTGTTTTTCCTAATATATTTATATCCTAACCATTTAAATAATTGAAAAAAGAAGGTGCCAAGTAATAGCCATACTAAAGCAAGACACACAAAGTTTGAATAATACATAAGGAGGAGAACGTTTTTTTCAAAAAAAGAAATTATATACAGTCTATAAAGAATTATTTATTCTATCAATATCACTAATAATAAACAAATACTATCCATTTAAATAGCTATATGTAACTCTAAATGTGCTAGCATCAGCAAGATCTCATAACCTTGATAATATTATCTCAGAACATTCTCATCCACATTCCAAGTTTATAAGTGTGTTTATAATGTTGAATAACTCTTCTAATAAGAACTTAATGTGTATTGAAATGTTTACTTATTAATTAATGAAATGTCACTAGGATATAAATGTCCGTGTGTGCACACATTTGAATGGGTGCCCATATATACTAAAATTAGTCATCAACCATGAATGTTATTATGTTTTATAAAAATGGATTTTTATTATTGGTTTATACAACACTTAGAGGTGTATCATGTAAACATATACATGTTAAAATCAATTATACTTTATGAATTATTAAAATGAATTATTTTTTTTATACAAGCATGTTTGTGTGCTTATATATAGATGCATTTTATGTAAATTATAATGTAATAGTATATTTGTTTTGAATTCTAATCAAAATCAGAATGCTGAATTTATGTTTATAGCAGATTTTAATTTCATTTTATTGTTTCTAATTAATAAATTTGTATTTCATTGTTTAAATTATTCCAGTGATTTTATTTAATCCTAGACTAGGTTTACAACATTATATGTTAATATTATCTCTTGATCACAGTAAGTTATAGCGCTCTTGCTCACTGAACTGGATTCATGTGTAACGGTTAATTTGTAGCTCTTAGGTTGCATTTTGTTTAGATCAAACAATTATCTCAGGATTTTTAATGAAATATAGTAATTACTATTCTGAAAATTATTATTCTATAGCGATTTTAAAATAATCTACTCTGGATATGACGACTAAATGGATTTCATTGAATCTACTCATATTTCAAAAAATTCAATATCTAAATGGAAATGTGCAAGTAAAATTAAATTAAAAAAAAAATTATTAAATAAAGTCTAACTGTGACCGTATTTATTTACAAAACGTGTAGATGATGGTGTGATCTTTAAATTAACAACCAACAGCCATATAATAAAAAATATATAACAATTTATTGGTTATAAAATTATTATAAAAATAAATATTTAACAAACGTAATCATAATAAACAATAAGTTCTCTGAAAAGATTTAAAACATATTACATTATTCTATTTAATAAATACTGTATACTTGAAATATAAATATCTCTGTGTTATCAAAACGTGATGCGAGAACAAAACACTCCATTGGAGAATGTTGTATAGTGTTTTAAAAAAGCCTAAGCATTAGCCGCAGGTAAAATACAAGAATACTTTATTGCAACCTTAGGTATACTACTAATAATAATAATCATAATAACGACAAATTCTTCTTATAGGCAATAGATTTATTGCTTAACCCTCTCATAAACGAGTAAAACATTTACCAAACTTGTATTATTTTTCTTATAATATATAACTTTAATGAGATCTGGCCATCTCAAGTGTTAGTAGCATGATATAACATACTTTTTAAGCTTATATTAGTGCTAAAACTTTAACACAGTGTTATTAAAAGTCGACCTCAACTAAACAATAATATTTGTGATTAGCAATGCCACAATAATAATTCAGGATGTTATATACTTTTCACTAATTTGTATGAGTACTTCTTTGGCAAAATAAAAAGGGAACCTTTGTTACTATTTAATGGTTTATTCTTCATATCTTTTTATTATCAAAAATATGAGGTTGATTTAAGGGATCAATAAAACATATGGGAAATTAACTTATTAACTTAATTTAGCATATTTTAACTTAGCTTAAAGTTTACACATCTGATCTCCAAATGCTTAATAGAATTATGAACACATATTTATACCTGATTTCATTGATAAATACAATGCATTACCTGTATAATACTTGTGATATTCCACCATAATATAATATAATCCTTGAGCACTATAATATACATTTAAACATGATGTGAACTTAATAAAGGCTTCTATAAAGATGCATGGAATAAAATGATTCCAACATAATAAGTTAAAGATTCCTTATAAATTTTGTATTCCTTTGATACAATTAACATAGTTACATATTTTTCTTTAGTTCTGAAAATAAGTCTGTTGTTAAGCATTATAGGTATAAACATTTATACAATTATTTCACATTGAGTTTTGTTTCCTTAGTATGTCATTAATTTCATATTTACTGCTACTTGTGTAAATGAATTATCATATTTTATTAAATCAAAAGTCCTGAGTTTGCTTACTTTAATGAATTAAGGGGCAATAACTATAAATTGTATTTGAAGGGATACAGAATAATAAATTTAAAATATTAAAATAATTAAACAGATTAACTAACTATAGGATGAGCATAAAATTTATAATCCACAGTCTCTAAACAAATGTCCAAGAAACTTTATCCAGGCTCAATTGGATAGATATATTTTGGTATTTTATAATGGAATAAAATTTCATTAAGATGAATTTAACACATTTAATTCATATAAGAACATAATAGAATTTTGAAGACTGGGCTTTTTTTTTCTCATGTGTCATATCATCAGCCGGGAAGCGAACCTGCTAACCTGGGACAACTGCTTGTAAAGCAGCTGTCACTGACCTCTCGACCACCAATGCTTGGCAGAAGACTGGACTTTTGTAGCATAAATTTACTAATATTAATTTTCCAAAAGCATTCAACAAGTTACCAATTATTTATTTTAATTCCTTTAGGTATTGGTGCAGCTATTAATTCTTTTAAAGGATAGCTTTGGTAAATTATAACATCTCTAGGTGTATTTATGAAGATATAATACTATATGCAATTACTATATGCAATTAGTTTTTAATAGAATATTCAAGGCTTTAATTAGTTTTTCATCAAAATAATTCATTAATCTATTGTCTCAAGTCAATTTTATATTATTCAGCTAGAGTTCAGATTGTTTTACAAATGTGAAACCTAGCTATTCATTAATTCATTGATTCAACTTCATTTTATAAGAATTGTTTATTGTTTTAGGTAATTATTACAAATATAAAGAAAATAATGTTAATCCATAAATAGCCATGAATTTATACTATTCTATAGAAACTTTAGGTTGATGTAGTGAAGATAATTACTAAGTAAGCAATTTTAATCTTTAGAGAAGAAATAAATAATTATAGCAGTGATAACACAAGCTCTAGCATTCCTTAAGTAATTTTTAAAAGTTCACAGGTGAGACAAAATATTAAAATTTTGTTTCTTTCCTTACTAAATGATAAACATTGTTACTAATTTAATTTCTTTACTCAGGATGGCATAGAGGTAACATTTGTGCATGAAAGGCAAATGCCTAACTGGTTTCTACTCATACATGCTGTTGGTGAAAGATGACAAATGGCTAATTGTAGGTTTAAATCTGATGCAGTCCATTAATACACTATAATTAAAGAAAATTAAACAAATATGACAAGTGGTTGCATTTATAAGTTTCTGCCATACGATTGGTGATCAGTTTTTGACCCAAAATACTTTACTTTTTGAATTTGTATGAAAATATTCGGCTCTCGTTGCTAGAAAATGATCGGAAAACAGATAAGATTTGAACGTTTTAAACTTAAAAATTTAAAGCACCAAATTTGAGATAAAACTATTTAAAATGATAGATAATATTATTTTGAATATTAAAATAATATATTACATTAATTGGCAATAAAATAAAATACACAATTATTTTTTTTACAAATAAAATGACTTACAATACTAAATAATAAACTAAATGGTTTATTTATTTTTAAAGTTCTCATTTTTAATTAATAATAATCCCATTTATTTAACACTAAGAATAAAATTATTTAAGCATTTTAAAGATTATGCTTTTCCAAATTTACTACATTTTAAAACATAAACATACACGTTTAAATGTAATGTTAAAAGTTACTATCCTTATTGGTGTAATATTGGTTTTCTAGTTATCATAATAAAAAATACTATTGTATTAATGATATTTTTAAATACTTTTTTTTATTGTAGTTATTATCGTATCTTTTTTATCATGTGTATTTTCCCTTCCAAAATCGTTTTCCTGTGTGTTTTTTCCCCCTTAAATATCAATTGTGGCTTTAAAAAAAAACATATTTTGGGGATGTTTTAATTAATAAAATCTGTACATGAGATATTTTGAATAATTTTAATAATCTACCCTAATTAGTAATATACAAGAAAATATGAATATCACTTCCAATCTTATTTTTTTATCACAATAATAATAATAAACAACAATGCTTGATTTACTTGATAAACGAATAAATTTTTTTAGGGATTATAGTTATGATTATTGAATAAATCATTCCTTTTAAATTTTATTGTATATCTTTGGAATATATAATGTTTTATATATCTTAAATCATTCACCTAAAACATCTCTAACTTATCACTTATCAACTTACTAAATCTTAATTATTTTTGTCAATGTCTATTTCATATCTACGCTTATATCAGTAAATTATTTTAGAGTATATAATATCCACATGTTTATTTTAAATGTTGGCATGGCTTTTAAACTTCATGCATTGTAGATACCTCGTGTTTCCTCTAGAGTTGCTAGCAAGAAAGCATTTTCTACTATTTTGCTTTTGATTTGGAAAGGTCCCTAATAATGGTTAAAAATTTTAAATGTTTGATTTTGCGAGTTACTAATCTTGGGGTACATGCTAGAACATAATCTCAACTTTATGAATAGTTATTGAGTTGATGTATATTTTCATTTACAACCTATCTTTTCCAAATTTACCATTATCAAGTTAAAATCTGTTTTATGATGGCCTCCGTCAACTTTAGTTAGTAGTGGGGTCTTTATTAATATTGGCTTATTTTGTCCAAATTGTAATGGAATGGGTGTGAATTTTGTGGACTCATTTTGAGTTATATTGATATAATTAGTTATCTCTTTTAGTTTATTAACCCAATTCTTACTGTTACCTTCTAAGTAGGCTTGCATATGTTGGACTAGAATTTTATATAGAACTTATTATATATTTGATATTTTTGTTCTCTCTCCACTTTTTTCATATGTTCACCATAAAAAAGATAGTGTGATTAATTAATATCAACTTTGGTTTTCCTATTATGGGAAACTAATAATTTATTAAGCATCTTATAACACTTTTGGTATCAGTATTAGTGACAAGCTAGGCTGCTATATATTTTGAAAATATATCATATGCTACCAGGATGAATTTGTATCTATTAGATGGTTGGAGAAGGCTATATAAATCAATCAATAGGAATTCATTAGGTCTATTTGGCAAGATAATTTGGAGTTTTTCTGCATATGACTTTTTAGCATATTTTAATTTAAGGAATATCTCACAATATCTGAGATAGTTCAATATAGAGGTGTATAAGCCAGGCCAATAAGACTACTTTTTTTAGAAAATATTCAATTTTCTTAGGACCATAATGTCCATATAAACAATGAATGTAGAAAATTAGTTTGCTTCTAAAGTCAATAAAAATAATAACTTTCCAGGAATGATATTTGGATTTGTCTCTACATCAAAATATTTTGTAGCTTTTTATATTTTTCATTTATTTTACTGGTTGATATTATTATTTTCAGACTGTGATTGGTTAGATAGCATAGTAATAATCTGATTAATTTTGAATTCTGTAGTTGCAGCACAGATAAATTTTTGAATTTTAATTTCTTTAGGATGGTGACTGATGACATCTGCCACAATATTAGATTCACCCTCCTAATATTAAACTTTGTAGTTAAATTGTTGTAGAAATAAGCTTCACCTTATAAGACATTCATTATTAAAGTAGCTTCTGTTAAAAAATTCTAAGCTCTTGTGGTCTGTAAAAACAATTACATTTGATCCTAGTAAAAATTGGTATAATTTCTGGAGCACCCTCAATAGCAAGAGCTTCCTTCCCAATTGTTGAGTAGTGCAGCTCAGTATTTTTCAAAATATGGCTAAAAAAATATAGGATCTATGTTTTCTGTTAATTATCAATTTTGTATAGCACTACCTCTAACCAAAACAATTTTGTCAGTTTGTACATAATTTTTTTGTTAAAATTAGGATATGAACAGTAATATCCTTTTCAAAAATCTGGATTTTATGCAATCAAATTCCTGCAAGGGGTTGTCATTCCATCTCCATTTTCCATCTTTTTTAAGTAATTAGGATAAATATATAATGTTGTCAGGCAAAATTTTGATAAAATTTGTGATGAATGTTTCATAATTCCAAGAAGAATCACAACTGATTTTTATTTTTAGGTTTAGGAAATGTCTGAGTGGCTGCTATTTTGTCAGGATGGGATTTAATGCTGTAGACTTCTATCACATGTCCAAGAAAATCAATTTGCTTTGTAGCTATGTTACACTTGTTCAAATTATTATTATTATTAATTTCACATTCTTTAAAGAAAATTTCTAAATATTTTGTGTTTTATATTATTCGAAGCAAAGATAATATTATTGATATATATAATTATTACTTCATTTAGTTCTTCAGATAGAACTCTGTCTAAACATTGAATAAGCCTGTCTCACTGTTAATCAATCCAAATAGCATTTCCTCAAAAACATAAGATTGAGCCTCATATAAGAAGTCTGAGTACTTTTGATCATCAGAATGTAGCAATAATTGCTGAAGCTGGCTGTTAAATCAATGGTGGTTAATATGGCTTTATTTTTAAATTTGATTAATAGTTCATGCACTATAGAATTGATTAAAAAAGCAAGCATCTAGGCAAATTCAGACAGCTCCATCCTGCAGACTACTATAAGGAAATTAATATAGGATGCATATTTTTTTATAATTTTCCATTCAATCATTTTGTTAATTTGTTAATGTAGTGCTGATGGTATCTAATATGTTTTGTGCTAAAATGGTTTATCGTTTTTTGAATATAATAAACATAACCTTTAATGGTGCCTAGTACTTTGCAGAATATATTTTTATATGCATACATTACAATGGTAACAAAATTTTCTATATTCAAAATTCAATTTGTGAGAATCTTTTAATTTTATATTTAACCCTATTGGTACCTCTTAAACACATAAAAATTAATATATTAGTACTGGAAAAGGTGATTAAAAACATAAATTTTCTTTTGACATTCAATTTTGTCAATGAAATCAGAGCCAGTAATGATTTCATGAATTAATCCCGGAATGGTTTAAAAAATATGTTTAAAATCAGTTTCCTTAATTTTCATAGTTATTCATATTTGTTTGTTGTCCAATTTAGTTGTTTTTTTTTTGTCATTGGCTAATGTCACTTGTGTTTGTTTTAAAAGCAGTGATGGTACTGGTTGATTGATATCTGTGATCTTATTAAAAGAGATTTTCCAACAAAATAGATACTTGACTGTCTGCATTAAGTAAACCTTTAGCAATAATTTGCTCTATAGTAACATTAATTATAGGACAATTACTAATGATTGTTCAGCTGATGCATTTATTTCATATCAAAATCTATAGTGCTGAATTGCAACAAAAAATTATTCTCCCCTAAATTACAGTCAATTTCCAACCAAGTCTTTTCTAGTTTAATGCATGGGTTTTATTTTTGGCCATTGATAATTTTTTAGTTGTTTGAATTCCATGAGCAGGAGAATTACCTGCATTACTAGGGATTTCAATTGGATTATTGTCTCTTGTGTTATTGGAATAATGATTCTTGTTTCTATTATAAATTTTGTTTCTGATTGGGCTCTCATCTAAGAAATGTTAATATTAGATATAGAATAGTAAAAAGGTTCTTTGTGAAGTTTGTAACTATTTTCAGTTAGTGATAAGAATTGGATCTCCCATCCAAAATTAAAAAATATTGAGATTAAAAAAAATAAACATAAAAAATAAAATAAAATTGTCATTTTTTATTTGTCTAACACTGAAACTATTCATTTAGCAATGAATGTATATCTACATTATGATTACAATTATTAAGTAATGTATAAATCTTTTAATAAACTGATAATTAATTATCTGAAATGTATACATGGAAAAGCAAAAAAAGCACTTTTATAAATAAAATCTTATATTATCTGTTAACTTTTGAAGCATATTGCATTTTGTTCTTTGATGTATAATTTTTATGAAATTCAAAATTATAATTGCTATAATAAAAGGTATTCTAGTAACAGTTTTCCATTATGGTAAAAAAAAAAAAAATCAAAAATATCTTGCACCAGCAATTATTTTGCTTACCTGAAGATATATTTTTTTAAGTTTCTTAGTTTTATTATTAATTCTGAAGGAATGAAGTCTATAAATTCTGTTTTGGTTTTCAATGACTAATATTTCATCTACTTCCCCAATTGCATGTCTGTCAGCAGCAACAAGGTTCTGTTTGAGGTGTTTTAGCAGATTGTGCCAGATTATTTTCACTATCTGGTGTTTGGATAAGAGCAAAGCAGTTAACGTTTTAATTTCTAAAAAATTGTGTGTATCTTTGTTAAAAGATAGCTGATATAGGATATTTTCTTGCTGATCCTCATCCCAGAAGCTCATCATCATGAGGTGTTTAAAATCACTATATGTCTTAAGCATGTCAAAAAGAGATTGCCACCAATCTTTGGCTGAAGCATATAAGTGATTTCTGGAAATAGCTAACTTTTCTTTTTCATTTACCCTCCCTTAAACACTTTAATTTGAATAAATTTCAAAACTGTAGAATTCCTTTGTGTTAACTGATCTGGTTCAGAGTTGGTGCTGGAAAATCCTTATCATACACAGGTGCATACATAACTTTATTTTGACTAGAATATATTTTGTTACATTCAACATTTAAAGCATTAGACATATATATATATATGTGTGTGTGTGTGTTTTCATTTAGGGCACTTTTAAAATTAGTATTTACGTTGTTTAGTTTTATCATTAACTATCTGTAAATCTCCTATTTTCTTAATTAATTCCTGATCATTTATATTTGTTTCATCAATTCAACTACATATTTTTTCTGTTCTTCAAGGCAATGTTGTTGCTTATTTTCTATTTCTTTCTTAATGATTTTTAATTCTTCAGTTATATTTTTGTTTTCATTTATTTTCTCTGGCCAGCCTTTACATTTTCCATATATTACCTTTACATCCTTCTATAAACTCTTTATCTTCTCCCTGAATATAGTTCATACTTTCTAGGTTTCCTTTGATTCTGACTTAATCTCTTCTAAACAGAGCAAAACTTCAATTTCTCTTTTAAATCATCTAATTCTACCTTGGTTTTAATTTGCAAATCTCTATTCATTTGCTTTATTTTAGCTTTGAAGTCATTTTGACACATTTTTACTTTTTTTTCCAAAGTTTTATAATCTTCTTTGACTTTATTAAATCTTATGTCAGCCATTTTTGAATTTATTGACAACCTTATTCAATTGGAATTCCACATTATCTAGCTGGCCATTTACTATTCTCAACTCATCTTTCCATTTATAATTGGATTTATCAAGTTTGAATCATTAAAGCTAATATCTGACTCATTTTTATAAATATTAAATTAATTATGAGGTCACTGAGTTTCTGGTCAGAATCTCTTTTAGCTTCTGTACAATTTCATTGATGTCAATTTGAAAAGCATCATATTTTTCATTTAATTCTTTTATAGTTTTATTTCTAGTTCTATGAATCTTAGCATTAAGCTCTTCATTTACCTCTCTGATATTATTATTTGATTCAATATGACAAGCATCAAATTTAGTTTCAAACTTAAACTCAAGCTCATCAAATTTACTATTAAATTCATTAAATATCTGTAATAATTGTTGATGAATATATAAGGTGTATATTTTCAGATCCACATAAAAGATTATTATTAGTACTATCTATTCTTATAGGTAAAGATTAATAAAAAAAATTAAATAAAATATAATATAGCAATGAATATGTAAACATTCTAAGATTTAATATTACTATGAAGATTACCTAATAAACATCCTCCTCTTGGCCTCAGTATCCTTCTTGACTATTCTGAAAAGAAAAATATCATTTCACATATTGCATCTATAAAATTAATTAGTATTATTACCATTATTAAGGATTTAATTTATTTATGGAATGCAGTCTTTTAAAATTATATTGGCATTACTATCCTTACACAGTTATCATCAAAATTCCAAGATGTGAAAAAAAAAAAATCTATTACTTTATTATTGAAATTACAAAATAAAAGTATTATTCCTTTACTTTTTTTGCATTTTTTCATATATTCAGATTGAATCATCATGTGTGTGTGTGTATATATATATATTGTAACAAAATTAAAGGTTGATCAAATAACTATTTCCATACCTGAGTAGTCTACAATATATAAGATCATAATATTTAAAATAATGTTGGATTTCTCAATATCCAAATATCAATAATTATAAACAAATTTAAAGGTATATGAAATCACGTGAAGTGAGTACACTAGTAATTTCAATAAAATATAACTCAGGTATACAGGCAGTAGATCTTATCCACTTTCATTTCTTGGTTTGATGTTAAGTGCATGTTTAAACAAATACTAAGTGAATATGGTCTAGCAGGGCGCCACTAGATTATCTGAATCTAGACATGGTTATATCTGATAACCTTTCACATGTACCAGGTTTGAATCCCTTCTTGGTACTTTATTTCTAATAAAATGGGAGATTTTGCTTTTTGAGCCATATCACTATATGCACTAATATTTAGGTAAAAGTAAAACATCTATAAACCAAAATGGAGTATACTAGACATAAATCATTTCTCAGATCTTAACATAACAAATGTGTTTCAATATTTTTATAAGTTTACTAGCTCAGATTATATATAACTAATTTAGGATGACAATTCACTCATCCTTGCATGAAATAGATGATGGGATGTGGTGATAATAATACTAAGAAATCACTAAATATTATAAAATCAATATTTATTTATGGCCTTTAAACAGTTAAACAGCTCATTAATTAAAACGTTGATGACGATGATGATGATGATAATAATAACAATAATGACAAGGGTTTCAACTACAGCTCTAGGACTAAGCCTAAACATAAAACTAAATTTTATGAAGAAATTCATAATTATTGCTTAATTTTAGCATATTTACTTATATCTTGATGAATAATCACACTTAACAAAGACTACACTTAATGAAATATATACGCCTCATTTAATAAAACAAACTAATATTTATTACTACATTTCTAACATATACATAAAAATTTCTAGATAAATATGAAAATTGACATGAATAATAATAATAATAATTGATAATATAACAATCCTCAGATTAATTTTAAGTTCTTCCCCCTTTCCCTTCAAATGTATTTTGCATTAAGTTGGACATCACATTGACCAGGATTTTCACTCCATGAGAAAAGTATTTCAAGAAAAAAAAAAAAAAGTTATCTGCTCATTAGCACACATACTTTAAAAATCTAACATGTAAATAGAATGTAAAAAAAAAATGTTAGTAGAATTGAAAGAGCAAGTTTTAGAAAAGAGTTTTAAATCATTATCTCCCCCCTCCCTTCCAAGCGCTGAAATCTATACTTTCTCAAGACAAAATAATTTAATATTTTAACACCACCTATTATTTCACATTCACTCACAATTATACACATATAAAAATATCATTATGTATGTGCATGTTTTATCCCATAATAACAAAATATTATTTAAAACCAAAATATTAATAATATATTAGTTAAAACTAAAATCATAACACCATAAAAAAAATTGTTTTACACATTAATATTTTTCATAACTGTAAAATTAATAAACAAATAATTTTCATACATTCAAGATCATTTATGAAGCTCAAAGTTATTATTAGTAAGACATTCTTGTTTTTAATCGATCTGAATAGTCTTTAAAAGTTCTTTAAATAAAATATACCACTTTATTGCTAAAATGTTTCTTAAGACTGATATCATAAAGAAAATAGATATAAAAAGTCATATTACCGATCTTTTGTTTGTGGCGAATTTCCAAGGGTTCAAACTTGTCTTGTATAATGTCTATATTTCTGCAGCTACCATTTCCATTTTACGTGGGAACAATCTCTTTCTTGAGGTGTATAACTATTTGATGATGATGACTCTATTGAGGTTATTTGCTTTAGTGGACAATTTGGAAATCATTATATTAATTTTTCTTCTCTTCCTGTCAAGCATAATTCTTTAGTGGATGAAATACAGCAGTTGTTTTCACATTTATAAATTTTCTTGAGTTTAAAATCAGTTGTAACAATTAATTGGACTTGATGATTAATATTTATCAGTAGATTAATTCATCTTCTTTGAATGCAGGTAAATGCTTTCTTCCTTCTATTAAAAACATCTTATTTATCTGGTCAGTTGAAAGGTGTAGAATATTATTTTAGACACAACATCTTTTCTTTCCTTTGTGATGTGCAGCTTCCCCAGATGGACCGGCAAAAGATGGGACATACATATAATTTTTCTAGCCAGCCATTTCTTATATTTTCAACATTCAATTTAATAGTTTAATAATCTGAATCATCCTCACCCTAATAATAATAATTCCAGACAGCTTTTTATATCCAATTTTTAGCTAACTTAACCAATCAGAGATAGCATCACTTGCTATTTTTGGACAAATTCGTTTTAATTAGATCTCTAATTTATTTTCAACTAAATTATTTTTCAACTGAAAAGTTTAATCCTTTTTCCAGACACTTTTGTTTTAACAAAAAAAAAATATAGACTTAATCCTTATTTCCTTTCCTTTTTTTTTTTTTTAGGTAACATTTCAAATTTTTGAGCTTCCTTCTTTAGATCTTAAGATAAGACAATTTCAAAATTAGAGCTCTCACCCATTATAAGCTCCCAAAGTGAAAAACAATTATTTACAAAAAAAAAATTGCTACAAAGATCGATATCTGATTAAACAGATTTCCTCTTTTAACAAAAAATTGTACAAAAAAAATAATTTGACAGATTTAATCCTTCCTCTTCTTTCAATATTTAGTAAATGTAAATTTCTGTATGTAATGTACACACATCCTTCATTCTTTCAAATCATTCATAAACTAACATTAAATAATATAATTGCTAGCTTAGTAATTATAACCCTATTATTTAATTAAATCTGTAATTTTTAAATCCCAATTACAATTATAGAAAAGCAAAATAGAAGCATAGAACAAGACATTAAAATTGATCAAGCATAGGTTAGTTTTAAAGAAAGTTAAAATGTTGAATATCTGAAATATAAAGCAATTAAATAGTTTACACATACATTGCCTATACGTATGCATTATAACTTTGCTTTTTAACAGAAAATTTAAATATTAAATAGGTTTAAATGTGTGTATTACCTTTCTATCAACACACAAACAAATAAAGCATATAATTGTTGACCTACTCTCTTTCTATCTAAAGCTTTTAGAACTGGACCTTGTAGGGTTTGAACTTGGATGCCCTACAGCTTCATTTATGATTATATAAAAATGTGATGATGATTTTTGGTTTACATTTTCTACATGCACATTACTATAAATTTAGCTAGTGACTAAATTGTAATGGCACAATATATATAAATGTAATTTTATTATTAAAATGGTATGTGTAAAAAAAAAGATGGGGTTTCAAATCAGCAAAGAAAATTTAACTTTCTAATTAATTAATTAAAAATCCAATTGATATCAAAAGAATGTATAAATTAAATTCTAATTTTATAATTATTAGGGAAAAGGTGTCAAAACATGTACAATCAGATTAAATAAAAGACATTCAGAATTTAATTGAAAAGTGCAATTAGTAAATTTCAAAATTAAATTGCATTAAGATTATAATCAATAAGATTCTTTTAGATAATAAAGAAAAGAATTTTACTTAAGTTTAATTAATTGATTAATTTAGAGAGCAGCCGATGGCTTTGTTTTTGAGATATATATATAGGGCAAAAAAGAAAAAAGGATTATTACTGCTGTAAACTTCAGAAAGAGTAGACTTCTTGGAGAGTTTATTACTGTACATTTCTGGAAGAGTTTTATTGTATAAGTTTTTTTTAAAATTGTTAAATTACATCATGCTATGAGTGAATAGATCATTGCAATTTTTCTGTCCAGCTCAGGTGCAGCTGATTATGGAGTTCCCTAATATTATAGGTTGCCATGCTGATAAAGCCTTTCCTACATTTAGCAATCAAATTGCTGACTTACTATGCATTTACCATCAAAAGAAAGCCACCAGTATATAATGCTACAGACCATTAAAAGTATCTGGTAAATGATAAAAGCTTTTCTGGTATGATTGAAATGTTTTCTTTGCTTTAAATAATTTATTTATTAACCATTCTTTAAAGTGTGTTTCTTTTCATATTATTAAAATGTTTATTGTATTATTTAGATATTTATTGCATTATTTAAATATTTTCTTAATGCATGCTTAATTAATCATACATAGCTGACATGACCAAACTGTGGCTCTTTAAAAGATTAATTGTGGTTCCCAGTACATGTACTTTAGGTCCCTTCTTGTATTTACACAGTTCGAAAAATAATAATTTATAAAAATTACATTTTTTAAATGTACTAAAATTGAAAAAATAGTTTTATTTAGACCTCATATCGATATGTATTCATATATACATAACCTTGAAATATTTTATTTAGGGTATATACTAGCCTCACTATCTTATTATAAAATAGCCAAGGTACAAACCACCTGAACATTTTCTTGCTTCAAAAGTTTGATTGATGAAAATGATGTCCGATCAACACTATAAATTTGTAAATGTTTAATTAAACAAACAGTTTGTATTGTGCTCTGTACAAAACAGTTTGTATTTGGAAATTTTCATAAGTTGATTGTAATTTCTTTCATAGTGCATTTTCAGCATTATATGTGTTTTTATCATATTGTTAAGAATAAAACCAAAATTTTTATTTACTTAAATGCTTCCTTCTGTTATTTTCAGTTTTTTTTTAAAAAATATGGCAAAAGAGAACAAAAACAAAAAAAGAAAATACGAACATGAAAATACATCTTTTAATAGTGAATGGGAGAAAAATTTCTTTTTTATTGACAATAACGGAAAGGCATTATGTTTTATTTGTAAATCTACAATGGTAAATTGTAAAGTTGGTAATTTATGTTGTCATCATGAATCCAATCATCCTCAATTTTTTGCTCAGTATCCACAAAATTTGAAATTAAGATCAGAAAAACTTGCTTCTTTAAAATAAAGCTTAAATAAACAACAGACCACTATGTTGGCATTTAGCAATCATGCTGACAATGTTGTTGAAGCTAGTTTTATAATTTCCTGGAACATTGCTCATGCAAAATGCCCATATGGAGGAGAGTTTATTAAAAAAATTTTAAGAAGAGGTAGTTAAAATTTTAGATCCAAAAAATGCAGCATTGCACAAAATTATTTCTCAAATTATGATATAGAGACACACAATCGAACAACGCATAACAGAAATTAATAAATCTCTTGAAGTTAATTTTAAAAATGATCTGAAGAGCTGTATCACATTCAGATTAGCTCTTGATGAATCTACAGATGTCACAGATCTCTCTCAATTAGCCATTTTCATACGTTTTGTTTCTCTTGAATGAATTGTTAAAGAAAAATTATTAGATTTAGTGGCACTTCAAGAATCAACCCATGGTATCAATATAAAAAATGCACTCGATTTAATCTCGAAGAATTTTGAAGTGTCACTCAATAAGTTTGTAAGTATTGCAACTGATAAAGCTCTGGTAATGCTGGGCCAAGAAGTCGGTCTTATTGGACTTTTAAAAGATAATTCTAAAATTCTGCAACTCATGCCTGTTTACTGTATCATTCACTGTGAATATTTTATTGCTAAATATTTAAAATATCCTGATGTGATGACAACTGTTCTCCATATTGTAAATTACATTCGTACAAACACAAAAAAATGTTTTTCTTAAAAAAATAACATTAATTTCTATTGTATTGTTAGATGGCTATCTAGTGAAGCTATACACATATATACACATTGTAAAGGGTAGCTTACAATGCACACATTCCTAAAAAGGTCAAGCATATTTATTGAACCCAATCCATTTGGAATTTATATTAATAATGGGAAGATTATTTGTTTGTTATTTATTACATATATACATGTAATGCACAATAGATTATTTTATTATAAAATAAAATACAATCAGTATTTTACAAAGTAATATTGTGTGTGTATATATATATATATATATATATATAATATATATATATATAATATATATATATATATATATATATTGTAACCTAGTGTTATTGACACTTGGTTTATTTAGCATTATTTCCACAGGAAAACAATGCTATCCTTTTCTAGGAAATAAAAAAGTAAAATAATAATAATATTAAGTGATTAATAAAATATGCTATTTACTCACTTTAACGTGTTTTAAGCAAATAAATAAAAAAATTGGTAATCCAATGTCATTTTGAAGAAGAGCATGAATAATTTAATTAAAATATTAACAATAAGAGCAATTTAATATAGTATAAAAGCACATATTATAAACAGTAATTGATTTTGGATGGGTAGAGGGAGAGTAGATGAATGTCTTATCATAAAGCACAATAACTTCTGGTAGTTTTTAAATTATTTTAGATAATAATGTATACAGAATTATACACCACTAATAAGCATTGATAGTTAAAGATATTTATTATTTTACATTATTTGTCAAATTACTTTGTAATCCATTTAAATCATACGGAAAAATATAACTGTAATAAGTTTTTTTTTTTTTCCTTTTCTTTTATTTATGGTATAATTAAATGATTATTTTTCTGTAAGAGGTCGCTAAAAGAAGACCGCCAAATTTTGAAGAAAGTTTAGTCTGACATTAGTTTTACAAGGAGAAAGCAGTACTGAAATTCGGTAACAAATTTTTTATTATTTTTTATTGCAGAAATAAATATAAGTCAAGTAAATTTTTAATAATATCATGTGTGGCTAATCCTATTTGATAAGATATTCTGTTTGCTATTGCCATCTACCTATTTTAAAGCTTTTTATACGCAAAAATATTCTATCTTATGCTAAAGTTCAAAATGACCGTATTGACTACAGCAATCACGGAAAGTGTCATTATGTTTAAAATAAGTAATATAAGTAATTTCCAGGAAATAATCAATTATTTGTTAACTTTACCTTATTTAATAATCTTTTCGTGGTATAAAAGAAAAATTTATAATTAAAAAGACATATTATAAAAGCCAAGGAAAGTTAACTAGAAAATTTCGCGCTCTTTCTAAAAGAAATTGTCTGCTTTGAAAATAATGTAAGTTCCCCACGTTAAAATATGTTTTATTCACTGAAAATTATCTAAAAATAATATTAATGATCAATGATATATACTTATGCACCTGTATATTTTTTAAAAAGAAAATATAAATTTTCTCAAGGCAAATATCAGAAAATTTGTATGTGTGCATTTTACAGAGAATTCCTTATAAAAGACAAATTACAATTCCTAAAATAGGAATAAAAGCTACAAACATTAGTGACTTAATTATAACCATAATATAATATGTCATATTATACATCTACTGGAGTCGTTAAAACTTTATATCCACGTAAGTCAGCTGCAGTCGTTATAATAATAGTATTTTGGAAGATTCGCGTATTATTTTATTCATAAGCCAGCTAGCTAAAAATGATATGTATCGCCAATAGTAAAAAGAAAAGAATTGTATATGTGATCATTTATCGTCAAATATTCGTCAGGTTAAAATATGTATTGTTTTCTTGGATCCCAAAATTATATCAGTTAATTCAAGGAAGAGTTAACATCCAACGCTGCTATGTTTTCTTTGCCTAATTTATTAATTGCACCAGAATGGAGGCAACTTTTATATAAATGAAATAATAAAATGTGTTTCTTATTTTCAATTTGCTTCGTGAACTACGAATGGATCAAATTCTTCATCTAGATAAATTGCCTAACGGAAGAACATTTTTCTATTGAGATAATAAGCACTTGTTAAGTAATGTTTTTTTTTTTTACTAATTTGTAAAATTATGTGTGTTTTTTTTTTTATATCAACAGGTGAAAGGCTGTATAGTCAAGTAATATTTAAATGACCTTGTAATCATAAAGGTATGTTTTCATGTAATTATTCTAGGTTAAATTTATATTTGACATGAAAAAAAAATTTTTTTTTATAAAATGTGTTTACTTATGATATGCATTATGGGTATAAATTTATATGTTAGATGCATAAAAGAAGAAAAATTCAGATACTTAATAAGTAAAATATCTAGTTAAAATTATCAGAAGTAATTAAAGAGAAGTGCTATTCAGGATATTACTTATTTAAAGTTTGAAACAAATTTATACTATGTTAATTGAAGAACTTATTCCCAATTATTCTTTATTAACGCATTTACTTGATTTAGTTCAAGATACTATACTATCAATTACTTGTTGAATGTTTCTTTGGCAAAGGTGAAAATTATTATTGTTTATTCTGTGATATCCATTGATGTCAGACATTGATCTAAGTATACCCGGGAACATAAATTTAGTGTAATTAGTGTATTTGCTTGTCTTGCCCCGATATAGCATAGGTATATGCTTAATATTCACATAAGTAATAATTGTAATGTATCTATTTTGTGGGATGAAAAATGATCTCCCCAAAAGCTTTATTTTCCATGAGGGGAATAGATAAATCTAGTATTCGGGTATGTTTATAACCCAAGTGATCGCTTCTCAGAGTTAGGACGATCAGTAATTTATATCGTATTTAGTGTATTTCATTCGTTAAAATCCCAGGAGAGGATTATATTTGGTGTGTGTTCCTATTATGCCCAAGTAAGAGGCAAGGACCCACCAAACTATTTTAATATAGTAGTTAACTCTACAGACCTTCAGTGTTATTCCATATTCCTCATGAGAAAATAGAGATAATTCCACCACGGAAGGTGTTGAATATTGTGTTTTGTTTAGAAAGTTATGGCAAGATAACGGGTGTATTGGAGGTTAAATCCTCACGATCCATTTAGTATAAATAGCGTGCTAGTATATATGATCAATGTCTGGATTGTGCGGCGGAATAGTGCTGGTAATCCACATGTAAGTCAATGGAGAGAGTAAGTTTAAAATTGTGTGATTTAGAAATTTTTATTTGCCAATGGAGGGTTCAAATACTAGGTTTAATTCGGGTTAATGATTAAGTAGCACTCACAATATAACTTATACTGAGGAATACAATGTGTATAACAACTTCAGTTGTATATTAAAATAATAAATGTAACTTCTGATAAATAACCCATAAATTATAATACGTTATCTAAATAGAAACTATCATTTAATTAAAGATATGAGAAGAAAAAAATCGTTTGTACGCATTGCCTAGAATCAGATTATTTTTATTTTAAAACAAATAGTTAGTTAATAAAGTTAAGCAGCCGTTCATATAAGATACACTAAATGGATGAGTTAATGTATCGATAATAATATTTATTTTGTTATATTCAATTGGCATAAATGTAAAAAGAAGATGAAGAAGTAGTTCGAATCCAGGTCTAAAAGTATAGATGAATTAATGTTAGTTATATTTTGTTTTATCCATATGGGATCGAATAAATTGTATATGTTTGTTTATTATGTTAATCATAAAGGATAGTTTTGTTAAACTGTAATAATAAATTATAATCTTGTTAAAATTTAATAATAAATTATAGTCTTGTTACAAGTTGTTTTGAGTCATTTTTCTTGTGTGCTAAATAAAAGTGTATTCGCATAATACTTGCAATACGTTCTTGAGTCCAAAATCATTTATGAAATCTCAAATTCAATACACCAGATAGACAATTGTAAGCAGATCAGAATATTTCAGTATATTTTAATTTAATAAGAATTATTTATGGAATTGGAAACTTCAGACCAAGATATTTTATTTTATATGTGTGTAAAATCACTTTATTCCCAAACTAGTCGCTTTTGGTTGCACATTGTTCCGTACACATTTAAGTGAAGTGTCTAAGTAATAAATCTTAGTTAAATTATTGTGTTGTCATGGATAATGGAAGGACACAAAAGCACCCTTGTCTTTTCATCATTCCGACTGAGATTCTGGGAAAAGGGCTGTATTATTCAAAATTAGGCGTTGTTATTGAATATATTTATCATCTCGTTAAATATTATAATAGTTGATATGTGGATGAAGACACCTGGAATTTAAATAAGGTAAATGTTTCCTATAGCCAACCAGAATGTCAGTCATATGCGACAACACAATACTGCCGAGCATTTTATTAAATATAACAGAGAACCCTGAGATTAGTGTCATTATTATAAGTGCTCTTAAATTAAGAATTGATTCATTATGATCAATATTACAAGTGTGGCATGGCTTAAGAGATTGAAACTTCTAATTGTATAATAATAAAATATTGAGATCATATTGGAAAATTAATGAATGTTTTATTTTAGTCAGTAATATTAACAATGACATGAAATCATCATCATCATTGTCGAACAGTGTTAAGTACTTACAGCTCAGAGAATGTGTTTTGGATAGAGAAAGAATGTTAGTTCTTTTTTTTTTAAATTTATTTTATTAATGATAATTTTTTTTAATTCTATCTCTGTCTGAACTGCATATCGCTGTAGCTGAATTATTATAACTAACCAAACGTCGAGCTATTAGGTAATAAAAAAAAAGGGTTTGCTACCCGAATCATAGACGGAAGCGCTTAGGCTTCCGAATTCTCTTTCATAATAATTGAAGTCGTTGTTTTACTAGGTTAGAATATATATATATATATATATAACTATTTGATTAAATAAACTGTAATGTATATATATATATATATTTTAATTTAAAATTGAATATTAATTTATAGTTAAATGAATTTGGGATGGCCTGAAGTTAAGTTGGAGTGGGCATGTGTGTGAAAATAAAACTGATTTTATTATTATTATTTTTATTTGTAATAAATAAAATGTATTTAAACAATATATATAAAAATCTAAATGAATTTAAACAATAGGCAGTTAAAAATCTTAGTGTTCCTGGAAATCTACGTGCGTGAAATGTATAAAAACAAAAAACAGTTTACAAATCGTTCTTCTTATTGTTATAGCATCTGTAACAAAAGACAGCAATTAAAACTAAAATTTAGAATGCTAAAATGGAGTTTTACTTTTTCTTTTAGTTAAATTATAAACATTTTAAAAGTCAAATGCTGTAACTAAAAGTTTACCAAATTCAGAAGAAAGAAAATGAAATAAGAAGTAAGAATAATTGATAAATTCTTAAATAATTAAATCATGTTTTAAAAGTTGTTGGAGTAAATTTGAATATTTTAAATCTTTTCAAAAAAAATAATGAGAATTAAGTCTGCTGAAAATTGAAAAAAAAAAAAAATAATAATTTTCTTAATATATATTTAAAGCGCTTCAATAATATTCAATACAACAAATATATGATTATAAATGATTATTAAATTGTACTTTAATATGAAAATGGGTTAGAGCAAAACATGCTATTGTGTGTCATGGTATTTCCTACCAGCTGCATTAAACTTATATATATATATATATATATATATATATATAAGTTTAATGCAATAAAGTGTATATAAAGTGTATATATATATATATATATATACACTTTATTGTAAACACACAAAAAGATGCCTGCAGTCCAAAGTAAACAAGGATTGGAATACTTTGTGGTGAATCAAATGAGGATCAAGGTGTTTACCATTAAACACAATTACAGGAGACACCATTGTACCTATCTATCCTTGCTAAGGAAAATGGTTTACTAAGTGAAACTGCTTTGAAGAACAACTTGCCTAACTGTCAACTACTACTACTTCTATTATGATGATTTTTATGAACTTTGTTCCAATTACAATTTTTAATCAAGGAATCAATATTGTAAAAAAAATTTTATTTTTTTTATTCATGTTATCTGTTGTATTTTCACACTCTGATGCTGAAGCCTCATTTTTTTTTAGAATTAGCAAAGAAGAAAGGGGGGATTATTCACTTTAATATTTTTCTATTTTCATTGTAAATAAAATTTAGGTTAACCCACCTGCTTCACATCAGATTATCCACATAAATATTAAGGTAAGATTTTCTAAATTTATTTTCATAGGTTAAATTACAACACTTATACAGAATTCATATTATGTTTTATTTTGTGATTAACCTTGTACATATATTTTCCAGTATGTTTGACTAATCAACTAGTATCTGTCTCTATCATATATGTAAATTGGGGAAACTTGTTAAATAGGTTGTTAACATCTGCAAATATATAATTTAGCTAGCCACCATCTCAATGATATTAAATAACTAAAGTTTATTTTTCTATATAATTATGATTTTTAGAGAATGAGTGACATAGGTGGATTTCTATCATGCAGTATAAGGGTTGGATTATAATAATCATTAATTAGTAAAATGGTAGAGGTTCACATGTGACACATGTACATATGATTATTATTATTTTTTATATTTTTTATCATTACTATTGTTGTTATACTTGATATTTATTATTGTCAATAAATGTTTGAGAGTTTGTATTATTCTGGCCTCTGGTTTATTGAGTTTTCCTGACATTCCACAGTTTATAAATAATTATGCATGCACACACATCTATTTTTCTTATAATATAAAAGCTTAAAAAAAATGTAATAAATGCTAGTTGTAACCTATATATAGGTGCAGGAGTTGCTGTGTGTATCTGTTCATACCTGCTAAAGGAGTTAAAAGCAATATTCTCTCTGGGTTTGAATATTAAAGCATAAAAGAATTTAAAAGGGGGAAAGTGGATGAACTAACCTAAATTGCATTTATTATTATTAAATAGGGATAGAGTTAGTCAATTAAAGTGTATGCAATCATTGGTTAAGCATTTCATCAGGTTCTCATTAGCATTGTATCAGAAGACCCACAGTCTGAACATAGTTGGATGCAACTTTTTCCCCTTCTAAGCCTGGTAGGTCTCTGCAGATTGTTTCATTAGGGGCAATAAATTAGAGCATATTAACTTATCACCACACCATATTGCTACATCTGCATAGTAGTACAGTCTGCAAGATAGGTGTACCATCACATATAGACTTTGTGTAAGTTGGTCATACATTGTGAATGAACCAGCTGATTGTTAAATCTGATCTATATATCCAAGTGAATCATACCGTCCATTATATCTGTCATGCAACGTGGTAGGCATGAAGATATTACAATTAATAAAGGTATCCAAGTATATTTACTAATAGTTATATCTGGTGCACAACGTGGTAGGCATGAGGATTTTACAGTTGATAGAGATATCCAAGTATATTTACTAATGGTTATAATTGATGCGCAATGTGTTAGGCATAAAAATATTACAGTTGATAAATGTATTCAAATCTATTTACCAATAGTTTCATCTGGTATCCAGTATGTTAGGTATGAATATACTATAGTTGTAGGGGTGATTTAGCCATTGGACTGGCGTTTAAATTTTTTTTAAAAAAATGTTAAAGCAGATATCATTTTATATCAACATAAACCCAAATGAACTTATACACATAGCACTTTCATTAAAAATAATTGTAATAGGTATAATAGTTCATATAAACTTGAATCAATTTTCAATAAGAGATCTAAAGTATTGAGTGTAAATTGTAAATATAAAGAATTGGACAATAAACAGAGACCAATGATAAATAGTTAAGTGATTAATAAATGATACTAAAGTAGTAGGGTTAGGCATGTAAAAAACATAGGCTAAAAGTAGATCTATTAAAAACTAAAAGAAAATGAGGTAAAAGACAAATGCATTAATTTGGAATGGCGTGATGCACTGTGGCATGTGATTATTTATAGTTTTATAAATAAATATTTTTTAAATAGCTTGCAAATAAATAAATATTTAATGATAACCAGAAGTTGTAAGCAATTAGATAATATGGACTCAAAACATTTGGAGATAGGAAAAAATAAAAGTGATAGTGAGATGGTAGATGATACTACCCATAATAAGATGGAATCTATGATTATTCAGATACCTGAGGGGTCTATTCTGGAAGTTGAACAATCCTCACAAATGCAGGAAGGGAATCAAACAGTTTCTCAAATTCAGATGATTTCTCCCAGTGAGATTATTCAGGTGCCTGAAGTAGGAGTAACTCAGGCTATTCAAGATTCTACAACATTGGGACAATTAATCCAAGCAATCATGGAGATGAAGAGTGATATGGCAACCAAGATGGAGAATATAAAAAGTGATAAAAATAGCAATATGGAGAATATGAAAAGTGATATAAATAGCAATGTGGAGAATATGAAAAGTGATATGAATAGTAAAAATGAAGAATATGGCAACCAAGATGGAGAATATGGCAACCAAGGCTGATATAAATAAAATAAAAAAAGAATTGAAGAAGAATGTGAATAATATAAAAGAACAAATGGAGGAAAAAATTGATAATGTTGAAATTAAGCTGTCTGAAGATATGGAACAATTTTCCCTTAAATTAGAAAATGTTCCGAAAGACAATATTGAAATGAAGCAAGAAATGTTAGAGATGAAGAAGGAAATTGATGAAAAGAATACAAAATGCCAACAGTGAATAGATGATTTTAAATCTCGTGTCATGGAACAATTGAATGCAAAATATGATGAGGCATGTAAGAGTCAGGAAACATTAAAACATCAGGTGCATGTGGAACAGGATAAATTTCTAACTGAGGTTCAAGATGAATTTCAGGGAATTCAATCAAGAATAGAACAACTTTCCATATCATAAAATAATCAGGTTGAGCCATGCAACAAGATGTTAGTAGATTTGGGTCAACATCTTAAATGAGTTGAGAATAGAATAGTCAAAAGGGGGATGGACACGACCATGGACAAAGCCAATATAGAAAAGTTGGTAGGAAGTGCTCATGAAATAAGAGATAAAATTGATAAAATGGGTGAAGCCTTTAATCAGTTGAGAATAGAATAGTCAAAGGGGGGATGGACACGACCATGGACAAAGCCAATATAGAAAAGTTGGTAGGAAGTGCTCATGAAATAAGAGATAAAATTGATAAAATGGGTGAAGCCTTTAATCAGAGATTTGTAGTGCTTGAATCTCAACTGTGCCAAGAGATGCTGACCAGTGGAGAAAAACATGATGAAATTGATGTAATAATGCACAGTAGTAATAAAATAAGGGATAATAGGACTCATCACCTAGAGATGGCCCTTAAGGACCCACAGAAGATAAGTGATCCTTCTGAAGAAACTCTCCTCTCATGTCACATTTCTGTCTGAGGTAGAAGATTATCCTCCTAATTTTAGTTTAGAATATTTAATTCCAGATAGTTATAGAACACACTATGATGATCATGCTTGATCTCACCTGTAAACATTGCAGAAATCAACAAGACACTTTAACATCTTGCACAAGTGAATGCTATTAACCAGTTTGTCAAACTAAAAGTATTCAAGGGATCTACTAATGAAGCTCCCATTGAACACATCCAAAGACTGAACCTTTATTTCTCTGTAAACAGAAACTTGTCAGAAAGTGAAAAGGTTATTATTGCATACAGCCATCTGTAAGGTGAAGCGCTGGTATGGTGGGAGTCATTTTTTCAGACTCCATCTACCTTTGATGAATATCAGATACTGCTGGTGAAGAATTTTTGAAACTAGGACAGGCAGGAGGGCTTATTGTATAAGTTATTTCAAGAGAAGTATAGGGCAGCACCTGGAGAAACCTTGACAAAGTTCTTCCACCATCAAGTTACAAAATTAAGAACGTTAAATATGTACTGCCTGAGTGAAAGTCAAATTATCAGAATAATAAAGAGAAACTTACCACTCAGGATTGAACAATCGCTATTGTGTACCAATGTTAGGACCATAGAACAGGTGGCAGAACTGTTAACTAATATAGATATGAACAATGATAACCTGTCAATTAGAGCAGCTGAAAAAAGAAAGAAGAGGCTACTGTTAATGCTATTTTTTATAAAAAGAGAAAAAATAATAATGATGCTAACCATTGGAAAGTAAGTCCATACAAAGTAATCCACCCTATGTATAGTCAGCTAAAAGGAAATGAACAAATATTAGTAAAACAGGAATAAACCCTCTTCATAGTCTTGAAAAATCCCCAAAACTAGGGTGTTGTAATTATACACCAAAAATTCAACAGAAACTAAACTAGATGGGTACTTGAGGCTATGTTCCTCACCTCAAGAGACCAAAAATACTTTGAGGAACATGAAACAAACCACTGATCAAGAGATCACTAATATGATGTGTTCATGAGAAGACAAAGCACCTGACTATGTTTTGCAGAGCTGCCCCATGATAAAGGTTTTGTTTGAGGGTTTACAAGTTAAAGTGCTGTTAGATTCTGGTAGCAAGATTTCTGTTATCTCAGATAAAATTTTACCAGGAAATTTTGATTAAAAATCCCAAAATTAAAACCGTACCAATGAAATCTATTCAGGTTGCCATGGCTAATAGTAGGAAAGCAAAACTTGTACAAAAGCAAATCTGGGTAGAAATGAAAGTTGGCCAAACAATCCTCTATCATGTGTTTCTTATATTGAGTGGTTTATTCCATGATGTAATTCTTGGGTCAGACTTCCTACACTTGAACACTTGTATTACTGATATCTCTAACAAAGTGGTTAAGATAAGTGATGAGGTCTTGGAGATGATATTACTTCCAAGATATGGCCTTCCTGAAGTTGACTGTGTTATATCTAGTATCCTGGAGGCACTCATAGATAGTAAGCTTGCAGAGTCCAACTTGCTTGAAAGCGAGGAAACATTGAAATTAAGGTCTGTGATACATAAATTTAACCTGATTTTTTTCGAGATACCAGGAGTAATAGAAAGATTTCAGCAGAGAATAAGATCAGTACATGACCAACCATTTCAATCCAGATCATATCCTGTTCCATATCAGTATCAGCAAGAGATAACCAAACAAATTAACAAAATGCTAGATTGGGGGATCATTTCCAAATGCTCTTCACTGTACTGAAATCCAGTCGTAACTGTGAAGAAGAAAGGTGGGTCGATGAGATTTTGTTTGGATGCTAGACAACTAAACAAAATTACTATTCCTGACAGAAATATTCCACCACCCATACACAAATTATTTGTGAGATTTGGAAACAAGAAGGTGTTTTCTACTTTTGATCTAACCTCTAGTTATTGGCTGATTGAACTCCATCCAAATGATCACCAATACATTGCCTTCCGAACTGAGAAATTTACATACCAATTTAATAGGATGCCATTTGGATTGATAAATAATGGTACTGGTTTGATATGATGTTTAGATGAATCTTATCTCCTGAGATAAAGCAGATCATTACGATATATGTGGATGATGTGATTGTCGCATCTACCATTGTTGAAGAGCATTTTTAACACCTGACTATGTTTTTCCAGGAGTGCTTCCAGAAACACATCAAGATCAACTTCAAGAAGAGTACCCTAGTCTCAAACCAGGTTATCTTCTTAGGTCATATCATAGGTTGTGATGGGATAAGACCTCATCCAGACAAGATCAGTGCCATTCAGAACTTTTTTAAACCGACTAATAAAAAACAAATCTGATCATTTTTAGGCCTATGTAACTTTTACCATTGTTTCTACCAAAAATTCTCTGACCACACGGAACCATTATTAAAATTAATCAGGAAAGATGAGAAATGGAAATGGACTGAGGAGCAGGATCAGGCATTTGAGAATATTAAAACAGGATTTTTGGAGCAAATCATGTTAGCCTTCCCTAATTTTAATAAACCATTTATAGTGCAGACAGATAGTAGTGGTTTCAGATTGGGGGTAACATTATCCCAAATCCAAAAGGATGGCCAACCTGGGGTCCTCTACTTTATCAGCTGACTCCTGAAAGGTCCAGAACTAAATTATACAGTAACAAAGAAGGAAGCACTGGCAATAGTGTGGGCCTTTCAAAAGTTTTGACAGATGCTTCTCGGATCAGAGGTGATAGTGATCACAGATCACAGAAGCCTTGAATTTGTGAACCACAGTTATCTGACCAACAGCCACCTAGTATAGATGGAGTTTGCTGTTGCAGGAATTCAATTATACCATGCAGTATTGCAAGGGATCATAGAATGTTGTAGCCAATGTGCTAAGTTGAAACCCATGTGGATCAAAACAGAGCCATTTATCGGTAGAGAATGCCTACATTACAAATGTCAATATGATGACTGATGGTAATGTAGAGAACGATTTAGAAAACCTGATGGATCAGAACAGAGCCATTTATCAGTAGAGAAGGCCTACATTACAAATGTCAATATGATGACTGATGGTAATGTAGAGAATGATTTGGAAAACCTGCCTGAATTGCAACTTAAAGATAATAATTTAAACTTAATCATGAGAGCTTTGAAAGGAGAGAAAGTTTTGAATGTGCCAAAAGATCTTGATTTTTATAAGATAGAAAATGAGGTCCTGCTATATAAAGTAAATAATATTACAGATGAGTGGAGGATAGTAATCCTGGAAATGTTGCATATTCCACTCATAAAATATATTCATTGTTCATATGGACACTATGGTGCCCATAAAACAGAGCATAATTTGAGAAATTGGTTTTGCTGGCCTGGTATGTATAAAGACATATTAAGGTAACTTCAAGATTGTCTAGTGTGCCTTCGTGCCAAGCCAGTAAATCAAAATTATTATAATGCTGCAAAATCAATATTACCTAAAAGACCAAATGAGATCTTGGTGATTGATTATTATGGGCCCTTACCCCCCATTTAATAAACAAAAATATCAATTGGTCCTTATGATCTCTTTACTAAATATGTTTTTGCTTACTCAATACCCCAAGCTAATACCAGATATACCATCAAGGTATTAGACACCCTCCAATTCGTGAATATAGGAAACCCAAAAACCATTTTAACAGACCATGGTACCCCTTTTCTATCCAAAGAATGGAAAAAATGGGTGGAAAGATCACAAATAAAGCATGTACTCACTTCCATTAGGAATCCACAGTCAAACCCTTGTGAATGTGTAATGCAGGAGCTCGGTCATTTGTTCAGGACATATCTAAAGGATGAGCATAGAGGGTGGATAAGACAGATAGACTAGATAGTTAATTATATCAACTGAAGTGTGAATGAATCTACTGGATTTACAACCTCTTGAACTACATTTTAATCAATAAATTCCCATGTTGTTCACTAAATATCAACCTATGACTAGATATAAATGAAGTAGCATGGAGGAAAATGTGCAGAAAGCACATCTTCGATTGGTAAGTAAGGCCAATAAAAGGAACAAAAATAAGACTGGAACTTCATATACTTTCAAAGTAGGAGATCAAGTTTTAATATGTTAGTAAGCAAATTGAAAATAAGTACGTAAGTTTTACCATCTATATGAAGGACTTTACACAATAGTTAAACAATCGAGTCCTAATGCATTTTGGTTGGATATGGAAGAACAAGTTAGGGGCACATATAATAACCAGTTTATAAAAACATATTATGGAAAATCTTAGTAATTGTAGAATTGTCATACTCAATGATGTGTGGAAAAAAAGGAATGTTGATAAGTAAAAAAAATTAGATATTATGAAGTTAGGTTAAAAATTATGATGAGAGTATTCCCTAATGGATGCCAAAGCAAATATTAGGATACTTTAGAGTCACTTTATTTAAAAAAGTTAAACCACACTAAGTGATGGTTGCTCAAATCTTCTGTTAGTCCTCAAAGGAAATCCAATAAGACTCAGTAGGAGCAGGATAGAGGATAACAAGAAAAAATATGTGGTATCTGAAACAGAAACACATTTTATTAGTATGCTCAAAACATAACTATCATTAGTTTAAAAAAACAACCTATGTTTGAACCCCACCTTGAAAAGTATTTCATGAGAGTGAGTAGAGAAGAATAGAAAGCAATTTGTGTGGTTGAGTGTAGAAAACAGTAAAATAAGGTTTCACTACCCTTCTTATATTTGTTGAAAAAAAACCCATCAAACTTCAAATGCAAACCTTGTGTAAGTGTTAAAATTTTCATGACAGATTAAAATTTTAACCCTGTAAGGAGAGGGGGTTGTAAAGGGTAGCTTACAATGCACACATTCTAAAAAGATCAAGCATATTTATTGAATCTAATCCATATAAAATTTATATTAATAATGGGAAGATTATTTGTTTGTTATTTATTACATATATACATGTAATGCACAATACATTATTTTATTATAAAATAAAATACGATCAGTATTTTACAAAGTAATATTATATATATATATAAAACTATTTGATTAAATAAACTGTAATGTATATATATATATTTTAATTTAAAATTGAATATTAATTTATAGTTAAATAAATTTGGGATGGCCTGAAGTTAAGTTGGAGTGGGCATGTGTGTGAAAATAAAACTAATTTTATTAATTTTTTTTATTTGTAATAAATGAAATGTATTTAAACAATATATATAAAAATCTAAATGAATTTAAACAATAGGCAGTTAAAAATCTTAGCGTTCCTGGAAATCTACGTGTGTGAAATGTATAAAAACAAAAAAAAAAGTTTACAAATTGTTCTTATTGTTATAGCATCAGTAACAAAAGACAGCAATTAAAACTAAAATTTAGAATGCTAAAATGGAGTTTTACTTTTTCTTTTAGTTAAATTATAAACATTTTAAAAGTCAAATGCTGTAACTAAAAGTTTACCAAATTCAGAGAAAAGAAAATGAAATAAGAAGTAAGAATAATTGATAAAATCTTAAATAATTAAATCATGTTTTAAAAGTTGTTGGAGTAAATTTGAATATTTTAAATCTTTTCAAAAAGAATAACAAGAATTAAGTCTGCTTAAAATTGGAAAAGAAAAAAAAATGAAATAATTTTCTTAATATATATTTAAAGTGCTTCAATACTATTCAATACGAATATATGATTATAAATCATTATTAAATTGTACTTTAATATGAAAATGGGCTAAAGCAAAACATTCTATTGTGTGTCATGGTATTTCCTACCAGCTGCATTAAACCTCTCTATATATTTTTCTACTTTATTGTAAACACACAAAAAAATGCCTGCAGTCCAAAGTAAACAAGAATTGGAATACTTTATGGTAAATCAAATGAGGATCAAGGTGTTTACCATTAAACACAACTACAGGAGACACCATTGTAGCTATCTATCCTTACCAAGAAAAATGATTTACTAAGTGAAACTGCTTTGAAGAACAACTTGCCTAACTATCAACTACTACTACTTCTATTATGGTGATTTTTATGAACTTTGTTCCAATTACAATTTTTAATCAAAGAATCAATATTGTAAATTTTTGTTTATTTTTTTTATTCATGTTGTCTGTTGTATTTTTACACTCTGATGCTGAAGCCTCATGTTTTTTTAGAATTAGCAAGGAAGAAAGGGTGGATTATTCACTTTAATATTTTTCTATTTTCATTGTAAATAAAATTTAGGTTAACCCACCTGCTTCACATCAGATTATCCACATAAATATTAAGGTAAGATTTTCTAAATTTATTTTCATAGGTTAAATTACAACACTTATACAGAATTCATATTATATGTTTTATTTTGTGATTAACCTTGTACATATATTTTCCAGTATGTTTGACTAATCAACTAGTATCTGTCTCTATCATATATATAAATTGGGGAAACTTGTTAAATAGGTTGTTAACATCTGCAAATATATAATTTAGCTAGCCACCATCTCAATGATATTAAATAACTAAAGTTTATTTTTCTATATAATTATGATTTTTAGAGAATGAGTGACATAGGTGGATTTCTATCATGCAGTATAAGGGTTGGATTATAATAATCATTAATTAGTAAAATGGTAGAGGTTCACATGTGACATATGTACATATGATTATTATTATTATTTTTTATATATTTTTTATCATTACTATTGTTGTTATACTTGATATTTATTATTGTTAATAATATGTTTGAGAGTTTGTATTATTCTAGTCTCTGGTTTATTGAGTTGACCTGACATTCCACAGTTTATAAATAATTATAACTGCACACATATCTATTTTTCTTATAATATAATAGCTTGAAAATAAAACAAATATAATGAAACGGTAAATCTGATTCAGATTTGCCGTTTCACGGTCTGACCCACCTAATTATTTATTTTACTAACATTTGCTTTTTTTTATTATTCTAAAAAAACATTTTTAAACATTTTAACTCTCCTGAATAAATCCTATAATTTATTTTTGATCATAATTGTACTAACACTTATTCTATTTTATTATTAAAAAAAAAAATTCAAATAATTAACTTTGAATTTTTTTATATATATTTTAGATATACTGTATATGTTTAAAATGCTTTATTTTTAGTTCAAGAATTCAAGATGGCCTTTTGAAAAGATTTGTGCCTTGATAAGAAGTTTAAAATAAATGTTTAAATTAAAAGAATAGATAAATTACCAAAATCCATTCACTGTGGAATCTCTATTCATTAATTAGTAGAGATTCTACATTGTTATCTAAAGTAAAAACTAATATAAAATTAGATTGAAAT
The DNA here is from genome assembly GCA_028023455.1 of Epiperipatus broadwayi. Lineage (NCBI taxonomy): Eukaryota > Metazoa > Onychophora > Udeonychophora > Euonychophora > Peripatidae > Epiperipatus > Epiperipatus broadwayi. Next base: position 7,057,086 of record JAQFVV010000034.1, read on the forward strand.
ATATTAATTTTTATCGAGGTACAAACTTTCTAAAGTTAGAATAAAAGAATAAGTTCTTTTGTTTCTAAAAGATCACCTGAGGCAGTAGGAAGGAATGGAGGGTGACCAGAACTAGACAGAGGACAGACAGTTGTAGAAAGCATGCTATGATGATCGAGGAGTAAAACAGGGTAATCGCTGCTCTTTCCCTTCTGAGACCCAAAATCTTCCATTATGCTGCTGCCAGAACATGCCATCAACTGCCATAAGCCATCAATGTTCGCCTGCAGAACTCATTCTGGAAAGTACCAAGATAGTCATCCAGATTTGACCAAAATATTATTAAAATGTAATAATAATTTCGTAAAGCTTTAAAATGTCAAAAGTTAATGTTTATTAAGGATCTTTTTTTAACTGTCTCTTTAACCTGTTCTTTTAAATTATTTATAATGTTTTTCCCTTTTGATAACTCAAGCTCATGATAATTTTCTAATATTTTAATTGAATATGAATTTATTTCTTTTATATTAATTTTAGCATGAGATTATTTTATGCTTTGATTTTTTTTTATTTCGACAAGCTTCACTCACGAGGGCTCAGAGTAATTTGCTAAGAGAGCAAACAATGTTTTATTAGAGGGAGTTCAGGAAAGAACGAGTTAATTTTAAAATAAAATAATTTTGATCTATTTTATTTTGCAAGTGAAGTTATGTTGAATATATATATTTCAAAATAAACATGCCGTAATTTCTGTAAACAGTTTTATTATGGATTTCCCAGAATGGGATTCTGTTATTTTATATTTCTGCAATTCAAAACAGAATAAAATATGTTATAGATTTTTGACCTAGTAACAGCGCCACTGGGTAGTGTCAGTTAATTATCATGCATTTTTTTTTAAGTTAGGAAAGAAGGAAGGGGGGATTTTTTCGAGAATTAAATTCCCTTATTTCTATAAGTATGTTTTTTTTTGTATGTTAAATATTTATATAAAGTAGTTGTTTATGCAGGTTGTTCTCTATGCAGTATTAGATCATTTTAAGCTATTTAATTATAATTTGTTCCTATTTAATAATTATAAGATCTCACGTTAATAAAAAATGCTCGGAGTCTCATGAACAGACCTAAAACAGTCATAGATTTTGTGATTTGGAGTTAGATTCCGTTCTTCACATACGCCTGTGAAACGGACAGTGTGTTTGAGATAAAGTTGGTTTGTCAGCAGAATTCATAGAGATGAATTTGAGGACTTTCTGTAATTCCTATCTCCTATCGATACATGGACACGATATGTGGACATATTGATTTTCTTTTTATTCTTCATTGGAATAGACATACGAGTGTCCGTAATCTGGCTCGTATTTTCTTACTTACGTTTCTTCTCTCCATTTTGCATTCGTATATTTATTAATCGACATTATTTTGCTTTTATTTTGCCTATCTAATACATAAGCCATAGGGAGATGATTCTACCAAAAGGATCTTCGACCTGAGTAAACGACTGTTTTGTTTGTTTGCGTAATTAGTTAAAATCGTTTGGTTTTGGCTAATTCATGATATATTTCATTATAGGTATGATTTTAGTTGTAAGTCCAACTAAAGTGACTTGTTTGCTTTGATAATTAACTGATAGATTTTTTTATTATAATCGCTTACACTTTTAAAGTTATTTATAAGCTATGCCAGCAAGGTCCACTAATGTCATAAAACATTAGTTGTTGAAAATCCAAATTATTAATTTTATAAAGATAAATAAAATTCTTTTTTTTTCTATCTGTTAGTGGAGCAAGATGTCAAATTAGTCTTATAATCGTCTATTTAATTAATATCTTTTCCAATAAAAATGTTTTTTTTTAAAATCTTTTTGTAAAAAAGACCCAATAAAACAGTTATTCTTATATTTGTGCATTAGGCAGATGTTTAAACCTACCACTATATTACAAGCTTGTAATAAATGTACACGGGGAATTTTGAAATCCATGATCATTTAATTATGAAATAATTTTTGCTATTTTAAAAAAAGGAGAATAAATGTAAACAAAATTAAAGATGTATAAACTTAACAAAACAAATTGTACAAACCTAATAACATCAATGCTGACCGCTAATATAAATAAAGTCGTCACGTAATCATATAATTATGAAGTTAATTTAAAATTTGTATTTTTGTTTTTTTGTTAAGAGCTTGAGTTAAATTAATGTAAAATGTCAAATGATTTTAAATATATACATCACTAAAACAAATTTCCAGTGTTCTCGAATCATTTTATTTTACTTTTATATGAAATAAAATTTGATTTTTAAATATACCCATCAACCAATCACCCAGGTTCTTATTTAAATGTAATAAAATCGAATCTCATGCTTTAAGACCCAGCTGCCGGCACAGTGAAAAATAAAGGAATTTGATTGTATCGTCGAGAAAGGCTATTGATTGGATCTTTGACCTGGGGATATAGGTAAATAGGGCAGAATTCACAATGTACCTGATTTATCTATCTTGTACATGGTCGGACTTGAGGTACTTTACCTGTATTCAGGGGTTTGTTGGATCAATGTGTGTTTTTCGACCGGTACATCGTATATTTTTTTCCGGGTTTTTGGACGCCCATTGTGGTGCTATTCACACCCTGTATAATGTTAAGCATATATATATAAGGTTGTTTTTTTTAATAACACGAAATAATAAATATATGTAAGGTTTTTTTTCCCCAAGTTTGTATGATGTTTTGCACACACTGCAAAACTCTGAATAATGTTTAATGTATATAATGTGTTTTTTTTTTTTGTTTTGCTTTTTGACACAGTAATGAATAATGTATACGTGTAAAAAAAAATTTTTTTCCTGAGTTTGGATGCTCAAAAATGGTGGGGATTTTAGATAAATACCTATACCATGATGAATATGTTGATAAAATGAAATGCGTGAAATACACATGTATTTTTTTTGGCTGTATTTTGTGGTAGAGAATAAGAATAATGGGTCCACAAATAGCTGGTATCCAAAATTAAAAGTGTTATATGTACACAGACTCAAAATAGAAAGGAAAATATATGAGATTTTTTTTCTATCTGTGATTTTTCTTCACGTGTAAAATGTAAAAGAAAAATAAACCAAATACTGTATGTTTTGGTGTATAAGTAAATACTCAGAATCGGTAAAATATTGTGATATAAAAAAATAACTAAATGAAAAATGTGTAATAGCAACAAATGGTTGTTAATAGAGACTTGGGTGAATAAATTGTTAATAATAAAGCATATATATTCTATTGGCTGGCGCCATACAAAAAAATTTTCCAATAGTTTAATTAAATATTTTCAAACACAAAATAGTGTTATTTAAGATCCGAACCTGGAAGAATGAAATGGTTAAAGAGTCAGTAACAATTTATATGTATTAGTAACAACTTAAATGTAAATTAAATCATGTAAACCAGTTGTCATCAACTAAGTAATGTATGATCAATGTCAAATCTGTCCAGGCACAGGAGAACAACCAGAAGTAAACAGAATAAATTTGTTTCATTTCATTTAGGAAAAAGTTAAGTTTTGCGAAAAAAAATTTTGAGCTGAGTGGCAAATAATTTTATAACTAAAGGCAGTAAACAGAGCAGGTAGTAGTAGGATGGAAGATGTTTTAGGAGGGAAGGATGGTGTAACCTGTTAAAGTCAAATAAATATATAGAGTTTTGTTTATCCCACAATAAATTAAGAGAAAAGAGCAGTCTTGAATAAAATTTCAAATTTTTTTAAGTGAAATATACAAAAAAAATAAATAAATAATAATATAATTTTTTTAAATAAAAAGATTTTCTGTTTTAGATGGATCCCACAAAAGAGGAGCAGGTGGATGAGCAAAAGGAAAATGCAGAAGAGAAGATGATATCCTTAATGATGGAAAATTCAAAGATGATGATGAACAGCATTATGACAACAATGAGATATGAAATTGAGAGAACAATGCAAAAGCATCAAGAAGCCCTAGATCAAAGAATAGCCATCATAGAAACAGAGGCTAATGAGAAGACCACCAACAATAAAGTTCAAACACCTTCAAGTGGCTCACAGGGACCATCATTGATATCCCAACTGATCCATATACAGGAGTTCCAAGGCGAGCCTGGAGGGAATCCCATAAAGCACATAGAAAGCCTGAGGGAACTGATCCATGTTTATGCAATGGATGAGGCTGAGAAGTGGCTGTTGTGAGCCATTATTTAAAAAACACTGCAAAGGATTGGTGGAGGTCATTAGCACAGAAACACAAAAACTTCAAAGAATATGAACAAGCGGTGATAGGGCAATTTTGGAGTGATGAGCACCAAGAAGATATGATTCAGACTTTGATGACCGAAAAATATCAAGGTAGCCAGCAAGGAACTTTCACCCAATTTTTTTTAAACAAGTGGCAAAGTTTTGAACCCTAACCGCCTTCACATACTCTGATGCATGCATTATATGCATTATAAAGAACAATATGCCCATATGGGTCCAAAGAATGATGTTAAGCTGCCAAATTGACACCATCCCCGAGATGGGAAGATTTTTAACCTCTATTAGTGATAAAGATACAGGAGTGGAACAAAAGGGTCAAAGTAACTGAAAAAATAGAAATAACTGAGGAAAATCCAAGAACCACAATCATCCATGAAGGAGATAGATCCAGGAACAATAGCATGGGGAATCTCTTCCCAATTGTGCAGATAACAGTCAAGACCGAGAGAGTGCAAGCATTAATGGATTCGGGAAGCCAAGTATCCCTGATATCAAAAGCTTGGTTTGAAAACATGAGATTAAAAGAATTCATGAAGCTCCCAACATGGCCCATTGGTCTAACTCTGGCAAATGGATGTAAATCAATGAGTGAAAATTACCAAATATGGTTGGAGTTGAGAATAAATCAAATATCTTTAGGACATGCCTTTTTAGTCATGGATGGACTCATTTATGACATGGTGTTGGGATCAGATTTTTTAATACAACATGAAGACATCATTTATTACTCCCAAATGACCTGTTACATAAAGCAAGAGGCCATGAAATTTCAGGACACCCAGAACAATCATGTGGATAACTGCAGCTGTATCATTCAACTGGTTGACCTGGCATTGATCTTGACAAAGGTACAAGAAGCAGGGATTGCCAAACCCAGAGACAGGAACCAAATTAAAGAAATGTTGGAAAACTTTCCAAGATATTTTCCCAAGTCCCTGGTCAAATCAAAGATTATACCCACCGCATTAGATTAAAAGAAGAATCATATGTCCAATCCAATACCTACCCAATTCCTTTCCAATACAAAGAAGAGGTGGAGAGTCAAATTAAACAGATGATGGAATGGGGAATCATCGAACGGGGACCATCTCCTTACAATAATCCTTTAGTGGTCGTAAGGAAAAGGAGTGGTAACCTTTGTTTGTGCCTTGATGCTCGTAAATTGAACAGCATGACCATACCAGAGAGAGACATCCCCCCACCTATCCAAAAAGTCTTTGTCTGTCTGGCTGGAAAGACTATTTTTTCCACTTTGGATTTAACTTCAAGTTATTGGCAGATGACCCTTGATCCAAAAGATCGAAAATATACTGCTTTTTGATATAACAGCCAAAGCCATGCATTCAAGAGGGTGCCTTTTGGCCTTATAAACAGTGGTGCAGGATTGATGCGCTGTCTCAAACAAGTACTCTCAGAGGAATTGCAAGACCATATGGTCTGCTACATTGACGATATTGTAATAGCTTCAAAGAACATGGAAGAACTCATTAAGTACTTAGGCCTATTTTTCAAGGAGTGTGAGTGCGAAAACATCACCATTAATTTGGAGAAGAGCTGCTTTGCCCTAAAAGAAATCTCATTCTTGGGTCACATCATTAGCGCAGATGGAATAAAACCTCACCCTGAAAAAATTGAAGCTATTGAGAAATTCTCAACCCCAATGACCCACAAGCAAGTCTGTTTTTTCCTGGGGATATGTAATTTCTATCATAAATTCTACCCTGGGTTTGCATTGGAAACAACTCATTTTATTGATCTTTTATGTAAAAATAAGAGGTGGGCATGGATAACCACTCATGATCAGGACCTTTAAGTAATCAAAAATAAGTTTTTACAAGCCGTAATGCTCCACCACCCAGATTTTAACCGCCCCTTCTATATCCAAACTGACAGTAGTAAGAGGGGTCTAGGCACTGTGTTATTTCAAGTGGATGAAAGGGCACAACATCAAGTGCTCTATTTTATCAGCCGAACTTTAAAAGGGGCTGAGGTAAACTATACCATAACAGAACAGGAAACACTCGCTATTGTGTGGGCTTGTCAAAAATTCAAGTAATTCCTCCTGGGGTCTGAAGTAATCATAATTACTGACCATAGGTGCTTGGAATTTTTAAACAAGAGTTTCCTAACAAATGACCGGCTCATTTGTTGGAGTTTGACCCTACAGAAATTCTGGTATAGTGTAGTCTACTGCCCAGGACCAGAAAATGTGGTGGCTGACATTTTAAGCCATCACCCAATGCCGATGAACCCTCAGAACCCGGAACTGCATGAACAAACTGCCCAGATTATGGTAGCTCGGAAGGAAACTACTATTGAGGATGAATTGCAGGACTTAGGATATTGGCAACAACGAAAAACAATATGGACAAATAATCACTGAGCTGTAAAAGGATCTGCATGAGAGAAGTAAACATTTTCAGAAAAGACGTTCACAGTACCGGCTTAGAGATGAGATTCTACAAATTAAAATGAAGGAACGAGATAACCCATGGAAAATAATAATTTCCACAGAATTGAGGACCAGAATCATACAACATGTGCATGAGAATATTGGGCACTATGGGACTTGGAAAACTGAAGAAGCTATTAGGCGATGGTTCTATTAACCCGGTTTATATGCTCAAGTCCTTCCATCCTCAGGAGGTGCACCAAATGTGCTCAGAATAAATACCCAAACAGGCCCTACACAGGACCAACCAAATGAACTGCTCACCGTGGAACATTATGGCCCATTGCTGTCATTTCAACAGTTTCGGTACTTGCTCATTACATATGATGTATTTTCAAAGTATGTACAGGCATACCTTGTAAGAGCTGCAGATTCGAGAAATGCTATTCGCGTGCTCCAACAAAAGCAATTTCCGGAAGTAGGAACACCAGAGGTAATCCTATCGAACCATGGGACTACATTTACTTCAAAGGAGTGGGCTATATGGATCAAGAAACAAGGACTACATCACCAGTTAACTTCAGTTAGAAACCCTCAATCCAATCCGTGTGAAAGGGTCATGTTTCCGCACGTACACATCTCATGATCATCGGGGATGGGTAAGGAGAACTGATGAAATTGTGGGGTACATCAACCATACCTTGAATTAATCTACAGGATTCACCCCAAAAAAGATCCACTATGGAAAACCGTGCCCCGTAATACTCAGTAAAATTCGACCAAAAGAAGATCTGGTTATCCACCCTGAAGAGGACCATGAGAAGGCCCATGCCCATATGGAAAGGATGGTCTGGGTAAGAATGAAAAGATATCACAATTCACCCCAGAAATTTCAAGAAGAGGATATGGTATGGCTTAGAGCACCAAAACCAAGTAATGTGACCAAGAAGGAATTCAAAAAATTCTTCTTGCTTTACCATGATCCTTACAAGATCCAAAGAAAATGTTAGGAGAATGCGTTTTTATTAGAAGGAGAGCAAGGAAATAGAGGAACTTTTAATGCCAGGCAGTTAAAGCCATATGTCCCACCAGATCCAGGAAGATAGCACAAAGTACAATCTAGATGGATATTTTAGTAAACAACAGGAATTTATAACTGAACTAAGAAATGAGAAAGAATTTTGCATGTATATAAAGTTTAGAAGAAATGCCTAATTCAAACAAATAGGACATTTCAGATTGTAACCAAACAGTAGGTGGTGTGAGAAATAGCTGGTTGGGACTCTGTGACCTGGAAAGTTTTAGAAATTTTGTGTATGTTTTAAAATATATATATATGTATAGATATTTTTTTTCATAAAGTGGGGGAGTGTGAAATGGTAAATCTGATTCAGATTTGCCATTTCACAGTCTGACCCAACTAATTATTTATTTTACTAACATTTGCTTTTTTATTATTATTCTAAAAAAACATTTTTAAACATTTTAACTCTCCTGAGTAAATTCTACAATTTATTTTGGATCATAATTGTACTAACACTTATTCTATTTTATTATAAAAAAAAATTCAAATAATTTACTTTGAATTTTTTTTTATATATTTTAGATATACTGTATATGTTTAAAATGCTTTATTTTTAGTTCAAGAATTCAAGATGGCCTTTTGAAAAGATTTGTGCCTTGATAAGAAGTTTAAAATAAATGTTTAAATTAAAAGAATAGATAAATTACCAAAATCCATTCACTGTGGAATCTCTATTCATTAATTAGTAGAGATTCTACATTGTTATCTAAAGTAAAAACTAATATAAAATTAGATTGAAATATATTAATCCTTATCGAGGTACAAACTTTCTAAAATTAGAATAAAAGAATAAGTTCTTTTGTTTCTAAAAGATCATCTGAGGCAGTAGAAAGGAATGGAGGGTGACCAGAACTAGACAGAGGACAGAGTTGTAGAAAGCACGCTATGATGATCAAGGAGTAAAACAGGGTAATCGCTGCTCTTTCCCTCCTGAGACCTGAAATCTTCCATTATGTTGCTGCCAGAACATGCCATCAACTGCCATAAGCCATCAATGTTCGCCCACAGAACTCATTCCAGGGAGCACCAAGGTAGTCATCCAGATTTGACCGAAATATTATTAGAATGTAAATATAATTTCATAAAGCTTTAAAATATCAAAAGTTAATGTTTAAGGATCTTTTTTTTAATTGTCTCTTTAACCTGTTCTTTTAAATTATTTATAATGTTTTTTCATTTTGATAACTCAAGCTCACGATAATTTTCTAATATTTTAATTGAATATGAATTTATTTATTTTATATTAATTTTAGCATGAGATTATTTCATGCTTTGATTTTTTTTTTATTTCAACAAGCTTCACTCGCGGGGGCTCAGAGTAATTTGCTAAGAGAGCAAACTATGTTTTATTAGAGGGAGGTCGGGAAAGAATGATTTAATTTTAAAATAAAATAATTTTGATCTATTTTATTTCGCAAGTGAAGTTATGTCGAATATATATATTTCAAAATAAACATGCCATAATTTCTGTAAAGTTTTATTATAGATTTCCCAGAATGGGATTCTGTTATTTTATATTTCTGCAATTCAAAACAGAATAAAATATGTTATAGATTTTTGACCTAGTAACAGCGCCGCTGGGTAGTGTCAGTTAATTATCATGCATTTTTTTAAGTTAGGAAAGAGGGAAGGGGGGATTTTTTCGAGAGTTAAATTCCCTTATTTCTATAAGTATGTTTTTTTTTGTATGTTAAATATTTATATAAAGTAGTTGTTTACGCAGGTTGTTCTCTATGCAGTATTAGATCATTTTAAGGCTATTTAATTATAATTTGTTCCTATTTAATAAATATAAGATCTCAGGTTAATAAAGAATGCTTGGAGTCTCATGAACAGACCTAAAATGGTCATAGATTTTGTGATTTGGAGTTAGCTTTTGTTCTTTGCATACGCCTGTGAAACGGACAGCGTGTTTGAGATAGAGTTGGTTTGTCAGCAGAATTCGTAGAGGTGAATTTGAGGACTTTTTGTAATTCCTATCTCCTATCGATACATGGACATGACATGTGGACGTATTGATTTTCCTCTTATTCTTTGTTGGAATAGACATACAAGTGTCCGTAATCCGGCTCGTATTTTCTTACTTACGTTTCTTCTCTCCATTTTGCATTCGTATATTTAATAATCTGACATTATTTTGCTTTTATTTTGCCTATCTAATATGTAAGCCATAGGGAGATGATTCTACCGAAAGGATCTTCGACCTGAGTAATCGACTGTTTTGTTCGTTTGCATAATTAGTTAAAATCGTTTGGTTTTGGCTAATTCATGGTATATTTCATTATAGGTATGATTTTAGTTGTAAGTCCAACTAAAGTGACTTGTTTGCTTTGATAATTAACTGATAGATTTTTTTATTATAATCACTTACAGTTTTAAAGTTATTTATAAGCTATGCCAGCAAGGTCCACTAATGTCATAAAACATTAGTTGTTGAAAATCAAAATTATTAATTTTATAAAGATAAATAAAAATCTTTTTTTTTCTACCTGTTAGTGGAGTAAGATGTCAAATTAGTCTTATAATCGTCTATTTAATTAATATCTTTTCCAATAAAAAAGTTTTTTTTAAATCTTTTTGTAAAAAAAAACCCAATAAAACAGTTATTCTTATATATGTGAGTTAGGCAGATGTTTAAACCTACCGCTATATTACAAGCTTGTAATAAATGTGCACGGGGAATTTTGAAATCCGTGATCATTTAATTATGAAATAATTTTTGCTATTTAAAAAAAAGGAGAATAAATGTAAACAAAATTAAAGATGTATAAACTTAACAAAATAAATTGTACAAACCTAATAACGTCAATGCTGACCACTAATATAAATAAAGTCGTCATGTAATCATATAATTATGAAGTTAATTTAAAATTTGTATTTTTGTTTTTTTGTTAAGAGCTTGAGTTAAATTAATGTAAAATGTCAAATGATTTTAAATATATACATCACTAAAACAAACTTCCAGTGTTCTCAAATCATTTTATTTTACTTTTATATGAAATAAAATTTGATTTTTAAATATACCCATCAACCAATCACTCAGGTTCTCATTTAAATGTAATAAAATCGAATCTCATGCTTTAAGACCCAGTTGCCGGCACAATGAAAAATAAAGGAATTTGATCGTATCATCGAGAAAGGCTATTGATTAGATCTTTGACCTGGGGATATAGATATTTTACCTATATTCAGGGTTTTTTTGGATCAATGTGTGTTTTTTGACCGGTACAATAATAAATGCTAGTTGTAACCTATATATAGATGCAGGAGTTGCTGTGTGTATCTGTTCATACCTGCTAAAGGAGTTAAAAGCAATATTCTCTCTGGGTTTGAATATTAGGGCATAATGAAATTTAAAAGGGGGAAAAATGGATCAACTAACCTAAATTGCATTTATTATTATTAAATAGGGATAGAGTTAGTCAATTAAAGTGTATGCAATCATTGGTTAAGCATTTCATCAGGTTCTCATTAGCATTCTATCAGAGTCTGAACATAGTTGGATGCAACTTTTTTCCCTTCTAAGCCTCGTAGGTCTCTGCAGATTGTTTCATTAGGGGCAATAAATTATAGCATATTAACTTATCCCCACACCATATTTCTACATCTGCATAGTAGTACAGTTTGCAACATAGGTGTACCATCACATATAGACTTTGTGTAAGTTGGCCATACATTGTGAATGAACCAGCTGATTGTTGAATCTGATTTATATATCCAAGTGAATTATTCCATCTGTTATAACATGGAATATATATATATATATGTGTGTGTGTGTGTGTGTTTGCTTCACCATTCACTGTGGTTTAACTAAAGACCCTGAGTTCAACCACAATAAATGTAGACTAAATTTAAAGTAGGAAAAAAGTTTACGAAATGTTTTTTTAATTTTAGAAAATAAAATGAAAAAATTTTATTTTAGATAAAGAAATAAAAATTTCTAGAACTCATTACAGAAAAACATTAATTAGATAAAAAAATAATTGATTTAAAAACACTGTAATTAAAATTAAGATAGAGAACAATGGAGATTGGAATGCAAGATGGCCAACAAGTTGTGTAGATAGAGAGAGAATAGTTGAGTTTCTGCACGCCCTTTGCCTGAGTCAGTTCAACCACTAGAATGGAAAAATAGCACAAGATATTTTAGTGAAGAAGAAATATATTTAACTGGTGGGTAAAGGCTCACACAAATAGATATTAGATCCCTGCTGTGGAGTTTAGAACCACAAACAGTCAAAGGAACTTAAAAGAATTGTTCGGGTGTTATAATGGAAATTGCCGAGTAGACTCTTCTCTCTCTCTCGTCAGTTTTCCTGTTTTTGCTGGAGCTGGAAAAGTATAATATCAGAATGTAGAGTTGGTGATAGAACATTTTTGCCTACCTGAATGCCTGCTGTGGAGTCATGGATAGTGAAGGACTAAAATCAAAATAAGCTGTTACTTGTGTAGTGCACTGGAATCTTCATAAGACTATCTAGCTAAAGATGTACGCATTTCAAATTACCGGTAATATAAATTTTTGTATTAGTGTTTGGTTTATTTTAAATATTATCATCAACAAAATGTATATGTACATTTAGTTCTTCTTATATATATTTGTGTGATTTAATAACATTTTATTTAAAAAAGCAGAATAATAAAATATTCTGTCATTTTTTTATATATAATGTATTTTACCTCGGCAGAAGCACAAAAAGGCATTCTAAATTAGATTAATGTTTTTGTTTTATTTTGTTGTAAAGAAAATCAGTAAATCGTTTTTATTTTGGTTTACTTAAAAAAAAAGTAAATTAATTGAAACTAAACTCAGCTTATAGTTTTTCTTTTTTTCACATTTTCCTTTTTTTCAATCCGAATAGGAATAGCATAGCGCATACATGTAGTCATGTAATTGGGATGAGATGATTGAAATAACATGTATATTTAAGTGGGAGAGAGAGTGTTTATGTAATCTAGAAACACTAATTTAGAACGCTAAAGAAGTTTTATTAACAGAGGTGGGTAGAATTGGTTGAATAGAATTCTCATGTCCTTTCCCTTTTATTAAGCGACTAGCAAATATATATATATATCTAAACGATTATGTAAAGATCGATAATATAAGGGAAATTCTTTTTTATCTAAATTTTTACCTGTTTTTGTGAGAGCTTTGTGGCATGAGAATTTAGATATTTGTATTTAATTTCAGGCTTGATTTTTTAAAAAAAAAACGGATTATTATTCCATCTCAATCTTTTGTTTGTTACTTGGGGAGTTAAAAATATCATTATAAATTGTGTCTTATTTCAATCTCCATATTGGTGGGCTCATCTCACGGACATTGCCGGATAATTCCGGAAATCATTATATGTCAACCTATTAGTGACTTGACATAAGCATTATGCTCCATGTTTTTGAACTCAGATCACGCTCTGCAAACGAGTTCCTTCCCACCCTACTATGTTTTAGGGCCAGAGTGCTATCCAGCCTCATTTTGTCATACACTCCTCATAGAGATAAAATATCTCTGGAAAACTGCTTGCCAAGAAAAGGGAGAAAGACACCGTATCTCTGAGTAATAGATTTAGTTAGTACAATGGTTTTATTAAGCCTGATTATTTTTTATGCTCAAAGCACTATGCAGAAACTGGTAAAGGGGGGGGGGGTTCAAATTTAAGTTACAAGCTATGTTTTTGTTATAGCTCCAAGAACATCTATTTAATGAGTAATTTGTTGTTTTTTTGATTTTTTCTTGCTTTCTCTGCCACCTCTGATGGTCCTTTTTACTCTCTCTTTCCAAAAATCATTCATCCCATACCAAGTAAATATAATACAATTTTGTGAACTAAACCGATGTTTACTGCCTATATGTACTTATTGTCAGTCCATTGATGCTTTTGGATAGACCAAGAAGTCAATGACCGCCTCATTAGATAGTGATCTTGTATTTTTCTTTGTGTATATAATAAACTTTAATTCTTTTGTGAACAATAAATCTTCTGCTTTATTTTAATACATTCACGTATCACTTATTCTTATTTGTAATTTCCTCCTTCAAATCTTATCTCTCCCTGACCACCGGGCATATATTGAGAAGAAATTCTAGTGAGGTTATGGAGAGTAAGTCGCTTAGTGGAAATCTGGAGGAGTGGGTGAGGTTTGAACCCCTCAACCTGCATCTCTAAATTGGGTTAAAGCAGCTCTACTTTTCATACCATTACACTAGTTACAACGTATTAGATTGATTTGTAGATTTGCTTGAACTGATTACAATATTTCTGAAAAATAAGGGGAAATCATATCCCCAACTGGATGATGATGAATGGTTTTAGGATTTGATGTTTCTTACTGATACCATGCAACATTTACAAACACTTAATTTAGCATTATAGGTAAAAGATAAAATAATATCTGACTTTTACCAGAACATATTTAGTTTTCAAATAAAAATTCAACTTTTTCAAAATGACATTAAAAATAAAACATTAGATCATTTTCTTCATCTTAAAAAAATCTGTGCAGATATTAAATTAGAAAAACTTAATGAGTATCAAGAAAAGTTAGAAGAAATATTAACGGAATTTAATAATAGATTTGAAGACTAAATATTTTAAATCAACTCTTGTTGTTTTATGAAAATCCATTTGCTATTGATATCATTCATGATGGGTTTCCTATATCCAATATAATACTGGCCGAAAAAGCAGCTAGGGAATTAGAATTATTAGAAATGAAAGAAGACCAAGCTTTGCTATTACAATATAAGTTGACACCGATCTATGAATTCTGGAAATTTGTGCGGGAATCAAAGTACCCACAATTAAAAAAGGCTGCTTATCAAATTATTTCAATTTTCAGGACAACTTATTTTTTGTGAATCTTTTTACTCCAGTATGAAATTTATAAAATCAAAATATCATGCAGAACTAACAAATCAGCATCTAAAAGAATTGCTGCAGATGGGCGTGACAAATTATACACCGAATTTTAAAAATTTGTCACAGCAAATATAATAAATAAATATACTTTTTTTTATTATATTCAATTTTTAATATATATATAATTTAGTTTTATGTATTTATTTTAATGTTCAATAAATATACCCAAATACAAATAGTATTTGTTCATTTATAATATAACCTTATTTAATATTTAGTTGCGGTTTTCGAATAATTTCAAATTTTCAAAAGTGGCTCAGACTAACCAAGAGCTTGGCCACCCCTCATATATAGTAAGGAAGATCTACTATTGCAACATATATATATACTCTATTTTTCTTAAATTTTGCTAGACTTATTGTTTAAGAATCAGACGGAGGTAAATTTAGGGAAATATTTCAATGATAAAAATATTTGACCTTATCTAAAGAAAGTCCAATAATTAAATAAAAGCAAGATATAAATTTCCCTCCCTCTGATTCTAATTTGTGTTTTTTTTATTTGCTATTTAAATTTGTCTATTCAAATCTGTTACTTCAAATACGTAATCTGAGCCATTAACACAATTACGAATGGTTCATAAACATTTTTTAAAGATAAAACTTACTTTAACAAAATAAAAATTAAAAACTTTATTTACTTTTAGATACTGCATATATGTGATTATAAACAACTTTGTTTTAAAATAAATTTAATGTTTGAAGTTAAAAAAATAAAACTTTGTTTCTTTTTTTTCTTTTGACAAATAAATACGAGTACTGCATGATATGATAATTTAATTCTTTAAATATTTTAACTCAATATTAATATTATAACATCGTAGGCTATTGTATCAATAATTTCTTTATATATGTAAGACCTATAGACAGATCTCTAATTAAGCAGGGATTAATTTCTTTATAAAATCTTTTATTATATAACATAACTGCATAGGCCTTGATTTAGCCTATAGCAGGGGTGGCAATTGTTTTGGCTTGGGGGGCCACTTTGTGGAAGTGGAGGTTAGTGGAGGGCTACATTGGGGGAGGGGCACTTTGTGAAAGTGAAGATTAGTGAGGGACCACACCTTTTTTTTATGACACAATAAAGATTCTGCTTTATTCTCTGTATTACCAAAGAAATATTTGTTTGTCCATTTTTCATTAAACACACAACATTTATCACCGATTTTACGTTTTTTGGAGTGTTTATCATTTCACTAAAGTTGGAAATTTATATATTTACTGTTGCAAAGACAAAATTGAAATTATCCAGATCAACTAGAACACTGTACATCATATCTACACTGCATATGTATTGATGTGGCTGTCCTAATGGAAAATATGAGACGAATTCTTCGGTCATGCATGGGAAGGAAATCTTGGTTCAAGGAGGATTTTTCTGACTAAGTTGGCAGGCCACAAAAAAACTCTTAGTGAGCTGCATTTGGTCTCTTGGCCATTATTTTCCCACTCCTGGCCTATAGAATAGATATTCGCATATGATGAACTTATGGCATGACTATTTACATTTTATAGATTTAAATTTAAGTCCCCATTTTTATTATTATATATAAATATAGCATTACTGGGTTGTCTAATTTCTTTATCTTACTGCATTTTGTTCAGCAGGCATATATCCCTGCTTCAAAAATTTAATTTGACTGGTTCATTCTAAATAAGTTTCATGCAAAATGTGGGAGCATTTCTTTCATTTTCCAGACCCAGTGGGTCTTATTTCTTGTTACCAGTGCAGTGGATCATTCCTACCAGTTAATGAGAATTATTAAGGGTCATATGAAGATGCTCATTTCTTCATTTCACAACCCATTCAACTTCACAAAAGCAAATATTTTCCCATTGTAGCCTTATTATAAGACTTGGATATGGCATCATGGAGATGATCATATTCCAGTCTACCTCGTTATGTGTTTATTACTTTAGCAACTCATTACTGCCCTCCTTATCCCCTATGTATCTGGAAGCCTGAATATTTCAGCATTTATTGATCATGATCACGCGAGTTATGCATATATCTATTTAGCCATATTTTCTAGAATTAATTAAACTTACCTTATTTTAATTATTATCATGTACCTAGTTAAGGGCTATCTGCCCCAAAGGTCAAATTTGTTCATCATCCAAGGTCCCTTATTTATACATCCACTATACTTTGTAATTCCATGATCTTATTAGTTTAGCAACCTAATTAAGCAGTAGTCATTTCTTTTGCTTATTTATTTGTAACTTTCTTAATAAAAAAGTGTTTGTATTTTATATATACATTGCATTGGGTGTCTTGTTTGCCACAGGGAAGTGATTTGGTTAATAATCTAGTTTTAAGAGTCTCTACCTTTCCCTGATCATTGAGCCTTAAAAAAAAGAAGTAATATGTAAATTGGAATGAATTGTAGTGGTGAAGTCATCCTGGTAGTGATTTTGCAGATATCAGCTCATCCTGACCATTACAATATATACTACTTTTTTATAAATCTCTCATATACATTTTAATATATTTTTTATATAATTCCTCCTTTATTTTTCAACAGTTTTGACTGTCCTGCAGTCTCCATCAGAACTACAACATTTAAACATATAATCATGTAACCATTATTTTATATACATATAAAAATACATATTTTACATTATTATTCATAATCATATTTTATTTTTAACTCTATACCTTAATTTCACTTTTCTAATTATTATTACTTTTTTTCTTCTTTTCTATCTATCATTGTACATTATTGTTTAATATATCTCTATTACTTTTCTATTTTATTTTTTGTTTTAATACCTATTAATCTAATTTCTTTTTTCCTTTCTATTATTTATTTATACTTATTCTTTTATTAATAATTTTTATTTAATACTATCTTTTATTTCTTCTTCTTTTCTATCTATCATTGTACATTATTCTTTAATATATCCATTACTTTTCTATTTTATTTTTTATTTTAATACCTATTAAACTAATTTCTTTTTTTTATTTCTATTATTTATTTATGCTTATTCTTTTATTAATAATTTTTATTTAATACCACTTTTATCAATTATTCACATTTTTAATTTGCTTATTCATTTTACTCACCCTTTTATAACCTTCTTCCTTTTTACATTTATAACCAATTCTTTTTAAATTTTTTAGTTTTCTTTTTCATATAACCCCTTTAATATAATTTCCTCTAGTATCAATTTCTTTAACTTTTTTTCCTATTTTTTAAACTTTTTATTTGTAAAAAACTTTATATATATATATATTGAAACACTTCTGTTACATAGCACACAATAATGTAGTGTGTGTGCACAAATATAAAGTTGAAAGGAAAAGTAGAAATAAGCACAGAATTTTGTAAATATTTTCTACATGTCACTGGGAGCAATAATTATAAAGGATTAAATAATTCTGAATGCAAAATAAAATTTCATTATGAAATAAATAATTAAAAAGGTTTAAATAAATATTAATATTGTATTCTGATTTTGAAATTAAAAACAAGCCTGGTAAACTGATAAATGTAAAAATTTATATTATCTATTTTGAAATCTTTTTAATTAATTGGTAAATTTCTATTTATGTAGAAATCTTTGTATATCATACTTTGATAAAAATTTCAAAGTTGCTTTCAAAAGGATTAAAATTATTTTTAATCAAGATAAAAAGATAAAAAAGTTTTTAATGTAGTGTTTTTGTTATCTCAGCTGACCATATAAAAATAGTTTGGCTAGTAATTTTTTAGAAGAGTTGGCAGTAATTAGCTGGTTAGAATAGTTGGCTAATAATTTTTTGTAAGAGTTGGATAATAGTTTGGCTAATAATATTTTGAGAAGCAGTTGGCAGTAATTATAGCTGACTAGAAGTAGCTAGTTAGCAAAGTACTCCAGATCAGGACAGAAAACTAATATGAATCAGATGTAGCTGAAGTCAAGATAGAAAGAGGCAGCTGCTACTGGTTCACTATGATGGAGTTTTGATTCATAAAGCCTGATCCTCCTTTCTGTATTCATTAGCCTGAACAAATGTGGGCAAAACAGTTTTCTGGCCTGAAATCCATCAAATCCTGGACAGAAGCAGGATCACCAACAGTTACCTGATTATATTTTCCATGATGATGACACCCAAAGAGAATCTCAGCTTGCTGAAGAATTCATTATATGTATCCTATGTCAGCTATATGCAGAGAAGCACAGATGAACATATATACATCTGATGGTGAGTAACAATATATATAAAGATAATGAAATTTTAAATAATTCTTTAGTAAAAATGACATTTTTAAAGCTATATTTCAAATTTAAAATGTTATAATCAAGAGCAACCTATGATAGTGATATCTACATAGAAAGAACAATGTCATTTTAAATTTTATAAATAATGTGTATAACAAGTAAATAATTTTGCTTGAATATAAATTAAAAAGACAAGCTAAGAGTAAAAAATTAATTCATGGATGATCCTTTTTTTAAAAAAAAAAGAGAAACTCTTTTTAGATAATAAAAAAGTATGCCTGCTGTATTATTTTATAGACATTTATAAATTTTAATTTTAATCAACAGTGACCTGTCAAGGGAGAGACTATTATAGGGTAGTACTTTTTGTTTTTAAGGGGAAAAACATTTAAAATCTAAGTTTAAAGATGATATAACCAATAAATCAAATCTTTGTTAGAGTAACCTGTCAAGACTGATTTTATTTTTTTTTTTAAAAAAAGGAAAAGAAAAAGTCTTTATTATTAAAGCAGTGAAATTTATGTATATTTTTGAAAGGAAATTAATTATGTCATTTTTAATAATTTTATTATTTTGATAAATTCAAATATGATAGATGAATTTTATTTATGTACCACACTTATGTGAATATATATCTATATGTTTAAGTAAACCTACATTGAGGTATTTATATCAGTTAAGTGATAACTGAAAAAAGTTTTTGGTACTGTTTGGTGCACTGTACTGTGCCACCAGGTGACACTGCAGTGCCCATCAAGAACCATACAAACAATAAATTTCTATCAAAAAATTTGCTCAAAAATAAAATATAAATTACAAAAAATTGAAATTGGTGAAATACATACCCCCCTCCTGCATGAAGAAATCACTCAAAAATAAAATACAAATTACAAAAGACAAAATCAGTAAAATACATAAAACACAATTCCCCCCCCCCCCTGCATGAAGAAGTCGCTTAAAAAGTAAGTAAAATACAAATTACAAAAACAGAAATCCCCTGACAAATTTCTAAATCTCAAAGAAAAAATGTGGATTGCATTATATTAAAAGTTGCAAATACTTACAACAGATAGACATCATGGGAAATTTGTCAAATTTTGAGGCTTTTGGAGCAAAATTATTTAGAGAAGCTTGTTCAAACAGATTGCAGCACACTTAACTAATAACGGCAGATTAAAAAAATACAACAACGATGGCATAATTTAACAGCAAGCTTTAGAAAACAATTATTTAAATAAAGTTGCCAAATGAAATGTGACATAATAGACCTCTCACATTAAAAGATATAATTGCTTGGCAAAATGAAATGTGATGTAAGAGACTGTTCACATGAAAAATATAATTACTTGGGCTGAAAAATTTTATCAAAATGGAATGTAATTAAAGTAGTCTTTTGAAATACCTGCTTTGTTTTATTATGATGTATTAATTATTTTGGAGTGCTAGAAATACAATTTGTTGGGATGATTTTTATTTTTTGATGGTGTTAATATGGATTTTTTTTACACAGATGAATACATCATGGGCAAAAAAGAATATTCAAATTTTGAAGCTTGGCTATAACAAACAATGGTAATGCAGCATCTATTGAGCCACACCATTCAATGGTGCTGTTTCTATGATAAAGCACATAAATATGCTGTTTACAAGGCCGCTCATAGATCTTACAGCCTGTAAACTTTTCAAACACTAAGATGCTGAAGTGCACCCTTACCCCAACATCTCTAGCATGTTGAACATTATTAGCGATGAGTATACGACACTCTCTCTAGATATTACTCTTGACTATTGTACAGCATATGATATGAAGATTTCTGTACTTGTAATAATGAAAAGTTTATTGAACGGATTTATTTATTCTTTTTGCTTCAATGTATTTTAATTGATGTGAGTTGGTAAAAATTGTAATGAATTGTCAAATGCCCCTACTTTCCTTGTCAGGGGTCAGAATTCATGAAATGAGGAGTGTAAATCATGATTCGGCAAAGTTCACAATCAAGTCGCGCACTTTCCAAGACTTTTTCAAGATCTAAACAACAGTTCAATGGCCGTCGACCATTCGGCATTGTAGTTTTGGGATTAACCTGCTACAGAAGGCAAATGTGTTGGCCTTCCTTCAACCCCAAAAAAGAAAATATTTGACACAGCCAGAAAAAAACTGTCTTTTGTGGTCGTTTATTGAAATTAAGGCATTGTCAAACATCTGGAATGGAAGGTCCATCATGTCGATGGCAATGAAGGATTCCATTTGCTCATGGGATGGGTTTTGAGGGCTGGTTGGGAATCGCTTTTTCCCACAGTACAGCTAATTGATTCTTTAATTTGGGATTAGCTTACAGTGAAGTGTATTACAGCTGACTTGGAAAGGTGTCAAAACACCACCGTAAGGAATATGACCACAGGTCTTAGAGAGGTCTGTCTAGAAAGCCTTGCTTCTCGATAAACAAAACAAACCAAAAAAAGTTTTTTAAAAAACAATCAAAAAAGACTTCGTTTAAAAAAAAAAAAACAAAAAAAAAGTTGTTTCTTTAAAAAGAGAGAGAGAGAGACCGGACAAAAAGAAATAATGTTTTGTTGTTTTAAAAAATAAAAAAAAGACGGAATATTTTTAAAAACCAAAAAAAAAAAACCATTTTTTGATTTTTAAGAAAAATATATACATCAAACTGGTTATAAAAAAATAATAATAATAACAAACAACAAACAAAAAAAAAAGTAAAAAAATTCAAACCAATCCAAAAATTAAAACCATAAATCAAGAAAATTTGAAAAACAGCCCAGTAACGTTATATCTATTTGTTTTTCACTAGCAACAGCACCATTGGATGGTATGGCTCAATAGTTACTGTATTACCCAAACAATTATTTAAATAAGGTAGTTCCACAAAATATTAATCCCAATGCAATTTCAAAGTAGGCAAAAAGATTATTCAAATTTTGTGGCTTTTGCAGCAAAGTTATTTAGAGAAGCTTGTTCAAATACCTATAATGGAAGATATATTTATTATGGCAATATTTTTTTAATTGATAATTATTTATTATTAATACTAAAAATAATTGAATTATTACTACTAAAATCAATATGGAAGCCTTATACTTTCAGTATCAGATATTGCGCTACTACATTAATCCACACAGGCTCCTACTGTTAACATTCCTACTATTAGAAATTTATTCAGAAGAGAACTTTTGTAAATGAAATTATTTCTGGTAGATATTTTATTTTCTACATAACCCTTTAAAAACCAAAAGTATAATGTAATGCATTCATTGGGATCATCTAAATGCCTTTACTTATTTATATTTTTTATTCTGAAGTTCACTGAAAAGTAAAGAAGAGAAATAATTATTTGGATTTGTTTTGGAATAGAAAAATATTTAAGATCAACATAATCTATTGCATTCTTGTGCTATAATGTTGGTATGCTATCATATATATAAGTCATATTAATCACAAATTTTACTCAGAAGGAATACAAACTAGTAGACTGTTGAAAAACTTCCATATAGTAATAGTATAATTTCACTTTTTGCATCTATTATGACTGAATGTATATCTAAATATTTTTGACCATACAAAAAATGTATCATTGATATAGCAAAGTCAGTCATTAGGTAGATGTAAAGTAATATGACTAATGTAAATGTTACTAGCCAGGGCTAACAGTGGTGAGCCCATTGCTATTCCTTGATTTTGTTGGAAGAATTCTGTTGCATAGAAAATATGTTATTGTTATACAGAATGTCAGTAATTCTATTATACTATCAACAGGAAGAGTTGTTCTAACTTGAAGTGGTTAACATTTAATCCCTTTTTACAATAGACTATACTTTATCACAAGGTGCAGTTATGAATAAACTTTCTACATCAAAGCTTATGAATATGTCAGTTTTTTCAAATTTTCATGTTCTTAATTCTACAAAGTACTTATTATCTTTAAACTGACAATTTCTATAAAGCAATATTTGGTTAAGATGCACTAAAATAAGTTATTTTGAAATGAATAATGTGTTATTCATTTCAGTTCCAGCAATGTGGTTTCACACATGGATAAGAGATTTTTAAATATTTAAAAATTAAAAATATATTTTTAAAGCAATATATTGCAAATAATTCAATTAAATAAAAGATTAAGAAAAATAATTTAGACAATTAAAATGTTATGCAAATCAATAAAAGAAAAATGAAAACAAAATTGGAATGAGCTGTTAAAAAAATAATAAAACAAACTTATATAATAATCAACTTTTTTTACTGGATTCTCTCTTACTTAGAATGATATCAGATACCAATATGCTTAGCAAATAATAGGAGAAAAAACAACATCTTCTAATCTAACCTGGAGATTTCTAAAGTATATTATAGTCATGTACAAACTGTTTAATATTTATCATTAGGTAGAAAACAAATTTCAGTTATCTTGCTTTGTAAATATTAAATTTAAAAATGACTATTTAGACTTTATCTTAACTGTTTTAAGTTTGTATTTAATATTCATATGCTATATGTTATCTTATGAATTGTTTAAAGTAGAAAGTAAAATTAAAAAAAAAAAGTTTAATTAAAGTTAATTGCATATTTAGTGCATCTAAAGTTAAAAAAAAGGTATTTGTAAACTATTTATTGTACAGCCTGTGGTGGCACTGTTTCTGTGTAAAAACACAGAATAATACCACCTTTGCGGCCGCACCTTACAGCTAATACATGACTAGTGATCGTATTAGCCACTTGAACAAGAGACAATAGATGTAGTGGTTAGAATCCATGGCCAATTTCTTCTGTGCTCCTAACCCTTTGTCTAAAGTAACAATACTAGATGATCATCTAGGTTGCCACTTATTTCATTGCGGCATGAATTCCTACACATAGGGATCAAATTTGTATTCTGGCTCGAATTTAATCTGAGAGTGTGGGCACTGGAATGGTTTGCAACTGTTTGTTAGTTGATGTTGATGATTTTATGTATTTCCCAACTGAGATCTTTTGACCTACTAGTAATTATCAGCGTATTTTTGAGATTTGTCCGAGCTTTTTTTTGCTGTTTGTTATTTGGAAGCCAAAAAAAGTATGTCAATGTCTCTGTCAGACAATTGGAGTTGTTTATGAAAAAATACTGTTTCTGTCGTGACTTGGATGAGAGTAACAAAAGAAGGACAAAATGGCTACCATGTTTTTGCAATTGGGGGATGTCTGAAAAAAGCTAGAAAAAAAAGATGATGCGGTCGATTCCATTTAGTCATACATGGTGAATAAAATTTATTATTTGATTGAAAAGAATCTGTGTTTTGTTTGTGATTCTTTTGATCTGTAAGTCGATTAATTAACATCCAGGATGTCAATGTTCAAAGGGTAGGGCTTTACAGCCAAGTGTGGCAGCGTTTGTCAGACAGCTTCGTATTCTTCTCAAATCAATCGTCAACTTGACACTTCTTTCGGTCGAAGAGAATTGACTCTCTCGATCAATATATTAGTCAAAATACCAAACAATTCTTTTCATTTATAAGCAAATATGGACATCTGAGGCAGAGTTTGTCAGACAGCTTTGACTTTTTTTTTGTTGCTAAATCAATCAACAGCAACCCCCCACATTTTTAACAAATTCAAAAAGAAAGTGTTGATTCTAATTTTAAATAACCAAAAAAAGACTTCTGTTTAAAAAAACAACAACAGTATATTAAAAGGCAAAAAAAAAAAAAAGAAAGTCGTATGTAAAGCAAATTGTGTATATATGAGATATTCCAAAAAAAAAGTTAAAACTGTCCCTTATACTTTGAAATATATCAAATCCAAACCAAAAAAAAAAAAAAGATGTCTGTAAAAAAGAAACAGTAGATTTAGAATGGAAATCCCCCCCTCCCCAAAAAAAGGCATATGTGAAAAATTATGTACTTTTGATATCCAAAAAAAAGGTCAGTGTCCATTATAGTTTTAAATTTATCAAATGAAAACAAAAAAAAAATAATTATGTCAAAAAAAAAAAAAACAATATATTAAAAAAAAAAAAAAAATTACAGTTGTATGATGTCAAAATACGATCTATTAGAGAGAAAAAAAAATCTAGCGGCCCGGTAATGTTATATCGCTCTGTTTTTAACTAGAAACAGTGCCACCAAAGGCTGCACAGTCAATAGTTTACAAATACCAAAAATAACAATAAAAGATTTTCTGTATTATATATTATGTTAAGTTAACTTTGTAAATACTTATTAACCAAATGGTATTTTATAGATATGACCAGTTTTTAAAAAAATAAATAGCGATAATAATGGACCATATAATATCCATTTTAAATGTAATGTATCTACATATAAATCATACATTAAATAATTAGAGTAAATAATTATTATTAGTTTTAAGTTAATAATTTAATGGTAGCCATCAGATTAATTGGTCATAGGTCAACTCTATTTGATTGCTGAGAATTAGGTTTGTGTAGGTAAATTTATATTATATATAAGCAGATGTTTCTGCACTAACAAATAGTTTAAATATATTATAACAGAAATGGTTATTTGGTACGGTTGATTAGTTATTTGTACTTTCAACTATATTTATTTCGATTATTTTATTCTACATTATACTTATTTATTATATCCATTTATTCCTTTCATAACTTTATTTCTATCCATTTATTGTTTACAACTTAGATTCTTTATTATCTTATTTATTATTTTAACCAATTCCATTACAATACAAGCAAAGAGCTAATACAGATACAAATTTACCTTCATATCCATACCCTTGACTGAACCCCAAGGCAATACATACATATTATCTTGGCGTTATTTTTCCCAGCCAAGAACTCTCAGCTGCTGAACAGAACAAACTATTTCAAAGAAACTTAATGAATGTCCAGCGCTTGCTATTTATTTTTTAGAATTGGGATTTCACACGAACAAGCAGCACATAAATATCTTAAACAAATCAGTATGCCCCTTTAAACACTACTTACAGTTTCCCCCCTGTCGTAGCTTGGTGATAGGAGAATAAAGCAAGGATACGAAATTTAATGACAAATATGTTTAATAATAATATTCACACTTTATATAAAAAATTACATTATAATAATAATAATAATAATAAACACACTTATAAATACATGGCTATAATAAATATGAAAATAGATCAGATATTAAAATTCTTAAAGTCCTGTTGATAGAGTTCTATTTTATCAAATCATTAATTTTATATTTAGTTATGAATAGTAGATAAATGAAAATGCATGCATGCTTTTACCTAGGCTTTGTTGTAATTGTCCCATGGGTATTTCTTCCGAGCGCTCTTGATTGACTTCCTCAGTTTGTGGGGTTATTTTCGTTCCAGTTTTGCTTGTTGATTCCTTAGGTTCTCCATTAACTTCCTCCGTTTGTGGGGTTATTTTCATCCAGTTTGCTGATTGATTCTTTAGGTTGAGTTTCAATTGACAGCTACAGAAGCGGCGGTCCCTCTAGCAGGTCAGGCAAAGATCTTACATTGTGAGTCAGTGATGAGATGGCTTGAATCCGAACCCACGTTCTTTTAACACCACTAGCCATGCACTTCTCCCATTTTCTTTTAGCTGTTGCTTCTCTAAAGTCTCTACTAGCAATGCCAGACAAAAATTGTAATTTTATTAATCTCTTTCTTTGTTCATTGTTTTTAAAATTTTTAATTAAGACTTAGATTTCCAACCAATTCTTATCATTATGTTTCTTTATTTAATTAGTGGCTGGAATGTAAGTCCCAATTAATTTAACAGATCAGGCAAAGATCTTCCATTGATAACATTTCTTTGTCCGTGGAATTTAATTTGTCCAACAGACTTTCACACCTACGGCCATATTGTTTTTCCTTTTATATATCACATATTACATTTTATTTAAATTTACAATTCATTCATTTTTTTTTCACATTTGTTTTTACATTTATTTTAATTTGTTATAATATATTTTTTAAAAGAGAGAAGAAATGCATTTTCTTTTATGCATCCACTTCCCCTCTCCCACAATAAACAAAAATAACTTTCTAGCATTTGACTTACAAGAGAGAAAGAGGCGTATTTCTTTATTTATGCACCCCCCTCCCCTTCTCTTACTATTACAAAATCCACAGTAATTTTGTCATTAGAATTTCAATTTTTCTTTTCCTTTCTTTCTTTTTTTAAAAAAATTTATTAGCTAATTTATTTCACCTTTATTACTTTCTAATTTTATTAATAACTATATATGTGTGTCGACGACTTTACGTGGTCGTCACAATATCTATAACCATGTTGGGAGAATTCATTTCTATTTTGTTTTAATAAATTAGAGATCAGTCTCAACATAGTTACTGTTCTATAAAGATTTAGTGACTATGTTTTTTCCATTTTAATAATATGCATATGTCTATACCAAAAATGGTATGAAGCATATAAATGTATTATATTTATAGGTTTATCCATATGTAGAGTTATATTTTAAGTTTGTTAAAGTCTGAGATGGCTCTTTGGCAAATGTTTTCAATTCTCTATAATTGTATTAATATTATATTGTAATTAAAGATTAAGATTAAATATAGCAAAGAAATTTTGACATTTTATAAGTAATTATTGTTTTTTTGCATGTGTATAAAATAAAACAATAATATATAAGATAAATGGCATTGTTAAAATAAAAGTAATATAATTTTCTACTTCTTCTTTTCTTATGTATTGATTTCTATTATAATATATCATACCATTTACACCTTCTTATACACTTTATCAATACTTTTATTTGTTTTATTTGTATTACACTAACAGTTTCGACTGTCCTGCAGTCATCATTAGAGCTACAATATTTAAATATATAATCATATAATTCTTTCATTTATCCACATATTTATATACATAATTAATACACAATATATAAACAAAAATAACTAAAGAAAAATAATTATACATTTTAATATGACCTTTATAAATAATCATTTTCCATTTTATTATCTTATTTTCTAAATAATTTTACTAATATTTTATATTAATTTATTTTATAACACTTTATTTTATTTATTTTTATTTTTAAATATTATCTAATGTAATAATTATAACTTTAAAATTTATTTTATTATTTAATGCATATTATTATCATTTTTCTTATATTATAAAATCAACTCCTAATTTTATCTTATCTTTATTAAATATTTATATGAATTTGTAATGTGGTTAAAGTCAATTCATAGAAATATTTAATAAAGATAAGACAAAATTAGGAGTTGATTTTATAATATAAGAAAAATGATAATTATATGCATTAAATAATAAAATAAATTTTAAAGTTATAATTATTACATTAGATAATATTTAAAAAATAAAAAACAAAAAAAAATAAAGTGTTATAAAATAAATTAGTATAAAATATTAGTAAAATTATATAGAAAATAAGGTAATAAAATGGAAAATGATTATTTATAAAGGTCATATTAAAATGTATAATTATTTTTTTTTAGTTATTTTTGTTTATATATTGTGTATTAATTATGTATATAAATATGTGGATAAATGAAATAATTATATGATTATATATTTGAATATTGTAGCTCTGATGTGACTGCAGGACAGTTGAAACTGTTAGTGTAATACAAATAAAACAAATAAAAGTATTGATAAAGTGTATAAGAAGGTGTAAATGGTATAAAATAAAAGTAAGTTATATGTTAACTGATAATTATATTTTATAATTAAATTTTTGTTGTTATGATGTGTTGTCTTTAAATGTAATATTGTATAGTTTACATCCATTCATCAGGAGTAATTTGTATTCTTTATGATTTAGTGAGGGATTGCAAATAGGAGATCTGTAGCAGTCATCATTATCCTATTAATAAAAGTTTTTTAAAATATATGTTCCAGTCTATTTCTAAAGTCAAATGGTACCATATAAAATATATAAATAAAAAATATATAAATCATTAAAACATGCTTAGATTAACCATTTCATAGTAAATGCCACTATAATGGTTAAACTAAGCATGTTTCAATGATTTACATTTTTTTATTTATATAATTTATACAAGTACTATCTGACTTTAAATATCAGGAAATTAGACTGACATATTTTAACAAACTTTTATTTAATAGAATAAGGATGGCTACAACATAGCTTCTATTTGCAATACCTGGCTAAATTATAAAGAACACAAGTTACTCCCGATGAATGGATGTAGACCACACAATAATACATTTAAAGACAATACATCATTACAACAATACATTAATTACAAAATATAATTATCAGTTGACATATAATTTACATTTTTTAATAAAGCCTTTTCTCCAATTTCTTTTACTTGTTTCATTTCATACACATGCAGGAAAACAATAATTACTTATAACAATTTTATGGTTTCTTTGCTAATTTTCAATTACATTATAATATTAATACAGTTATAGAGAACCAAATATATTAGCTCTCTTGTAAACTTTGCACTTTAATGAACTTAAAATATAATTCTACATATGGATAAATCCATAAATATAAAACATTTACTTAACTCGTATGTTTTCTAGTATACATATTTGCATATACTTAATATGTGATAAACATAACCACTTCACCTTTCTAGAACAATAACTATAAACAATGGCCACCTTTAGGTCTGAATGCTGATTTAATAAAACTATGACATCTACAAAGATGGATCAGTTTGAGTCTGATTTATTAAAACAAAATAAGAATAAATATTCCCATACAGCTGCAGATATATTTTAAACTATTTGACAGTGAAGAAACAACTGTATTTATAACTAAGATTATCTTACACCAATTCTAATTCTCAGCAATTAAAAGCAGCACTGACTACAGACCTGTAAACCTAATGGGTACAATTAAATTATTAACTTAGAGCTATTAATAATTATTTATTCTGATTATTAACTTTTGGAAGATTTATGCATAGATACATTACATTTAAAATGAATATCTTCCATTATTCTCATTATTTATTTATTATTTTTTTAAACTGTTAATTTCTACAAAATAACATTTGGTTATCATATATTAATAAAAGTTTCTTAGAAAATTAACATAACATATATAATACACTGTGAATCTTACATTTTTTTTTAATTTAGCTGCATTAAAATGCAACTAACTTTAAAACTTTCTTTTAAAAAATTTGCTTACTACTTTAAACAATTCATAAAATAAGATATAGTATAACAGTATTTAAATACAAGCTTTAAACAATTAAAATAAAGTCTAAATAGACCCCTTTAAACATAAGACTTAACAAACCAAGATAACAGTAATTTGTTTTTTTTTCAGATGATAAATATTAAACTGTTAATATATGGCTATAATATACTTTAACAATATCCATCAATCTTTCACTACACCTCCCAAATAATTTGTAGCAGTAATGATTTTTCTTTATATGTTAAGATGTGAAATGCAAATAGTTCAGAAAGTCCATTTAAATAGTTGAGTTGATTTTCAAATGGCAACCTCTTGAAGTCTTAACTTGTACCTGCTTGTATACTGAACAATTGCTCATGTTAGTTGTTATATTATTTATTATTTCATTATTCTCTTTTATTGACATTTATTGACTGGTTAGTGTTAAACTTTTCCATGTCTATAATATCATTTTTAGGGTAATGCTGCATCTCTACATTCTTTTTTGGTCCATTTCTTTCATAATTTATATATAATGCATGCATCTACTTTTCTATATTTTCAGTTCTTTTTATGAAATCTTCCATCATGTCAGTTTTTAGTTTTATAATTTATATCCAGTTTGTCTTGTATTACTTGATTATAAAGTTTTACTTAACTACCATTTATGTTTTTTGCTGATTTATTTGAGGTATCATCATATCCTATGTTTACTTCTAATTTCTTGAAATGAATTCAATACACTCTCAAACTCTTAATAGTTTGATTGCCAAGTGTGTTGCATTTTTCAAGTCTTCTGTCTATCTCATCTTTATTTTTTAGAATTTTTTACTGCATTTTTATTTATATGATCATGGTTTTCTTCCATACTTTGCTTTATTTACCCTTTCTGTCCAGCTATCTTATGCTAATTTCCCCTTAGTTTATTGGTCTAATTTTTCTAACTTTTGGTCAAAATGGTTTTTCATCATTAATTCCATATGTTTTGCATCCCTTAATTCCATATGTTATGCATCTCTAAATCTCTCTGTTTTGATTATGTTTCACCTTTAAATCTCTCTGTTTTTGATTATCTTCAGTGCTTGATTTTATTTGTTTTTGATTATGTTCAATCTCTTCAAATAAAGTAATAATCATCTGCACCATGTTTAATTGTAATGATATTGCAGTATTCTCAGAAATTTTTATGTTTTCATTAATGTCCTTATAATCTACCTGTCTATAATCAACACTGCATTTGATTGCGGAGAATTAGATTTTGTGTTGTGAATGTATAGTATATATATGTAGTTGTTTGTTCATTATCAGACAATTTAAATAGATCTGTATCCACATGGGAAGATTCATTTTTATTTTTTTTAATAAATTAAAGATTGGACTCAAAGCAAGGCATCCCTATAAAAGTTTGAATTTGAAGTAAACTAGCCATTCTTTATAGTTATTCTTGTTGAAAATTGTATCAGATATGCTTATACCATATTAAATATATGCATGTCTAGACTAGAAAACTTATAAGTCTAATAAATGTTTTATATTTATGAGTTTATCTGTATGCAGCATTATATTTTAAGTTTATGAAATTCTGGGTTTTTCTGTATGGTAAATATACTTGATTTTTATAACTGTATTAATATTATAGTGTCTTTGAAGATTAACGTTATATTTAGAAAAAAACCTAGGACATTTTATAAGTAATTATTGTTTTCCTGTATGCATATGGAATAAGACAGTCTTATGTAAGAGATTGGACAAAAGGGTTTGTTAAAAGAAAAATAAGTTTTATGTCAATTGACAATTATATTTTATAATTAAACTATAATATTATGATATGATAGCCTCTTTAAATGTAATATTGTATAGTCTACACTCATTCACTGGGATAATTTGCTTTTTTTTTTTTATCTAATCAGATATTTCATGTAGGAGCTGTATAGTGGTCATCATTATCTTATTAAATAAAGGATTGTTAAGATCTATGTACGGTTTATTTTTTGATATTTAAACTCAGGTGTCATATGTATAAATTATATAAATAAAAAAATATAAATCATTGAAACAGTGATGTCATAGAATTTACTTTATTAAAGCTCACGCTGAAAATGTACAATACAAATTTTAATTATAATACACAATACAATGCACAATATAACAGTCCTGTATACAATCTTTTTATTATCAAAAATGTAAAGAAGTTTAATCCATTATGCTGATTTTATAAATATTCAAATAAATAATACAATATAACATAATATACAATATTTTTATATAACAGCAATAATAGAGATAGATAGATAGATAGATAGATAGATAGATAGATAGATAGATAGATAGATAGATAGATAGATAGATAGATAGATAGATAGATAGATAGATAGATAGATAGATAGATAGATAGATAGATAGATAGATAGATAGATAGATAGATAGATAGATAGATAGATAGATAGATAGATAGATAGATAGATAGATAGATAGATAGATAGATAGATAGATAGATAGATAGATAGATAGATAGATAGATAGATAGATAGATAGAAAGGTAGGTAGGTAGGTAGGTAGGTAGATAGATAGATAGATAGATAGATAGATAGTAAGGATGAGTTACAACTCTTTACAAACCATCCAATGATTAGGGCACTCTCCTAATTGGAGCCATATATATATAGGTTGTTTTCTCGTCCTTGGTGTTCACCACAGGATGGCATTGATGCTAATCAAAAACATATACATATAACGATTCCGGGTCGGACCTAAATGATCGATTTGATCTAAAAAGATCTGATTTCTTAGATTTGTAATAAAATATTCTACTAACTAATACTATTATATGATGTTAGTTTTTTTCATTTTTGTAAATTTTTATTAATCTTACATTGTTTTTGAGTTTGTGTGTGTGTGTCTTTAAAGTTACGGTGTTTTTCTAATTTTTTTTTTTTTTTTAGACTTTACATGTGTCTTTTTAAAGTTACAGTCTTTTTTTTTGTAAGAGTAAATCAATAATTTTATTCAAAAGCAAGATATAATAAGTAAATGTTTATTAATCTTATCTTGTTTTTGAGTTTGTGTGTGTGTCTTTAAAGTTACGCGGCTTTTTCAAATTTTTTTTTTTTTTTGGACTTTATGTGTGTCTTTTTAAAGTTACAGTCTTTTTTTTTTGCAAGAGTAAATCAATAATTTGATTCCAAAGCGATACGTAATAAGTCAATGTTTATTAATCTTAGATTGTTTTTAGTTTGTGTGTGTGTGTGTCTTTAAAGTTACGGGGCTTTTTCTCATTTTTTGGGACTTTATGTGTGTCTTTTTTTAAAGTTACGGTATTTTTGGTCAAGAGTAAATCAATTATTTTATTAAAAAAGCAAGACGTAATTCTAAATCTATCAAAAGTAACGTCATTTATATACTACAATTTAGAATTGATACCCGACTACTATTAGTAAGGACCGTCATCGAAAGATTCGATTTAAAAATGATACCTGACTAATTTCCATTTTCTTTTTTTTGGGGGGAGGGAGAGTAATAAATCAGAAAGTGAGTTTCTTTTTTTGGGGGGGGGGTAAATCTTGTGTATATATAAAAACAAACAAACTGTAATTCAAATACTCCATTGAAAAAATCAAAACCCCATTGAATTTGCTTTTTTTTTTTAAAGACAGTAATTAATCAGGAACTTGTTGTTTTTGTTAGTGTGTAGATATAAAAACTAATCTTATTTTGAAATAATAAATGTAACCAAAAAAAGTAATAATACCCGACTAATTTTATTTTTTCAGACAAGTAATTCCTAATAATTAGACACTGGGTTGTTTTTGTTCGTGCATATATATATATAGCAAAAGTAACTGGTCACGGACAAATTCTCATGAAAATGGTACGTTTGCATGATCCTTGAATTTTTTTCCATTTGGCACCCTTAAAAGCAATTTTTGAGGGTTACCCCATTGTAATGGAATCTTCAGGACATTATTAATAAACTTACAACAGTAAAGTAAGTTACAACACATTAAAAAAATAGACGTCTTATCAAATTTTAAAAACTACGACCGCTTCAAATACACACACTCTCACATGAAACTACAGAGCAAATAGATATTCTATTATTACGAGAAAATGATGAACAAAATCGACTACTATGGCAGCCGATCAAAACATTTCTTTCTCTTTGCTTTTAGCATAGAAAAAAGCCATAACCGGCAGCCATCAAGAACTCTTTCTGAGTTTTATCATAGAAAGAAGTCTCTTTGTATTGACTTCTGTCACTGCCAACCACCTCCTCCATCCAACATAATGTGAGGACTCTTTTCTGCATTTATAACGTGGAAAAATTCCTCTTTTGTTGGGTGAAGGCCCGTGAAATGGTATATTTTTAGGAAATTACCTAAAAATAGTGACATCTTGAGGTAAACACCAAGGATGAGAAAACAACCAAAAATATTTGCCAAACCAATAAATTTCCAAGCAGTTTATCAATATTAGCATTTTTCCTTTCTCACATATATATATATATATATATATATATATATATGCAATAAAAATCTTTTTATTTTAATATATATATAAATTAAACATATATGTATACTGACACTAAAGCAAAACGTGTTATATGTCACTAACTAAAGAAAACTATATCGAAAATTTGTACATAAACCTCACAAAACAATGATGAATTTACATCTAATCACATAGCAACCAACTGTGGAAATGAAATTTAAAATGTTCACAAATGATTATTTTAATCCCTACTATATATTAATTTTTGATCATTAATACTATATATATATAATAAATAAAGTTTGATATCTGTATTCGTTTCACAATATATGTAATATACAAATCAATATATATATATCAAAATACAGTACAATTTATATAAATTATATTCTTTTAGAAGTACTTTCGACTATACACTTTGTAGTCTTTATCAACTATATAATGTTGAATAATCAAAACGAGACAACCCTTAACAATACCCATAGTTCAATTCAACACTATAATAAAATTAAAAATAAAAATATCAAAATGAAATGGATTTCAATGCCATTTATATCAGATGAGCAGGTCAAGTTTATTAGGAAAATTTATAATGGTTTGTGTCATATTGCTTTTTTCTCTACAAATAACATAAATAGATTGCTTAATAATTCTAAAATTCAAAATTCAAAGTTTAATCAAAATTCTATTATATATAGATTGATATGTGGATGCGGCGTACAATACATTAGTGAATCTAAGTGTACATTTGAGAAGAGAATAAAAGAACATATGCTTTTATATAATGGAATTCAAAAAGAGAATCAATATAGAACAGATGTAAATAAACCTTCATCATCTGTTATATTTGATCATAATAAATCTTGTCAATATGGATTTAAATTTGATTATAAAAATATGAAAATTATTCAAATTGAACATTGTCATAATAAACGTAAAATAAAAGAGGCTATGTTGATTTCAAGAAATCGTCAAATGTTAATGAATCGCCAGTCATCAAATGTTAAGATAACAGAATTATGGGAAATCTGAATTGAACTATGGGTATTGTTAAGGGTTGTCTCATTTTGATTATTCAACGTTATATAGTTGATAAAGACTGCAAAGTGTATAGTCGAAAGTACTTCTAAAAGAATATAATTTATATAAAATTAATATATTGATTTGTATATTATATATATATATATATATATATATATATATATATATATATATATATATATATTATGTCTGCCTAACAATGGAAAATGGCATGGTTATATATATTTAAAAAACTGTGCGATATAAAAATAGCATTAATTGTTATAATGTGTTCTGCCTTCTAAGATAATGTAAAACAAAAGCTAATTTTTTTCTGCATAAAAAAATTCGAATACAAAGATGGACATACATATTCAAATTTAAATTTAAAAAAAAAATAATATTAAGAATTATCAGAAGCCAAACTTGCAAAGTAACTAAATCAATTGGAAGAAATAATTTAAAAGAAAAGATTTTATTTGGTGATTAAGAAACTTTAGATTGATTTGCATTAAAGAAGTAAGACAAAATAAATAATTATAAATAATGAGGATTGCCAAATCCTCAACAAGCTTTGTGTTAAATGCTTAGCCAAAGAAAGCATTTAAAATATCTCTGTCAGGAATCCCCCCCCCCCAACCCCTGACCATGGATTTGTGCTTTGGCACTTCTCAGAAAGGTATCAGGGTAGATTCAGACACTAGATCTAAGCATTTAACACAAATCTTGTTGAGGAATTGGCAATCCTCATTGTTTATAACTTACAAGCTTAAGAGAATAGGGTCATGTGATCTATGACTCTTATTTTGAAAATAAATGTTTTATTATATAGATACATTGCTACTAAATACCTGATTAAATTGAATAAACCAATATATATATAGTATGTATTATTATACACAGTCTTCTTGCTAAAAAGTTCATACCATAGGTATTATCGTGCCATCAATAAAGCCATGAAAGCATAAAGATTTCACCTACCCATTTATAAGTAACCTGAAGAACATCCTTTGTCTTGGATAAAATGCTTACTAAAATTCAAGAGAAATCAACTGGAGAAGATCATCGTCTTTTGATCCAAACAAGATTGCCACTCTTTGAAAGAGCAGTATTTTATCTTCATCCAAAGAGTCTTACCTTGCGAATAAATACTTTTCAAGAGACTCATCAAACTTTAATTAGTACACCTGGGTTTCGTTTTATGCGATAGATAGGTTCCTCAGAAAATGCGCAAAAGAAATCGCACAAAAATAGATGTAACTTACCTTGAAAAAGGGGGGATATGGACTGTGATTTTTTAAAAATCGCATAAAAGCAAAGCACCAATGGAAAATTACTTTAAAATCTGCGCAAAAAAAATAAGGAAATAAAATATGACTAATAAAAAATTTCAAATTTGAAAAAAATTGATACAAGACAAACTTTTTTGAACTATAATATTTAATTTTATTCAAAACAATATATTTTTATGCATAATTTACAGTACAGTAATTTACATTTTTAATACACCTTTTAATTATTATCGCTATTTGCCGATAAACAGGTTCGTTTGCAAACTGGTAAAAAATCAGATTCTTCACAAGAGGAAATACAACTAGCGCTAACTTCACCCTCATGTTGTGTTAATGGTTTTCTGGTGACAATGTAATTAGTAATTAATCTTTGAGATGATTTTATTAATTATTTATGAAGCTCGTGATATCCAGATAAACAACCATTTAGCTCTCATTGGAATTTAAGAGCACATTCTTGATTAGTGTCATTAATAAAAAAGTAAATTTGCCAACTGATTAGAAAGTTGAAGACTTCTCGAATCATTTGTGCAGTGAAAGAAACAGGTTCCACTTCTGAGATGATGACTTTATTAATTATTTATGAAGCTCGTGATATCCAGACATACAACCATTTAGCTCTCGTTTGAATTTAAGAGCACGTTCGTGATTAGTCTCATTAATAAGAAAGTAATTTGCCAACTGATTAGAAAGTTAAAGACTTCTCGAATCATTTTTGCAGTGACAGGAACAGGTTCCACTTTTGTTTTATTATCTTTTTCTACACTGCTGGGAAAAATTTAATTTAAACTAACAGAAAACACTTTATTGTAATTTTTAATTAGAGAAGATATAAATTAGTATTAAAATTTATCGATTTAACATTTTCGAGGATTCATGCCTCATATTCATAGCCTTCATAAAATGTATAATAAAATATATGCAAATACAAATATTCAAATAAGCTAGTATTACATAGCCCATTTCTTCGAGATCTCAAAGCAAGTGTCTTTCATATTAATGTCATGGATGTTTCCATTAATGTAAAATGCCTTCTTTATTTTTCTTTTGTGATAATTTGATTTTGAGCACAATATTATGGGATTAGAAGGTGTGAAGTTGTATCCAGATTGTTTAGCATGCTCCAAAAATACAGAGGATGTGTTGCTGTTCTTCTGAGCTCTGTTATATGTGTAAAGATGTTGATCCAGTCTAGTATTGATTGTAGTTTTCATTTCACCATAATATATAGCATGGCATCTGGCCTGAGGGCAGGCAATAGAGTACACCATGTGTGGTGTGAATGATCGATCAATGTGGTCTTTAGAGTTGTTAATCAATCTATTAGAATTAAGTGGAGTTCTAAATGCTATGTTAAATGTATCATTTAACCCTTAAACCGCTAATTTTATCATTGGTTGTATCAGATAAAAATCAAATCTTTTAATTGGCCAACTCACAAACTGAAGACAAAGCCTATTGTTAAAACATATTCGCCTATAATATTAAATTCAACTCAGATACGTTTATAAAAAGTATATAATTAATTTTTCAGGTCATGAAGAAAACGAAAGTTCTTTCAAAAATAAATTGCTATTTATTTATTCTAAGATATTCTATATCGGCAACATAAAAGTTATAATGTAAACAAAAAGATCGACTTTTACGTTATAGAAAAGTAAATATTTCTTTTTACTACATCTTCAATATATTTACTTAAATCTTCAATATTTTTCGAAAATAATTTTGTTTTTTTATTATTCTCTCTGAAAATTATGTTTAATTTCCATAAATATTATTTAATAATAATTTAAATCGTATTCGAAATGAAAATCTCAGCGTTTTTCTTTATTTTCTTTGATCAGGCAGTTTCTTTGTTCTTTCCAGCCAATCAGAATGTCTTTTTCGGCTGAGAGCATGCTAAGAACCAATCACAAATAATGTTCCTTCTTTGTTTAGGTTTAAATGCGTTTTTTTTTATTTTTTACTTCTAAAATAAATCGGAAGATGTCACCATCGTACAGAACTTTTAAAAACGAATTCAATACATATTTAACTAATTTTATCGTATAAAAACGAACTGAGTTAGAGTGATTTTAGATGTCGACGAGGAGTCTCGTCGAGCGCGGGAAAAGGGTTAATGCACTTGCTTCGAGATCTCGAAGAAATGGGCTATGTAATACTAGCTTATTTGAATATTTGTATTTGTATATATTTTATTATACATTTTATGAAGGCTATGAATATGAGGCATGGATCCTCGAAAACGTTAAGCCGATAAATTTTAATTCTAATTTATATCTTCTCTAATTAACAATTACAAATAAGTGGTTTTTTTTGTTTTACATAATATTGAGAAGTAAACTATATTTAAAACTAACAACTAAAAATTAAATTCTTATTTTTGTCTTTAATTTTTTAATTTTAATTTTCGTTTAAAAATCAAATTTCGTTTCACATTACACTAATTTCAAGTCACCTTAAGCAATTTTTAAAATGTTAATTACAATTAAAAATCAGATTTTAATTTTTAATTGTCAAATTTAATTGTTCCCACTGCTATTACTCACCTTTTAAAAATAAACTTATGGACACTAAATGATTAATAATTGATTACGTTCTTTTTTAAAAAGCAAAAATAGAATGTGATTTAAAATGAAAAATTATCATGGACAATGTTTGAACAAATTTACATTACAATCTTGTAAAATTTAATGTGTGTGCATAAAATGTGGAAATCATGATTTTAATTTCATTATTGCATAAAATCTTACTATTATAAAACACTGAAAATATTGAAATTATTAAGATGAAAGTCGAATTCCAATAATGTGCTATTATTTTAAATATGATGTAAGTGTGCGAAATGTATTATTTAAAGCAATAGCACATTATCGGAGTTTGACTTCCGATCTAATACAGTGTTAACACATAAAAGAAAACTGCATACAAAAATATTAAGAAGAAACATGAATCGCATAATTTCAAAATCGCGTTAAATAAATCCGCGTAAAACGAGACCCAGGTGTATAATAAGATAAAAATTATATTTTTGTTTTCATTATTATTAGTTATTTTTTTGTATATTATAAATTTTTCTGTATATTTTCATTCCCACACTTGAAAGCAAATGTGTCAATATTTTGGAAAAGTTCACTATGAGAGCAAAAAGGGGAAAAATACTGGATTTAACTAAATAATTTTTTTTATCTTTACTTGTATTAAATAAAATCTAGATTAGCTTGACTTCCCAATCCTATTGACCATGACAGCATAATGTGAAATAAGAGGTAAGAGTTTTCAGTATTATCTCACATTACGCAGTACACTAGATTATGACATGAGTTTATGTGGTCTTGTCTATTATTAATTAATCTTATTTATATATTGCTTTTGTATAGATGATTTAACAACCTTGCATAAATTTATTATTTTTTCTTCTTAAGGTTAAGGATATTTCTAAATAAAGGGGGAGTTCCCAAGAAGATTTACAATCATGGATCTAACTGGACAACAAAAATTTTTTTTAATGTGTTTGTATATAGTTTAAATTAGTCAGTTAGAATCATGATCATGTATATATCGATGTTATATATTTGTCTTTGTAAATAATTGGTCAAGTGCATGAATTTCTACCATTGGGTTGAGGGATAATGACTTTATTTTTATAAATATCATTATTAGATATCAATGTAGTAGAAGTTCATCTTTGATATAACAAATAACATGTTTCAGAATGAATTAGTATTTATTAGTTTATTTTTGTTAATCAATAAATGTTAATATAATTCATTATTTTAATCTGGTCTCTAGCTCAACATTATTCATATATCCATCACAAGCATTATTCATTTAATTATTCTTATACCTATTAATATTATCCTATTATTTTAGAGGAAATAAATAGATGTAATCAAGTTAATAATTATAACCTTTAATATATATACTGCACATACACATTTTGTTCTATATCTTATGGTTTTTGGATATGCTTATAGGGTTTTAGTAATCAATTATTACCTATATAGAGGTGCAACAGCTGCTATTAGTGTGATCTTCTTTCCTGATAAAAGAGTCAAAGCAATTACTCTCTCAGAATACTGTGGTATAATGTGGCCAGAAAGGGGTGAGAATTGGATGAACTGACCCAAATTGTATCTATGTTAACAAAAACATGTAGAGTTAGTCTATTGGAAGAAAATATAATCATAAGTTATATATTTCATTGTGTAATCATTTGCATCCTATCCAAAGACCCAAAGTTCGACCATAGTAAGATGCACTCCCCCTATCTCCTGAGAAATCCGCCAGCATTACATAGCTCTCAAATGAAAATATAAAAAAAGATCAATAAATAAAATTTATCTAAATTGATATTTTAAAAAATGCAGATATATAAAATGCACAGATAGTAAACTGATTAAAGAATTATTTAAAGTTAAAAGTGAAAATGAAAAGTCAAAAATCTAAGAACAAAAGATTATTAGGAAGGTAAAAAAATAATGAAAACTGTTAATTTTTTTTTTTAAGTTATTTTTAAATTATAGCAGGATGGAAATGAATTTCTATTTAAATGTAATGGGAAACAAGGCATTTAACACGTTGTAAGCCAGATAAGAGAAATTAAAATTAC
This sequence comes from Epiperipatus broadwayi, assembly GCA_028023455.1. Taxonomy (NCBI): domain Eukaryota; kingdom Metazoa; phylum Onychophora; class Udeonychophora; order Euonychophora; family Peripatidae; genus Epiperipatus; species Epiperipatus broadwayi. The sequence continues at coordinate 7,098,474 of JAQFVV010000034.1, forward strand.
TAGGAATAAGAAAATATTGATGTTTCCTAAAACAAACTAACAAATAAAGATGCATAGAAACACACAGTCCAAAGAGAAAAATTATCACCAATGAGAACCATGCTAAGTCATGAAAGATCAATCCTGGACTTCAGTGATAAGGGATGCAAAATAATATAAAATGAAGAATTAGATTACTTTTAGGGATTATTTGATTAAAAAAAATTTGTATCTGTATTGCAGATCTTCACGATGTAGAAATTGTGCAATAGACTTCATACCCTCAGTTGCACTGACTGAGGTGGCCTTCAGTGTAGCAGTTCCCAAAGAATAACAAAAACAGATTAGTCTTCCTGAAAGAAAGATCTACTAATCAATGATGGAAAAATATTTGAACTGAATGTGTAGTGCATTAATGACTGCAAAAATGATTTTCATTAAACCTGCAGCAGCCTGAAGGATACCCTGAAATAAAAGAGAAGTATAAACTTTAAAATAAGATTTGAACTTTTAAATATATAACTTGAGAAAATATGAACCTTCAGTTATTAAACCTGAACATTATTTCCCCTAAAGAAAATCTCTTATCTGACAATTAAATTCTAAATTATTTATTAAATATTTTATGTATAGAATGTTTGTAAATGGCTTCATAGATTTGTTAATATTAAGTTGGTTCAAATAGAGATAATTTTGGGCTGATTGTTTTATAGTTGAATTGATGCTGGTGGATGGATGTTTTATGTCAATATAATCTGGGAAAGCACATTGGATTCTCATTTCCTTCTGTAAATTAGCATACTGAGTATATCCATTTGAATGCATTGCCCAAAAATGGTAACCATTGTGTTTCCAATGGTAGTAGAGATATTCCTATGCCATTAATTTCTTATGCTCTGAATGGAGATTATAAGTCAGCAATGGACCACTCTCCCCAAGTATGAAGTATTTTTTCCACATATATTCATGTGATTTTTTGGCAGATGGGCATACATTCTTGTATTGGGGAAGATCATGTTTCTTCTAATAAGATGATGCAGATGTAAATTCCTGTAATCATGATTTTTGTTATGATAACATTCTTATTTTGCATTGATCACAGTAGTATATCAATAAACTAGCATTGGTTTGTATGCAAACATTTGGTATGGAGTTAAAAGATTTGAGTCTTTTAAATTCATGTTCTATGCAGTATATTTGCTCTTAACAAAACATGAAAATATTAAAGTATATAAAATTGTATCCATCTGTGCATTTTAAATAAATATGAACTAAATCTATTCAATAATAAAGGTTAAAGATTTAAATCCTCAAATTTGTTTTGATATTATATGTGTGTAACAAATGTATTGTCTCATTTTTTTGGCAGTGACTTCTTTTATTATCTTTATTAATTCTATCAATGATTTAAACATTTAAGTTTGAAATATTATACTATAAAGCTCAGTTTCTCCATGAACTAGTGACTAGGGCTATTGGTCAAATAAAAGTTGGATCTTACCTGTTCATATCTACCTACTTTATAATTTTTTTAGGTTCAAATAGCCTAGGGGCATCCTGGTTGGGGCAGAAAAGGATAGAGAGAACACTGACCATTATATATGTATAATCATAGACATAAAAACTTTTTTTTTGGTAAATATTAATTTTTGCCTTTTTCAGTATGCTTCAGCTAATTTATAATTATAATCTACATTACATACATAGCAACATCTAACTCTTTTATATACAATTAACTATAACTTATTAAAGCCATAAAAATCTATATTAATGTATTGTAACAAGGTTTATTTACCATCATCCATTGTCTAAAAATATTTTTTATATTATCATTTTTATTATACATTATTAATTATTTTGATATATTGATTATTTATTAAAATTTATTATTACATTACAAGATTAGCTTTTTTATTTAACACCTCCAGCATTGGATCACACATTCAAGCAGAGGGGTAGAATATCATTGATAGATTAACCATCAACAATATCTATGGCCAGATTGATCTACACAAATGGACAACCTCAAGCATCTTTCCTGACCATAGGACCCTTCCATAATGCTGGCTCAAAACCTACTATCCAAAGCACTTTATTTGTTTTGAAATCTGGATGACAGGAGCACAGCCCCAGCACTTAACATATACCCAGACTAACTCACAATCTTGATCAGGGGACCCAGTGCAGTACTAATTATACATAGAAATATTTCTATTCTTTAAATTACTGGTGAAACAGTTAAAAGAGAGAGAAAACATAGACCAAGCAACATTTAAGCAAACATTTTTTTATTCACCTGCACACACATATTTAAATAAAATAACAGTACAATTTAATACAGAAAATAAATATGCACATATTAATTGTTAGAAAATCAATATTACTGATTGTCCTTCATTTATAGTTCATTTCAATTTTAAAAAATAGAGAGAGAGAGACAATTTATGATCAAAAAGTATATTTACCTAGGTTTTTCATTAATTTAAGATGACACATTTCCATTGGTTTTGATTTCCGTTGGTTTTGATTTCCATTGGCGTTGATTTCCAACTGCTTGGCTTTTTGGTCTCCAGCAATGGTTTCATGGGTTTCCTTCTGTACTTGTGATGGCCAATGGGAGATAGTATTTGTCAGCATCTACTTTTATGGATGAGGTTTTAATTCTAGGCAAGAACAATTGTTTGGAGCCAAGGATCCAGAGCATGAAGCCCAGCCAAACACTCCAGGGGTTCTCTAGCAATGAATGTTTCTACTCTGTGGTTTATAATTTATATTTTACCACAGCAGTAAGGTCTGGCTCACTGCAGGTTGTGTTAACTATGCCTTCAGTAATGTTGAATGATTCAATTAAGTCAGCAATTGTTGAACTGAACTGACTTTGAAATCAGCTTGAGCTGAGACTTCAACTGAAACTGAAATTCTCTGGAAACTTGAATGGAAACTGGAAACAATGGACAAGCTCCTTTTTTATACCTAACTCTCCCATTGTCTAAAATGTTAACATAATTTTAATTTAGTTTTTTAATTAATTTTACATTTTATTTATTTTATCTTTTTTCAGATTCATCTATTATTTTATTAGCCAGGAATCTTTTAAAATGTAAGTATATTCCTACAGATGAGATAACTTATAAGATTTTCTTTTACTAATTAATCTTATTGACAATTTTTATTTTAAAACATTTCACATTTATTTATTCTTTTAACAATTACTTTTTTTAAAATTTAATTTATAAAAAGAAGAGAGCAGGTCTTAAATCTTTATCTCCCCTGATTCTTTTTCCCCACCCTTTTCTTAACAAATAGTTTTATTCCAAAAAAAGATGCAATCTTTTATTTTGATTTAATTTTTGTAAATCTATTTTTTTTTCAAATTATTTTCCATTCCTTTTTTTTAATAATTTGTTTATTCATTTCAAATTATAAAATATGTAATGCAGATAGACATATATATATATATGTGTGTGTGTGTGTGTTTTACAACATATATTTTATGATCATTACAATATATATAATATTGCATTCATTTATCATTAGTCAATCATTTGTCAAATTAAATGATGCTTTATATATGTTCATACAATTATTTTTGTTATAATTAATGTAATTAATTTAATATATCTTCCTTCTATTAGTTTTTTTAATATAATATAAGTCTCATATTTTTTACACAATCTATTTTATGTCTGTATTTTAAATAATGAACCTATAAAGCAGATCCATCATTTCTTTTATTAATAGCATTATTATGTTCTTTTGCTATTTCATCTAATTGTTTTCCTGTATGTTCATAGTAAACCATACAGCAATTTCCATAAGTAATTTTTTATATAATTCTCTGTTTATATTTCATATCTCTTACTTGCCAAAGGAACAATTTATTTAATTATACACTAATTATGGATATAACTTTACGAGTACTGAAAAAATATTTTTAATTATAAACAACATAATTCAAATATTAATATTAATAATAATTATATTATAAATGAATAATAATAAAAACTCTAAGAATAAAAAAAATAGATAAAATTTTCATATTTCCTTAAAATATATTACACACTACTAAAAAATAAAAATTATATAGATAAAAGCATTAACATAGGATGATCAAATAGTAAAAATCTTGATAAATTAATAGGTAATTATAAAATAAGAGATGATATAAAATATAAAAGGGAATGGTGTATAAAATTACTTGTGAAAAATTCAATATGATTTATTAAGGACATATAGTGGAACAGTTAGATGAAAGAGCAAATGAACAATACTATTAATAAAAAATGTGATAAATCTGCCTTATACAGTCATTATTTAAAATACAGACATAAAATAGATTGTGTAAAAAATATGAGACCTTTAAATTATATTAAAGAAACGAATAGAAGAAAGATATATGAAACTAATTATATTAATTATAATAAAAATAATTGTATGAACATATATAAAACATCAATTAATTTGACAAATAATTGGCTAAAGATAAATGAATGGAATGTTATGTAATATATACAGGTTTTTATGCCTTAAAATTATTATATGGTTTTAATAGGTGATAGTTACATTTATATAAAAGAGACAGATGTCGCTATGTATGCAATGTAGATAGTAATTGTAAATTAGGTGAAGCACATTGACAAGGGAAAAAATTAATATTAGCCAAAAAGAGCTTTTATTATTATTATTATTATTATTATTATTATTATTATTATTATTATTATTATTATTATTATTATTATTATTATTATTATTATTATTATTATTATTGGTATTCATCAATGAGCCCTATATCCCACTGGATGGCACTGTTTTCACACTAAAACACATAAAAATGCTGTTTCCGCGGCCAACACGTTCAAACCTGCATTTTCTATAATACAACTTTTTTGTTGTGCTACAGATTGCAGGCCGCTATGTCATGTTGCAGTACAGCATGTATGTTTTATGCAGCAAATACATTTTTCGAATATCGCACAGTTTATAAAATAGTTACAGCTTGGGGAGAGGGTGTGTTTTTTTGAATTGGATGGAAATGTTGTTTTCATTTGATTTTTTTTTATTTTAAAGTATTGAAATGTTCCGATTTTGTAAAGTAATAATTAACAGACTTTTTACACGTAGTGTGTTGAAGTTTTAAGTAGTAAATGTTGACGAGATATATGTATAAAGTGAGTTGGAAGTAGGTAATGAGTCAAGTAATGTACTGCTTGTAACATTCCATGAGACAAAGAAGTTGTACGGTGTGTATATATTTGAAATAAAAAAGAGCATTAACACAAAAATATCCCGTAAGAAAAGTAGAATTTTTGCCATTTTTTTTAAATGTAATAAAAAACATATACTATAAACATTTTATATATATATATATATATATTTGTCATTGTTTAAAAAAGTTTTAGTTTCTTTCTTTTCTCTGACTACTTTTAGACTTTGTTGAATATAGTTTACGTTTATTGTTATCATTTATTTTATAGATGTTAGTAAAAAAAAATGTTTGCAAAAATACGATTTTGATATTTTTTATTTTAGCATTACAAACAACAGAACAATAACCCTAAACCTAACCCTAAAACTAACCCTAATCCTAACCCTAAAACTAACCCTAAAACTAACCCTAAACCTAACCGTAACAAGTTTTACTTTTAGTTGTTATTCTATTTGAAATAAAAACTAGCGGTAAATAACAACAAAAAAAAAAGCCATAACCCCAGTAAAAAAATCTCCGATAGAAAATTGATTTTTCTAATAAAAAGCAAACTAAAAAAGACGAATCAAATTGTAATTTGTTTATTTTATTTTACATTTATTATTATCATTTAATATGTATATGTTAATAAAAAATAATATTTAAAATTAAATAATATTTAAAAAAGACGATTTTCTTTTGTTTTTATTTTCGCATTACAAAAAACACATCAAAATGATTATAATTAACAGCCCGGGAATGATCATATTTTATAGTTTAAGTGTGAAAACTGCACCATCGAGTGGGATATAGTAGCTATTCGACAACATTATTATTATTATTATTATTATTATTATTATTATTATTATTATTATTATTATTATTATTATTATTATTATTATTATTATTATTGTTGTTGTTGTTGTTGTTGTTGTTATTATTATTATTATTATTATTATTATTATTATTATTATTGCTGTTATATAAAAATATTTTATATTGTATTTTATGTTTATATTCAAAATATTTAAGTAAATTATACAATACAATATGTTTAATGTATAGTACAGTACTTTGTTTATGATATATTTGAAATAAAGATTTTTATCATTAATGGTTACAAAATCAAAAAATGTTTCATTCAGTATAATAAATAATCATAATCATACTTTAATAACTTTCAACAATCAAATATATTAATATAGTATTAAATTTTTAAAAATGCACATTAGTTTAAAAACTATGTACTGTATTTACTCACATTTATGGATTTAAATTTTACTGAATTGTGCTTTGCCTGCAGCCAAAATTTATGATTATATTGTAATTAGTTATCAAAATTATTATTTTTTAAAAACAATGATTTCATGGACTATGCAATTAGTAATCAACATTATATGATCAAAAATTAATAAATCTAAATTTTAAAAAAATTTGTTTTTTGCTTATTTAGTTGAAAACATTTTGTAATTTATTTAAGACATCCAAGTCAGTTGTGGACATTATAAAAATAAAAAAAGTGAAAAATTTATTCAGTTTAGAATTAAAACTAAACAATTAATATTTAATTTTAACTTGCATACAGTATAAATATTACCTAAAATATTCAATAATTAAATTTTACATTAAAATCTTTATGAATGGTAATTAATTTCAGTCAAATTGTTTATTGTAAATATATTTTTGATATAAAAAGAATGTGAGCATGATTTCATGCATTATGCAGCTAAAAATAAATTTTATATAATGAAAATGCAATAGAAATAAATTTAAGAAGATTCATAGCTTCACTATTTATTTAAATTGCCATATCTCTGACATCACAAGAACAACACTATTCAAAACATTTTAAATCATTTTAAACAAAATGGTTATCGTGCTTATTTCATGTGACATCTCATGCCAAAAAAAATTAAATAACTCTTGCATTAGTATAAAAAATCCTGTTTATTTAAATCTGCATATTACATATTATAAAAAAGGTTTAAGTATTGATTACAATATGCAAACATGAAATGCATTAGTTTCTGTTTTTTTTTTCAGTATATCAGAAATTTATTTTTTAAAAAATTAACTGTGTGATTAGGATTTTGTAATATATAGTGCTATAATTTGGATACTTTTACACTCTTAATAAATAACAAATCTTTATGGTACCAATAGTACAGTTAAATGAGATATTATTAAAAATTGCCATTATAATTCTAAATAATTTTACATAAATAATATAAGATTATGAATTTGCAAAAATGATACCTTACTATGGGTTATTTCAATTCAATAATTAACAATTTTGTTGAAAAAAAATTGTCACTGTAAGCTTACTTTCCTTTTTCAGTCCATATTTTTGTACATTTGTACAATAAATCTTCATTTCTTTTTCTAGTTGAAACATTCATATCTATTGTTCAGTCTATTTCACTACTATATTCTGTAGTAGCTTATTTATTTCATATTCAACTCATCTCAAATTGCATATATTCCTTTTATTAAAATTTCAAGTGTGTGCTTTTAACATTGTCAAGTAGGTACATGTATAACCACCTCATTCATTATAATATGCAGATGCAAGCAGGGGTAGCATATATGCACATACCACTCTTCATTTGTTAAAAGTGAAGTAAACCTAGCATTGTGTAGTTAGAATTTATGTATATAGCAAAATTATAAATTTAGATTTTGTAAAAATTATTCATTTAAAAATTTATATTTTAATATTCATTTAAAATAATTTTCGAATTCTGTTGTTTTGTTTAAAATTACACAGGTTGTAAGTTGTTTACACATTTTAACATTTCGTCTAAAAATAACCTTTTAGCTGCAAATTGACTTAATTTAAATTATAGGTGAAAACAAATTTTAAAACTTAGTGAGACATAAATTTATCTTAAATAAAACCAGGAAACCCAAGGGAAAAGAGCTATTAACTCCAGATTTAGCTGTGGATAATAAAAAAAAAAAGAAGAGAAAGGCAAAAGAAAACTTAGTTTAAGGCAATATATGAAGTAGTTAACAAGAGACATTGCTAAAGTAAAAAGGGTGGATACTGGCAAATATATGATATAAAATCTGTCATGGCCATTTTAAGTTAGACACATCTTTTTTTTTCAAACGAGTGCTGAAGAATAGTAATTAAAGAGTTTGTTCCACATTACTTTTTTCCAAACTGAAGTCAGTCAAAAAAAAAATCATTGGAAGCTGTTCATGAGAACAGTGGGCTAGTGGGGTGATAGACTCTGTCTATCTTTCACAGAAAACTGCTCTATAGAATGGAGAGAACATCAACCTCAGACCTGGCCAAGTAAAGGAGAAACCACATCCCAGAAGTAATGGAGAGAAGCCATACCCTGAACTAATGGAGAGAAGACAACCAGTACAGAATGTCTTGAAAGACTGAGTACCAAGCTTTACTGGTAAATCATTCTGACAATAACTGAATTTCATTTCTAAACAAACTCTAAATTAAAGCAAGCTAAATAATCAAGTATCATATCTCTATAATATTTAAATGTTACATTAAACCATTTATGTTTTATTTAATTTAAAATTACCGCACTCTTAAATTTCTTGCTTGATCATAAGTATTTAGGTTCTATAAACTGTTTAAAACATAAGTTCTTAAGTATTTATATTTAAATGTTACATTAATCCATTTATGTTTTATTTAATTTAAAATTACTGCACTCTTAAATTTCTTGCTGGATCATAAGTATTTAGGTTCTATAAATTGTTTAAAACATAAGTTCTTATGCATTTTTCTAAATGATAACTTTATCGGTTTCTGCCATTTGCTCTTATGCCATCCATATTTAGTTGTTAAATTCATGTTTATTAATTTATGCTATGTTCATCAGAATGGAGTTTAGCAGGGTTTAATAATAGTTGGAGAGGTGATTAAACACCTTTTTATTATGATAGAATATTGTAATATAAAGAAATATAGGCAAAACTCTCTTCTGAAATCAAACTATCATTTGTGCTAGGTTTGAACCAGCTATTTATAACATTCTAGAAATTAATATTTTACTATACTATGCAGCGTATAAGTAATATTCTAACTCTTAATAAATTTGTAAATTTGCTGCAACTCTCCTTAATTGTAGGTTAAGTTATACAGATATCCTTAAATCAGATTCTTGTTATTGCCCCTGTAGTGTAACTAAATATACTATTTATAAACTGACCAGTGGCAGTGGCACTGATAGAAGCTATAGATTTGGCATAATTGATTTAAATAAAAATATTAAATTAGCATGGCGAATGTGTTGCTAGTTAGCGTAAATATGCGTAGATTTTTGCTATACCTATAGTGGCCTGCATCAAGGTGGATTTAATGTAAAACCACACATCTTAGTTTGAGCAACTGGGATATTTCACATTTTGTATTTGGAAGGAATCAAAGTGTTCCAAACAGTCATGTTGCTCATGCAGACTAAAAGGCTGTGGTCTGAAGAACCGATTACTAGGTAATGAACCTTAATTAAGAGTGCATTCGAGATGCATTTCCTCTATTATCATAACTTTTAACACTGTAGAATCTGACATTAAACTGCCCTGCCTTAGTTAAGCCTTTTACAGTAATCAACCTCAGCTTTGATCTGATTTGGAATCTGGGTTAATGCGATTTATCTGTGCAGTAAATTATGCTTAAACTTAATAATATAACTCCAAGAAGTAGCTAATTAATTTGGTCACTCTAGCTGTTACAAAACTTCCTGGCATAGTTCATAGTATAAAATCTGGCATAAGAGATAAAAAAATATCTTGTCTCACAATCGACTTAATGTCAGAATGGGTTTAGTTGAAAGCCAAATCACTCAGTCATAGAAACTTTAGACATTATATCTTAATTGTGTGTATATTCTACTGTAACATAAGAAATGGTGTATGCATATTTTCAGTTCTGTAAATCCATAATCTATTTAAACATTTTGTAAACCTAAGTATTATTTTCACTCACCTGTGTGTGAAAATATATATATAATTCACATTGTTTTATCATTTACTGATTATTACATTAAATATTCTATGTAAACCTAAGTATCCACTCACCTGCATGTGAGCAATATAATTTGTATTGTTTTATCATTTACTAATTATTACAATAAATATTCTTTGTAAACCTGAGTGTTCACTCACCTGTGTGTAAGCAATATATATATATATATATATATATATATATATATATATATATATATATATATATATATATATATATATATAATTTACATAGTTTATCACTTATTAATTATTACATTAAAATTTATAAAATATAAATTCCTCTCAGTCTCCATTCTTGGTCATTACACTTATAAATCACTAGTTAAGTTATATAATCACATGTGGGTGGGGATGTCTCATGTTTTATCATTTTACTACTGCTGGAACATGAATAAGGAGATAATGAGTGTAGCCTCAGGCATGTTATTTGCTGCGGCTGTACTTAGAAGCATGGGTAAGAGAGTTGAGGTATGATCAGCTGTAGGATATTACTATCCCAACTTGGTTCTCTGGCTCAGACTCTCAGTTTGTTGAGCAAATGTACAAACCTGACTGCTACATAGTGATACTGGAAAAAGTTTTTTTTAAGTTTATGTCTTTATACATTTTCAATTGAAATCACAGAAGCATCTAATACTATGAACAGCACATCACCACTTCACCCATTGATCAAAAAATTATGACAATCTTCAAGATATACAAACACCAAGATGCCTATAAAAAATTGATGATGACAATATTGAAGAACTTTTGCAATAATAATATATGGTAAGAACAAACAAACAATGAATTAATGTATTATGGTGAAGAAAAAAAACCTGGACATCAAAAAATTGAATGAACTGATTTCATATTGTGAGCAATAAATAGCATTTTTTTTAAAATGACCCCAATGTAGAATGACACTTCATAAGTCAATGAACAAGATTTTAAGAAAATGCTGTGAAGAGAAAATCAAAGAAATAATTCAATAATTCATTTTAAACTTTTTAGAGGTCCTCAGCTATCAAAACCCAGTGTATTTTCCAAAAAACCATGATCATCAATAGGTTTAAAAGACACTGATAGATTCTTAGTATCAAAACCTGGTGTATTTTCCAAAAAACCATGATCATCAATAGGTTTAAAAGACACTGATAGATTCTTAGAATAAAAAACTAATGATTCAAAAACTGAATGATGATGAATGGGTGGATTATAAAAAAGAACAATTTTAACTCAGTGGTCTTTTTCTTTTACATAGATTTAAGTTGCATTCTCTTGCATACATACTTATTTTAAATACATATCTGCATAGTATACATATTGCACACTTTATATATCATGTAATGTTCATTAGGGTTTTTTGAACTACTATATATATATATATATATATTGTACTGCAATTGAACAGCATTACATGTTCCTAATTTTTTTTATTAAAATAAAAAGAATCTATAACTAGCTTAAAGAGTTGTAAAACAAAACTTAAAGAAATAAAAGCACTACAGAATTATTTGTCAAAAATGATTAAAGCAGATTTTGTTAAAAAGAAATCATTAAAGGTTTAATTAATAAGAATATAATTTAGAAGACTTTAAAAAAAAGTTTGATTTAAACAGTTTAAAGAGTTTTTTTTATAATCACAGATTGCAAAAAGACAAAACACTGCATCATTTATTATTACAAAGTCCTACTAGTTTAAGAAAAATCAGTCAAAAAGGGAGGAGAAATATAGCTAAATAAAAAAAAACTAAAGTTCTTTCTTTTCATAAAAATAAAAATAAAAATGTGTGCAAGTAAAGAAATAAGAGTTGAGTTAAATATGTACAAGGAAAGCATATGATATAAAGTTAAATGTTCTCAAAAATTGCTCAACCAATAAATAAAAAAATGGGAATGATCAATATAATTGCAATAAATGAAAACAATGGGAAATAATTAAAATGACATCTTATTCAAAGCTAGATTAATCTATGCAAATATGCATATCAAAACCCAATTGGGATATAATTAATAAAATTAATTAAACTAGATGGAAACGATAATTGGAGGAACAATAAGGACTCACATAAAAAGACTGAAAAATCCCTTTTTTTCCTCTTGTGACTCCTAATTGATAGCAATTGTAAGATTAAAATTGTGGTTGTATTATTAACATGCACTGCTAAGCAGTTACCAGAAAATGTAGCTAGCCTCCAGTCCCAGCCATCCAGAAATCTGTCATTTAAGAGTCATGCCCATATAGTGATCTAAGCCAGTGTTTTTCAACCCTTGCTCTGTGGTCCGGTGCCGGGCTGCAAAACTTTTGTGCAGGTCTGCGTGCTAGACGGGCAGTAAAAAGTTTGTAATAAAAAACAATAAGAGTTTAAACTTTTAATTAATATAGCCAATTTTTATTTCTTTTTTCATCTCATTTTTATCCAATTAAAAAAAAAAAGAAAACAGAATGAAAACAAAATCTAATCAATCATTCATAAATTAATTTGTTTTTCTAGTTATCACAGATGTTTATGGGAGGGGGGTAGAATTAATTTTTTTATTACTTTTCTAAAAAAATTTAAAAAAAAAGGTTTTTATTATATAAACTCCATATATATATATATAATTTTCTTATATATTTAACATGGTTGTTTTGATCAGTTATAACAATTATGCTTATCTTTAAGAAAATTTATCTATAGACTTCTGCTGGTCTGCGAAATCTTATCTTTATTTTTGCTTGTCCATGGAACCTTATCCTTATTTTTACCAGTCCGCATGTGTGAAAAGGTTGAAGACCACTGATCTAAACAGTAAGAAATGTCTATCTTTATGAATGTAGGAATCAGCCAGAAGCCTCAACCATTAAACAAATTACAAATCCAACTGGTTGATAATATAAATTCATACAGTAGAAAAGAGCCAGAAGCCATATCTCTTAGAATATAGTGAGCAAAATCCTAGGTAATTATCAATTTTGTATCACATTCTTAAACTGATAATATTTGTATAAAAGACTGTGTTAAACTTTGAAAGCAATCTTTGAATGTTCCCTATAACTATCTTTAAATGTCTTCTGCAAATAAGTGTTCCCTGGTGTATATATTTAATCTTTCATAATATATTTAATTGATAAGTATAAAGCTTTCCTTTATGTAACAAATTATATTTCAAGTGTGTGTGTATTAAGATTTGGGTACTCATCTTTTAGCTAAAGATTCCACTCTATGGCGTGGTTTTCATGCCAAAACACATAAAAATGCTGTTTCCATGGCCGACATGTTCGAACCCGCATTTTCTATAATACAACTTTTTTGTTGTGCTACAGAATGCAGGCTGCTATGTCATGTCGCAGTACAGCATGTATGTCACATAGCAGCAAATACATTTTCCGAATTTGCACAATTTATAAAATAATTATGGCTTGATGAGAGAGTTTGTATTTGAATTGTATTGAAATGTTGTTAAACTAAGCAATAATTATAAGACTTTTAACAATGTACTGTATTGAACTTTTATTTGGGAAAATGTCAAATATCTATGTTTTTATTGAGTTGCAATTAGGTAACGTGTCAAGTAACGTACTGTTAGTAACATTCCATGAGACAAAGAAGATTCTACAATCTGTATATTTTTGAAGTAAAAAAGAGTGGTACAAAAAAATATCCAGTAAGAAAAGTCCAAATATACAGGTTTTTTTATAAATTTAATAAAAAGTAAATATTATAAACATGTTTAATAAGTAAAGAAGACATTTGTATGTGTTTGTTGCGGTTTAAAAAAGTTTGTGTTTCTTTCTTTTGTCCGAGTACAGTTATGATTTTGAATTTTTTTATTTTAGCATTACAAACAACAGAAAAGTAACCCTAAAACTAATCCTAACCCTAAAACTAACCCTAAACTAACCCTAAAAGTAACCCTAAAACTAACCCTAAACTAACCCTAAAACTAACCCTAAACTAATCCTAAAACTAACCCTAATTCTAACCGTAACAACTTTTTTTTATTATGATTATTATTTTTTAGTTAAACAACAACAACATAAAAAGTCATAACACAAGTAAAAAAATATCCGATAGAAAATTGATAAAAAAAAAAGCCATAACACAAGTAAAAAAATATCTGATAGAAAATTGATAAAAAAAAAAGCCGTAACACAATTTAAAAAGTATACGATATAAAAAACATGAATCAAATTGTAATTTGTTGATTTTATTTTACATTTATTATTATCATTTAAATTGTATATGTTAATAAAAAAAAATATTTAAAAAAGACGATTTTGTTTTGTTTTTATTTTCGCATTACAAAAAAGCACAGAAAAATTATTAAAATCAATGGCCCGTGAATGTTCATATTTTATAGTTTTAGCATGAAAATGGCACCATCCAATGGCATCTTTAGCTATAAGTCAAGCACCATTATTTGTAATGTGTAATTGAATCAATCTTTATTATTATGTATTTTATTAAGAATGTGATTAAAACAAATGTATAATTTTTTTATTATAATATTGTATTATTATGTTTGTTTAAAATGTCTTAGAATAAATTATTTTTCTGTTAATTACTTTTGATCAGTTTCTTTTAATAATGATTTTCAATAATAATAATAATCTTTTAATAATAATAATCTTTAGTTAAGTGTAGATGTTAAGTGGTATAGTATATTTTATTTCCTATAATTGAGTAAAGCGCTAGCAGATTAAAAACAAGTGCAGCCAAGAAGTTCTATACCCTGGAAATGTGGCTGCAGATTATATTTCTTAAAGCTATGGTTTGGTCATAGGTACTGTTGTGATTTTTGCCTTCCGTATTTAACTTCTCTGTTTGTTGGGCCAGGGTGTTGCAATATTAAAAGTGCAGCTGGATTGGATCAAGATTTAATAATAATTAGTTTTAGTTTTTGTTTATCTTATAATTCTAGTTGTAATTTATATAATCAGTGATTTTACTCTCACCTAGTTCAAATGGCATGCAACATGCAGCCATGGTCTGAAAATGTAATCATGTTATGCTTTGCATAGCTCAGTCTGAGGGTGGATATTGTTGATGGCTCTGCTGTTGATGGTATTCCCCCTCTTTTTGAAGGCCAATCCATTCATGTAATATTAAATATATAAATTAAAAATTATGTTAAGGAGAAAATATTTGAAGTAGAAAGAAAGAATTGTTTGTTTGAAAACACAAGAGAGTATGGAAGCACTTATAGAAGAGATAAGACAGTGGAGGTCTAAAGTACATGACAGTACAACATGAGCATAAGGAAAGGCATGAGAATAATAGTAGAAATATGGAAAAATTGGTAAAGAGAATAGAAAGTTTAGAAAATGAACAGGAAAGCAGAACATGCACACATATAGATAGAGTCAATGCAGTAAATCAGTTGCTAAAAATATAGACCTTTTTGAGGTACATAGAGGAGGCTTCAAATGAACACCTTATTAGTCTGGAATGTTATTTTGCACTGAATAGATTGAGTAAAGTAACCAAGGTTGCTATAGTTCACAGTCATAGACAGGGTGAGGCTCAATTCTAGTGGGACTCGTTATTCTCAAACCAAAAACATTCAGAGAAATACAAACAGTTATTATTGGTGAACTATTGGGGGATAAATATCAGGAAAAGTATTAAGCACCAGGTGGAGCAAAGACAAATGGCAGCCTGGGGAACAATTCATCGCATTTTTTTGCCAACAAGTGGTGAAGTTAAGATCTATTATAACATTCCCTTTATCTGAGCAGCAAATTATACAAAGAGCTAAATGGAACAGATGTAGAGTAAACAATATTTGGAACAAAACAGGAAATGATACAGCAGTTGGCTGAAATACTTATAGCACTGAACAGCAGGAACATAGCTTTCAAAACACATGAAGTTAAGGTTTTGTTGTCATACCCTGATTTTAATAAACCATTTTTGGCAAACTGACAGCAGTGGGTTTGCACTGGGGGCTACACTGTTTCAAATACAAGAAGGTGGTCAGTATGGGAGTCCTGTTCTTTATTAGCCAATTATTGAAGAGTCCTAAAATAAACTACACCATAACTGAGAAGGAGTCTGGAAATTGTGTGGGCATTTAATTTTTTTTGTAAATTTCTGATAGATCCAAGGTAGTTGTAATTACTGATCATAAAGGCCTTGAATTTTTAAGTCACAACTTCCTTACAAACAGTCACTTAATAAGGTAGAGTTTGTTTCTTTAGGAGTTCAATTGTAGTGTGTGATACTGCAAAGATAATGAAAATATCTTAGCAGACACATTAAGTTAACACACTGCAGTACAGGAGCAACATCATTTAGTTGTGACAAAATGTATATCACTGTGATGGAATTGACAAAAGTAGTGAGGCAGAAAATGACCTTTGAAGGTTAAAAGAGTGGCAAAGCAAGGGTGGTGATTGTGAGCAAATAATGAAGTATTTATGCTACCAACCTCTGACAAAAATGGGAAATAATTCCATGTGGAGAGATAGAAAACATTACTGCCTACAAGGGAACATGCTAGAATCCAGAAATGAAAGGGAGAAACAAAGGTGGATCATTATTTCAGTCACAATGAGAAAAAAATATGATTAGGCATATACACCAAAGTATGGGCACTATGGGGCAAATAGAGTTGAGGAATGGCTGAGACATTAGTTTTATTAGCTGGGAATGAATGTCATCATGTTAAATGTTATAAACAAGTGTAATATATGCTGTTTTACAGGAGGAGCTGCTACTAGAAGGTCACTTGCTTCACAGGTCTCATAAAAAGATTTTAAAAAGTTAGTTTTGCTGCAGTTAAAAGTATTCCTTATATGTATTTGTGCTTTTAAAAATATTATTTGCTCTTTATGTGCTTTTTCATTCATAATTCTCAATTTTAGTGTATTTTTATCATTATTTTCCTATATCTACCTTGTGTTCATTTACAATTGACAACCATTTTCTTCCCCTGTTTGATGGGTAGTTTTACTGTTTTATGGATTATAGAGGGTTTTATTCCCTCTTAGACCCTTCAATTCATCTTCCATTTCATTTTTTCTAACACTCAAAACTTTTTTATTAAGATTTTTATGCACTGTTCCAGTTATTTAGGTCTTTTTTATCTTTTTTGTTCATACCCTCCCCTGGGTAATAAACTGCCTAAAATTCTACCTAATTTGTGCATTAGCCAACTAAAATTAATATTAAAATAATCTCTCTAGGGTAGATTTGTATCAGTTTTTTAAATCAAATTCTTTAGTTTTCCACTTCAAATTTGTTTTTTTTTTTGTATAATTTTTTTAATTCTTTCAGTTTAAAGATGGCCACCATTTCTAGCAGCAAAAATGTGCAAAAACTTAATTTACAACAACAAAGACCTTTAATACTTCCAAAAATTTTATCCAAATTGAATATCAAACAAGGCTTAACCAAAGATGCCATCACCAAAGAACCTAATTCAAGGTCTTCATCTTCTTGCCCTCTGGATTTTCCTCCTTTACAGGCTGAGACTTGCCCTATCAAAGGTAATGAGCAATCCAAAAAGCATAATCCAACCAATCACAATGTTGCTCCAAGCATTAATGGGAACACTAAAAATTCCTCACCCATGGGAGGAAAATCAGCCTGTTATATCTAAGCATAATTAAGAAACCTCATCCATCTCTGAAATCTCTAAAAACTTAACACATAACAATTACTCTAAAGTTAATGTTATTCATGATTCCTCATTTCAATCTACCAGTGCAACCAAGTGTGCCAACATTATCCCCACTAATATCACTCACATTATGAAGCCATCTTTTAACCATCTTTCCATAACTAGTTCCTTAAAACCACAGCAAATCATCCATATTTTCTATGCTTAAGCTGCATTCAGCACCTTACCAAAAATCCCAATATAACCACACCACAAATACACCAAGCAGATATCGTTCAAAGTCTGTGGGACCTTGAAAAGGACTATTATTTATCAATCAGCCACCCCACCAACCTTCATTCCTAATAAACAACTCATACCAGAGAATCACACTGTGATCTCAGAACAATTTAACCACACAGATCCACTGCTTCTCCTCAAGGCACTTCATTGCTACCAGAGTGACAGTTTTGTCATTTTCAGTTATTCTGGCAGTTACAGATTTACAATACAGACTCCACAAATTTCCAGCACAGCAGTTCTATGACCTGATTAAACTCCACAATCTAACTGATAGTATACATAAAATCCTCACTCTTCCAACAACTGATACATTGCAATACAGTTTCACAATATGATACAAAGGCAAGCCTTCAAAAATAGATTCCAAATTTTTACACATTATGTTCCTGGTTGCATTAGATACCAACAGGTCATCCATACTTAGGGGGTTTATCAAAAACTATTACATAGGAATGGAAAGGTAGCACCTACAGAAATATCTTAAGGTATTTGGACAAGTGGATTGCATTTGAGTACATTAGAGATCCTATCACCAATAGCTTTACCTTCACCAACATGGCCTAATGTTGGCCTCATGTCAATTCTTTCTAAAAAAAGTCTCTCTCCTGAGAGTATTTTCACAGTAATAGCAGTTGATCTGTCACCTTTGATCATCTCAATTAAGGGAAACAGGTGACAATGTTTTGTCTAAAAAGACTGCAACCACTTCATTTGAGACTGCATCTTTCCAAAAGAGGGTCTAAATCATATCTGTGCTCTGCAAAGCTCCAACACACATGAGCTTCCTCCCTCAGCTAACCTCTCACCTCCATCTGATGCTACTTCAACCTTTCAGCATTAACAACTGTTATACCTTCCAGAAAAATTTCAGCACCCTTTTGAGTTCACTCACATCCCACCACTCCCTGTTACAGCTGTGACACAAGACCCTCCCTTCTTGATGGACATGTACACCAATTTAAACTCAGAAATCATGCTGCCTGAGTCTGCTAACTCTGGCCCTTTCACTACAAACAACAAGCCTCAAAAGTGTGCACACCCTGACACCAACTCTGATGGTCAGAATCACATTATTGACTTTCCCAGTGAAACCACAATGGAACCTTTTCTTGAACCCAAGGAAAGTGTCAAACACATAGAATGTATGAGGAAAAAAATACTTTCAGCAGAGAATGCTCTGGTTTCAACTCAGACCTTGTTGACCTCCTCCACACTCTCTCACTGTTCCCTGTTGAAATTTTCTCAGTGGTTTATCAAGTGACATCAAGAAGGAATTGTTGTGCAATTCTGGAAGAAGAAGAATGAACTGTGTACCTCACCTTTCTCCCAGCCCAGTTCATCCTTTCACACCACAAAATATCTGCTTTCTTGAGGTTTCTCCATACCTTATGTCCATTTTGGAAATCAAAATATGTTCATTTTTGTTGTTGGTTTAAACATTCAGGGCCTAAATTCAATCCACAGGCTCCTCCTCACAAATGCTGATTTGAACTCAACTCTCCCAATATCCCCTTGCTTGCCAAAACTAAACTCTCCACTCACTTTAACCACAGTATTTACTCCACTTTGTCCACCAGTTTATTCAACTATTCCAACTGATGTCTGATTGAGGAGTTGCCATCCTCATTAATAAATGTGCCTCCACCTTTTTCTTTCTATATCTCGATGCTCATGCTATTATCTTAGATGTGCAATTTGGGCACTTCAGAAGTTTTGTAATTTATTTATATCTGCCCTCCAATGACACCCTCATTAAATCTATTATTCATCAAATCAACTACATTACAGTTGTCACCTCCCTTCTCATTATTCTTCTAGGTCACTTAAACATGGGATGCCAGTCCTTTACACAAAATATCTACATCTCTTATCCAGGAGTTTAATGTGGAATTGGGGCTTTTTCTCAGACCACACCTCTACTTGTTCTACACCCATAAGCACCAGATCCTTACTGATTTATCATTCTACTCTCCTGATCTTCATTTCATGATTGAATTGGCTCAACTTCATACCATACCTTTATCAGATCACAAAGCATTACACATTTTCCTTGACATTGACTCTGGCTTTCCAGCAAACTTTGGCCTCAGAAGAAACAATATAATTTCTCAACAAACAAAATACACCAGTAGCACTGCTTTCAGAAATTTATATATACCTTCATAAAATCAATATTCTTTAAATGGAGCCCATCTCAGCATGAATGGCATTTGTAGAAATCCTGCAAGCTGTCATCCACAAATACATCTGGAATTCCTGAGGGCTGCTCAAGTTCTGGCTGCAATGGACAAATTGCAGAGCAACTAAATGATCAGGTGAGTGGGACATTAGACATTAGTACCATCATCCAACTGAAACTTCAATACCATTATGCTGAAAGAGTCTCAGCTGAGTACATCTCAGACAAACATACCCAGAGGTATTTAGACCAGAAATTACCTGGGGTAGGCTCTTGGTTCCCACAGGAAGTAAACCACTGCTTCATTTATCACAGTCAGCAACAAATCCCACATAGATAAGGAATTTCTCCTTTTTTGAGAAATCATTACAAGCATATGCTCATCAAGGCTGACATCTCTCCTTTCACTATACCATAAACCTCAGATGTCAACTCTGGTCTTGGTAGGTTGTTCTACTTAACAAACAGAAAAGTTTTCCTGACCACATTCACCATGATTCTCATGTTATCCCCAAGTTTCTCCTTCTTTACCTAAGGCAGTCTACCATTCCCATCACTCTCAACTTGATTAATAAGCTGGCCTCAGGTGTTTGCATTATTGAGGATCTTTTATCCAGTTGCATTGGTCTCTTTCTTTAAGAAAGATCAACTACCCATGGAACTCATCTTGATGATCCCTTTGCTTATAAAACTTATTGAATTTACCACCAAAGAGTCACTAGAACAGTTCATACTCTGCCCTTTTGGCCTCAGTTTTTTGTAAGGTGCATTCCATTCTTGGGGCTGCCACACCCTTTAAGATGATCACTGAGCATGTAATGTGGTTTTGAAGTAGCAGGCTCATCACTGTCCAGCTGGACATTTGGGCAGCTTTCAATGCTGTCAGGGTTGACCTGTTACTTGGGGTCCTCAGGGACCTTAACATTCCAGAGATCATCCTGTCTTTCTTTTACAATCTTCTGTCCAACAGAAAAATTCTAGTTACCCTTGATGGTAAAGTTGCCCCAGTTTCACATCTGATGTATCTCTCAACTGAGCAAATTGTTGTTCACCACATTTCTGAATTCCCTCTTGCTCAGGCTGGAACATGACTTCACTGGAATCCTCTTTCCTGGACTGGGCAAAAGCATCAAATGCTTTAATTACATAGACAATGTGGTTGTATGTCTTCCCTTGGTTAATCTCATCCCCAAGTTTCAAAGATTCTCACCACATATCAGTGGCCTAGCACCTTTCTTCTGGTAAACAAATCCCTTCCATTTTCAATACCAAGCCACACAACTTTTTTGAATTCCCCCTCATGTTATCTCCCAAAGATATGAGGATTCGGGTCCAAGCTGCATTATAACAAAACATATCATCCACTTTCAGTGCTAACACAGGCATCAACCTTTCTCTTTTTGAGAAAGTTACCCTTCTCAATCATTTAGTGTTTCCCAAGATAGCACATTACCTTCCCATAATTTTACCCACACACTCCTTCCTATTCAAAATCAGTGCCCTTTGCACCCATTTTCTCTGGGGCAGAAAGGTGGTGGCCATCAGCCTAAAAAGAACTTGGTTTTTCTAAACCTTCAATGGAATAAACCTGCCATTGACACTCTTCTGATCCAGAGAACTCACAATATTATACTCATGCTCTAAGTCACTTTACTGATGTTCTTTACTCCCACTGACACTCCTCCTCACAATGGCTGGCCCAGATCAAGGACCTCCCTCATCACCAACATTTTATAAAAGACTCGCTTTGCTATACCTTACATCTGCAGCAAATTAAAGTACTGGTAGGTTTTTAATTGGACCATAGACCCCTCCATTGTTTCCTCTATATTTCTCAAATTTACCAATGCTCAATTTATCCACAAATTCAAAAGGTAGTCCCTCGAGGCAAAATTCTTTGATTTCCTCCTCAAAATCAACATTCACTCCCTTTCCACCAATCAATTTTTGGTTAACCATAGGGGTTTCACCAAGATCTCTCCTCTATGCCAGCTTTGTAAAACTGACAATGAAACCCTCCAGCACTTTCTACTGAATGTCCCTTTTTCCTTGGAGTGAGATGTATCATCAATTCCTGTCTTTCCTCACATGGAAAAACATCTTCAATCTCTGAGGATCCTTTGAAACAGGGGTCTTTGCAACTATAAGACTATCAGTTTTCCTCATCTATGCACTCTGGCTGTTCCCAATATGCTATTATTTTTAACCAGAGAGTACACTCAGCAAATCAAAAACTATTGGACTGAATTTGCTCTCTCAAAACTAGAGATACAAAATTAGCCCCAACTTTGCTCCCACAGACATCTGGGCAATTCTCCAACTCCCATCCTCTCAGACTCTGTCATAGGACATATCCACTTAATGTTTGCAATGTGTGCAATCATTCACTCAGTGTGGATGTGCATCTTGGGCTTGCAACCAAAGACTTTTTTGGCCTAGACTACACACCCTTTATACATCCCTTTCCCCTTTCAAATGTATCCTTTCCCTTTTCGCTATGTTGTTCCTGAATGTCATCTTATCATGTAATCATTCTTTGTAAGCCTTTTTTAATTGTATTTGTATCTGTTTTCTTTTGATGAATAAACTTTCATCACTTAGAAAAAAGTGTAAAATATGCTCAAAAATAAAATCACTTAATGCATTTTGGGTGGGGCCACTGAAGCCACTTACAAACAACAACCAAACAATTTATTAGCAATAGACTTTTATGGACCTCTGCCCCCCATTTAATAAAATGAAATATCTTGTTATGGCTTATGATGTATTTTCCAAATTAATGGCAGCATACCTTGTGACTCCGGAGGGCAAGCACTAAGCAAATCATATGGGTTTTGGAGCAATGACATTTTGGAACAGTGGGAATTCTGGGAAAAAATCTTGTCTGAGCATGGAACACTATTTGTATCTGATGAGTAGGAAAATGACAAAGAGATATGAAATAAAACACATACTTACATCAATATTCAACCTGCAGTTTAATCTGTTTGAATGGGTCATGAGGGAATTGGGTGTCTATTTTGTGTATACATGCATGACAATCACTGAAGTGTGAAGAAAATCCTGTGGATACTTAGTATGATAATCTGGTCAAAAAATAAGACTACATGATTCTAACCCTTCTGGTTTTTATTTTGGGAAGGTTGTACCATACCCATTTAGGACTAGTCTGCCATTGAAAGTAGGCCTAATAGATAGAAGGAAGGATGCTGAATGAGTGTGTAGTAGGCTAAAGATAGATGAATTAAGGCAGAAGAGGCAAGGAAGGGCCAAGGATGGATTTAGAGTAGGAGACGAGGTCATGATGAGAAAAAATCTTCTAAGCCATCCTAATAAATACATTTACAAGAAGTTCCAACTGATTTATGAGTTTCTTTTATGCAATAAAACAAAAAAAAGTAATAACGCAGTTGTGGTGGCACAGAACATGGAAGAGAAGGAAACATAATGCCTGGTCATTAAAATTGATAAAAAGAAAAAAGAGCTGCAGGACAGACAGTGAAAACATCCAATAGGGAATTGGAACTATAGGTCACAAAAGAAAATAAGTCTTTGGAATACTCAAAAAAGTAAAATAATAATAATTTATAATTAGTGGAAAGAGATGCATTTTACACTCAAACAGAGGGTGGTGTAAAATGTACTGCCCTGTTCATAACTTAAAAGTTAAAATATAAAAAAATCTATAAGTATCTTTAAGAGTTGTAAAATAAAACTTAAAGAAATAATTGTGCTACAGAATTATTTGTCAAGAATGATTAAAGCAGATTTCATTAAAAAGAAATCATTAAAGGTTTAATTTATAGAAATATAATTTAGAAGAGTTTAAGTAAAAGTTTAATTTAAAGAGTTTTTTTTTTGTAATCACACCTCACCAAAGGGAAAAATGCTGAGTCATTTATTATTACAAACTTACTAGTTTAAAAAAATCAATCAAAGAGGGAGAAGAAATTTAGCTAAATAAAAAGAAAAACTAGAGTCTCTCTTTTCATAAGTGTAAAAATAAAAATGTGTGCAAGTAAACAGATGAGAGTTCAATTAAATATGTGCAAGAAAAGCATATAATATAAAATTTAAATTTCCTCAAAGATTGCTTGACCAGTAAATAAAAAAATGGGAACGATAATTATAAAATGCAGTAAATGAAAACAATGGGAACTAATTAAAATGAAATCTTATGCAAAACTAGATGAATCTACACCAATATGCAGATTAAAATATAATAAGGATATAATTAATAAAAATTAATAGAAGTTAATTAAACTAGATGGAAGTGATAATCGGAGGAACAATAAGGACTCACATAAAAGGACTGAAATCTATTTTTTTCTTTCTCTTTTGCTTCTCACAACACTTAATTGGTAGCAATCATAAGATTAAAATTATGTTTGTATTATTAACATGCAGTGCTAAGTGTTATTGTTGTAGGTATTTAGCCTTCAATCTTGGCCCTCCAAAACACCAGAAATCTGCCATCTAAGAGCCATTCCCATATAATGATCTAAACAGTAAGAAATGTCCATCTTCATGAACATAGGCATTAGCCAGGATCCACAACCATTAAACAAATCCAAAATCCAATCAGTTGGTAAAACAAATTCATACAATAGGAGAGAGCAAAAAGCCATATCTCTTGGAGTACAGAGTGACCAAAATCCTAGGTAATTATCAATTTCATATCTCATTCATAAACTGATAATATTCATATAAAAGACTATGTTAAAATTTAAAAGCAATAATTGAATCAATCTATATTATTAAGTATTTTATTAAGAGTGTGATTAAAACAGATGTATAATTTTCTTATTATGATATTGTAGTAGTATTTTTCTTTAAAATTTCTTAGAATAAATTATTTGTCTTTTAATTACTTTTGGTCAGTTTTTTTTATTAATGAAGCCATTAATAAGTCAGTCTTTAGTTAAGTGTCCACATTAAGCAGTCTAGTATATTTCATTTTCTATAAATGAGTAAAAAGCTAGCAAATTAAACAAGTGCTAAATGTGTTTACCTGTCATCCGGGCATGCTAATTATAGTTTATGATTAAATAGTGCCTGAGATCAAAAGTCCATCTGGATTGGATTGAAATTTAATAATAATTAGTTTTAGTTTTTTGTTTAGCTTATAATTCTAGTTGTAATTTATATAATCATGGTGATCTTATTCCCACCTGGTTCAATATATATACTAGATTAAATTATTTGTTAATACAATATTAACAATTTGTTATATTTTTATCTGCAGCAATGAGTTAAACTGAGTTTTAAGGAACCAATTATTTTTACAAAGTGAGATAATGATAGATTAAGTAATTTATTATTTATTTTGTTAGGAAATAAAAACCCCTAAATGGATGATTTCTACAAAAATAAAAAGCAAGAACATATTCTGATTTTAACAAAAAAACTTATTAGTAATGATTGATGACTAATCTCATATATAATTATATTTGAAATTTTATAAAAATTCTCATTTTAAAATTTAAATGTCAAATTTTACAATTTATGAATAAATTTAAAATTAATAATTAAAACCATTTAAAATGTTTTACATTTTTATCATTATTATTTTTATACCTTTATCATTATTTTTATGGATATTAATTTTATATAGTATATAATATATCTTTTGTATTACTAACATAATATAATGTTATTGCGAAAATTGCATCTCTCCAACTAACTGCATAAGTGAAAATTAAAACAATTTTTAAAATAATTAATTAATGAAAATGACACTACAGAAATATTATTCAATGACTAAAAATGTTTAAAATAATATCTACATATATGTATGTTAATTTCAAAACATATTTCACCTATACATACTATAACCATTTGGCTACATTGCTATATTAAAAATAAACAGTAAAAGTGAGTTTATCTTAATATTTTAAATCCCAAAATGATAATATGAGCAGTCTCAAAAATTAAATTTGTTAAATAATAATATGATTTTAATATGTGAATATTTTAATAAGAGGTATAAATGATTGTAGGAGGAAAACCAAAATTATAAAATAATGTAAACAAGTGTTTTTATCTCTCTCTTCAGTAATTATAATTAATTAGTAGTTTTAATTTAAACTATGAAAATGTACTAAGAAAAAGTAATTTTCTTTTTTTTTTGTAAATTATTTAATAAAATTTTAATTTTAAGCTTAAAAGAGAGATAATATTTTGTTTAATAGCATTTTCTAAAAAAAGAAAAAGAATTATGAGATTTTGACATTTTTTGTTAAATATTATTTTAATTAGCCAGAGTTGTTGTTTTTTCTTTTTTTTTATTTCTCTTCAATACAAAAATTAAAGCTGTACAATTAATTGATTATTATGTTTTTTGCAAGAAATTTTAACAGGAATGTCATAAATTTTTGACTTCTATTTTAAAATTTTGACTTGTTTTTTTAATATCAATGTTTAAGAAAAAAATAACTAAACCAGTGTATTTGTAAAATTTTACCTGATTGATTTTTATAAAAATTGTCATGTTGGAGACATATTGTTATTGGCTTCCAAAAAATAAGGGTATGACTAAGTCAGAATATGTAAAAGTCTTGTAAGAAGTTATTCCTAACCTAGCTGTTGAAAAGAACAGTCAAATTATAGTCCAACTGCTGGTAAAGACAGTAAGAGAAAAAAGCTTCTGACACAGCTGATAATGAGAAAACAAGCAGAAGTCCTCACCAAGCTGTTACATAGACAGCAGAAGTTTTAAATAAGCTTTTAGCACACTGCATTTAGGTATAAAAATGGTTACTATAATGAAAACCATATGATAAATTCAGCTACAAGCTAGACATCATCTATGTAATATGCTTTCACTGGAATAAAATGTAAAGGAGAAGTTACCTAGAAGTAATCTGAAACAAACCTTTTTTTAACCAAGAGTATGGGTCTTTATATGTGTTAGTTTCACCTGGAAATTTTAATGGAAGGAAATGGACAAAATTTGCTGTTAGTTAACTTGGAAATATTGCACACCAAGAAAAAGACAAATCAACTATGTACATGTGTAGAAGCTTTCAAGAAAAAACTCACCTGGATAAACTGGAAATTAAAACTTGAAAGAAAAACTCCACAGAACAATAAAACCATGGTGAAAGATATTTTTGTTTGCATATTGTAATTTCATTTGTAGTAAAAAAAGATTTTTTTATATATAAAAGTACTAATTTATAAGTATAAGAATCTATAATTTTTAATATTTTCATTAAGTTAATATTTTTAAATTGTGAAACTTATTTTTTAAAAATTCATTCAATTTTCTCTTCAAAATTATGAGGTTTTTTTACAAAATTTAATTTTTTTTAATCTAATTTTAAAAAAAAAAACTGGAAAAAATGACTCCATAGAACAATAAAACCATGGTGAAAAGTATTTTTGTGTACATACTGTGGTTTCATTTATAGTAAAAAATATTTTTTATATAAAAGTAATAATTTATAAATGTAAGAATTCATAATTTTAAATATTTTCATTAAGTTAATATTTTCAAATCGTGAAATGTATTTTTAAGCTATTCAATTTTCTCTTCAAAGTTATTAGAGTTCTTTAGAAAAAAAAATTTTTTTAATCTAATTTTTTTTTAACATGTTGTTCTTTTCATTTATTTATTTTTCTTTCCAAAACTTATAAACAGTTAGTTAAGCTTAGTCAAAGATTGTGATCTCTGATTTTAAAATGTTGCTTTTCTAATTTTTAGTTATTAAAAAAATAACTTACTGAATTAAAAGTTAATTAATTTAATGAATAGAAATCAACTGGTTAATTATAATTTTTATGAACTATTTTTTTAATAATATGATTGTTTTAAATTTTATACTATCATATCATTTTTCAAAAATTTTATTTATTGTTAATCAGTTAGTTATTAAATAATTTCTTTAAAAATATTTTTTTTATTCTTATTGGTTTTATTCTATCCAGCTATCTGTTACATGAATTGGCAATGACTTTATTTCAAAACAACTTAGTATTCTAAGATTTTTAAATTATCCTATTAAAATTACTTAATTATAGTAGGGTAAACCTATGAATTATTTAAAGTGATTTAGGATAAGCTATTTTTTTATTTAGATCTTGCTCACAGTAATAGTTTATAAAGTTCTTGCTTCCTGACTTAGATTAGAGCATACCAAATAGCTATGTGGATTAAGGGTTTAAGTTAGTGTTTGGATGTAAGATGAAAACCTGGATGGTGTAAACATATATTATCTTTTAATTTTCAGGCACTATATTTTATTTTGTTTTTTAATAGAAATTAAGTTTGTAGTTGGCCAATATATATTAATGATATTATATGACCAGAGTATTGATGATGAGCCATATGTTTTGATAGCTCAGCATTATTTTTTATTGTTATATTTTGATGGATCAGCACTTAAATCTATATATTAAGATAATTGTGTAGTATTTCTATCCTAAGGTTGGAAGTGGCTAGATAGGTGCCCTGTCTATAGTGAAACCATTGCAAATCCAATTACAAAATGTTGACTTTTGTTGTTGATTGTTTATAATGATGAATGATTATATTATTTTTGTTTAATTCTGGGTAAACATATAGTTAATTTTATTCTTTGCTGATCTTTCACATTCATTTTTTATATGTAATTTTGATTATTAAATGTGGAGCTGATGATGGTCTTCTGTCTCCTTATAATTCAGCACCAGTATGTTGTGTACTGTTACAAATGGCTACCCAAGTATGTATCCAGTGTCACCCCTTTTCATCCCATACTAATACAAATGGCCCACAAAAATATTAAATTAATATATCTAAAGGAAGATAAATATTTGTGTTTTTTAAATAATAAAATTAACACATATAAATAAAATTTAAAGTTATAACTATTACTAAGATAAAATTACCTGTCTAAATTCAATAGTTTTACTAACAATGACTATTCATTATTATAATTTTTATTAATTTCATTACTTATTAATTCTGTATATTCTTAAATTATGCAATATCATAATTTTCACAAGTTTTAAGCAAATTAGAACTTTAATGAAGCTTGAAATTGTCTTCCCTAATGTAGTTTAATTAATCATTTTGTGGACACACAGTGGCAATTGCATAAACAGATATTTTCCAAGTTTTTAGAAAATTATGCCATGATAGTTATTCATTTAAAGTCTAGAATGACTTACCTTCATTATGCTTTAATAGCAGCTAGAAAATAGTTTATTGCTCTGCAACATTTCATTTTAAATTCCATGAAGCTTACTATGACTAATTCTAATTCAAATCAAACAAATTGATTTTCTTGTCTGTATACTATTTATAAATTTTGTTTAGTAAATATATTTGCTCCTCAAAAAATATATTTTCCTATACAGTAATTTTTCAATTATTCAAACTCTTTAATTAATTTATTTATCTATTACTGCTATATTACAATCTATATTCAAAGCATTTATACATATTTTTCCTCTTTTACATAATTACATTAAGAGGATTAATTAAATAATATATTCTAAAAATACTTAAAATGCAATATTTCATACTCTGTAGTCAAGTTGCAATCTTTAAGTGTCCATATATATTCAATGGACCATTAGTAAGAATGGATTTCCATTCTTGCTATTAAAAGGTGTGAAGGTTGCCTTGACAGCAGTTAGAAATATTGGTTGCTATATTTACTGTGAATGTTTAGGTGTTTACTGGTTGGAAACTAATTATATCATTATCCCAGATTAGCTTTAGGCACTATTTCGCTTATTATTTCTAAATAATACATGGGCAATTTAAAAGTATTGCATTAAGTAATGTTTTAGATGACTATTTATTAGTCTGCATTATAGTGACATGTTTATTTCATGTTTAAAGAGGTTTATTTAAACTTCATTGTAACAATATTTCATACTCTGTAGTCAAGTTGCAATCTTTAAGTGTCCATATATATTCAATGGACCATTAGTAAGAATGGATTTCCATTCTTGCTATTAAAAGGTGTGAAGGTTGCCTTGACAGCAGTTAGAAATATTGGTTGCTATATTTACTGTGAATGTTTAGGTGGTTACTGGTTGGAAACTAATTATATATATATATAGACACAGGTATATAATAACCCTGTGTTTCAGTTATTACATTGCAGAGATGTCTGCCCATCCTTGCATATGTATTAAACGGATTGTGTTCTGTACATGTCGGGTTCATATTGACCTTAGGTCAACATGGGTGTGACAAAAATCTCGGTCTCAGGGTGGCCTTTGAGCATTCCATCATCAGATTTTCAATTGGATGGACGGTTGAAGAATTGGAGTGTGGAGTATATTGAAGCCTGTCCATTAAAGTATGAAGATTGTCTATCTGGTATAATATATATCTGAGCACTTATAGTATATATATATGGAGATGATAATCTGGACCAACTGATGATTGCTGGTTTAGCATGAAATACGTATATTGGTGATTATTTATCTTTTCAACATATATGTGCTTGAGTGTATCAGTGTTATTAGATAGAGTGGAGAGTGGTGGGTCGTGTGGAAGTCTGTGCTCACATACCCTATATATTACTTTAGTTATATATTTGTAAGTTTGAAGATATGAAAGTATTTACATTTATTCTGAACTATAAAAACTTTCAAATGAATTATGAAGTGTAGATGATATTTTAAAATTATGAAGTGCTCTCTCTCTCTCCTCTATCGCTGTCGCTACACAGTTAAAATCAATTACGAAAAGAATTGGTTATTAAAATTATATTTCATAATGATATTAAATTTTTATATAAATGTAAATTATTTATTTTATGTAAAGATTTCATTTAAATAACTTTAAAAAAAAAAAGGAATTGGTCAAAGATCCCCACCCCTATTTCTTTTGTCGTTAGATTGTTTAAAAATATAAATCAATATACCAACCTCTTCTTTTTAAATCTTTTTTTTTCTATGCTTCTTTTTAAATCTTGTTTTTATATGACTGTTATAAAAACAAGATTTAAAAAAAGTTGGAGTATTGATTTATATTTATTGAAAGATATGTATTACTTTTGAAAAGAAAACTGTGTAGATGATATTTTAAATTTATTGTTTGAAAAGAAAAAAAAAGGTCTTTCTCATCTGAATAAATGAGCAAAAAGGTGATAATTATATAATTTCAAATGCTGATATTCGACGTCACAAAATTATAAAAATAATTTAAGGTTTTAAAAGTAAAAATTTTTTTAATTAATTACTAGTTGAATAGGTGTGTGTATATGAAAAAATCCTGTGTAAACCAAATGATTTTATTATTATATTGTGAATCTAAATTAAATTTTATTTAAAATAATTTACGCAAGTTGTTAGCCGAGAGGTCATCGCAACCGCCTTGCAAGCAAGTAGTTGGTTGCAGACGGTTGTGGGTTCGCGTCCCGGCCGATGCTATGACATATGAAAAAAAAAAAAAAAGTTAATTTACTTTGTCTTAAAAATGTGATAACCGATGTTTATTTTATTCACACGTGAATGCCCAAACTATACCTATTCATGCCTGTTTTATGTGTATTCATTCTGGTGGTAGAAATCGATTATAAAATATATGGTTATGAGGTTTAAATGACTAGGATGATATTATATTGAGATTTAAGAAGTATTTCCCGTTAAGTAATAAAGATAACTAACTATGTTGAATCAACAAAGCTTTCGATATAAAGTTGTATGGGAATATATACATGAAAATAGTATTAAAAGTTTGTGCATAAAATAATGAATAATGTTCAAATTTAAATAATAATGAAGATCCAGCCATAGTATTTAAGTGTTTTCCTGAAGGTTTGTGGTGATGGGGTTCTAGTTATATTTTTATATTGGACAATTTTCATCATCTAATATGTGTATTGAATGTCTTTAAAAAAATTTAACTTTATTTAAATATTCCAAATACATTCAACTGCTAGCAATGTCACAGAAACAGGTTAGTATATGCACAATGTTTCGAGAGGTATTATTCTCCCCTCTTCTTCAGGTGTGGCTGGCCTGACTGGATTTGAACCTGGATCTTTAGATTCTTGATTGTTGAATTTTAAGATAACACCAAAGAAAACAGTCAGGAGAAATTTCATATACTTATCTATGAGATTCCTTCTGATTTTTTTCACTTTTTCCTAATCGCAAAGTTAATTAGTGGTTTCCATACATTATATATACAGTAGTCACACTAGGTTGGCCTATGGGTTTTTCTGCCATTGTCATGTAAGCATCTTCTTTAAATTTTCTTCTTTGTACCTTTTCTTCTTTATCCATGTATGTACAAATGAACATATGTTCAATTGGGAAAATACAAAAATATTGGATAGTGAATAAAAGGTACAAAGAAGAAAATTTAAAGAAGTTGCTCACATGACAATGGCAGAAAATCCCATAAGCCAACCTAGTGTGACTGTACATAATGTATGGAAACCACTAATTAACTTTGCTCTTAAGAAAAAGTGGAGAAATTAGGAGGAACCTCATAGATAAGCATATGAAATTTCTACTGACTGTTGCCTTTGGCAGGATGGCTCAGTTGGTTAGAGCGTTACATTAAAATTCAATTAAGAACCTAAGGATCCATGTTCGAATTCCATGCTAGTACTGTAACTGGTCAGGCCAGCAACACTTGAAGAAGAGGGGAGAATAATACCTTTCAAAATGTTGTGCATATACTAACCTGTTTGCTGTGATATTACTAACAGTTGAATGTATTTGGAATATTTAAATAAAGTTAATTTTTTCTAAAGACATTCAATACACATATTAGATTATGGAAATAGTCCAATATAAAAATACAAGTAGTATTTAAGTGTTTATGAATCAATTTTCTGTTCGGGTGAAATATTATTCATTTAAACATGAGTGTTTTAATATAAAAATAAAAAACATTCATGTATTTAATAATAATAAATCATTGAGATTTAGTTATATAATTTTGGTCTATTTATTAATGCATTAGACATAATATATTGTTTATTTTTGTATATAATTAATTACTAATGTCTATAAAGATTATAAGTTTTTATACTTGCCTAAGATAGAATGACTTATTCTTTAAAATGTTAAATAGAATAGCTTCAATATTGTTGGTATAGGTTAGGTGAAATGTATAAATGTTGAAGTATATCATGTTCTGTTAACACACATACTCTTTTGTGAAACATTTAGTTTATAAGACTTAAATTATAGTAAAAACTATTGTTTTTAGGAATAATGAAGAGATAGTTTAAATTATTGACATCCAAATATGGTGCTAAATTTAAAAGGGTAAATTTTTTTCAATAGAGAATAGGTAATAAATAGGGTAATTATAATCTGTAATATTATCTTCCTAATAAATTTTGCATTCATATTTAATCTGCTTTGTGTGAAATTTACTTTTTTGTTGTTCTAAAGTCAAACCTGAGATTGAGATTAAGCCATAGGACTAGTAAGAAACTAATACCAGACTTAAATACAAACTATGATATGATGGAGACATATATTTGTTTCTTCATGAATTAGGTAGATTGCATTAAGATAGATCACTTTTGAAGTTCACACACATGTTCCACTTACTATTTTATGATAAGAAAGATTGTTGGGTTTTATTTAGGTGGCAATATAAACATTCCTAAACCATTACACTATATACCATTTTATTTGAAGTGATAATTTTTCAACGTTTAAATTGTTCATAATGTCTTATTTATAGGATATATAATAATGATCAAATTTATATAATGTTGGTAAAAATAGTTTAAGTTCAAATAAAAATTATTTACATCCCCAAACAAGTTATAGAAACATTTCTAACATCTTTACTTCTAATTATTACATGATGTAGCAATTTTTCTAATAGTCATCATTCAAAATAAAATATATTAGGGAAGTAAAAATATGTATAAATTAAACATTTTCTAAATTTTGTATTGTACAAATCAATTCTATATTTATTTTGAAATAAAGCTTTCAAAGATCTAATGATGACTACTTCTTCCCCAATTGTATTGGATTGTTAATCATATTCATCCATTTATTCATATTTTTCTGAATATTCTAAGCTCATAATTGTTTTCCTTATAGTTCATAATTTGTTTTATTACTTTTATATTTTTTTTTCACAATTCATTTTGTGACATGCACTTAAAGATGATTTTACAATCTTGACTTTGTATTTGTTAAATTGCTCTACTGTGTTTTTTTACCTCTTTATTTTGTGATTTTCCTGACTTACTTAAATAAATCAATGGTGACAGTAACTATTATAAATTATCATTATTTTATTTTTTAATATCATTATTTTTAGCATTACACATCCATTTTTCTAAAGGTCTATTTTGCCAATCTACTTTATATCATCTGGCAACTGATTTCTA
The DNA here is from genome assembly GCA_028023455.1 of Epiperipatus broadwayi. Taxonomy (NCBI): domain Eukaryota; kingdom Metazoa; phylum Onychophora; class Udeonychophora; order Euonychophora; family Peripatidae; genus Epiperipatus; species Epiperipatus broadwayi. The sequence goes on from JAQFVV010000034.1 coordinate 7,133,011, forward strand.
TGAATATATCCATTAAATATGGCATTTATATCTATTTCTTATTTTTAGGATGGTATTTGCTTTTTTATTTTTCCCTCTTTATTATTTATACATTTTTTAACATCATTTTTTTATAACCTCTCTCTACTTCATTATTCTCAAGTTCTTTTTATATATAGTGGAGCTGCAAACTATGCTGGCTGTAACTTCATGATTTTAATTTGCATGCTATCCAAAGATAAATGTAAACAAATAAAAATGTAAATAAACAAATAAAAAATCATTAAAATATGAAAAATGTAGAATATTTGAGTAGCTATTTTTTTTTTCTTTGAGCACCATATACAATGACATCAAAAAAAATTTTTTTTTTATAAATGAATTTTAGGTACTTATGTAGAATCCCTGAGGGAAGCTTACCAGGCATTTTATTTTAAATAATTCATTTTCAAGGGTATCCAATACATGGTATAAACAATATGGCTGACTCAATTATTGTATTCAATATTTACTTTTTTTTATTTATTAAAATGATAAAAAAATAAAAGTGCAAAAGTTATAATTTAAAAATTCTTTTTATGTAAACTCAGCAAAGAAAATTAATAAAAACTTGATTAAACAAACTATAACAAACATGATTATTTATGTCAGCAGATAAACATTGCTAATATCCTGTTACATAACCACAAATACATTTTCTTTATGCCATCGACACCACACAAATTCAGCTAAATAGAAATCAATGTGTTGGCTTACTGTTCCTGATGCTTTTTGTTTTGCTATTTTACCAAACCCCACAACCTTTCTATAATATTAATAATCAGCTATAAAGCTAATGCACATGCACTTTGTAGATTTTTAACTATAAATGAATACTCTCTCTTTTAAACACAAGATAAAGCATTTGTGAAAAGATAGAATGAATCCATCTATCTTTTTGATTCAAACATTTATGTATGGGAAAATCTTAAGCATTTGGAAATGAGAGTGTGAAGATGTTAAACGATCATTTTAAATTACTTTAACTATGTTTGAATGAATGACACTTGCAAAATTTTCTAGAATTTATGATATGTCATTCTTATTTTAAATTAAATATATATAAATGAAATATTTATTTTATATAGCACTATGTTTATAAACTGTAATATTAATAATCAGTTATAAAGCTAATGCACATGTGATTTGTACATTTTTAACTATAAATTAATACTCTCACTTTCAAACACATGATAAAGTCTTTGTAAAAAGATAGAATGAATCCATCTATTTTTTGACCCAAACATTTATGTATGGGCAAATCTTTAGCATTTGGAAATGAAAGCATGATGATGTTAAACTATCACTTTAAATAACTTTAACTATGCTTGAATGAATGATGCTTGTGAAATTTTCTAGAATTTACGATATGTCATTCTTATTTGAAATTGAATATATAAAAATGAAATATTTATTTTATATAGTGCTATGTTTATAAACTGTAATTGTGTTGGACATGTGTACATTAATTCACTGCACCAACTATAAACAATTCTCACTCAAAGCTTATGACATCACCATTGCATCTCTATTTGCACATAAAGTGTCATATTGTGCCCATTACCACATACTTTTCAGCTGCATACTGTCTCATAATTTTAAAAATATTCCAGTGCATTTTGTTCTGTTGATGGAAGATTCCAAATTTTAATCATAATTTCAAAAATGATAGGGTAAAAAGGAAATTTTTAAAAAAATCATGATAACTTTAGTCACGTGTTAACTGTTCATCATGTGTTAACACTTGGATGTTATAAGATAATCAATTGAATGTTGTGAATGGAATTTATTAAAAAATGTATTCAAATAGTTTAAAATTAACATTCAATTTCAACACATTTGTTAATATTTTTTAAAGTTAACAAGCAACATATGTTTGAGAAAATAATTTCGAGAAAAAAAAAATGTAAACAAATATTTCGACTCTGCAAATGGATTATGTAAAATAAAATGCCTAGCAAGCTTCCAGCATGGATTCTATGTAAGTACCAATTTTTATAATATGCTAGTAACTATTTTTTTTTTCATTTTAGAATACTATGATTAAATATGTTAATACAAAAATTTTGGTTTATGTCAAAAGCACATATATTCTTCTTTTATTATCCTTTCTGAATTTGATGCACAATATTTTGCATAATAAAATATTTTTTGAACATAATGCTAAATGTTTTGCAAAATTTTAGAACATATTAAAAGTTGGTAATAATTTTAAATATCAAACTAATCAAAGTGGTCATAATTTCTTGATAACAAGTCTATTATTATGTTTCTGTAAAAAAAGAAAAGAATACAGCCCAGAGCTTATTTAATAATCAGATATTTTGTTGTTACTTTATTTTAAAATTAAAAATATAGTAGTCAAGCATTGGTGGCCTAACGGTTAGCATAGGTGCCTTCCAAGCAGCCAGCCCGGATTTGCTTCCTGGTCAACGCTTTGACATATAAAAAAAAACCTAAAAATATAGTAGTTAGTTTTTTTTTCTTAATCTTATTGTTTCAATGAATACATGAGTAAATATACACTAAATAATATACATATGTCCCTCAATATATTATTAATAATTATATTATTAATATTTAAAATTTTGTTTATACTATAATTATTATATATACATATTATACATATAAAAAACTGTCCGTCTTATGTATATATGTGCTTGTTGAAAAATACAATATGCTTGTAGTTCAATAAACCATACGTATTATATTCTAATCTATGTTTATCAACAAAATGTTTATGTATTATATACATTTACATGTGAGGGGAGCTTGAAACAAATTATAGCATACTTTGCAACTCCACTGTATATGCTTTTTTGTATTTAATGTTAGCCTATTACTTTTCAGTGTTAAATGCTTTCAAAGCTTCTTTTTTTTCTGAGACTATGATTGCTGTGAGTTTGGATCAATTATACCTTTTCCCCCATGGTCTTTAGTATAATGTTATAAGTATTTCTCCATTAACTTCTTTTTAAAACATGTCTAAATATCTTAAACTCTTTCTATTTTCAACATAATAAATCTAATATTGTGTTTATTATTATTTACTTTTGTAAATGCACTAAATATACTCCTACAATCTTTTGGCTAATCACTGATTATGACCCTAAAATAGAGAGCTAGCCTTCTTTTATAATATATTGTATAAGATATACAATTATTCTTAACATTCTTAGCTATGGGATATAGGTGCCTACAATTAATAAAAAACGGAGATGTAGATACTGACTTGAAGTCAGATGAATATAAATTTTCACATAGATTGGTTTGGATTCAAAATCTTAGTGTGTTTAAATTTTCAGATTTTTATCTTAAAGGGTAAACTAAAGTTAAACACGGTTATTAGATGTAAAATTGTTTTAGATCCAGCTTTGAGTCCCAAGCTTTATTGATATAGATTGAAATCAAAAACCAGTCTGGGAATGTAGATTTAAATTTATTACCTTCTGATAACTGCTGAATATTTAACTTTATTATAGATTTCACTAGATTTGAGAGCTACTCTTGACATATCATATATACAAACACACACCATAATCTGTGATAAAATTCAGAGGTTGAACTTCGATCTTTCAAAAAATATAGATTTCTCATTTAAACTTTAGGATTTTTTTTAGAAATTAGTTCATAACTAATTTATCTAGCATTTCAACAATGCTTGATAAGTGATGTCTTATACTTGATTAGATAATAAAGTCTTTGGCAATCTGAATCTATCAAATGAGTGTCATTGCATTGATTATTTTTTAAAAAAGCTTATTTTGTGTATGTGTAGAATTGAGCTATTATAAGATTAACCATAAATATGCAGAGCATTTTAATGACTGGTGTGAATACACACGTTTATATATATATGCTACAATAAATTACTGAAATTTTATTAAGTCAAGTGACATCGATTGAAAACTGTGTCAAGGATGCAGGGTTAAACTAGTTTTTTTAATAACAGGCTTAATATTTAACAGTTTGTCTATTGAACATAATTAAAATAAAATTCCTTGCCCGATTTTAATAATAAATCTTACTGTGTTCAAGTTTTGCTTGATTAATTTTTTTATTATTATTATTTCTTAAGGCCATAAATGTGAGAAAGATCACGATTCATTATTAATATTAAATATTCTTCTTGCGATTGTTAACATACAGTATTTATTTTTTAAAAAAACCAGTTGTAAGACAGAATTCTTAATATTAATGTTTTTTCATGTTAATATGTACTTAGATAGTAAAATCATGAAAAAAACGATTAAACTCATTAATCGTAGAGGATTAGCTCGGGTGGGGGTCTCTCACCTTTACTATTTCTCTTCGTTGTGATTGTTGACAAAACTTTTGAGCTGTAATAGATTTTTTTAAGGGTGTAATTCCAATCTAAGTCTTTCTTTTTTTTTTTTTCTTGTGTCATAGCATCGGCCGAGACGCGAACCCACACCCGTCTGCAACCAACTACTTGCTTGCAAGGCGGGTGCGATGACCTCTCGGCTAACAACGCTTGACAAGTCTTTCTTTAAGTAAAAAACGAATTTATTGCTTCAATTTTTGTTTCAACAAGTAACAAACAAAAGATTTCTAAGTGATCTGTCCTATAATTTATAATTGCTAATTTTCTTGCATTTATCTACTTGGTAGTCATGTTTTTAGGCAAATACATTGATGATTATCGTAAATACTTGATTAAGTTAGAGATTATTAAATATTTTTTATCCCAGTTATAAACTTTAAATTTAATTAAATATTAATATATTAAATAATTACAAGCTATCATTAATTTAATTTCACTTTCTTTTTTTTTTCTATGTGTAATATCCACATAGACTTTAAATTTACTATTCGATAAACTCTAAACAAATTTGAAAACATGTTAGAGGTTATGATCTGGGTTAGTTGGAGGGAAATTATTCAGCCAGAAATTTCTCTTGGAGAATCATTTTCTTTTTTCATTATCATCATAATCATCATCGTTCTGATCCAAAACTTTAGTAATGGAAGACAGTGTAAATGAACTATTTCATGCCATTTTTTTTCTTGTTTTCTGCATGTTTTCAATATAATTAAATCTATTTATTCTGGTAATGCTATTATATCATAATACTTTTAATTGTTCTCATCTTGACCTATTCACAATTTCAATCATGGTATACTTTTCCAATATGTCTATCTGTCTTATCTTATTCTATGTTCAAAATAATTAACTTTTATCTGCTGTCTTGAAAAATCCACTCACTAGTTCTCTCATCTATCCAAGTTATTCCAATCATACTTTGATAACATTTCATTTTAAAAGCATCTGTACTTGCCCTCGTTGTTTCCTCAGTGTCTATGACCACATCCTTATGTTGCAAAAGATTATACCAAAGTTTTTCTCACATTTCTTTATTCATATATTTGAAGTGTGTTGGTTTTTAATTATATATATATAAAATAAAATCATCCAAATTATATTTGAAAATCAGGCACTCTTCACAAACCTGGAGCTTAATTGTAAATATAGGGATTTGAATTCAGACTTTCAAGCACCCACCAATTATCCACACTATCTCATACAACTGATACACATAATCACACATATGTAGAAAAAATAAATAATCACCAATATATGTATTTCGTGCTAAACCAGCATTAATCAGTTGGTCCAGATTATCATCTCCCATATATATATATATATATAAAATCAGTGTCTCAGTTTATATTAAGATAGCAAATCTTCATACTTTAATAGACAAGTTTCAATCTACTCCAACCTCCAACTTTTCAGCCATCCATATCATTGAAAATCTTAATATAAACTGAGCACTGATTATATATATGTGTGGGAGATGATAATCTGGACCAACTGATGAGTGTTGACTTAGTACAAAATGTGTATATTGATGATTATTTATATTTTCCACATGTGTGCGATTATGTGTATCAGTTGTATGAGATAGTGTGGATAATTGGTGAGTGCTTGAAAGTCTGAGTTCAAATCCCCTATATTTACAATTAAGCTCCAGATTTGTGAAGAGTGCCTGGTTTTCAAATATTTACCCATGAAGATTGTATCCTGCCCACCCCTCTACTATGTATTTAAATGGATAAGGTCCTAAACATGAGGGGTCAGAGTGATTTCAGGTCAATATGGGCATGGCAATAATGTTGGCATCAGCAAGGGGTTTGGGTTTTCATCATCAGATTTTCAATGATATGGATGGTTGAAAGCCTAAGTGTGAAGATTTTCTATCTTAATATAAACTGAGCACTGATTATATATGTGTGTGGGAGATGATAATCTAGACCAACTGATGAGTGCTGGTTTAGCATGAAATATGTGTATTGGTGATTATTTATCTTTTTTACATATGCATGGTATGTGTATCAGTTATATGAAATAGTATGGATAGTTGGTAGGTGCTTGAAAGTCTGAGTTCAAATCCCCTATAATTATTAATGTCTATATTAGATTTTGTTTTTATTCATCTGAAGTTACATTAGTATAGTTTTCAAGCTAACGACCTTAAACACAGATTGTTTTGCTAAAAACTATAGTAATATTGTACTATTTTTTATTCTGTCAAATTGGAATAATTAATTACTTAAAAGGTAGCGTTAACATTTGAACACCACAGTAGTTGAATTAAGTTTTAATCATGATTTTTTAGCTACTGCCACTCCAATATTGTTCAAATCACCCAATGTTGTTAATATATAGTCTATTGTAATATTTGGAAAGATTTTTCTCCAAAAGTAAAATATTTTTATTATGACTATTATTTTTATATATTTATTATGGAAAATAGCTAAATATATAATTAAAAATTGTTAATATAAATTAAAGTATCACATACAATATCAATCCAATAGAAGTTACCTATATTATTTAATATTATTTGTTAAACAAAGTACTTTATGACAATTTTCACTTACATGTAACATTTACAATAAGAATGGTAAACAAATTATGTCACTCTATTTTAAAGCTATTTATTATAAATATGAGTAATCAAAGAATACCAGATGTTAAACAAATCTTCTAATCAGGATCTAAATATTTAATCATTGGATTGTAGACTATCTACAAATGTTTGAAAAGTGGAGCTAAAGTAGAAATATTTGAAAAGGTTTGGTGGAGTTGTATCAGAGATGTAATTTGTCATGTAAACAATATGATTAATATATATTATAATAGAATTATCCACAAATAAATTTGAACTAGTGACATTTGATCACAAATAAATTTGAACTAGTGAAATTTGGGTGATCAAACATACAGGATTTACTATTTATTTTTTACTGATCCAATCAGATTAGTGGTGAACTACTTTACAGCATTACCTGTTTATAAGTCTATTGCTGGTAATATTGATTCCATCACAGTAATATTTCCTGTTCATCATAAGAATATGTCATTACAGATGCATATTATTTAGCATATATTTATTGAGGATATGTATAAGACCTGAGTTCATCATAACATTTATTTACTTGGAACTTAATATTTTCTATTCCTTTTGTAAAAATCCAAACTTTGATCTTTCTAAATTGATTTAGCACTGAAAGATACTGACATCTAAAAATTTTTTTAGAACTGATCTCAATCAAACTTATTTTAGTTTGATTTTTTTTACTTACCAATGTATGAAAAATCATTAAATAAATGCTTCAATATAGCCATGACCATCTTAAACTCTATGAGAGTGCAAATACAGCATCAATTTATGCACTTGCAATGTTCCAAACTTAGACAGACTAAATGGTATGAAAGTTAACTAAACCCTCCTTTGTATAGGCTTCATTTTCATTGACAAGATGGAATTTATAATAAACTCATTTTTAAATAACCTTGTTTTCAAATAAATATTTAAATATGTAAACAATAATTAATTAAGCATCACCTAAATGTGCAATATATTAATGATAATTGATTTACACCCTCTATAGAAATTATATAGAAATTTATGATTTATTTATGACAATACTTGATGAAAAATTAATTATTCTTTCAAAGGATATATATTTATGTCAATTAAATTCTCTTTTATTAGCTTCTCAGAAGTCCACTTGAGATCAGATCAAACATAACAATTTAATATGTATTTAAAAATAAGTAAATTTACAATGTTATTGAACATGAATTTGATTGACAATTTAACTAAAACCTTCTTTGTATGAATTAATGTTAATTAAATCAAACTCATTTTAAATAACTTTATTTTTCAATAAACATTAAAATATGTTTATTTAAAACTAATAACAATCAACCCTTAAGAGCTGATTGTTATCATCTATATTTATAAACCTATTAAAGTCTTGAGGAATTGGCTTCATTATCTTATTTAAAACTGAAATGGATTATAAACTTTGCCTTGTCAATTAACATTAATATGATACAAAAGGCAACTTTAGTTAAATTATCACTCAAATTTGTGTTCAAATTTCAAATCAAATTGAGTATTGCAAATTTATTTAAGTAGAAATTAAGTTGCTATATTTTATGTCATCTCAACTAGTCTTCTGAGCAGTTGACATAGTCAGATTTTATTGACAGAAACACATGTCCAGTAGAAGATTATTAGATTTTTCAGCAAATATTGTCATATAAAAAACTAAATTTTTATAGATTTCTACAGAGGACATAAGTAAATTAACATTAATTTATTATATATTTATATGGTGTTTAATTAATTTATATATATTATAACCCGATATTTGTCAAGTCTTATTTAAGTGGACAAATGTGAAAACTTTTAAATTTTAATTGACAATAATTGAAATATATTAAATCAATGTTTTATATTAATGGTATGTTATAGTAGTTGCCAAATTGTATTTTAAAATTAAGTAAATTTTATCAGTAAATCTCTTGATAGTGATAAAGACTCAGATTGTTCAAGATATGCTAAGCCTTCTATCAGGATGTGTATGAGATTTCATATGCAGTTTGTTAGGTGGACTAATTTTTAATAATATTAAAATGATAATTTAATAGTGTTATTATTAATTTGAAAGTATAAATATGTTTTGATACTTTATTATTATTAAATAATAATTAGAAAGATTTAAATTTATAACTTCTAAATTAATATTTGTAATCAATCCTTAAGTATATTTTTTATTGTGATTTAAAATAGTATTGAACAGCCTAATTAATTATCACTAATGAATAAAGGGGAAGAAGTATTAATTATATGCACATACCATACTTTCATTGGTCTAGTTTTTCTGTACCACAATTTAAATAAAAGGTATAAAAACTTAACATAAGTAGTAGAGGGGGTGAACTATTAATAAAAAGAACAAGAGGAAAAATAATAACCGAACTAAAAAGTAATAACACTGGATTTGAACTGACCTGAATCAAGATATATTGTGACTCTTAGATTATGGAATAGAGAATTTTACCTCCTTGCATGCATTCTGACCTACTTATCTATTGATTGGCTATTGCCAAGATTTCACACTGAGAGAAAAATGAGAACTATTTTGGACCAAGAGATTGTAAGCAATGATTTTATTTTATATATTACAATAATTTTAATCACTATAATAATTATGTGCATTTAAAAATTATATGTCATTTATTTAGAATGGCAAAAGGAAGAGAAAAATATTCTGGGCATTCATTTATAAAATAGAGATAAAATATGTTTTGCTTTTAGATCAAAGTATTAATAACAATCTAATTAAAAATAATTAGAACAAAATTTTTTTAAATTCAAATTAAACAAATTAAAATTTACTTCAAATTAATAATAAAGTTTAATGATTTTATGAAATGCATGAATTTAGTTTCTATAATATTTTTTTAAAAAAATATTCTGATAAATTTTCTTTTGGAATGCCACCTTACTTTGTTATTGAAAACAAATATTAGAAAATGTTTATCATATTGATAAATACAAAGGATATTTAATTTATAATTTAAATATACTTAGTGTAAATCTTGATAAAAGAAAACAGTAGCAATTCATTATGGTATTATGAAAGAAAATGTTTAAAATTACTGATAAAAAAAATAGTAATAATTAACTACTTCTTAATAACTATTGTGGAATGCTAGAGTTAACACTAGTTTTAAGTATTAACAAAAAGATCTTAAAATGTTTAAATATGATGTGGATAATATTTAAAAAATGCTATTATGAAAGATTGCTTCTGTTATCATGATTGAACATATTATTGAAGTTACAATTAGTTTTTAAAAAAAAAAACAGATTCAAAATTCTGCAGAAAATATTTACAAGTGCTATTATACTGTTATTTTGTTACCATAAAGTCATATATATATATATATTGCTTATAATACTTCTTTCATATACACTTCAATGCAAACTTTCTTTAAAAAACTTCATTTTCCTTACAGTTTTGACTGTCCAGCAGTCTTCATCAGAGCTACAAAATTTGAATAATGCAAATATTCATATATATAAATATACACATATGTATATCAAAAATATACATATATGTTCCCTATTATGTATATATCTAGATCAACATCATCCATAGACATACGTATAAAATCCATACCTACATCTATATATACATATGCATATCCAAATATATACATATATCCTTTAAAACATACATATATATATACAGATATACATACACTCATTAACATATATATACAAATACAAATCTACATATACACTTATAAATACACCATATATATATATACACAAAATGTACATATAAATTACATATATATAAAAATATATACAAAAAAATATATCCAATACACAATTTTTTAAACAATATTTACCTTTTAAAAAATTATTTTCTTTCTAATTTTTCAAATTCTTTTAAAAAATTCTTTTAAATTTTAACTTTTCATTACTTTTTTATTAATATTATAATTTTCTTTTTATCTCTGTTTAATTATTATCTAATACATAATATCTTTTTTACATTAATACCTATAATTTAAATTTTTTAAAAACCTTTAGTTTTTTTATTACTAAGTTATATTTTTCTCCTTAATAATACATACTTTTACCAATCTCCTCTGCTTTAAAGTAATGTTTTTTTTCAAAATTTTCTATCTTTTTACTTCTTTAAAACAACTCCCTCTGTTACCAATTTCATAAAACTTATAATTCTATTTGAAAAATTAAAAATTTACAAACTTTTATATTTACTAACAATATTTACAAGTCTTTATCAGTTTTACAGCTTTGGCTGAACCACAACACATGATGGTGCTGCTGCTATTGCAAAACAAGTAGATATAATGTTACCGGGCTTTTTTAAAAATGAAAAAATATATATATTTTTTTATGTTTTTTGATTTTTTTTACTGGGGTTTTTTTTTTTTTGATAATAAATCTCTGTTTGTTTGTTTTTTTTTTTTGGTTTGTTGTGTTTTTTTTAATGGGTTTATTTCAATTTTTAATAACAAATATAACTTTTTATTTTTATTTTTAAAACCTGTTTTTTTTTACTTTTTAAAACATTCGGTATTTTTTTTTTTCAAAACATACTTTTTTGGAGGGGATTTACTGGGGGTTCAAAAATATTTAATTTTATTCATAAACAAATACATAGAATCTGACTTTTTTTGGAAAATCTTTTTTTTTTATTTACATTTTTGATTTTTTTAATAAAAAAACACTACATTATTTTTAAAATAATGCTTGCATAACAAAAAAAGGAACTTTAATTGCATATATACACAAACAATAATATTTCACTGGTGAACATTCATCTCTTGTAAAATGGCACAGAAGATGTCTTGATTCTTTTTCCAATGTCTCCACAAAAACTCAGCTAGGTAGTTGTTGATACCTTTTCTTCATGTGCCACATACTCTCTTGTTTCACCACTTAAGAGAGCCCCAAAGCTGTTTGATGTTCTGGTTGTGGACACCTGGGTCAGGGTCAATGAAGTTGTATTTGTGGTTGACTCTCATATGGTGAAATCCAGCAACCTCCAAGTCAGTAGTTCTGTATCTTTTACAGCAGTCTGAATAGAAGCTGGAACTGGGCCTGATGTTTTCATGGATGGAGTGCATAAGGGTGTTGGCAGAATGGGATGGGACAGCCGCTGCAAAACATTCACCAGTCTCCTAACACAAAACACTGAAGATCCATTGGTGTGGCAGAATTCTGCTCTGGTGGTTCTTGCATCGACTGAACATGGTTTCATCTATTTCACTATAATACCGAACCTGCTGATTTGACAGCATGGACAAGAAAAGCTTTCTCAACAGAGCTCTCTAATAACTGTCATCAACTTTGTCACAGTATTTTCAGACATCTGCAATTCATATCTAACATGCTTTACTGTGAGCTCATCCTGGCTCCAATAATATATAAGGTGTAGTGTTTTCAAGAAATCTAGTCAGCAACCCTCAAACCACATCCCCTTATGAATGGAATACCTTCAATGGGATTGATGTGATTCACATTCCATTTCATAAATTTTACATCATCTTAATTTTATAACCCCACCACATAATTCTTTTCTGTGGGTAAAATATTATTTTGCTGAAGGAAAGCCACTGTATCTGCTTCTGTAGCAGGTAAATCCAACTTTAATGCCAAATCTCCTTCTGCCATTTTACTTTTTTGATCTTACAAACTTCTTGCAAATTGCATCACTTTCACATGAACTTTGCTGAATCATGATTTACACTTCTTATTTATTAAATTGTGTCACCTAAAAAGGAAAGTATGGATGTTTGCAAAATAATTATAATTTGTAGTTACTCATAAAAACTACACTACATTAAAAACAAAAAAATTGGCACTGCATACTGCTACACTTTTCGTGATTACACATACAGACATTCGTCTGATACACTGTTTACTATTCAATACTAACATCTATATAGACTGTTACAACACATTACCAATGATTTTCACATGCTAGCGATGTTGGGGAAGTGTTGACTTCATCAACATCAAGTGTTTGAACAGTTTAAAGGCTGTAAGATATATGAGCAGTCTTGTAAACAGCATATTTCTGTGCTTTTTCATAGAAACAGTGACATCAAGTGGTGTGTATCAGTCAAAGTTCTAGAACTTCTTTATCTATATCCACATATTATAACTTTTAAAATACTTATTCTATTATTATTAATATTCCTATAAAATTAATATTATTTTTAAAACTTATTTTTATTTTCATATTCTATATATATATACATATACATATATAGATACATATACTTATCTTTTATTAATAACCCTACAAAACTAATAATAACCCTATCAATACAAAGTTCTTAGCCCCCCCCATCCCTATTTAAAATTTGTTTTATCTTCTTAATTAATAATGCTTTTTTTATTTTCCTATCACTTCTTTCATTAGTATATCCTATCATTTTAATACTATCTTTAATTTTATAGGGATATTATTATTATTATTAAATAAAAATAAATTCGAATACAAAATGGATATGAATAATAATAATAATAATAATAATAATAATAATAATAATAATAATAATAATAATAATAATAATAATAATAATAATAATAATAATAATAATAATAATAATAATAATAATAATAATAATAATAATAATAATAATAATAATAATAATAATAATAATAATAAAATAAGAAATAAAATATCTAGACTTAATAATAAAAAGAGAGAACACATACCTAGATTATAAAAGATCATTAAACTGCTACACATAAGAGATTACACAAGTCCAAAGTCTAACATCCCCAACATATATAAATGGGCAAGTATGAATGCTTTCCTATTCAGAAATCACCATTTATATAAATACATAGCAGATAAGAAAAACAACATCGATAAATATATAAAGGAAATGACTAACATAGGCTTTAAACCCAATACAATCCATCAGAGAATAAAAACATTTTATAGAAAACTCAAAAATAAACAGCCTAAAGACAATATAAAATACTTAACAACTCTTTTATACCTATTGTAACTTCAAAAATTGCTAAAATATTGACTAATGATTTTAAATTTAGCTTCAGAACACCTCCCAACACTAATTGACTAATAAATAATTCCAAGAATAAAATAGAAAAAGATCAAGCCCCTCATGTGGTCTATAAAATAACATGCCCTCAATTAGGCTGTCAAACATCTTACTACAATGAGACTCGAGCTAACATCAATACAAGAATTTACCAACACAGGTATGCATACAACAGGGTTAAAAATAAAAATAAATGAACATATCGATCTTCTGGGACCACCAAGCAGCTACAGGTCATATATTTGAACCCAATTCTGCCCAAATAATTTGCACAGAGAAGAATGATGCCAAAAGAAAAGTCAAAGAAGCTTTTTACGTAGCAAATGACCTCAGTTCCAGTAATAGAAGAGAGGCATGCTTTGCTCTCTCCAAACAATGGACTAACTAATTAAAAATTCAAGCTCATTTGCATATGTGTACAATAAATCACAACAGTCTTCATTCATAAAGCTATGAGTGTGAGATTTGAATACTAAATCTCGAAAGTGCTAAGCGGGCATATTAAACATTGTATTATAATAACAGCTTCAATAATGCATGCAAAAAAATCACATATTTATAATTGTAATCCAAACTGTAATTTTTCTAAATTTGTAGAATATTGGACCTGTCTTTCGAGTGATACTATGTAATATTACATCAGTAATGTAGTGATCTTTGATTAACCAAATATAATTTATTTCTTCTCTCACTCATAGAAATAAAAAGAATAGAGTTACCACTTGATAAATGGAAACCCTTTGATTCCTCTTGGAGGCCTTAAAGAAACTGAGCAAGGCAAATTCCTAATGTCTCCTTCATAAATTCTTGTTGTTGCAAGTATTATTACTATGTGACTATTCATATAGTATACAAACATGCATGGGATGCTCACCAACATGCATTAGCCAGCATGGCGGGTTTATTGGCTTTTTTAGCTCTGAGTTTAAGATAAACGAAACATCATGGTCTTTCTTCTCAGTTGCCTGATAAGGCAGAATGAATAAAAAAAAATTTCTAATAGATACGAACAATCATGACAGACAAAAATAAATCATGGCCCTTATTCCCAGAAGCTATAAAGTCACCAGCCAAGGAAGCAGTTAGTGGCTAAAGGCAGAGAGTGCTAAAAAATCTCCTGATTGTGAGCCCAGGATGTCATTTGATGATTACTTTTTATTTAGGTACTTAAAAATATCATTTTCAGATGAAGAAAGATTGTAAAAATTGAAAGAAGAATTGTCTCATATAAAATGAGGCATTATTGGACTTTGTGAAGTTAGAAGAAAAGATAAAGAGACAATTGATTTAAAAAGTGGACATATAATCTACTGCAAAGGCATAAATATTGGAAGTACAAGGAATAGGATATATTATAAATAAAAAGTTGAAGAACAACATCATGGATATTGATGATGTATTGGACAGCATGACAAGATTAGTTACTCAACTCAATAGCAGATACCAAATGCAGATAATTCAGGTTTATGCCCTAACAAGTTCTTATAGTGATGAAGTAATAGTAGAAGATTTTTATATAGATGTACAAAAGGTATTTGATCAGAATAAATAGGAGACCTTAATGCTAGAATTGGTAATCAAATGAAAGATGAAAAGTGCTATTGTTAAGTTTAATTATGATAATAGAAATGAGAGAAGACATAAATTTGTGGAATTAGCAGAACAAACAACATCTTTATATTATGAATTTCTTTTTTGAGAAAAATATTAAAAGAAAATGGACATCAAAATATCCAAATGAAGATACAGAAGAATGGAATTATATTTTGACTATCAGAAAATACATATTTCAAGATTGTAATGTCCTTAATAAGTTCAACACAGGAAGTGATCATTAATTAGTAAGATACATGTTAATGAAAAACTAGAGGGACAAAAATTATTAAGAAAAACAATATTTACAGTTGATATTCCTAATCTTCAGAAACATTCTAATGAATTTAAATTAGAACTTGCATAATTCAGATTTGAATGAAATTAATAGGAAAATAACTGATAAACTTTTAAAAACTGCAACAAAGATAACTGGTAGAAAAAAACAGCAATTAACTAATAAATTTTCTATTGAGACTAGTGAATTTATAGAGAAAAGGAATATGAAGACATATAAAAATGTTACATTAAGAAGGATTGAATATCTCAAATTTTGTAAAATGGTCTGAAAAAGAATTGATAATGATATAAGAAAGTATAATTGTGAACTAGCAAAGAAAGCTGTAGAAAAGAATAAAAGTCTCGAGTGTAAAACAATATTTTGGTATTGGTAGGAAACATATCTGCGATAAGAAAAAAAGATAGAACTATTACTAAAAAGAGAGATGACATCATGAAATGGGTAGAAGAGTTTTATCAAGAACAAGTATTTTCTACATCTATTATATCTTCTGAATTATCCAGCATTTTAAATGAAGAAGTGAGATATACAATTAAATTTCTTAAGAAGATAAAAACTACAAGTAATGATCAAATTATAATCAATATATTAAAAAAAGCAGGTAAAGAAATAGAAAATTTTTTGGCAAAGTTATATACCAATTGTCTATATAATAAAGATGTACCAGATGATTGAAAAAATGCAGTATTTAATATTAATATTTAAAGAAGGTGATAAAGAAGATATTAGTCGTTATATACCTATCAGTCTTTTTATCAGTTTTATATAAAAATTTTACCAGGATTATTACAACTTGTCTACAGAAAACATTGGATTTCAACCAACCAAAAGAACAAGCTGGGTTTAAAAGTGGTTTTAGTACAATCGTTCATATCCAAGTATTGAGAGAAAATATAGAAAAGGCCAATGAATATGAGTTGTCATTATAGTTTGGATTTTTTGATTATAAAAAAGCATTTGATTCTATAAGCATTTCTTCAGTGATTAAAGCATTGGAGCATCAAGGTATAAACTCAGAATTTGTCATATTTTGAAGAATATTTATGAAAATGCAACAGCAACAATTAGATTACATAATGATACTAGGAGTGTTGACAATGATGGGTGTAAGCCAGAGTGACTCCATATCTCCAAAACGTTTGACAGTAGTGCTGCAAGAAGTATTTTATGGATTAAAATGGGAAGCTAAAGGAGTAAAAGTAAATGGAGATTATTTAAGTCATTTAGATTTTGAAAATGATGTGCTTGTTTTTTTTTTTTTTTTTAAATAATGCTTCAGAGCTTTGGGAAATGTTGTAAGAGTTATCTGATGAAAGTAAAAAAGTAGGACTAAAGATAAATGTTGAAACACTAAAGTAATGTTCAGTGGATTTTCTCAAAAGATGAAAATAAAGATGGATTATGATGAGTTAAAAGAAATTAAAAACTACATATACTTTGGTCAGATTATTACTACAGATGGAAATATAATGGATACAATTAATAATAGAATTAAACTTGTTTGGACTGCTTTTGGTAGAAATAACTTAATATTAAAAGGAAATATATCTATGTGTTTGAAATGGAAGTTTTTTAATAAAGTGTTTTACAAGTTTTTATTTATGGATCTGAAACTTGGACACTTAATAGAAGAGCAATTGAGAGACTCAGACACTCAAAGAAGTACGGAGAGATGCACGTTTGGAGTAACAAAAAGAGATGGAAAATGCAATACCTGGATAAAAGAATGAACAGATGTTACTGACATCATTGAAGGAATTAAAAGACTGAAGTGGAGTGGGTTGGACTTATTGCTAGAAGAGATGATAATAGATGGACAATTGAAATCTTAAACTGGATTCCAAGAGATTGTAAAAAAACCAGAAAGAGACCACATGTGAGATGGATGGAGGAAATAAGAAAGTGTGAAAGAGTGATGTGAAAAAGAGAGGCTAGACATCAGAGAAGATGTATTAAACATGGAGAGATCATGTTGTAGTGGATTGATAATGATTGATGATGATGATGATGATGATGATGATGAATTAAAAAACTGCTCTGTGAGACAATTCAATGGTAAAGTTTTGAACTCTGAACTTCAAGGTCGTAGCTCAGTCTGTCACTTCAAATACTCGAACTTATTACACAATAAGACATTTTATTATTTCCCTTATGTGGTTTGATACAGTGGAGATCCATAGATTGTGTCCAGCACTCTTACTTTCAGGGATTTAGCTTTTCATGAACTCCTGAGCAATAAAGTCATTTGATTATTTATTTTTTATGCATTCTCAACATGTTCAATTACAATAATTTTATTATTTCTTATTTTTTTATCACTGTTTCTTTTTTGGCTTTTTCTAAATATTCTAATTTACAGAAAATATATCTGTTTTAAATATTTATATTATAAATAAATCAAAAATTTTCTCATTTTATAGCATTATAACTTTTATAACATCGTAACAAGTATGAGAATACATGCAATACATATATGCAGTATATGCACAATATATATATACAATATGTAGGCAGATGCTTTTTTTAAAAAAAAAACCAGCAACTAATATAATATTTATATACAATATATATGTCAAGAGTTTTT
The DNA here is from genome assembly GCA_028023455.1 of Epiperipatus broadwayi. Lineage (NCBI taxonomy): Eukaryota > Metazoa > Onychophora > Udeonychophora > Euonychophora > Peripatidae > Epiperipatus > Epiperipatus broadwayi. The sequence goes on from JAQFVV010000034.1 coordinate 7,151,449, forward strand.
TTTAAAAAAAAAAAACAATTACTATAAGTGCTAAGTATACATATTAAAAACAAATATTTCATGTAAAATATGTATTCATTTTATTAAGCAAACTAGTTTAATTAAAATTATATTTTCAATACGGTGTTAAAAAAAAAAAAAGCAAAAAAAAAAAAGTTGTTGAACATGCGTAGAAATAGTTTCTTCGGTAGTATATAAATTTTTCTGTTACTTAAATAACTTCCTTTATTTTAACAAAAATATCAGTAAAAGCAAAAATGAGGAGCTTGATATTTCTTTCAGTTTTTATGGTGCTTCAACCAGGTATACTTTAATCTTACGTATGCGTGTGTGTGTATATATATGAGTGTGTAATTATTTTGTAATTAGATCTTTTTTTTAGAAAAAAATATATAAATATTACATTATCCAGGTCATTATAATATTGTAGATTAAATGTGGGTGTGTGTAGAATTTGAATATAAATATTGAAGAGTCTGGACGCGACACAAGTTTTATTATAAAAAATAGGTGGGAAAAGATTTTGTAGGACAAGTATAAAGAGAGAATAATAAATTTTAATCAAACAATAAATAAAAACAGTCAATGATTTGAAATAATCAAATTACAAAATAATAATGAACATAATTTTTTTTTTAACTTAAACATTTAACATATAGCAGAAATTGAGTGACCATTACGAAATATAATCCATATGCATATTAAATGATATAAGTCAGAGTAGAAGTGATATTAATTAAACTATACAAGTTACTTATTAAATTTTTAGTCAATTTTCATGCGATAACTACTTGAATTAAAAAAATATATAAAAGAACCGAAATAGTTTGAATCGATAATAATTGAAAGTGATGATGATGATATATATAAAGAGAAAAGGAGTTAGTTATACATAAAATGCACGAAAATGATATATATATTTTTAATGTCTAAAAAAAAAAAAGCAAAAAATTTTAATAAATGCAAAAAAGAAAAAATTTTAAAGCCAATGAAATTGTATAAAAGACTGTATGATATGTATTTATACATGAAAACAAATAAAGGGAAGCTTAAATATGTAAAACAGAGCTCCATAATAGAGATGACTGGAGGCATAAATGAAAGCACATTAAAGCATCACACACATACATATGTAGTTAAGTAAAATACAAAAGTAGGTCACAAACAAAAAAATATAGAAAATTATTATCCAGGCAAGAGGATACTTTAATTAAGTGAATCATTTATTCCTTGGGAGTTTGCAAAAAATTTGATCATCGGAAGTGATAGATCTGGGCCATGATCCATGGCGTTGAATGCACCAAACCCCATAGGACAATAGGATACTATACTAGCAATAACACTTGCTCTTCACTAATAGTATTTGCTCAGATTCTTGAGCTTTTGATAATAAACTAATTTTTTTCAAATCATCTGATTAATGTTTAATTATATACTTTGATTTAATAAACACTTTTTTAATTGTTATAACTTTCAAGAAAAAAAACTTCTATTTTATTATGCTGATTAAAATTAACTTAAATATCAAAATGAAATTTGTAAGAACATATTCCTCAAGCTGTTTTCAATACTCTATTTCCTTAGTAATAATATTTTTTTCGATCTCTAGATAAGGCAATTTATTGAAATTTAGAGACTAACTTATTTGCACTCTCCTCCCCAACATGGAATTTACAAACAACTTCCTGCAGTGAAAAGCATTAATTTTGGTGCGATTTTTTCAGATAAATATATTTTGGATTTTAATAGATTCAATATTCTTATTTTTCTATGTTGTTCGTTTATGTTATCAACAATCTTTCAAGCTTTTCTTTCCAAATACATATTTATCTTATGAATCTTAACAGTGCAAAATATTGTTTAATAGAGTAAATAGCTATTCGTATTTAGAAGAGTTGGAGAATTGGTCAGATCTTCATCATCTGACTATTAACAATCCTGATAAGTAACATTTCTTCCATCATTCTTTCATGAGAGACTGTCAGATGGGCCTTTGTTCTACAGTATATTATTTAAAGATTGTTATATATATATAAATGATTTTCACATACTATATATATTAAAAATGTATTACCTGGATTCATCCATCCTTATCTATAAAATTAATAGTACTATCATAGCAACATTTCTCTTGGATATATCAGTCATCAATTGAGTAATTATATATATGTATGTACAAGAGAGATCCCTAAAATAATCAGAATTATTCTCTGGCTGGCATGCTTGCTGTAGTATATGCCTCAGCTGTTATATACTTTCTGCAGGGACCCTTCTGCATCAATCTGCCAAGTGATATTGCTGTGTGAAATTGTGAGGCCACATAGCAATTTTTTTTTTATAAAGTGCATTTTCTCAATTTGTCTTTTTTTTTTTTTAATAATGGTTGAAATGTTTGAACAATTAACACTATTTTTTTTTTTTTATATACAAGAAGCATTTTTCTCTTGGATTTAGTTCATAATGGCCAGGCATTTTATTTGCATGTTCTGAAACATTTATATGATATGGTAAAATGTAAACATCCCATTTTGTGTAAAGAAAAGAGCATAAACTCCACCTCAACAGTGTCATATCTCAAAGCCTTGAATGTGAAATACTTTTAAATTATATTCAGCATAACCCAGCTTATTCTATTAGCAGTATTTGCTCGATCTCACTTCAATTTTTTTTTTTAATCTCTCAAATGGAAAAAATGTCTCAATTTTTTTTCAGATTTAGAACTGAGGGGGAAATGACAGAAGCATTAAAGTGCATCACTTTGCAAGTGTTTTTGGACTACTTTGAAAAGTACAAACTGGTTTAGACTAGTGGATTGTATTAAATAGACTATACTTTTTAAAATAAATCAATTTGCAACACCTAAAAATAAATATACAATTTTTTATTATAAAATTCCAGTTATATTTGCCCCCTTGTGTATAATAGACTGTTACATTTCTGATATATATATATATATATATATATATATATATATATATATATATATATATATATATATATATAATATAAAAATGCTTTAACAATAGTATTACACAATATTTATATTAGTAAATCTGGAAAATTTTCACTATGTTGAAAATAAAGATTAAATTTATTAATCATAATGTTTCTTTTTATATTTTATATGTTTGTGCATTTTTGTTTATAGATTAATAAACAGTTCAAATCTGCATTTAACTCACTGGACATACTCATGACTTAGATTATCAACATTAATTTACAAGCAAACATTTGTTTGTTTCATAGTTTATTTCAATTTAATATTATATACATTTGGTAATACAAATGTTAATAATAATAATCATTATTATCAAATAGACCCTGATGTTTAGACTTTGAGATCCAGAGTCTGACTCTCAAATCAATTTATATATATATATATATATATATATATATATATATATATATATATATATATATATATATATAGTAACCTGATACAACCCCTCTCTTAGTTGATTTTATTTCCTGATGAACATATTGCAGAAAGGAACTATTGATTGGCATTCCCCAATGCTGATATCACCCCCTTACAACAACAATATTTCCTGCTCATTAGAGGATGTAGCACCATAGAGACTGGAAACATCTAGAAATTTATGTGTTTGATTTTCCAAACAGTCCCACTAGGGTTCCATCTTACCACAACCTTACCCACATCAAGTTATTCTGAACATAGCTCAGATGACATAAGATTTTTGTGAACCAGTGCATTAATTGATGAGTGATGCAAATTGAAATGAACAAGAGGTATTAACTTTTTATAACCATAATTTATTTAACAATAATAATATTTAGGGTATTAAGTTTTTAAAAGGAAGAAAAAGAAAAAGTTTATTGACAGTCTCTACCCTGGCTACTATAGTATCCATGTGTACATCATAGTTCTCCTTGATCCTCCATGATTGAGAGTTATCCTTCTTGATTGAAGTTCCATCATGCATAAAGATATGTATCCATGTGTATAGAGGCACTTTATTTCATCCAGGTATGTAGAAGCATTTAATTTTAATCCATGGACATAAAAGCATTTAATTTTAATTCATGGTCATAGAAGCATTTGATTTCATCCAGGTATATAGAATCATTTAATTTTAATCCACATATACAGATGTGGGTTTGAACAACTTATTTAGTAGTATTTCATTTTACACATTATATAGATGCAGTTTTGAGTTACTTATATGGGAATATTTTATTTTTATTTAACATATTATCCAGATATGGGTTTGAATCACTTATTTAGAAGTATTTCATTTTATACATTATATAGATGCAGTTTTGAGTCACTTATATGGGAGTATTTTATTTTTATTTAACATATTATCCAGATGTGGGCTTGAACCACTTATTTAGAAATATTTACTTTCTAACTTTTTAATTCACATCTATTATGTATTCAGATATGTGGGTACATATTCATTATTATTCATGTATATAATATATCAATTTCACTCTATAATTTCTTAATTCACATTATAAACATTTCTCTAATTTATGTGTGTGTATGAATTTGTATTTAATTCACTCTATCACAGCATTTTGTAAAATAATAAATGTCACTTTATAATCAATAATTTCATTTTATGTGGACACATACTAGTATGAAGTTTATTATAGAATTGTTTTTCAAATCAAGAAAATCATTTTTGGCATCTTCGGTTTATCTTTTAATAATACTCATATTGTCCTATTACTCCAGTGCATTCCATTTATAAATTAGCCATTTAGAATAAATATATTTTCATTTTGTATCATTTTATAAGCAATCAATTTAAAAGGTAGCATTTCATTATTTCATAAATTATTTCCATAACACTTTTGCAAAAATATTTTTTAATATTATAAATGCATATAAATTTCCTTACCTGAACCTTCATCTGTTAAAGGTTCTCTACATCTTCAAACTAATAGGGGTTTTCCAAGAACTACATGAGTCAATAGTCACTTAACAGATCTTATTTTCATCTTACTTCCATTGCTAAACCAGGTGACCAAGGAGAGAGAAAAACTGTTTACTTTTTAGTCAGACATTTGAAGATATTCCATTTTAATACTTTGTTTTTTCATTCTTTAGTAGTTATAGGTTCCTTCTTTGGTTAATGTTCACAGTGCTTCAAGCTTCATTGGGCCAGTAGTTCATATAAGCTGAATTTTACTGCACAGTACTAATGATGGTTAATCCACTAGTAATAGTATTGATACTTCCAAAAAATATATTTGTTGAATCTCTTTAAGCAATATCTACTCCCCTATTTATTGGCTTATGCTTTTCTTATCAATGATTCTTCAGATTGATCTACCATTAATTCTATTGGTGGTGATGATCTTTCTCTGAGGCCCATATCTTCATTTGACTCATTTATTGGCAATCCACTTTTAGTGAGAACAGATTGATAACTCTTATCTGACATGTTTTTCAAAAATTATCTATTAACTTTTATGCCTATGGCAATCTTTTTTAATTAATTTTTAATTACAGCCTTTCTATTTTTAATCTGAAAACATTAAATTTTTGCAAAATACTACATTTTAAATGGTAATTTTAATATTTTAAAATATTGATTTTTCTTTTTAATTTTTAACCATTTTGGGTTTTATAATGTACGTGAAATTTGATTCTAAATTGCTGTCACTTGTTCATTTCTTTTTTGAGCTTTTATTCATCAGAAACTGCATCAGCTTTTTATTTTAATATCAACAGTTTTTAAATTGGTAGGGGGGTTCAAACTATATATGTAAAACAATGTGTCTGTTTCAATATATATGCTACTTCGGCCAAAATGTACTTCAAAAGTCTTTTTTTTTAGGTAATCTTATTCATTTGCTTGAAATGTGAAAGTATTAAACTATAATTCTCAAATATATATATATATAATTTCTGCTATTATTAAAAATTATATAATGCACAGACTTATATATATATGGGTACTGGTTGATTAGACATGCACGCTGCTTGATGGCATTGTTGCTACGCAAAAGCAATACAATATGAATGTTACCAGGCTGTTTTTTTTTCTATGGTTTTTTTGCCATACTTTTTTTAAATTTTCCATAATTTTTTGTCGTACTTTTTTTCCCAATTTCTATGGTTTTTTGCCATACTTTTTTTTAAAATTTCTATATTTTTTTTAAAAAACCCAAACACAGTATTTGTAGTTTTTAAAGGTTTTTTTTTTTTTATTAACATTAACAAATTTTCAACTTATTACACTTTTTTTTGGTTTCTCTTTTTTTTTATTTAAAATAACATAAAAAAAAACAATTATTAAACTTATTATGCTTTTTTTTTTGGTTTTATGTTTGTTTTTTGTTTTTTAAGATAACAACTTATTACACTTTTTTTTTTTTTTGGTTTTGCTTTTTTTTTTTTTTTTTTTTAAATAATTAAAATTATTATGATTATTTTTTTTGGTTTTCCTTTTTTTTTTAAAAAAAAACAACAACATATCAACAAATTTTAAACTTATTACACTTTTTTTTTAGGTTTTGCTTTTTTTTTTTTTAAATAACATCAACAAATTTAAAAATTATTACGCTACTTTTTTTTGGTATAAAGATCAACAAATTAAAAAAAAATTAAGAGTAACATTTACAATGCTTTTTTAAAAAAAAATAACATCAAATTTTAAATTTATTCAAAATAACTTTTTGAACTTTTATTAACATTAACAATTTAAAAAGCTTCATTGATGCGACACACTTGCATGTCTGAAAAAATGCCACAGCAGCTGCTTCTGTTGCCAGTAAATGTGAGAATTGAACTACATCTTGGTTTTCCTGTGCCATTTTGTTTGTCTTGTGTATGTTATCGAGAATACATTATTTCACTCATTACCTATTCCCAAGTATGTTAAGACCTACCCTTTGACAAGGTTTTTCACCTTAAAACTTGGCTACAGTAGTGTGTAAGCCCTTTGATAATTATTGGTTAGTCAAATCACATGACTTCAATAAAAAAAGAAAAAATAATTACAAATAATGATTTTTGGATACTTGAAATACACACACATTCAAACCACACTGTAAAAAAGTTTAAAGTGTTGAATTCACTGAAATAATTTAGTGTGATGTGACAATGCAGCCTGCAATGTGTAGTACAACAGAACTGTTGTATTACTTGTAAACATGGCTGCCAAAATACAATTGTTTACGGAAATGGCATTTTTGTGTTTTAGCACATAAATGATGTCATCAGGTGGCATGCATGTCTAATCATCCAATACCTATATGTGTAAATATAAACTTGTCTTTAACAATCAACTATATTCTTAAAAATAAAATAGTTTCTGACTGTTATTGTAAACAGATCTAATATTATTTACTTAGTATTGTTATTTTTAAAATCAGCTTTGGGGACTCATTTTTCTCTAATTATCTTTTGCTGACATTTAAATTTTTTTATAACTATTTTTTCTAATATTATAAATTTTTTCACATTTTTTATTACTCTATGTAAATTTTTCCAATCATTTCTCCTGTTAGTCTACTAAAAATATATTCTGTTCATTTTTTTAAAATTTCTTCAGTTAATGACGTTTTTCTGTCATTATTTTTTAATATTTAATAATCCTAAGAGCAAAGATTAGTTTTTTTTTTCATTTTGCTTTAACTCCCTCAGATAATTCAAGAACTTTATTTCTTTTCTCAATAGTCTAAAATTTCAAAATTCAGACAGTTACCCTCTAGACCAATTGTTTTATAATTATTTTTCTGTATTTTTGATTTTGTATCTATTTTTTGATACAAAGTCTGTTTAACCATTGCAAATAAACAAGAGATTGTGCCTATTCCAGATATCTTTATTCATATGTTTTAAGAATGTGCAGTGGATTGGAAACCAAAAAAATTACAACTAGAAAAAAAGAGATTACAATTTTATTTCATATATTTAGCTTCACCTATTTATATAGAAAGTAGATTGAAGTAAAGAAGGGTTCCCCTCTTTTCTTCCAAAATGTAAGCTTGGGGTTAAGACCTGTAGAGGTCCCTACCTTCACATTTTCACATGTACACTTTTGAGGTTTATAGTCTTAGTAAATATTACTTTCATATATTCATGTTTAATTAAAAAGCAATTATATTATTATTTAACTAAAGTTTAAAGTTTAAATCTGGACTAGGGATAATCTATAGTTTAATAAATTATTAGTAATAATCATTAATGTATTTATTTGTAGTGGTTGTTGTCAGTTATAAACTTAAAACTTTTGATATTTACAATCAATGAGTAATATATTTAATGTAGAAAGTGGCTCTAACCATACCAGATATTACAAGCTTATTAAAATAAAACCAGTAAATTTAAAATGACAAAATGAAGAGAATTATTTTTTTCACATTTTTTCTATAATAGCAAGTATTAACTTATTTAAAGATTTTTATTCCTTAAATAATGTAAGAATTCCAAATATATTCTAGGGTACCCAAAAAAAACCAGAATTTTATAATAAAAAATGTTTATTTATTTTTAGTGTTATAAATGTAATGTCTTTTAAATTACTATTCATTTGATGCAATACTCTGGCCTAAATGTGTTTTTCATTTTCATAGTAGTCCAAAAACACTTAAAAAATAATGCCTCTTAATGCCTGCACAATTTTTTTTTTCATCACTTTTAGTGCCTGCAAAAAAAAAAAAAATTGAGGCACTTTTTTATTCAAGAAAATAAAAAAAAATCACACAAAGTGAAATTGAATGAATTTGGCTGATAGATAAGCTGGGTCAGGTGGAATTTAATTAAAAATATTTCCCACTCAAGGCTTTGAGAGATGGCACTTGGGGAGGGGAGATCTTGTACTCTTTTCTTTGCCATAAAACAAGATGTCTATGTTTTACTGCATCATATAAATATTTCAAAACTTTCAGATAAAATGCCTGACCAGTACAAACTAAATATGAGAGGAAAATGCTGTTTGTACCAAAAAAATCAATGTTGGTTTGATTTTGGACTTCATTTACCATGCTTTTTAGAAACCTTGTAAATTTAACATTTCAATGAAATCTCATAAACTTGTGGTTTTATGAGATGAGTTTGCTTGTAATCTCTTTCAAACATTACAACTGTTTTTCCTGCCATTTTCTGTAAACAAAAATTGATTTTCACATTGTTTGAACTTTTCAGTTATTATAAAAATCACAAAATATGCAAAAAGCACTTTAGAAAAAAATGTGCTATGTGGTATCACTCTATTACATGGTGAAATCATTTGGCAGATAGATGTGAAAGGGTTGCTGCAAAATGTATGTAACAGCAGAAACATATACTGCAAGAGATGCATAAACCAGAGAATGATTCCAGTTACTTTTGGATATCCCATTTATATTGTAAATAATAAAAATCTTAATATGTATAATTTGTTAAGACCAGCTGCAAAAGAGAGGGAAAAAGTATAAAAAATAATAGAACAAATAATATTTTTTCCATTTCTTCAGTAATTTCATTTATCTACTAGTTTTAATTTTTTTTAACAAAAAAAGTGATCAGATAAATATTTTATTTTATTCTTTTTCTTCACTAATTTTTTTCTTTAGTTTTAACTTTTTAAAAAATTAGAATAATAAGAGAGATAAATAGATAAAATTGTATGTACTGCTTATCAGTTTTTTTAAAAAAAGGTAATAAAAATAACATTTTGATATTTTTGGGAAGAAATACTGTTTTTAATTAATTAGAGTTGTTTTTTTCTAACTGCCTAAAACAATAGGCAATGTTATTCAAATGAAAACAATTTAAGCTTTGTACTGTTTTGGGTACTTAAGAAAAAAAATAATCACAAAAGAATTTCAATAATTATTATTACAGTTTTTTAATAAAAAAAGAGGGAAGTAATCTTTTTGCAAAAATAAACTAATGCTGTCATGTCTGGGATATGTGATTGGATGGAAAACAAGCATATTCCAAAAAAATCCTGGCAGGTTAAAGCAGTAGGCCTCAGTATCTTGTTAGCAGCACCACAGATCCAGCATTGGAGAGAAGAGCAATAACAGTTCAGTGATAAATATCACAGTGAGAAGCTAAGATTTAGTCTTAAGTAAGACTAAGCTCATTACTAGTTTTTAAAAAATGTTTCTTAAAGTGGATTTGGAAAATCCATGTGATAAGCTTTAATTAAAATTTGAGCATCATCAAACCTCACTATTTAGCCTGTTCTCCAGAAAAAAAATTATAAAAGGAGAATTCCTCTAGAAGAAATCTATAACAAGTGTTGTATTCGATCCAGAAGCATGACTGAATCAGTTTGTTAGATTAACCTGCAAATTATTGTAAAATAGATCAATTCAGCCTGTATTAACTTGCACATTATTATATTGTAAAATGAATAAATCTATGTGCATTGAAGAAGTTATCATCATAATGGAAATTTGAATCTACTAAAGAAAAAGTTAATAAGAGAACTTCTAGAAAAAAAAGTGGATTATTTAAACTCAACAATTGAAGCTGACAAGATAACTACAAAAGAAGGACTAAAAGAATGAAACCAAGGTAAAACTAGATATAGTTAATGTGCACATCTTCATTTACACATTTTTATGGAACTATATTTTCAAATAATTTTTTAAATATCAGTAATAATTGTTAGTATTTATAATTTTTAGTATTTTTTTTTATTGATACATTTTTTTTTCTTTATTTATTTTCCCTCCAAAATGTAATTGTATAGGATTTTTTCATTTTCATAAGAAAAGGGAAAGAGGGGTTTAGCTAAATGAAAACCTTTTCTATTTTTTATTATTGAACTAGTATTATTTATCCATAATCCCATTTCACCTACTATGTTTCATAGTAGTATCTTTTTCCCTAATTCAAACCCATCCCAGTCTAACTCTATAAGCTTCTAATAACTTATTTTATATGTAATGGCATCTATTTACACATATGTACATGTATTTGTATAGGTGCATATGTCCAACAGCCATATTAATGTTTGTATTCATATAATACATACACAATTATAAATTTAAAATTTAATAAAATGATATAATTTAAATTAAGTTGTGTGAACATTGTTATATGTGTGTAATTACCTACATATATATGCGAAAGAAGTCATAATGCAATAGATTTAAAAGCATTACAACTCTTAAATTAATTTAAATTTGCATTATTTTAGTTAAAGACTTTTTATTTAAAGGCATTAATATAATAAAATGTTTATAGACTTAAACTCTTAAAAAAAGAGTTATTTAACTCTTTTAAAAAAAGAGTTATCTGTTTTATAAAAATTTGTAATTCTTAGAAAACCATCTGCAAGTAATTAATCAAACTTGGAGATGAATTTTTAATGTCTTTTAAAAATAAAAACTAAGAACAAGTAGTGACCTGTTTGACCATTATTGTTTTCACCAAAAAATGACCAAAGTTTTTATTTTTATGAATTTTTAATTACCGAGAGAATTTTGTAAAAAGTTGTGTAAATAACCTTAAATTTTGTTAAGGGGGATTCACTTGTTAACTTTTCTACCATGAAGATCTTTGGGTAAAAGCAACCGCTGCCTTCCCCTGGCGGAGAATGGTCCATGCTGGAGATGGAGTTTAAGACCCACAGCCTATCCAGAATACATCAGAAACAGATCAGCCCAGCTGAAAATTATGGTAATCATCTACCTAGAAGCCTCAACAAAGAAGATGCAGTAACAAGTTTTCCTGCAGAGTTCTTTAAAATTAATTTTCATACATTTACAGGGAATATCTAAAACTCTTAAGCTAGCTAATATTAAGCATGCACAAACTTTTAAATCTTAATTGTAATAATGTTTTCATAAACTAAAAGCTAATTTTAATCTGTAAAATATAATTTAAAATTCGGATAAATGATATCTGTAAACTTGCCTATTTATTAACCTAAAATATAAAACTCTAAATGCATGTTAATAATAACTTATTTAGTTATTATTCTATCTTTTAATATGTGGTCATGTCTTTCTTATTTGTTTTATATTTATTAAATTTTATAATGTATGCTATGCCCTGTTCAGAATGGAGATTGATTTTATGAATAAAGTTTGAGGGGGAGAGATGATCAGAGGCTCTCTCCAAATTAAATAATGTTGCTCTTTAGGACACACACACAAATCTCCATTCTGAAAACCTAAATATATTTGTTAAGCTATTATATTTAGCTTATTATTATTATTTTTGTTAAAATTAGGTTTGCAAGTTAATAAAGCAATTAGTTAATAAATGCAAGAATGAGTTATGATGCATATTATACATATTACTTAAGTCCCAGGTATAGATTACTTTTAAGTATTCCTTTTAGCATATTTAAGAATGCTAATTATGAACTGGCATATGATAGTTTCATGGAATGAAACTAGAATTTTGCATATTTAGTTTTTAATTAATATTATGTTTAGTGTGGCGAATGTGTCTTTAGGAAGCACATACATGCATTTATGCCTTGCTGTATATTTCTTATATGAATGGGCTTCTGGTTTTAATGGCCACCCCATCTCCTTAGTTCGGACAGCTCTTCTTTAGAACTGAAACATGAGGGTCCAGATTGTGTTTATAAGCTGCTCTGATCACCAAACTATATGTTCAATTTATTTGCAGCAAGTTGTACAGTCCACGGGAACCGAGTACTTGGTACTGAATCACTTCTCTAGTAATATATATAACACCACAATATCTGAAGTCATACTACAAAGCTCCAGTTCATCCCTCTATATTGTAATATCTCATCATTGATCTGAATATGTAATTTAATTTGTACATATATGATCTGCATAGAGAGCTTATTGCAGCTCATTAAGTGCGATTAAATGACTTTTATTAAATGTTATAGTGATAAATAATCATTCTTGTACCAACTTAACCACTGCAAGCCTAATAGGTACGGCATAGTAAAATTAAGGCATGAATAGGCTGTAGATTATTAAAATTGTAATAAACTTTTTGAAATATAGTGCATCAGATGAGATATTGTGTTTAAATTCACTCATCATTGGTACACCTGTGTATGTCCTTCAATGCACTCTTGTTTATTTGATTTATATCGATTAATTAAAATACATTAAATTATAATAACTGTGTTTCGTACCATTCATAATCCATCCCAAATCTTAGTTAAAATTCTTAATATTAGTGTTACTTATAATATATGCATTATCTAGCCAGCCATAGATGTGTGTGTATTTAAAAAAAATAGTAAGTTAGTTAATATTCTCCGAGTCTCTTGCTCCACTCTTTGCTACTGCTGGCATGTGAACTAAGAAACTCCAAGTCTAGCCTCATATATGTCACTCATAGGGCAGTAAGTCATGGAGTGTTGGTGGAGCTGATGTGTGATCAGATTTGAGGTCTCAACCCCTCATCTAGATCAGCCTTGGTATAATTTGCCAGAAATCTAGATTTTGTTGTGTGAATGTACAAATATGCCCGTTACATTATGAAATGTTATTTTCCAGACTTAATTATTAAAAAAAAAATCAAATCTGATACATTTTATCAAAAGTAGTTTTAATTAAAAAAAAGTTTCTTACTTAATCCAATTAAAAATAAATAGGATAATTTTGTATTTACTATCTATTACAAAATGAAAACAAGCGTGTTTTAGATTTTTTTAATTATCAAAATTAGAATTAAATTAAACATTAAATTGACCTTTTTTATGTTTGATTTTAAATAATTTTTAATACTTTTAATTATCAAAATTATTATTAACTATTAATCTGTTATTTCAGTTTATATATTTTTAATAAATATCTGCAAGAAATTTTGTTTGTGTTCATTTCTATCTTTCCTTTCAAATTATATATATATATGAACACATACTACTATGTTGTTGTATGCCATGAAACACTACTATCTCAATATATATATAGTAACAGAATTTGAAATAAACTCCAATCCAAAGATTGGTAATGAACATATTGAATGGTTTTATTAGTTATTAGCCTATTGCTGACCATGTGACAGTAACATTTCTTGTTCATCATCATTCATTCAAATACATACACTTACCATAACTGCCTATATCACTGCATATGAATGGTAAAGTCTCATTTAAAAGACCTGAGCTTACAGGGCTTTTTTTTATTTTATTGTCTAATCAACGAAATTCCATTAAAGTGTAACCAGAAATCCAGATTCAAACCTTCATTCTTTAGGTGATCACAATCTTTTAAGTATCATGCAGTAGCTTGCAGATACATTAGACTTAAGCATATTATTGCACAATTTTATTATTTAATTTGAATTCCTTATTGAATTGAGAAAATGCAAAAATGAAAACTGAAACAAATGCTACAATTTTAAACTCAACAATATTTTACTTCAGACAGTACTAACAAATATAAAATCTATCAACACTTTTCCTTTTATTAACTTTACAGAATTTCTAAATTCAAATGTAAGATCATTGAGCAGGCATTGAATATTATGGCTTTTAATAATTATATTATATTTCATCTCTCAATACTTTAAAACTAAATTAAAGACTTTTTTCATTCTCCTTCACAAGCTTAATCAATGTTTTAATGATAAGTATATTACAGATCATAATCAAACAAATTTCAAATATATATATATATATCTATGCACATTATTTTTCATAACACAAATATATAATTCATTTCAAAACAAATTTAAAAAACAATAATAATACAATATAATGGTAATAATTGCAATTAAGTAAATATTAGTTCTTTAATTTATTATTATTTTATCATACATATCAAAACAGTCTTGCTGTGTGTCTCAGTTAATATAAGCACTTACATCTATTTATAATCAGAAATTCTTATTTTTAATACATTTTTGGTTTCAGACAATTTTATGATAATTTGTTCATAATTTACTGGTTGGTTGATCTGTTTCAAGTTTCCAATTAATATTTTAAACTGGTTATTAATGATAGGTCTCATCTTTCTGTGAAATTGTTATTATCTCTCTTTATTTAATCCTTAGATTGGTCATGAATAGTAAATTCTATTGTTTGTTTGCTCTAGTTGGTACTGCTATGGTTCTTTTATCATTATTTAGTTATAGATTAAACATCATCATTTGGTAGAATTTTGGAAGGAATCAGTAAATGTTATATAAATCCCCAGGCAAAAAATATATATCTTCAGTGATAAGGGGTGTTGGTACATTTTTTTTTATTTAAAGGCTGAACTTTATAACTTTCTTCTGGGAAGAGATAAACACATGAAAATAAATTAGTTCACATGCTAAGAGGGCATAGATTATTAATTTATTTGGTCATTTTGAATTTTTTTTTTAATAATACAG
This sequence comes from Epiperipatus broadwayi, assembly GCA_028023455.1. Taxonomy (NCBI): domain Eukaryota; kingdom Metazoa; phylum Onychophora; class Udeonychophora; order Euonychophora; family Peripatidae; genus Epiperipatus; species Epiperipatus broadwayi. The sequence goes on from JAQFVV010000034.1 coordinate 7,166,687, forward strand.
AAAATATTCTACTTTATTACAGAAAATTGTAGACAATTATATGTTGTTTGGCCAAACTTTCTTTCACTGTGTAATGATCTCTTCTGAGTTCATTTCACTGGGCAAGCATATTACGATTTAAATCAATTATTTATAAATCTTTTCTAACTTTATCATCACTGTTTTTTAAAATGCTTTTCAAAAATTTTTTTTTTCTTTACTGAGTTATTTACCACCAAAATTATCTGTCTTAATTAATCAATCTTTAATTACAAATTTTTCATTTTTTAATCCATTTAATTATAGTATTTTTTTTTAACAATAATTCCTCATCAAATGTCAAGAAAGAAAAAAAATTATAGTCTATAAAAATTTGAATTCATTTTTGAAAACAAAGTGTTTTTAATATTAATTTAATAACTTTTTGGTTTAGTATTTGATTTTAACAACTCTTCATTTGTTTTCTTTTACAATAAATAACTTTCAAACTATTTAATATCTTGTAAACCAAAATATCTAAAAGAGAGCATATGGTCACATTCCAGCATTACATCCTGAATTCAATGTAACCCTCTTTACCTCATCCTATATACTCTATGTGTTGTCTTGTTTGTAATTTGTAGATATTTACAAAAGGCTACAATATTGTGTCATGCACATCCATCATATATTATTCATCTATAGTCTCAAATTATAAATAAAGAAAACAATTAGAAATCATTTATGTTATATAATGTTAAATATAATTTATATTTAATAGTTAAATTCAAATTTAGAATGAATGTGAGAGTGAATATATAATTTATTTAAATTAAAATAAAATATTAACTGTATCATATTGAATAATTATAAAGAAAAAAGTTTACAATTCATGAGCCCCCTTTAAAAGAATGTGTTGTTGCCATGTAATGGAAAAACACACACCCACAAAAAAAAAAAAAAATTATTTTGGAAAGATTTTTTTAAAATTTTACCTTTTTTTTTTAAATATTTTGTTGATTTAAGATATAACTCATAAATTTCATAGAAAATATAAAAAAGAGGGCATAAATCCTTCTCAATTAATATCTGTAAGAATAAATGAAGTCAATAACAGTAAAATTTATGCTGAACCATTTGAAGCAGTTGAATGTTTGGATATTGCTATGAACAGTAGTATATAATAAAAGGAAATAGCTGTATATCATCTAGACATAATGCCGATGGAGACATATATCATCGTACTTCATTATGATAATGTTATGAAAAATATGAAAAATGAAACTGTAATTAGACAATGTTCAAGATGTCAACCAGAATAATAAATGCTAGCATAAATTAATGAATTTTAAAAATTCCTAATTGAATTAGCCTACCTTATCTTCAATATTTAACAAGAATAATAATAATACATTAATAGATATCTATTTAAAATGCTTTTAAAATCTAGAGTAATAGTACATTTTATTATATTAGTCACTAAAAACTTTATAAATAGATCAAATAAGTAAAATTTGAAATTATTAGCAATAATACTTTTAGTACAATAATTAAAAATTAAAAATGTAGTTAACATTTAAAGTATATTTTAAATATATAAAAATAATTATTATGGAGATCTTTATTTGATCTAAAAGTTATTTTAAAAAAGAGATTTTTATTTATTTATTTCATAAAAGATTGTATGTACATGTTTAATAATATTTAAAGCATAGATTTCAACTTAGTAGTTGCAGTATATCTAGAATAGATTATAATAATATAATGGATTATTTTAAATTCATAATTGTTGAATTTAATTTTATATTATCTTAAACTTATATTTTATTAATAACTTATGCATCATTTGTTTTGCCAGTTCTACAAATAATTTATTTATAAGATATTCATTTACATATTCCAATCTTCATATTCACTAGATAATAAATCATTTATTTATTGAATTATTAGTTATCAAATAGAATATTTATCAATGCATAGGCTCATTGGCACCTTGGAAATGCATATGTCTATTATGATATAGGTTATGATTATTATAAATTCATTTGTGGGTGAGATTAAAGTTATAGTAATATGTCTTGGATTCACATTTAAAATAGTTATATAAATTAAAGTACAAATTTAGTAATTACATATCATTACTTTGATCTGTTGTCATATTATTATACATTATTTTTTGGCATGTTCAGTATATTATCTATTAAACCTTTACCTGTTACCCTTTGGCCAACTAATTTGGCATATTAAGTGATCAATTACATTGTGGTGTGTGAAGATAACAATGTTAATTATTATTTAAGTTATATATAATTTTTGTTACATTTTTGCATTTTCTGTGTGAACATGTAAAAAAAATTTTTTTCTATCTTGTTCAATATATACAGTACTGTGTTACAAGTGCAACTTCTGTTATATTTTTGGCACCCAACATGAGATTCAATTGTTTATTCATAACCGATGAGAGACTTAGAGTTATAAAAAAATAAATATATAGGAGTAGAATATTCACTTAATGATTATGTTAAATTGAATTAATTAATGACTCAATATATAATAATCATTTTAATTTTATAGTTACATTTTGTTGAGGGTTCAAATTTAGAGTTGGTTATTGAATTATTTTTTGAATATGGATGCAACAGTACATAGATTGATAGTTAATGGATCTATAAGAAAATGACATCAAAGTGGCAGATAGTGATACCTGGGTTTTTCAAATAATAATAAAAATTGGAATTAATACTTATGCTCCTGAAAGAACCAAAGTGTATGCTATATATTAGTAAAATGCCAAAAGAATGTATGCTTATTAATAAATGTTTATTAAAATTTCTTAATGAACAATTATAAAGTAAATAATAGAATCTATTTGAAGCCAACTTACTATTTTAATGAATGTGTTTGTCTTCTATTTATTTTTGAAAAACTGACAGAAAACATTTGATATTTCCTGTTTGAATTTATTGATAATAGGATAACACAAAGTCTTTTGAGAATAGTTATAAAATTGTACTATGTTGCATGTGATATAGTTTGAAATTGAAAAAAAAAAACATACAATAGTTTGAAATAATAATGATATTATGAATAGATGAGTCAATCACTATTAAGAAATGTTACTATTGTAATACATTATATTGGGAAGATCTCTTGTATAAATTGAGATGTATATATAAGTAGAAATCTAATTAAGTTGTAAGAATAGAAATATAAAGCATAGTAAAAAAAGTTATTCTTTTCTTTCAATCTAGGATATTGAGTTGAGAAGGAAATTCATATCCTTTCCCTATTAAATAAGATAATAAGTATATATATAAAATGAACTATGTAAAATGATAAAGAAACAGAAATATTAGAACAAGGAAAAGAAGTTCATAAAGTTTCTGTCACATAAAAAACAGATCAAAATGATTTTATAATAGCAATAATGAAGAGTTTGATGAGTGAAATAAAGCAAAATCAAAAAAAAAATGTGACAAGTATCAGGTAGAAATGAAAAAAAGCCAGGAAAAGCTTAAAACAAAAAATGAAACAGTGTAAAAAAATCAGAAATGCTTAGAGGAGAAATGAAGCAAGGTCAGAAAATATTGATAATGAAGATAGAAGAGAGTCAATGAGAATTAAAAGATAAATTAAGGGAAGAGATTAAATATGTGCATACAAAATCAATTCAGATAATAACAATGGGACAAGAACAAATACATAACTTGAAAATTAAATTTAATGAATTAGAAAATAAGGTGGAAACAACTCAAAATCAAATGCAAGCTGGAATCAATAAGTTAGAAGATAGCATAGAAATGGGATAAAATTGGATCCAAAAGATAGGAAAGTATGGTTTAAAAATATAGATTAAAATGCCAAAATAAAAATAAAATCCTAGAAATTAAATTAAACAAATGTCACCAAACCAATAATAGAAAAAATAGAGAAAACAACAGCAAAAGCAAGAAAAAGAAATCAAAAGTTTAAAAACTCAAATTGAGTAGAATCATATAAATTATATTAACTCAAATATTACACAATTCAGAGTAAATGGCCAGGTTGCTTTAAAAGGAAATTCAATCACAAGCTTAGAATATAATGATAAATATAAAATTTTATCCCTAAAAATGACACTTTTAAAACTTAAATGATATTATTACCACAAGATATGTCATTGTGAACATAAGTATCTTGACTGGGAACATAAGAATTTTGTAGTAATTTTAAAAATATAGCTTAATACAAGACTGCAATCAAATGTATAAATCACCATGGGTATAATAATTTATAATAATGACTATAATCATAATTATATTTGGTATAAGGTATGTACATTTATTAGAAATAAGGGAATTGGTTATATTGAACATTTATGCAAAACATATAATATCATAGATTTATTTTATAAATATCCAGTCAGAATCAAATTTAAAAGCACATATTAATATAATTTTTATAAGATTTTTGTCTTATTAATTTTTAGATAATTTGAAAAATATAGTTTTACATTTAAAATTGTAGTTAGTGTAAAAGGGTTTGCTAATGCTAAAGGTCCATGACTATATGTATCATCATGAATTAAAAAAATAAATTTCATTTGATTCAAATTATTATTTGTTAGTAGACCTGAGTTAAACAAATATCAATTTTTTCTCATTGTGTGAAGGAAGGTCCATACAAAAGAGTGAAGAAATTTGGGGAAAATATATTTCTTCTGGAAAATGTGAGAGGTACTAAGTCATATAATGTTTGTAATTTAAAGCTATATTATAAACCAATGTCTTAGAGTAGTTTAACCAGTTTTTTATAAAAAAAAATGTATATAGTCATCGATTTTAATATTGTAGTGATATGAATTTAGTTATCTTAAATTATAGAAAGATTTATTTAGCAGTTGATAATAATTTTATATTATTGTTTGTAATTGTTTTTTTTATTTTTATTAAGGACAGGAATATGTGACATGCTCATTAATCATGTATTATCCATCCATAGTCTTAAATCATAAATAAAGAAAACAATTAGAAATTATTTGTTTATATAATGTTAAATATAATTTATATTTAACAGTTAAATAAATTCAAATTTAGAAAGAATGTAAGAGTATGTATGATTTATTTAAGTTAAAATAAAACATTAATTGTATCATATTGAATAATAACAAATTGTGTAATAATCATAAAAAAAAGAAAATTACAATTCATGATATGGTTTTAAAAGAATGTATTGTTGCTATGTAACAGAAAAACACACACATACAAAAAAAATATTTTGGAAAGATTTTTATTTTATTTTACTGGCTTTCCTTTAATATTTTGTGGATTTAAGATATTTGAGTAGAAATTATAAATGAGAGGGTGTGAACCCTTCTCAATTAATATCCATAAGAATAAATGAAGTGGATAATAACAATAAACTAATAATTATTTTCTAATGTGTGAAATACTATGCTGAACAATTTGAAGCAGGTGAATGTTTGGATATTTATATGAACAGTAGTATTTAATAAATAGGAATAACTGGATACCATCTAGGAATAATGCCTATGGAGACATACATCAATATATATCATTGTGGAAATGTTAATGAAAATATTGTGGAATATGGAACTGTAATTAGAAAATGTTCAAGATGTCAAGTGGGGTAATATATTCAATATTTAAAAAGAATAATAATAATACATTAATAGTTATCAAGTTGCATTTATATATTGGACTATTTTCATTATCTAATATAAGTATTGAATGTCTTTAGAAAAATTTAACTTTATTTAAATATTCCAAATACATTCAATGGCTAGTAGTAGATAATTAAAATACCATTATCACAAACTTTCATGAAATTATTAATAGATATCTATTTAAAATTCTTTTAAAATATAAAGTGATAATATGGTTTATTCTATTATTCAATACAAATTTAATAAATAGATCAAGTAAGTAAGCATTGAATTGATTAATAATAAAATTTCTAGAAAATTAATTCAAAATTAAAAACCTAATTAACATTTAAAGTTTATTTTAAATACATGAGAATAATTGTTATGGAAATTTTTATTTGATCTAAAAGATATTTTAAAAAAAGAAAATAATTTTTTTTATTGCTTGAAAGATTTATGTACTAACACTTTATTTTAATTGTGAATATGCATGTTTAATAATATTTAAAATGTAGATTGCAACTTAGTAATAGCAATATATTCAGAATAGATTATAATAATATAATGGATTATTTTAAATTTATAATTGCTGAATTTAACTTTGTGTTATTATCTTAATAAGCTTATATTTTATTATTAATCTATGCATCACTTGATTTATTTATTCTACAAATTACCTTATTTATAAGGTATTGATTCACATATTCCAAACTATATATTCACTAAATAATAAATCATTTATTTATTGAATTATTTATTTACCAAATAGAATATTTCTCAATGCATAGGCTCATTGGGGCAATATAAATGCATGAGTCTATTATGATATAAGTTATGATTATTATAAATTCATTTGTGGATGAAATTAAAGTTATAATAATATGTCTTGGATTCACATTTAAAATAGTTATATAAATTAAAGTACAAATTTCTTAATTACATATCATTACTTTGATCTTTTGTTTTAAGTTTTATAGATCTTATTTTGAGTATGTTCTCTGTATTAGTATTAAACCTTTACCTGATACCCCTTAGCCACTCTATTTGACACATTAGTTAATTGTGGTGCATGAAGCTAACAATTTTAATCATTACTTGAGTTATATACTTTTTTATTATATTTTGATGTTCAAAGTGTGAACTTGTAAAAATAGTCCTTTCAGCTCTTGTCCAATATATACAATATTCTGTTACAATATATATATAGGTATATGTATAGGTGTGTGTTGGTGGGTGGATGTGACATAACAGCCTTAAATAGTTTGATTTAGATCAAATGTTTAAGTACAAAAAACTTGTCCACATGTATTTCCAAATATTGGAGAAATATTTTTTTACTAGATTAGTCAACTGCTACTTGATGTTTCTCCTCTATTTTATTTGTAGCTAAAAATAATAACAAATCCTCTGTATGAATTTTTGGATTGGATATTAATTTGATATGTAAACAAATCCAAAATCTATTCTTCAAGAATTCAAAAAAACTGCTAACACCAACCACTACACAAAGTCTTTCTCTCTTTATATAAAATACAAAATCATAAAACCATATAACACTAGATAAAAATCCAAATTTTACCAAAATCCTTACATGACCATGGTTTCATCTACTAAACAAATAGACCTTCTCAAGTGAAAATCAAACTAAAGAAACAACATATATATACATCAAAGATAAACCTTCCCATAATTCATTTCAAAAACCAACATCCCTTTATATCAAATAAGATTGATAGCTTCAGATTCAAGAGAAAGTAAAGGAAATTTTAATGATAAAACTTCTTAAATCTGAGGCTATCAATTTTATGAAGACATCTTTTGATATAAGGGGATATGGGTTTTTGAAATGAATTATGGGAAGATTTGTTTGTTTTGTATATATATATGTTGCTTCTTTAGTTTGATTTTCACTTGAGGTCTATTTGTTTAGTAGATGAAACCATGGTCATGTAAGGATTTTGGTAAAATTTGGATTTTTATTTAGTATTGTATTGTTTTATGGTTTTGTATTTTATTTATTACTAGTATAGTGCTAGGCAGTTTTGAATTTAGTATATATATATATTCATAGTCCACTTAATAAAAATAGCTAAATAGCTGGCACAGAAGCTCCCAGAAATAATATTATGAATTCATCATTTATCTATAAGAAGCACATGATCATAACTGTTATTAAAAACAGTCAAAACTCTCTATACATATTGCCACTCAGTGCAAACCAGAGTAATCAATGGGTAGCAGTATATATCAAGTATTTTGCCTATTTTAATAACAGTTATGAGCAAACATAAGAAATGATGATCATGTGATATTTATTGGCTTAAAACCAATCCTGCCTAATAGAATAGTGGTTGCTGTGGTTATTAAAAAACCAAAGACACCAAAATGTATGGGTACTGAACTGAATTTAGACCTATATGACTATATAAGCTACTGAGCTTGGATTGGAAATATTATAGTGTTTTCAATTTAAGACTCATAGTTTTGTAGTTAAGTAGAGATAAAAGGTGGCTGCTGGAGAGTTGCATTAGATCCTAAGATCTAGGTGCAGTGCTCTCAGATCCAAGGCTCCTCACTGATGAAAGCCACAAGTCAGAAACTAGTCTGGGGATATTGGATGAGTAGGCACTAGATAGGGATTTTATGCACAATCCTTCTGGTATCCATTGATTACTCTGGCTTGCACTGAGTGACAATACGTATAGAGAGTTTTGCCTGTTTTAATATCTATAAGAATATTTGAATTAATATATATATATATATTGTAACATCAAGTTCTTACTGTGGAACTTTTTACTCTTAATTAAGGAAATGCTATAATAATTAATAATTAAGGAAATGTAGTAATAATTAATCATTCTATGAGCTACATAAATGAATTATAGTTACTACTGTAAGATATTATTGTTTAGAACTGACTTATATAAGTAAATTTTGATAATTTTAACTTAGTAATATAGCTTGTTTGTTATTGTAAATGTATACATATAAAACATTAAATAATGTATAACATAGATTTAAACATAGTGTGGTAAAGAATTAAAGTATTCTTAACTTCATTATTACATGTTTTATTAAATAAAATTATCAATAAATGAACCCTAAAATGAGTTCAAAATGCTTTAGTTAATTTTTAAAAAAATGCATTATAAATTTTCAGTACTGTAATTAATTAATTTACAGTTCATTTAAAGGTATAGTTATAAATGCTAGTTCATAATTTTCTTATCTTTTAAATCTAATAGTTAACTATTATTCCTAGACTTTTAATGTTTAAGTGCATTTTTTAGAGCTAAACATTTAACAGAAAGATTATATTGTTAACTTCCGTGTCTAGAAGACTGGAGCATTTAAAAATCTTTATTACAACATTTTTTTTACAAAACTTTCTATTGTTAAAAAAATAATAATATATAAATTTTATATTCTGAGAATATTAAAGAAATATATGTTTAACTAAATGTATTTTTATTTTTAGTGCTATAGTCAGTTTTTTTGTTAAATAATTGTTTGTAAAAGATGATGTAATAATTATTTGTTTCTGGAATTTTTCAGATATTTTTAATTAGTTATTTTTAGAATCTCTGGCTTAGCAACTTAAGTATTTAACCTGTCCTGGAATTAAGTCACATAAATTAATTACTTAATTGTCAATCATTCAATTAATTATCCATCATGTGATTTACAGTATTTAAATTATGGCCGCTCCACTTTAGACAACTCTTTATCATTTCACTTCATTATTATTTTTTTTATCAGCATTCTACAGTACAATTCTTTATAATTATTATTTTGTTAATCAATTTATCATGCAGTGCTACAATAGTTATATATTGGAGTGTATAATCTTAGTCTCTCCATCATATTTCAAATAACTCCATTATCTATACCATTAGAATCTCCAATCAACATGGTAAATTCTGAAAGTCTTAAGCTATATGACAACAATAGCTTTATACTGAAGTCATTATTGCATTTGCTAGAAGTATTATTCATTACTAATTTAGTGCTGTAAATAGGATTAAATTATGTCTGAAGTGATAAATTTATTGTTAGATGCCAGAACTTTTGAATTATTTTTCATTAAAAAGAATTTTTTTATGCTTTTTTCTACAAGAAAGTTAAACATTACATTTTTTAAAAAAGTGTTCTCTTTTGGCTTAATTTGATTTACTATCAAATTAGAACTTTTAGCTAAAATAGTAGGACTATGTAAATATTAAAGAAATTCATAAATATTAATTATTAATGCATAAATGTTTGCTTTGTTTTAAATTAAACTATTTCATTATTATATTCATGTATTTTTTTTAAATAATAACTCACATAAAAGTATTAATAATATGCTGTTATTCTGAAAATGAATGGAATATTTGTTTTACCATTTAAATGTTGCAATTGTAGATTATTTTCTTAATACAAAATTATTTCATGAATAGGCAGATGTCAACTTTATGCATTCTACTATGTAAAATATTGAAAATATTTGTTTGTTCTAATATGAGAAATATAATTATTATGCTCAAATAGACTTCATTTTTTGATAATAAAATATTTTATATGTCTCTAAAAAGAAAGTATGATATGAACTGGGCTCAATGCTCACTTTAATTTACATTTTGCCAATAAAGACTATTACATTTAATAAGCATATTCTATTGCTTTTGAAAGTGTTTTATTACTTTAAAAAAATGAAATTTTACTTGTTTGCTTGCAAGAATTTTGCGTTTTATTTTATAATGTATATTATTTATAAAAAGATTTTGTGCTCATATTAAGAATTTATTTATAGCTCCATAACATTTTATATATTACTTTGCATTATGATGCTAAAAATGTTTTCGCTTATTAATATTATTTGCATAAAGCTAAGAATTATATTTCAAAAAGGAAATAATACATTATTTAAAATATCTACAATGTTTGTTATTATTCAATGTGCTACGTAAAATGTCTTCAATGCTAAGTATTATTCAACAAGCTATATTTAAAAATATATGTAGTGCTTATTACTATTCACTTCATTGTTTTATTTAAATTGCTTGTCATGTTGTTAAATACTTAGAATGACTCTTTTAATTATGACAGTGTTTTAAAATTCAACATAACTCAGATTTTATTTGCCTTTTGTTAAATTTTATCTTTAATATTGTCTGGATATTCTGTAACTTCAGCATGTCCAAGGACTCTTTATTATATTGTATCCTATTAGATGGTGCGGGAAATGAAGACCTAAGAACTGTTAATTTTATTTAGTAAAAGAGTATAAATATTTAGTTTTAAGATTTATTTATACAGCAATGTTTATTATTTTTCTATGTATTAAGTATGTATAGTTTTAATATGTATCTCATGTTCAGTTCTCAGAATATTACTGCTATATGAAATATTTTAGTGTATTATCTTAGTTCCTTGTGGAGTTATTTAGAATATAAATAAGTGTATGAAATAATTCATGAAGCTGATGTATATTTTTATTATTAAATTTTTTTGCCACAAATTTATATGCTTAGCTATATTTTGCTATTCTTGTCATATTTTATCAGATTTACACATCACTTATTCATTGTTGTTATATAAAATAGTAGTGTTATCTCTATTTTACAAATTGTTTTATTATGCCAGAGAGCTTTTATGTTTTAAGTGATATTTAACATAGAATGTTTTATATAGGATTCTTGTATTTTAAGATTAGAGACAAGACCCAGGTGCTTATTGTAAATTTATTCCATTACATTTCATTTTTGCCTTGCTTTTAAATTTCTTAATGTTTATCTAGGTGATATTATATCAGTCATATATAATGTTATCTATGTCTTTATATTGGCTTTTCAAATATTTTAGAGGTCATGTGTGATGCCATCATGCTATTGTTTGTAGTCTTGATAATATCAGAGTGGGTTTGATGTATTGATAGTGTTGAGATGCCTAGTGTGCATATATGATGTATTTTAAAAACCTGATAAAAATATTTTACTATTAAATTTATAATTATGTAGCTATCAAATTTATACATCTCCTTCCAAATTCATTGTATTCCAAGGATGGTAAGATTTATCTTTATTTAGAATTATTAAATATATTTCCTACAGGGATTTATGCAAGTGACAGTGAGATTATTAAATGAAAAAACTTTGTCAATTCATATGAAATCATATCAATATAATTTATTCATTAATTTTTATTATTTCCAATTGTAATCTACAATTTTTATATTTTAAACTGGAAACTGATAATTTATAATTTTATTAAAATAAATTAATGATTATTTTGTCATACTATTGAGTGTCTAGAAATATTATTTCAATTAGTAATCTTGAATTTATATTTCTCTAATCATCATCTGCATTCTCAGAAAATCCACAAAAATTTACACATTACCATTATGATATAAGATTACAAGAAACATATGATAAAAGTCACTTTATTAAATTTTATATTGCTGATTATAAGTTTATTTTTATAAACAAATTAAAAATCCTTCTCATTTTTTCTTTTGGCTGAAAATTAAAAAACTTGTTTGTATGATGTAGGGTAGCAACAAAATCCCTTTCCTATTCATATATAACGAAATCTTAGTATGCTATAATTATTTTAATATTAGGGTTTTCATGATTGATTTTAGAATTAATAGTTCTTTGATGTACTGAGATATCATCTTAAAGATAAGATCATATCTCATTATTGTTAATGTCACTAAAATCACATTCTTTGTTAAACCTTAAAAGAAGAATAAGATTGTATTGGATTATTAAAGAATTTATTATAGCAAGAACTTTTGAGATCAGAATTATTTAGAAATAATTATTTTGCTTGATATGTAAATTACCTTAGAAATAATCATTTGATTATAAGATTTAATTGTTTTAATAAAACTATATCATTTATAACATCTGATTTATTTAAGCAAAACAGTTTTTTTTTCTTGTAAGATCCAATTTGCTTAAGAAAGACTAATTTGATTAAGAGGATTTTGAAGTAACCTAATTTTTGTGTAACTTTACTGCATAAGATCATATTTCTTTTAGAGAGAGAGAGTATCAGAACATTCCTCCTAATTATATGCATTTCTCTTAGAACAGCATAAGAACTAGCCTAACCTTTTGCTGATAGTTTGATTCGGCTAACCCCTGTGCTGTTGACCTCAATTGATTAGATACAGTTATGTCAATTGATTGTTGTGGTATAAGTTACATTATTGGTTACAATATATATATATATATATATTGTAGATAGTGGTCAACTCTGGCCTTGTCATATGCTGAAGAGGATGTAATAATGAAAAATTAATGGTCAAGAGTTAATAGAGAAAAATAAATTACTGTAATTAGAATAATGCAGCATTATAATTCAACACTATAAAGAACTGTGACTGATTTAATTTATGAAATTCAACCAGCAAGCCACTAGTTGAAATACTAGCAATTTACAAATATTATATATTCAGAGTAATAAACTCATTAACATTACAACTTACTTATTTATTATTTCTTAAAAAAAATTAAAGAGTGTATAGCTGGTTTAGGTCAAATCTGGCCCCTATACATATCAAATTGTTGCAATTGATTGTTCTAAACTTGTAAGCATCAATTGGTGTAATTGACACATCACATGGAAAGTCTCCAAAAGCTAATTTGTGTATAGTAGCAGCTGACAATGTAGATGTGCAATGTGATAATGCCATCCAATGTAAACAACCCTGTCCAATGCCAAATATTCATTAGTCATATAAAAAGTTAATGATAATAAACAGCATTGTGGATAATAAACTAAAAGTTGTTACTCTTATATGGTTGTTGGGAAGAATGTGCTTTCTAATAGCTAATCATTTGTGTGACCTGAAGACACTTGATAATATTCTTTATGAAAACTTGCTACAAAAGTTAAATCTATATCTCAACCCAACAACTTTGAAATATATAGCATCTCTTTGCTTCAAAAATAGAATGCAATTACCAAATGAAAACATATGAGACTATGATAATGTTAACAAAAGAATGCTAGTTTAAAATATATCTAGAAAAAATGTTATTAGAGCAGTTTTTATGAGGCATGTAAGATGAAAAACTTAAAGAAGTATTACTAAGTGAGTCTACATTAACTTATACAGCCATTATTGAAAAAGGGATAACATATAAATTGTTCTAAAACATGCAAAAGAATTTTAAAATATAGCAGATGAATTTAAGACTCACACAGCTGAGAAAAAATGATAACTACTTAAAGAAAAAATGGGTGTAATAATTGCAGATTGTCAGGTCATTTATCAAAAGTTTATATAAGAAAACAGAAAAGAACTATTGCAAAGTTGTAATTATTAATTAAGTGCACAGGAAGTATATGTAAATACTTTTAAGACAGGTTATTGCTTGATTATTAAAAAAGAACTGTGTTAGATTTATCTGTCAATTGTAAATTGAGAAGAGGAGTATTCAAGAATTCAATGAATGTTAATAAAAGAATGGAAAATGAGAATATATGCAATATAATTGATATCAAAATTTACAATCAACTCATCAAAAATGGAAATTGATAGTGGGGCAGGTGTATCATACATCAATTTAAAGGATTGGATAGAAATAACAAGATTGAAATAAATAAAAATATTTGCTACAGACATAAATGGGAATTCTACTGATATAAGAGGAATAGTGATAGTACCAGTAAAAGTAAACAGATGGATAGAAAATTTACCCTTATATGTAGTAACTAAGAATCTCAGAATCTCAGTTCTATATTGGAAGGTGGTAGTAAGAATTGAACATGTCTAGAAGGCCAAACTGAAATTTAAGGTCTAGAATAAATTTTCACTACTGCTTAAGTGAAATCTAAAGTGACTACTATAAAGTCATAGCAAAATAGACAAAACATGATATGGGATACCAATTAATCAAAAAAATGAGTCAAACAATGTTGACTAAAAGTTGTGACCAAACTATATAGTGTCACAAATTTGGAATGCTCAGGAATATGTTAAAGACTGCATTCTTATGACCAAATTTTAATTACAACTGAGGAAAGAAGATGATTGCTACAGTTACTATATATGGATACTCCTTTTGTCTGAAAAAATTAGCTCATTCATACATCTGGTGTCTGGACATGAATAATGGTATTGAGAAAACTGTAAAGACATATCAAACAACAGTGAGACCTGTCGCTTAAAGCTATTAAACCATGGGAAGGAGCCCATTATGATTCTGTAAGGCTATTACATGAATATGTATTTCTTGCAGTTATCATTTCATACTCAAAATGGATGAAATATAGAATGATCAAAAATACCAACATTAATAATATAATAAAAGTACTAAATGAATTCTTCACAACAGCCAGGTACTCTGAGTTAACAGTTACAGACAATGGTACAGGATTTTGTTCAATACAAGTGAAGGATTTTCTAGCTTAAAAAGGGAATAACGCACTTGTTAATACCATCACACCATCCTGAATCAAATGGATTAGAAGAAAAGGTCATTTAACAACTAAAATGCACATTGAATAAAATAGAATATTTAGATATTCATGAAACATTAACTATAACAATATTTCATCAGCATTTCACACCAAATCCATTAATCAAGAAATCTCCAGGAGAATGAATGATAAAATCCCATTTTAGGATATACATTTCTGTGATAATTCCAGATAAAATCAGAGAAAAAAAGAGACAAAATTGAAAAATGGCAAATTTAAAATAGGACAAATTGAATAAAAGACATGTTAAAAAAGAAATGGGACCTAGAGTTATAATTAAGCTTCTATCCAAACAAACATACTTAATTAAAATAGAAAATGATAGAGAAGTAAGGAGGCATATTATCCATTTAAAATCCATTTTATTGAGCTAATAGACATGATAAAAAAAACCAGCATGTTCACCTATGACTCATGTGGTTGACTTATTGTAAAAAAATTAAAAATATTAAAACATACATCTACTAATACTGAATTAAATAGTGAACTACTTATTGAAAAAGAAAGATCTTTATCCCTGCTGAGAAGGCTAGACTACTAAGAAAACCTGAAAAATTACAAGATTATGTTTGCGGTTAAACTCTACCTGTTTCTAGAATGAAGGTAAGGAGTTATTATATTTGATTAAAAAAAAACTATATAACACCTACGGTTAAAGAATAAATTTGCGTGAGTATGTGCTTATCACTATAAAATATATTAAAGTTTCCCTCTAGAAATAATTAATATGCATATGTTACTTTGCATTGAAACAATAATAAAACTTTTTACGCAAATTAGGTCACGTTTAACAAAACTGACAACCTAGAGTAATAGAGAGATAGCCCGAGAGCAGTAAAGTGGGTTAGGGGGTGCGAGCAGAGCACTACGGTGCTTGCTGTAACAGCAGTGCGTGAGCAGCGAAAATGCTGAAGAGAGCGTAATAGTGAAAAGTTAATGAGAATAGCTAATAGAGTAAAATAGTAGTAAAATTAGAATAATGCAATGTTATAATCAAACACTATAAAGAACTGTGCGTGCATTATTAAGACTGACTTAGTTTATCGAATTCTACCAGCAAGATGCTAGATAAAATGCTAACAATTTACTAATTTTATTTATTCTAAGTAATAAACTTGTTAATTTTATAACTTTTTTGTGTATTATTTTTTAAAAATAATTTAATGATTGAACTGATAATTTAGGTCAAATCTGTCCCCTGTAGATATCAATTTGTATTTTACATAATTACGTATTCGTAATTAATACGGTTATTAAAATGCAGTATTAATAATTAAACTTTTAAACGACTTTCATTATTTTTTATATACTTTGTAAATAATTAATCAACTACTATTTCTAATAAAATAGTTTGCGAAGTAAATATATTGTATTTTGCATTATAGATAAGTTATTATTACTAAGAAAACAAAACAATTTCCAGTTATTGCTTGCGTTCTTTCTATTTTTTTTTTTTTTAAAAGGCACTACACGGTTTGCTTGCCCTACAGATATAAATGTCCTTCAGTATTTGATTTTTTTATTAAAAAAAAAAAAAAAAAACTGAACTAGAAAGCTAATTTTTCACATATTTGTGTCAACAAATAAATGTATCCTCGTACACCTACCTACTGTAACGTAATTAATATTTTTCTCATAGAAATAAAACTTAAATTCTTTATTTATTTTTTTTTTTAAAAAAAATGTTTTTGTTTTTTTAAAATTATAGAAATAAATCCGGTTCTGTGCAAATATTAATACATGAATAGATATTTATTTGCTTTTTAAATTGATTTAATATCGATAAAAGTATTTACAAATAAAAAAAAATTGGTGTATGGCGATTTACTAAAATCGCATAAAATAATTAATGCAGAAAAAAACTCTTCCCATTGCAAGTTTTGTGATTACAAAACTGCTGAAAGAAAACAGTGATGTAGAAACGCTTAAAAGATTATATCTAGTCGAAAAATATTTCCACTGTAATTTATTTTATTATAAGACTCCTCTGAAATAAAATCTAAAAATTTATGAATTACATACTCCGGAGAAAAACGTTTCCACAGCAACTTGGCTGATTTAATTTTGTTGTAATAAATTGATTAAAATGTATAAAAGAATACATACCGGAGAAAAATCATTCTATCAAACACATTGGTCTAAACTCGATGTGATTTTAAGACACTTAGATTTGTCCAGAGTACTTTAGCTTAATGGAGATTGTGGCAGTTTAATAAACTAGAGTTTTCTAGTATGATTTTAATCCAAATCAAAAAATAAAATGAAACATATTCCCAACCTAATGTTTTGGTGTTCCAATGTGCATAATCTAATATTTTAATATCACTTGACTTCCTGAATAACTGATATATAATTGATTATCCATTAGATTATTAAGTTGAATAATATTAACTGTTTGTGAGAAGTACAGATAAAATAGTCTTATCAAAAAAAATAATAATAATAAGATTTTACTTATAGAAATTTACTTCCAAAAGCAAAAGCAGTGAACTATGTACAAATAGAATAACAATTAATTTCAGAAAATTATTATTTCAAATGTGGATAAACTCATTCATGGAGTCACTAAATTTGAACACTTATGATAATTCACAACAAACTTGTAAACAATAATTACTCCATTATATTAGTATCAATTCATTGGTCAGATAAAAAATGACCACATTTATCTAATCTCTGGGTTAGTAAATGGAAATTAATTAAATATATATACTTTAATTCTAAAGAAATGTTATAATCTGCTTTACTGCACTAACTATAATAATTAAGAAAATGTTGAAACATTTAACAGCAGAACAGATTTGATTTATAATAAAGAAATTTATTTAAAGTTAAGCACTTTCAATACTGAATAGTGTCATAATCATAGCATTAAATGACCAAAGGCAGTTGAGATCTGGATTTAAATGTTGTAGAATAAATTATCATAAAATTGAATTTTTAGGAATAGATTTACATACTAATGATGAAAAATGGTAGCTACAAATGTCATTTTTTTGAAAGAGGAATGCTAGAGTCCCTTTTATTAATGATGCGAATATCTTTAACAATTGAATCCAACTCCTTCATCAACAGTCTATTTAGTGACGGGATTGGAGATGGGTCTCCTGTAGACCAGGCTAACTATTGAGCCTTTGCCAGCTTGGGCAATTATTTAAACATAACTTGGATGCACTACTTAAGTGCCAATCTATTGCAACCTGTAACAAGAAAATCTAAACAATAATGCTGGTATATTAAAACATGCTGATCATCATCAATGCTCTGGACACTAGTATCATTAATGTACTGGCCAACTATAAACTAAACTTTTAATAAAACTAAACTAAAGTCAAATGTAGTGCATGGGCTTTAAAGAATATTCTCTTTTGTGCCAATCAGGATGATTGATCATCTGGATGCCCAAAAGCACTAAATACACATTCCCATTTATATATTCATCCTGTGCACAAATCTAGCTCACAGAACATAAGCTCTAGTACTGTATGTGACAAAGAAATGATGATTTAATACAATTTTTAACAATTGAATACAAGTTTATTAACAACAGTAATAAAAAAATGGTATTATGGCTCTTCACATATCAACTAACCCTACTGATTTTTATTAACATACAAAATTCAAGTTACTATATGGTGGTTTACATATATTAAAACAGTTAGATCTGTTTCATCTATTATATTCTATAATAGTGTGTCAGATTGCATGTATTTCTTTAATTTAAAACTTTGAGTGTGCTTGTAATATTGCAGAGTATGTGCATGTATAATTGCCTTGTTAATTATAATATAAAAATACAGTCTTAAATATTTATATACACGCATATTCTTTTACATTTGTTAAAACTGAAGTAAACATAACAATGTGTAGTTAGAATTTATATATATAACAAAATAATAAGTTTAAATTTATAAAATTACTTATTTAGGTTTCAATATTCATTTTAAATAATTTTCAAGTCTATTGTTTGTTTAAAATTACATATGCTGTAATTTTGTTTACGAGTTTTAACATTTTGTCTAAAAATAATTTTTTGGCTGAAACTTGACTCATTTAAAATTATAAGTAAAAAGCAAATTATAAAATTCAGTCAGGCATAAATTCATACTAAGTGCTTTTGCAAAACTCTAGGGAATATATCTTTGGCTCTGGATATAGCTATGATGCAAATTGGAATAATAGAGCTTTTAAGTCCAGATTTAGCATAACAAATATTTTACTAAGTGGATATTTAGTTAAAGGCAAAGTTCGAACCAGTAAACAAGTGATGTGGCAAGAGTAAAAGGGGGAGCGACCTACTGACAAAAGTAAAATATATAAAAGGCCTGTAGTAGCCACCAAGGTTGTAATGGTTGTTGCTGTTGAAAAATTGTTGTTATTGCTGCTGATATATTTCCTGAAAGACCAGTGCCAAAAATAATAAAAAAACGCTATTCCTGCATTAATTTAGCAAGCTGAATTCTAGAAAACCATTACCAAAGCTGTTCAAATGAGGACTGTTGGCTAGAGGACAATAGACAGCTGTCTATTTGTCTCAGATTGCTGCTACCAATGAGAGAAAACATCAACCTCAACCCAAGCCTATTCCAGTGATGGAGAAGTTACACCTGTAATACCAGAGAGTTCCTAATCAAAATAGGAAAGCCACCACCTATGTAAATTTCACCAGCTACATCCAGACTCAAATCTAGAAAAGCCAATTTAACAGAAAGAAGATGCACAAGGAAGATGCCTTGAAAGACTCACTACCAAGATTACCAGTAAATCATTCTGCAGAATATGTAATTTCATAACTAAACTCATTCTAAATTAAAAGCTAGCTAACTAATCAAATCTCGTATTTAATTCTATAATATAAATGTTCAACTAAACTGTTTTTATTAAATTTATTTTAAAGCTTAGAGCACTCTCAAAATTCTTGCTTGATCATAACTATTTTAAGTAACTATAAATATTTAGGTTCTATAAAACCATTCAAACAAATTCTCATTTCTAAATGATAACTTTATTGATTGTTTTCTGCAATTTATTCTTATGCCATCTATCTTTAGTTTTATATTCATGTTTATTAATTTATGCTATGTTCATCAGAATGGAGTTTGTGGGTAATAATTAGTGGAGGGGCGAGTAAATCCCTTTTCCATTATGTCAGATTATTGTAATATAAAGAAATATAGGCAAAACTCCCTTCTGAAATCAAACTATTATCTATGCTAGAGTGAATCAGTTACTTATAATGCCCAAAATATGTTATTTAAAATGCATCTTTTGTGCAAGTTATTTAAAATGTATATTTTGCACAAGTTATTTAAAATGTATATTTTACGTATGTTATTTAAAACGCATATTTTGCGTATGTTATTTAAAATGCATATTTGCGTAAGTTATTTGAAATTGATATTTTACAAGTTATTTAAAATTAATATTTGAGTAATTTATTTAGGAATCAATATTTTGCGTGAGCTATTTAAGAATATATATTTGACGTAGATTATTTTTAAAAAATCAGTTCGTTTGATATTAGATGTAAATTATATGACATATAATTAATGTTTCAAGTTTTGGTAAATCTTTAAATTTGTTATAACTCCATTTAATTAAAGATTAAGAAGCTATGCAGAGATCCTTAAATCATATTCTCATTATCGCCTTTATCATGTGACTTAATAATCTCATTTATGAACTGACTGGTGGTAGTAGCACTGAAAGAAGCTAAGATTTTGGCATAATTAATTTAGCATTGCAAATGTGTTGCTAGTTAGCATAAATATGCATCTCTTCTTGCTATACCTCTAATGGCCTACATCAGGATCATTTCCATGTCAAGTCACACCTCGAAAGTTTGGGCAATGGTGACATTTATTTGCATTTGAAGGAACCAAAGAGTTCCAAAGGGCTCGCAAGCCACGGTTTCTGCTCACATGAATAAAAAGGCCTCTTTGCATTATAGCAAGCAGCCCGGTCTGAGGAACTGTTTACTAGGTAAAAAACCTCAATTAAGAACACATTCGAGGCACACTTATTCTGATACTATAGTTTATAATGCACCATAATCTGATGTTTGACTGCCACATCTCAAATTCAGCTTCCCTAGAAAGTAACTTCGGCTTTGATCCGATTTGGAATCTGAATTAATATGTTTATCTGTGTAGCAATTATACAACATGCAAATATCTTTATAGTTAAGTTTAAACTTAGTAAAAATAATATAATCTCTATCAGTTACTAATAAATTGATCACTAACCATTACTGATTTCCACTATATAGAACATAGCATGAGTTATGACATAGAAGATGTATGGGCATATTAAAGTTATAGACCAATTAACATTTTGTAACCCCAAAAGTTACGTGCATGTGAGCACTATATAATTTGATTTATTATATTATTTGTAACCCTGAGAATTCACTCACCTACATGTGAGCACTATAATTTGCTTTATTAAATAATTTGTAACCCTAAGTATTCACTCACCTGCATGTGAGCACTCTAAATTGCTGTGTTATATTTTTCGTAATCCTGAGTCTTCACTCACCTGCGCGTGAGCCAACTATACCCAATTTATTTGCTTTATAACTTATTGTTACATTAAATTTATGAAATATAAATTTATCTCAGTCTCCATTCTTGCTTATTACTTTATGAATCACTAGTTAAGTTATATACTATGTAATGGGGGGAGGGATGTCTCATATTTTACTGCTTTGCTATTGCTGGAACGTGAATAAAGAGATATTGAGTGTACCCTCGGGCATGTCATTCGCAATGGATTGGCTTGAAAACATGAGTAAGAGAGTTGAGGTATGATCAGACGTAGGATATTACTATCCCGACTTGGTCAGCTTTTGGTTCTCTGGCTCGGACTCTCGTACAATTAATATATTTCAATTGATATTCAATAATGACAAAAAATGATTAAATTTTACATTATACATGACTAGCATTGATATATATATATACGTGCACACATACATATGTGTGCTTGTGATTTCTGAACACATTTGACTCGTTACAAATAAATATTTTTAATTGTCACTTTTAAATGATATAAAATACATAGGTTTACATATATGTTCTATTAGGTTTATTCAAAATGCGTATGTATCTCAGCACAGACGTGCATTATATTAATCTATTAACACAAATTTGACATGCATTGATATATAAATATGCATACAGAGTGCAGTTCATTTGAGAAGTGGACATATTTGAATGGTTATACAATAAATGTTTAAAATTTTACATATATGACTTTTATCTATTTAAACTTGTTATAATAATATTATATTTTTCATAATTAATTCAAAATTGAAAGTATATAGAATCATGTTGCTTAATTCTTTCATAAAGTTTAACATCCTTTTTCTTCCTAAAAAAAATATGAATTTCTTGACTGCTGATATTTTATTATTTAATTTTTTTTTTTTTTTGAGATTTCTCTAAATATACACCTTTACCCCGCTTAGCGATGGCAATTGGTCCTCCAAAACTCATCGTTAAGCAAGAATATCATATACAAAATATGTAATTATAATGGGGGTCTATGGGAAAAAAATTGGTCGGTTCCAGTAGATGTAAAATATACGCATTGGTTTCCAAGCTCAAAGATTTTTTTGATTTTTTTCATGACAATGATGACTAAATACAATATTTAAAAAGAAAAGTTTTATATCACTAGGGAAAAAATGCATATTTTCATTTTAAAAAGTACATAACAACAAAAAGAAAGAGAAAGTGAAACTAAATTTGAATTTAAAAGTTTTTATATTCTTCCGCAGAAGTTTTTCATCATAATGAAAAAAAAATCCATACTGAAGTGCTTTTTTTTTAAATTTGTATTACAGTATATATTACTGCTATACATTTATTTTATTACTTATGTGAAATTATTCAAATTAAAAAACAATGTTTAATTATTAATTATTTAATTGAACATAAAGACTTATTACTGTACTCCACAGTAACAAAATGCTTAATGCTTATCGTAAAGCAGTCAACTTTAGAAAAAAAAATCAACTTATTTTAAAAGTAAACAATCAAAATTCACAAACCAGATACCCCCCTTCGTCCAATAGTAAGTGCAATAGGTTCTCCAACTCATATTTTAGCCAGATACTTATCGGATTTCATTGAACCTACAATCCCATCTATTAAATCATATATTAAAAACTCTCTTCATTTTATTTCTGTTTTAAAAAGTTTAAAAATTAATGCTAATGACATTCTGGTCAGTTTTGATGTCGTGTCTTTGTTTACAAATATTCCAATTGATGAAGCTTTAAATATAATCTCACAATGTTGCAATTTACCAGACCATATTATTGCTTTAATTAAACATTGTCTCTTAAATACATATTTTGTATACAATGGACAGCATTACAGACAAGTTTTTGGTACTCCTATGGACTCACCTATCTCAGGAGTAATAACTGATTTATTCATGGAATATATAGAAACTCGTGCTTTAGAATCATCATCTTTAAAACCTCTTATTTGGCTCAGATACATAGATGACACTTTTGTCATATGGCAACATGGAAAAAATAAATTAGATAATTTTTTCTTACATTTAAATAATATGCATCCTCATATTAAATTTACAATGGAGACAGAGTCTGATGGAAAACTCCCTTTTCTTGATGTTCTAGTCACCAGAACACCAAATAGTTTATCTTTTTCTATTTACAGAAAGGATACACACACAGACAGATATTTGCATTTCCATTTTCATCATCACCCAACTCAGATAGTTTCTGTAGCCAAAACTCTTTTAAATAGAGCAATTAACCTTTCAGATGAGACACATCTGAAAGAAGAAATAAATCATATTAATAGTGTTTTATTAGCAAATAGTTATAATTACAAATTTATAAAAAAAAAAGCCTTATTTCAAGCCCAAAATAGAAAAAATAGGAAACAAAAAGATGATAAATCAGCTATTAGGATTTGTGTTCCATATGTAAAAGGAACTACAGACAGTATCGGACGTATATTAAAACGCTATAATATAAATACAGCATTTTCTGCTCATCAAAAGATCAGCAATATAATAACCAAGCCTAAGGATTCAATCCCTCTTGAATCTCATGGTGTCTATCAAATCTCATGTAAAAATTGTAAAGCTTCTTACATAGGTATGAGTAATCATCGCATCAGTGTTAGGAGAGATGAGCATGCTAATGCAGTTAAACAACACTCATCATCATCAGCACTCTCACTCCATACTATAGATTCAGGTCATAAAATTGATTTTTCTAGTACCAGGATCATATCCAGATGTGATAATCTCTACCAATGCAAAATTAGAGAAGCCATTGAGATACTTATAAGGCCAGATTGTATCAATAAGCGAGATGATACATGTAAACTTCCACCTATTTGGAAAGATTTTTTTAAAAAACATTCCTAAATTTAAGATTTTTTGCTATTGGTGGAATTATAACATTTTATTCAAATCAGTGATTGTAGCGCCTCTACAACCATCTTTCTACCTTTTATAACTCTGTGGATGGCTTGTGTGACCAAGTTGAAACGTCAGTATATTAATATTAAAAGTTTTTAACACGGATGAACCCGCAAAATATGTATTATATATATATATGCATTTTCTTTTTATCATATGATCACTATCTCTTATACTAGCACATAATTGTTATTAAACAAGGCAAAATTCTCCATACAGTAGTGCCACCCTGTGCCAAACCAGAGTAATCAGTGGATGCCAGAAGGCTTGTGCATAAAATCCCTATCTAATGTCTACTCAATTTTCTTTTTATTTTAAAAATTAATAAAATTGATCTTTTGTCAGTATATCTATAAAGTAATAACATCAAATTTGATGATGATCAAACTTCATTTCTCTTATATAAATATGTATATAAGACAACCTGATTATATTTCATGATCACCATACACCAAATCTTATCTACCAGGGTTTTATTATTTCTGGATTTAAACATAGTTACAGTCAGGCATCACTTTCTCTTAAACAACTCTTTACATTAACATTATGCCCTAAGACATCAACATCAGAATTCTCTTGGTAACAATTCTACATTTTGTAGCTCAGAACACAATTGCTTAACATGATAGAAAATCAATATATACACATGTTAAATGATATTACTGAGATAATAAAACACTAGCATAAAATACCTTAAATAAAATTTCAATCATTTATTTATACTCTATTGATTTCATAAAAAACAATCAATTAGAATATTCATGAATGAATGTATATAGTCAAACATAAAAACAATAAAGAATTAAAAAAAGTACCAATAGTTAATAAATACACGTGATATCATTATCTTATTAAAACCTTCTACATATGTTCAGGCAAATGGATAAATATTTCAATATTCTTACAACCTGGTAGATTATTTCTGATTAGCAATGTCTCTGGATTTACTGAAGAATAAGCTCTCTAGGTTTTTTTCAATTTGTCGCTTGTATATATGAGGACAATTAGAAAAGCAGATTAGAAGGGAAAGGGTTGTATTTCAAACTGTCTATATTTCAAGGTTTTTTTTTTTGTGATGTTCTTGAGCTGGGAATGTTACATGGTGAGTTCTGGTTGGTATGTCATGGGATGCACTTAACAGTTCTTGCTTATGCTTTTCTCCATAAGCAAGATAGGCATTCTAAGAGCTAATTAGTTAAATGTTAATACTAAAAAGCATTATAACCTTGATTTGAAATTATCCTACAGCTAAAACTGACTTTAATACTAGCAACATTCTAAACTCTTCTCAGGCATTGTATACATTTTTTTCTTTTATCGCTTTCATATTAATTTATTATTTCCAGTGTAATCTTTCCCATCCTACCATGGTTTGTTTTATTTTATAAGGCCAGTTTTGTTTTATTTTTCTTAGTTATATTGATTATGTTTACTTACAGTTTTGATTGAATTTACTTGGAATTAAATCTGATCAGCAACAACATAATTAGTTATTTCTTTTTCAGTTTTTTTTCTTTTTAAAAAACATATTATATTATTAATTAAATCATTAATTAGGTTTATAAACTGCATAATTTTTATTTTACTTTATAAATTAGCATATTAAAATATTAAAAATATGGATTTGTGATCTGATCCTTTGTGTCAGCCACGGGTGGCGCTATTTCTAGCTAAATTTCTAGAAATATGCCGTTTCCACAGCCGCACCCAAGCTTTTAAGTATTCTTTCTAAAATAAATCCTAGAAAGATTGTTAACTCTGAGTTAAGTATTGTTTCTATGCTAAAAGGTAGAGTGTTAACTCAGAGTTAAGTCTTCTTTCTATGATAAAATCTAGAAAGAGTGTTAACTCGGCTTAGTGGCTAACAGTGTGGCTTTTTTCGATGCTAAAAGCAGAGAAAAATGCCATAATTGTTTGTGTCATGCACTATATTGTAATGCTGTGTTATGTATTTTATGTAACAATATCATACGAGGGTGTGTTAAATTGATCGTGTCAAAAGTATTTAAATTTTCATCGGGGCCTTTTTTTAAGACGAATTGATGTACTGTTACCTTTTAACAATTTAAAGAGTGTTGTGATTGTTCCTCGTAAAGCTATAAGCCTCCTAAATTCTCGATTAGGGTGGGGTAGCATAAAATTTTTAAAAGATCACGCTTTGAGTCACGTTTTAGCGAGAAATTTTCCGAGACCAAGAAGATGGCTAATTCCAACAACAGAAAACTTGAAAAGATGGGAATTGCTAGACATGGAAGCCGGCGCTGAAATATTTCTACAGCAAAAAAAAAAAAAATCCTGCTGCTGAAAGAAAAGATTGGATTGTGCGGCAAATATATGCAGATTTGAGGTCCAAAAACATCTTTCGACTTTCATTTGTAAGTCTCATTGTGGCTGACGGAAAGGTTCACTTCGTAAAGGCAAGCTTGTTTGAGGGATTCCAAATGGCCTTCGTCAAATGTAAAAAATAAAAGAAGTAACTTCAATTTTTAATTAAACGTACATCCCTTCATCTCCCGATAATTGTTGTCGTTGGCAATCAAATGTAAAATAAAAGAAGTAACTCAAATTTTTATTTAAACCTAGCCCCAAAAACCCCTCTTCTCCCAATAATTGTTGTCATCGGCAATCAAACGGTCAAATAAAAGGAATGTCAATTATTCTTTAATCGTATAGAAAAAAAAACTCTCCCACTAATTGTCGTCGCCAATCAAATGTAAACCAATCAAAATAAGACCGTAAATTATTAGTTAAACATAACCCAAATTACTATTTGAACGTACACCGAAAAAGACCCACTTTTGTCAATCAAAATTAAAGAAACAACAACTATTATTGTCCCATTGTCAAATCGAATATTATTTGGGAAAACCCAAATAATTTATAAACGAAAAAAAAGAAAGTCAAATCGGTTTTCAATCAAATGGTAACCGATAAAAGTAACTTAAATTTTGATTTAAACATACACACAAACAAAAAAAATTGCAAAACCCTTTCTCCCAATAATTGTTGTCAGCAATCAAATGTAAAAAATAAAAGTAACGTAAATTATTCTTTAATCATACACAAAAATACCCCTCCCACTAATTGTTGTTGGCAATCAAATGTTAAAGCACTAAAAGTAAGGCAAACCGATTATTTTTTAAACGTAACCCAAATTACTATTTGAACATACACCAAAAAAAGACCCTCTCTTGTCAATAAAAATGAAAGAAACAACAACTATTATTGTCCCATTGTCAAAAATATTAGGTTTTGGGCAAACCAAAACCATAATTTATAAACAAAAAAAAAAAAAAGTCAAAACCGTTGTCAATCAAATATAACCGATAAAAGTAACTTCAATTTTGATTTAAACATACACAAAAAACAACCCCTTTCTCCCAATAATTGTTGTCAGCAATCAAATGTAAAATAAAAGGAATGTAAATTAGTATTTAATCATCACCCCAAAACACCCACCCCTCTCACTAATTATTGTCAGCAATCAAATGTACGCCACCACTAAAAGTAACATAAACTACTATTCTTTAAACGGTTACATTCCTTCTCCCAATAATTGTTGTCTACAATCATACACAAAAAACATCCCTCCCAATATTTAGTGTCGGCAATCAAATGTAAACCAATCAAAGTAAGACCGCAACTTATTATTTAAACATAACCCAAATTACTATTTGAACCTATACCAAAAAAACACCCTCTTGTCAATAAAAATTAAACAAACAACCACTATTATTGTCCCATTGTCAAAAATATTTATTTGTAGAACCAAAACCATAATTTATAAACGAAAGGAAGTCAAATCGGTTGTCAATTAAATGTAAACCGATAAAAGTAACTTTAAATTTTATTTAAACATACACACACGAAAAAAAAAAACCACTTCTCTCAATAATTGTTGTTGGCAATCAAATGTAAACCTATAAAAGTAACGTAAATTATTATTTAATCATACACAAAAACACCCCTCCCACTAATTGTTGTCGGAAATCAAATGTAAACCTATCAAAGTAACGTAAATTATTATTAAAGATCCATCAAAAAAAACCCGTTCTCTCTTGAATTTTGGAATCCAATTTTACAAAAACAGTAATACTATTTAAAAAAAAAAAAAAAAAATTACTATTTAAACACACACCAAAAAAGACCCTCTTGTCAATAAAAACTAACAAAAAACAACTATTATTATCCCATCGTCAAAAATATTATTTGTGAAAAATAATTCAGAAACGAAAGAAAGTAAACTTTGTAAACAAACAAAAAAAAAGTCAATATCAATATAGAATCGCTAGCCCGGGAACATTATATTAATGTGTTTTTTGGTTAGAAATCGTGCCACCCACGGCTGACATGAAGGATCAGATGAGAACCTACAAACTTGACAATTTTTTTGATACATTAATACAATATTTTACAATCATTGTGCATTTATTCACATGTAAATTAAAGTTATGCAAACAGATGCAGAAAATCAATTGTGTCTTTTCTATTACATTAATTTCAATTATTTTATTTTTATTTTATTTGGAAATATTAACTTAAATTCTCCATTCTAAACTTGAACATTTTAAGGTGCTTGTAATACTTAACTTGGTCAAAGGTCGCCAAAGTCTACAATATATATATATAAAATTAAATTTAATCTTTTATTCATTATACCAATATAGTCAGATGAAAAACAAAATACTACAATGAATAAAAATCTATAAAACTATATGAAATATATGACTACTCATTAATTTTGAAATTAATATTTATTATAAAATAATAACAAACAACTTAATTTTTTATCTTACACAATATATAATAAAATAAATGTAGTTCTCTACTATAGTGCCATCTATAGTGAGATTGAATAATCAGGGATTACCAGATGATAGTACTGTATAATGAAATCCTAATACCCAAAACAGTTTCTGGCTTCTGTGTTTATCACTGAGACTTGACAATTTTTTAAAAAAACTTAGTAATATGCTAGTCAGATTTATTTTTGCTTTAAAATAGTTCCAACAAATATTATTACTAAATGATGTGATTTTCACTTGCAATACCTATTTTGTAATAAATACTTTGCTTAAATTTTTTTTTTTTATTTAAAAATTTAAGCAAAGTATTTATTACAAAATAGGTATTGCAAGTGAAAATCACATCATTTAGTAATAATATTTGTTGGAACTATTTTAAAGCAAAAATAAATCTGACTAGCATATTACTAAGTTTTTTTAAAAGAGTTGAAAATGATATAAGAAAGTATAACTGTGAAATAGCAAGGAAAGCTGTAGAAGAAAATAAAAATCTCAAAAATGTTAAACAACATTTTGGTATTGGTAGGAAATTTATATCTGCAATAAGAAAAAAAGATGGAATTATTACTAAAAAAAGAGATGACATCATGAAATTGGTAGAAGATTTTTATCAAGAATTATATAGTAATAAAGAACAAGTACGTCCTATATCTATAACATCTTCCGAATTGTCCAGAATTTTAAATGAAGAAGTGAGACGTGCAATTAAGGGTATGAAGAAAGGAAAGGCTCCAGGAAATGATGGAATTATAATTGATATATTAAAAGAAACAGGTGAAGAAATAGAAACAATTTTAGCAAAGTTGTATACCAAATGTCTAAATGATAAAGATGTACCAGAAGATTGGAAGAATGCAGTAATAATATTAATATTTAAAAAAGGTGATAAAGAAGATATTAGAAATTACAGACCTATCAGCCTTTTATCAGTTTTATATAAAATTTTTATCAAGATAATTACAACTCGTCTACAGAGAACTTTGGATTTCCACCAACCAAGAGAACAAGCTGGATTTAAAAGTGGTTTTAGTACAATAGATCATATCCAGGTATTGAGAGGAGTCATAGAAAGGACAAACGAATATCAGTTGTCATTATGTTTTGGATTTGTAGATTATGAAAAGGCATTCGATTCTATACACATTTCTTCAGTGATTAAAGCATTGGATCATCAAGGTATAGATCCAGGATATTGTCATATTTTAAAGAATATTTATAAAAATGCAACAGCAACAATTAGATTACATAATGATACTGGAAAAATCAACATTGAGAAAGGTTTAAGACAAGGTGACTCCATATCTCCAAAACTCTTTACAGCAGTGCTGCAAGAAGTATTTTGTGGATTAAAATGGGAAACTAAAGGAGTGAAAGTAAATGGAGAGTATTTAAGTCATTTAGATTTCGCAGATGATGTAGTTGTTTTTGCAAATAATGCTTCAGAGCTGCAGGAAATGTTGCAGGAGTTAGCAGATGAAAGTAGAAAAGTAGGACTAAAGATAAATGTTAAAAAGACTAAAGTAATGTTTAATCGATTTGCTCAAAATATGAAATAAAGATTGATTATGAAGAATTAGAAGAAGTTAACAGTTACAAATACCTTGGTCAGATTATTAATACAGATGGAAACATAATGGAGGAAATTAATCATAGAATTAAACTTGTTTGTAGTGCTTTTGGTAGAAATAACTTGATACTAGAAGGAAATATGCCTATGTGTTTGAAAAGGATGGTTTTTAACAAATGTGTTTTACCAGTTCTTACTTATGGATCTGAGACTTGGACACTTAATAGAAGAGCAATACAGAGACTTCAGACCACTCAAAGGAGTATGGAGAGATGTATGTTGGGAGTAACAAGAAGAGATCGAAAACGCAATGTATGGGTAAGACAACAAACAGGTGTTACTGGCCTTATTGAAAAAATTAAAAGATTGAAATGGAGTTGGGCTGGACATATTGCTAGAAGAGATGATAATAGATGGACAATTGAAATTTTAAACTGGATTCCAAGAGATTGTAAAAGACCCAGAAAGAGACCACATGTGAGATGGATGGATGAAATAAGAAAATGTGCAGGGGTGTTGTGGAGAAGAGAAGCTAAAGATCGGAGAAGATGGATTAAACTTGGAGAGACCTTCATCCTGCAGTGGATTGATAATGGTTGATGATG
Source organism: Epiperipatus broadwayi (assembly GCA_028023455.1). Classification (NCBI taxonomy): domain Eukaryota; kingdom Metazoa; phylum Onychophora; class Udeonychophora; order Euonychophora; family Peripatidae; genus Epiperipatus; species Epiperipatus broadwayi. The sequence continues at coordinate 7,198,208 of JAQFVV010000034.1, forward strand.
ATGATGACTTTGCTTAAATTACATCATAGCTGGAATTCATTTATAAAAACATATAGAAAAATGCTTTTTAAAATATTTAAATCTATAACACCAATAAAATCTAATTAAAGTCAGATAAAATTTAAATAGATTAATTGTCATATTCAAAGTGTTTCTCATTCCAATTTTTTTTATTTTAATTTAAGCCCTCAAGATTTAAGAATGATATGTACAGGGTCAATGTGCTAGCTGTCCTTAATGGTGATTTTAGTTCAAAGCAGTGCAATCACTGATGAATCATTTTTGAACTGGATTTGAATGAGACAGGAGTACTAGCTGGCAAAGTTTATATGATTAGCTAGCACAATTTATAAATGTCCCTGTCTACCATAAAAATGGAAGATCCTTAAAAATGTTTAAAAATTGCCCTGTCTCACAAAGTCTGACTAGGTTCTCATACCTGGAAGATTATTCATTTTTGTGATAGAAAGAATAATAGTAATAGTATTATTGTATTAGGAGGCAGTGGTATTAGAAAAGATGAGTATTATTAATCAATTTTTTTTAAATATAGATAGATATATGTAATGTGAAAACTTTACTTAATATAGCTCTTCAACATCATAATGAAGAACTGCATTAGTAGCTAAGAAACTGTCAAGACTTAAGATCCAAAGGAAGTTTAATAAAATAAATGGATTGTTAGAAGTTTCAGATAGTAAAAAGGGATGCATAGTATTAGATTTGCTATAAAGTCTAATGTAGTATTTTCTATTGTTGGAATGCCTTTTTGTATCATTGAAAGGCTAATGACATTAAAAGTTGCTTTGCACAATGGTACTAGTGTTCATTTTATTATTGCCTTTATTCCAACATCATATTCAAAGAATTCAAAGAATGAAAGTTTTTATTCCTTGCTGAATAACATGATTACAGCAATACCATTAGAAGATCAGATTTTTGTTCTTGTAGACTTTAATACTACTTGTTGATTTAAATAATCAATTTTGATCCAAAGCTGTTAGAAATAATGGTATTGTCGTGCACAGTTCATGAACTAACAATCACAAAGATTTTGTTTAGGCAGAAAAATAACTGTAAAGGAACACAGATACATCCACATTCAAAATAATGGCCTTTAATAGACTACATTATAGTTAGCAGTCTGAATACAAGAGTTCACATTATGCAAAGCTCTTACAAAGACAGATTGTTGAACAGATCACAGATTAATAGGCTCCAAGGTTAAAATATTTGCATCTAAAGTAGATTTTATTCCAATCATATTTATATGGAAATTGATATTCATTCTTTGGAAGTATCTAGGACATGTATTAATTTTCAATAACTGTAAAATGCTAAAATTTCTAGTATAAACATTCTGGATCGTCATATTAATGAATTATGAAATTATCTTACTGTATTTCTTTTTTGCCAAAAATGATCTTAATTAAAAAGAAATGTGGTGTTCTCTGAAAACATAACAGACTAAATGTAGAACTTCATAATAAATGTAAAGATCAGAAAGCAGAAGTTCAAAGATTGACAAGAAGATGTAAAAATGATTGGTGGATTAAAGCCACAAAGAGAATACAGGCATTCACTGATCATGGTTATTCTAGATCTTGATTAAAAATCTGAAATGATTCATTAAATCCAATGAAGCAGGTAGTTCTAAAATCATGAACCTATAAAATTTCATTTATTTTCTTTTCTGACTGACCAACTTTTGTTTTCATGACTTTATTCTTCTGTTCATTCAATTTAAAATTAGATTTAGTATCAGTGACACTAATATCTGCTTGCTTTTGTAATTTATCTATTCTTTCACTAGAATTCCTATTTACCTTAAGTAGTGGGAAGTCTTGGTCAGCAATAAAAAATTCACCAACTTGATTTTCTTTGTTTAAAGCAACAAAATTCCCATCAACAATTGTGCTTTCATAATCATTATTATGATTTGTATCCAAATGATTAATTGATATATTTAATAACATATTTTTCATCATGATATTTTCTTCTTTCAATAATTTAATTTCACTTGATAAGTCTGTAACAATATTTAAAATTCTATTTAATAAAAAACTAATTTATTTTCAAGATAAACAATTAGTACTCATTTTAGTTAGATTTCCTTTTACTTTATGAAAATTATGATTGTTTACAATTACTAAATCTTTCTTAGATATACTATTAACTTCTATTAATTTAAAAATGTCATTACTTCCACTTTCCAATAAATGTTGTCTATCAAAAATTTCCAATTTTTGGGAATTGTTTACCTCTGACCCAATACCCTCCATTTTGTTTTCATTGACTTCCATTTTGTTACCAATACTTCAATTATGATCACAGTTGTCACAAATATCAGATTCCATTTCAACTTCATTTTTATACAGCATTGTCCCATTAGATTTTACACATGATTTATGAAACTTATTATTACATTTAATGCATCTAATTCTTGGCTGTTTGCCAAATATAAGTCTACTGCATAAAGCACATGGTGTGCCTTCCATAATACAGCAGCAGCAATAATGATCATCATCATCATCATTATAATAACAACAATAATAATAATACTTAAATAAGCTATAACCTTAATACATGCATCTTGAGTGCTTAATTTATTACAAGAGACCTCTACAAATCTAAACACAAGATTCGACTTTATAAAGATAAGAGTGTCCCACTCTTGTCTACAATCTATTTATATATATATATAGGCAAATCTAAAGCATTATTATTTGGGAGTGTGAAGCTAATAAATTCTTCACTGATTAAGTCCACTATTTCTGTTAAACATTAACGATTGTGAAATCTTTTGATTTACAATGAGTTAATAGTCAGATCTTAAATTTAGAAATATTTTGAATCAATTTAAAATTGTAAATATTAACTCTTATTAAGCGCAATGTCAGCATGTAATATTTAAATAAGGCTGTAGTAGTAACAGTAGCAGTTAATGAAATAATAAATAATGATCTCAGGATTTTTGTTGTTAACTTTGGAAAGTATACTGTTGTATCATGTTGCTAACAAATGAATGGCATCCTAGTAGATTATAGGAGACATAAACTTATCTTATAAGCTAATGTATCCTAATATATTATAGTAATAAAAATAATTACATCAAGAAGTGTTTAATCTGCTTAACAATTACATAAAACAAAATATATAAAATTTAGAAAAAATCATAGTCTTTTACACAGGATGTCACTCGAAATAATAGAAAGAAAGGGTACCTTTTATATCTTTCTATTACCCATCAACAACACAATTAAAATAATTAAGTTTAATTATTGTACTTTTTATTAATAAGATAAAATAATATGCAGTCTGAAAAATGGATTAAATAATCCCAAGCAAGATTAAATAAATATGCATTTCTTTTAATTATAGTCCCAGTTTTGGAATTGAAACATTTACGGAATTTTTTCATTTTTAAAATATTGAGATTTTGGATCTACATGAGAATTGATCATCTGATTCACCAATATTTCTGTTATAATTAAGAATTTAGGACACAAGAAATCACATATTGAAAACAAAAACTAGATTTAAATAACAAATACATTTATTAACATTCTAGATACAAATGAAAATTTATTTACAATATCATGGCAAAAGTTATTAGCAAAACATAGGCACTATTAAATTTTTAGTAGGATTTCACAATAGATAATACAGAATTACCTCATTAACAAACTATCTATTAGAGTTTTAGAACATTTGGATGAGTTATTAACAATACATTCAGTTAAGGTAAATAGTTTCAATATTTAGCTAATTTGTTTTTAATCTATTCTAATTAAATCATCATATTAAACAAGCATTTAATAATAAAAAATATATAACTTAGACTAGAAGTTAAGCAATACAATTCATGAAATATATCGCTTTGTCAGGTAACAACTCATAATACCCTTTGTTACAGATTAAAATAATTTTAATCTGAACTATTCTATAACTAAGTTTGAACTGGAAAACTTGTATGACAATGATGATTATCATATAAAAACAAATAAAATAACTATTGTCTAACATTTTTATTCTTTGATTAAAATAATAAAACATATGGAGCATTTATCAGAAGCCATATACACCCATATTATACATGGGATTTATGTCTACATAATAAATATTTAACCTTAAAATGTCTTACCCATTCATCAGTGAATTACTCTCAGATGATGATGAAAATTATATTGTGTATGTGCATTTTCTATTATTCTATGCACAAAAATAAGCATTTAAAATTACTAATATATTGTTGTTTTCTTGTGAATTACTGACAAGGGACAACAGCACTATGCAGACACTGTTTTACTTAACAAAAGCACTACAAATAACAAAGTGCACCTTGAAGAATTAAGTACTTCAACATCTATCCTATCATTGCCATATTCTTAAAAAGCACAAATAATTTCATCTTTCATGGTGGAAAATATTTAATAACATCATGAGGGATATATTAATAAAGACAGGTTTCTTAGAGCAAAACTAAATGAATAAACAGTATGGTGGATTCCAACACCTATATCTTAGGCAAAAAATACATGTGTGGACAAGGTCTCAACACAGGAAAAACAGAATACATACTGCAAACAATCCTCTCATGAGACCTAGCTACCTTAGCAACATATGAAAGTAATCTTAGAATATAAACACTAATCTTGTGGGCAGAGTGCATTCCATCCCACAAAGCACAATAAACAAGACAACATCTAATAAAGTCTAATGCTCAGAGGCATAAATCCTAGACTGAATGATGGCAAGATAACAAAATTAATACTCAAAAACTAGATAGCTTAATATTCACACTAAAAATTGCATTCATTAAACAATGTCTGAAACCAACACATTTACTGTCAGACAAACAACTGTAAAATATTTAAAATAGCACAATAAAAATTCTGCATTAAATAACGAATACACATACATGCAATGAACATAATAAAATTTATAAAGATAAAGTGGACATAATAGCAAAGTAAATATTGATAAATGTATGACTATTAAGCACTCAGTTATATTAAATTTAACCATAAATTATGATATAATAATTATGAAAATATTGGACTTTTGATAAATATACATTGGCTGTTTACCAATAAGTGAGTGAAACACTCATAAACACTATTAAAAAAGTAAGAGATAAATATTTTTACATTGAATAAAAGGCATTATAAAATTTACCCTAAACCAATGCATATAAAATATATGAATTTTATCTTTCAGGCTGTATGAATACCTACACATTCTATTACAAACCCATTAAAAAATAATATAATAATAAAAATACCTTGACATATAAAATATTATTTTAAAAAAAAAGTTATATATATATTTTTAAAACACCTTAGCTTCTTAGCAGAACTTCCATAGTGAGCAGTTTGTCAAGGGCACGATGTCCTTCCTCAGTGGATTATATGTAGAATGAAGCATCCATACCAATCAAATATATTTTTTGCAGAAAAAAGCAAATATGACTTTCCAAAAGTAAATGATAAATAATAAAACATTAACAAAAGTTCTATTCTAAATAAACAAAAGTTTGGATCCATTTTTAAAGGAATTAGTGAAATATAAGCTAGCTTGTTTAAAAATTTTCATTTAATAGCACATAATAATAATTAAACAAGTTGTCATTGAATTTTGTGTCCATGGTTCCATTGGAAATAAGTTTTTTCATTCTCATTTAAAAACACACATTCAATAAGCAATTCTTAATTTTTTTACATTCACATAGGGATATCATTTTTAGTAATTTTTTTAAAACAAAATTATTAAATTTGACAGTTCACAATTCAACACAGTGCGTTTATTAAATGTCTATTGTTGTAATATTTGCAAACTATATATCCTCTATAAAGCTTTTTTTTTTAAAAAAAATTATTTGCTTCAATTTTTCTCCTAAGTATTTTCCTCTTCTTAGCAAAAATACAGAGAAAGCAAGGCATATTTAAAAGTTATCCTGTATCAAAGATGACAGGTTATTCATTATTTGCAAATTTTATATTAAGTATTTCAACATATTTGTTGAAGTTAATGTAAATGTAGCAGTTTAATATTAATAATGGGTAATAATAATTAATATAGCTGTTTAGCTTCAAATCAAATTTTTAACAGTCTTTTTTTAAATTTTAGTTTATTCCTCCTAAAGGCGAAATACAAGAGTTGCAATGACCAGTATGGTTTTATAAATTAATATAAAAGAAAATATCACCTGGTTTCTTTCATAATTTCTTTCAAAGTATAATTGATAAAATTGAGTCATTATAAACTGATTATTTTTTTGAAACATGACAATAATAATTTAGAGAGTTCAAATTGAATTTTGGCAATAAAAACAAAATACCTTATAAAAGGTGTCTAGCACAGCATTTCAAGTCAACAAATATAAAATTTTAATAAAGTAACACTTAGATAATAAAAAAAATTATTAAAGAAAATTATTACTGTTATTTAAAGATGAGAAGATTGCAGTGCACCTGAAAATATCAACACTGGTCAGTAAGGGCATGAAGTAGAAGAAGCCCAGTACACTGACAATCCCCATCTTTTATATCTCCATTGAGAAATAACTAATACACACCCACAAAAAATTAAAATGTCAATTAAAATGTGGAACTAATTAGAAAAAATTATGTAACTTGATTCTAAATTTTTTGATCCATGTAATCTTAATGACCAAAGTTAAAGAAAAGGTTATTTGAATTTTATTAATTAATAAAATTAATAAAACTAAAATAAGATAATAAATAATATTTTATTTTTTTTAAAAAATATATCACCTTTTCTTTTATTTAAGTTTATCAGCCATTCTTATTTGAATTTTTTTAACCCTTTTACATCTGAGTTTAACTAAATATTTATTTTCAAATATTTAATGATTAAAATTAAATATCTTGGCAATTAAGATCAAGAAATCCAAAATACACACATGCATGTGGATTTTCACAGACACATGTATACAGGAAATTATATTTTTCTAAATTAAATCTATCTTAATAATTAACATATTTCTTTAAACAATTTAATATCATTTAAATAAAATTAATAATTTTTATTCAGAGACATTTTTAAAAATCTACCATATAAAATAACTTAACCAAATTATTAATTATTCTAAAAACAATTTAATAATTGTATTTTAACACTCATAAACTATCTGTTATTATTTTTAAACTTTAACTATAAAATTAACTCTATTTAGCTTTCTCTTTTCTAAAGTATACATAAATTAAATATTGAATTTAACCTAAAGCATATATCTTTTAATACTAGAATTATATCTTTGTAACAGCTTTTAATTTATAAGATATTATCTATTTCATATTCATAATGAACTAAAGAAAGAAAGAAAAATGTTAATGCATAAGAGTTAGATAACATAATTTTCACAATAAATGTTATCATCTTCTTTATTTATTTTTTCCCTTTTTTTTAGAATAGAATAGCATAAATTCACAAGCTGAATCACTCAGCAAGGACAATGTTAAAAAGCACAGGGTCACAATATATATATATATACTTCAAGGAAATCAAGTCATACATCAAGTGATTTAATTTAATAAGCTTGTATTATAAATGTATAATGAGTGTTAATAGCTCTTAACCAGCTTCTGAATATCCCCACACTGATGTCTAACTGTTGGCTGTCATTAGTGAGACACTAGGACATTCAGACATTAGATCTAAAAATACCAGCTAAAGTCCAGTATTTATTTAATAATTAACTATTAAGTAGAAAATTTTAAATTTTCAGACATCTATATGCCTTCAAATCCAGATATCTAACTTAAATAGCCATATGGGACTGAACTAAGTTTAGATACACCATATATTAATAGCTTTAGCAATATAACATTGCCAAAGCATTGAGTAAAATTATAATTGCAAGGAAATAAAGTCATACATTACATGACTTCATTTAATAAGCTTGTACTAGCTTGTACTACAAACTTTACATAATGAGTATTAATAGCTCTTAACAAGCTTTTCTGAGTAATTCCTATAATCTTGCTGATAACAGCCAATAGCTAGAAACTGGTCTGGGGATATAATGATATTCAGAAAAGCTTTTTCAGAGCTATTAATGCTCATTATATAATGTTTGTATTACAAGCTTATTAAATTAAGTCACAGTATGCATGACTTTATTTTCTTGCAATTATAGTTTTGCTCTTGAGGCGTTGGTGATGCTACATTGTTAAAGCTATTAATATATGGTGTATCTGAACTTAGTTCAGTCCCATATGGATATTTAAGATAGATAACTGAATTTGATGACATATAGATGTCTGAAAACTTCAGACTTTGTACCTAATAATTAGCTATTAGATAAATGTTGGACTTTAACTGGTGTTTTTAGATCTAATGTTTGAATATCCTAGCACCTCACTAATGACAGCCAACAGCTAAGGACCAGTGTGGGAATATAGGGATATTCAGAAAAGCTTGTTAAGAATTATTAATGCTCATTATACATTTGTAATACAAGTTTATTAAATTAAGTCATGTGACGTATAATTTGATTTCTTTGCAATTATATATTTGCTCTTGAAGCTTTGGCAATGTTATATCACTAAAGCTATTAATATATAGTGTGTCTGAACTTAATTCAATCCCATATGGCAATTTAAGTTAGATAGCTCGATTTGAAGTCATATAGATATCTGAACATTTCAGATTTTCTATTTAATAGTTGACTATTAGATAAATGCTGGACTTTAGCTGGTATTTTTAGATCCAAGGTCTATATATCCTAGCACCCCACTGATGACAGCCAATAGCTAGAAACCAGTCTGGAGATATAGGGATATTTGGAAAAGCTTGTTAAGAGCTATTAATGCTCATTATAATATATTTATAAAGCCTTTAAGAAATACCTTTATTTGATATGTTTTCTTAAATTATTGACTTCTTGATATTATGCATATTTATTTATAAAATAGTGAATTAATATTAAATGTTATTTAACATTCTATCTTATGTAGTTGTTGAAAGCATTATACCTTATGTAGTTGCTGTCAATACTGTCTTATTCTATTTCATTATTACATTGTAATTATTTTATACTTTACAATCTGGTTGGTTGTGTTTAATATTTATAAATAAAAAGTTTTATATATTACATTGAAATACTAGTGGTGGCCCTACAGCCAATTGGTAATGATGTTGATGCCATAAAATAATGTTTCTGGTGTATTATAATTGTTTAATTTTGGTCAAGGATAGTATGTTGTATACTATGAGGAAGTTGATTGGAGGTTTGTTTAAACTTTCTTTAAATGGTGAATTTATGTTAAACTTGTATATTATAGTTTAAAATATTCACTGCTAAAGTTGGAACCACATGTAACTATCTATAAAAAAATGTCTATACATATATAAAACAAAATACAATCACTTGTCTACACAACTATATTTTAAATGATTTCAACCAGAGGACTATTTTTATCAGAAAAAAACAGCCAAATGATAATCATTAAAAATCATTTCCATACCATAAAGTAAAATATATCTTTTTTTCTTAAAGCAAAAAATATTAAATAATTCTAGCTAATCAATAACCATATTCTTTGAATGCAACCTTAAATTTGCATTCCACAAGAATTTTACAATCACAATTGCATTATAATTTAAGTTATTCTGGGACAATAAAAGATGATTTTTAATAATATATAATATGCACTTTTAGAACAGTTCTCTCCATTCTACTTCACAAACATTTATTATTAGCTTTTTTTTCTCTCATGTGTCATAGCATTAGCCAGGAAGCGAACCTGCTAATCTGGGACAACTGCTTGTAAAGCAGCCATCGCTGATCTCTCAACCACCAATGCTTGACAACATTTATTATTAGCTTGACTATTAAGTTGATACCAGATAGCAGTATTAGTATATTCATTATCCTGAGATTATTTTCTTTATTCCAGTTTTTGTAGACTTATGTACCTAATGTATCTGACATTAAGCAGCTACTGTTTACTTCTTTTGTAATCAATTCAATAGTCTAAAGTTAAAATATCTTCTGTGGTTTTGAAGTTAAGATAATTTACTAGAAAATTGCATGAATAGCTGGCACTGGACTAGTAATTCAATGTTTTAGTGATCTTCATTTATTTGTGATCTATAGATGCCTTTCATACTTGTCAAGAATGGTATTATTTGCCAATAAAATATTGCATGATTTATATCTTCCTACATTTCATATATACTTTTAGGAACAATAATTTTTTGATTACTCTGGAACTTAAGTAATCAATGGATAGCAAATGGTAATGCTATTACAGTCATATTCCATAGTAGTTTTTGACTATTGTCTTTAGTAGAGATTATTCATATTTACAACAGATGACTCTGAAATATGAAGAAGTAAACTATTCTGAAAATGTGTTAAATGCAAGCCTGATGCTTTATTGAAAAATACAAATCTGATCAAAGTGTCAAATATGGAACAATTGATATATCAATTGAACTTACTAAAACATATCATGGCTGGCCTCTATGTAACTATACAAGCAAGTAAACTTGGTTCAAAACTTTAAAATATTTTTAAATTTTATCTATTAAATTGATAGTATAGAATAAAAAGTGGTTGTCTGATGTGAAGTACATTAGAATTACATCTCAGAATGAGAATGTAATAGTATTATAATCTGACTTATTGATTAGTTAAGTTTACAATAAATGCCCCTAAAAAATAGTGAAAAAAAACTGTTCCTGCAAGCAATAATAATAATACTGCAATTTTAATAAAAATATTTATTTTCAGTTTTATCTCAAGATTATGATTATGTTGATGAGGCTGCAAATACAACTCCTCAACCAAATTTAAGAAGACGTCCACCTCAAAGGCCTGCTCAACATCCTGTTAAACTTCCAGGTCAACATCCTGCTCAAACATCACCTTTACATTATAATAAACCAGAAGGACCTAATGAGATTCCTCAGCCACCTAAGACCATTCGTGCTACTTGTAATGTCCAGCCAAATGTGAATCTTATAGGTAAACCAACATATCAACCAGTGAATGGATCAGTAATTTTGACCCAAGAGGTAATTACTACATGATAATTTTTCAAAGTATACATTTTGATATCACATTTTAGTGCACAAACCAATCAAATCCCATAATTGGATTTAATGCAAATGTTTCACTACCCAAAGTGCAGAAAAAATGATTTAAGAGATAAAGTCATATACAAAACAATAAATTATTAATGGTGCCAATAAATCTTACAAATAACTATTCTAAAAGACAAGTATTTTTCTAATTATTTTTATTACCATCTTCTATTAAAAATCTTATAAATATGGCAGAAGTAAACAACATCATGTAATATCCTAGATTTCATGAGTTTTAACATTCACTCTACTAATTAATTAAAGACTTTATATTTCTGTTTTCAAAATTGCTTCTGATGTTTTTTATTATGATTTCTTTCTTTATAAAGAATCCTAATATTTTTCAAGCTGAAATTAAAAGTAAAATCACATATTCTGTTTATGAGAAAAAAAATTATGTTATTAAATCAGTATTACTTTTATTTTATTTTTAAATTTATTTAAAAATTCATGTTCTTTTAATCATTTCTCAGTACTTCACTTTGATTCAACTATGTATAAAGCTTTGCATTTACATGAAGTTTAATATACAATACTACTTCTTTGTTTCAAAGATATAATTTTTGAATTATAGACCAATCTATTAATTTTAGGTAGAACATGAAATCAAACATATAATTCTGTATCCATGTTTTTAATAACATTAACTGAGACATTTGAAACATATGAAATAGATATCAATTTTTTTATCATTAATTTTTTATTTCTTTAAATTGTTATACATTTTTTAAATTATCATAAAATATAACAAATTTGTTTATTTTTATATCCATCTTCAATTAGCTATTTTGCATATTTTTAATATTTTGTGATTTATCACTTTCATAGTGACATAATTCTTCATTGTGAAACAAAAAAAATCTAGATTTTCCATTTTACGAACAATTGGTACTTCTGATTTTTAGTGTAAATATCCTTTTTTGTGATATTTTAATTATTAACAAACCACAAGACCTTGTCACATGTAAGTCAAAATATTTAATATTTTTATTTCTTTTGTTGTCCACCTTAAATGATTTAACTTCTTTAATTTACAAGATAATTTATACTATCATCATGTCTACAAACAAAAACATCATCAACATATCTTTGAGTAATTTTATTGCCTGTAAAATTACTACTACTGAAAATCATATTATCATATATAGATGGTGGAAATTATAAATCTGTGCAACAATAGGCAGATTCATGGGCCAATTGTTAAACATTTTGTAGTATTTACCTCCCAAACATGCAGCAATATTATCTTCAATAAATCTTAAAGTATCAATAATGAAAATTTTATTATGTTGACTAATTTTTTTATTTATCAAGATTTGCACAATATTACAATACTGAACCATTAAAACATTACATAACCACCATTATTTCCTATGCTTGCATAAGCTGTTAAAATAGTAGCAAGCTCTTTATGTAGTAGTGCTGGTTGTGCAAGTGATAGCAATTAATAGATTCTAGAAAATTTGTGCATGAAATCCCTATCTATTGCCTATTCATCCAATATCCCTAGACTACTTTCTAACTTATGGCATTCATTAGTGAGGATGCTTGGATCTGAGAGGAATGCTACTAGATCATTAGATCTAAATGCATACATTCAGCTACCACTTTTTACCTACTTAGATAATGTATTTATGATTTATATATGTAAATCATGTGAGAGAAAATCAATCTTTTAGATATACACTATTAATTTGCTTGCATCCACCTGTTAATAAGTGATTTAAAAGCATCCTATGTTTAAAGCTTACTTTTATATAACCTAACATCTATTGACTGTGATTAATTCAGAACTTTATTGTGTTGTGAGCCTAATATTTCAAATGAGAAATTATTTGTATAAATTTAATACTATACACTGTAGTGAGACAGTATCTCATTTTTAAATATCCATGATTTTGAATTATATTAATTTTGAATATATGTAATTATGTATTAGTGATCTATATATGTAAATGATGTAAAAGGAAATCAGTCTTTCAGACATGTATTGGTGAGTGCAAGCAAATTAACGCCAATTCTCTTACATGATTTACATATATAGATCAATAATAATATTAATTACAAATATTCAAAATTAATATAATTTAAAATATTGGAAATTTAAAAATGAGATACAGTCTCTTTTTTATGATATATAGAATTAAGTGTGTACAAATAATTTTTCGTTTGATTAAGCATGGTTAATAGGTATTTGTTTGATGGGTAAGTATAAGCAAATTAATACCAATAATACATGTCTAAAAGACTGGTTTCTTCTTCCATGATTTACTTAATTAACTATAAAACTATGATCCCAAAATGAAAATATAATATATATAAAACAAGCTAATTCACTTGTATACAAATCTTAACACAATTCAGTATCTATACATTTTGGTATCTTTGGTTTTGTGATAACTATTGTCACCATCATCCTTTGGTAAGAATTGCTATTATAACACTAAAACATCACATGATGACCATTTCCTTTGCTTACATAAGATATTAAAACTAGCAAATTTTCTATACATTAGTGTAGCCAGTGCAATTCATAGTAATCAATGAATGCATAAACCTTAGCATCCAATGATTAATATGACTTATACTGTGTGACATTACTGTATGTAGAATTTGCTACTGCTTTTAATAACTTATGTAAGCAAATGAATTAGTAGTTTAATATCAATTCTGCCCATCACACAAAGATGACTATGGTTATTAAAAAATCAAGGACACCATAATGTATAAATATTGAACTGGATACAGATCCATATGACTATACAAATAAATTATCTTGGATTGAAAACATTATGTTTTTATTTGAGGGTTATAGTTTATAGTTAACTAAATAGTTAAAGTGTCTAATGGAGGGTGCATTAGATTCAAAAATCTAGGTGTAGTGCTCTCAAATCCAAAGCTCCTCACTGATGAAAGACACCAGCTAGAATCTAGTCTGGGGATATTGGATAAGTAGGCACTATATACAGATTTTTTGCACAAGTCTTTCTAACATTTATTGATTACTATGGCTTATACTAGGTGGCATTACTATATAGAGAGTTTGCTATTGTTTCCATTATAATATCCTTAATTTTGTCTATAAATTCAAAAGATGAAGCAAAAGTATTTTTACCATATCCTAAAATTTCTTGTAGTAGCTACCAATCTATCTTGGTATGATATATAAATGAACCACCAAAATCCATCATAAGCCTTATAGAATTTCCATCTTTGCATATGTAAAAATATAAAACCAAAACTGTCTAACACTATACTAGCAAAAATAAAAATGCAAAACCATAAACCAATACAATACTAGATGAAATACAAAATTTTACCAAAATTCTTACACAACCATGGTTTCATCTACTACCAATAGACCTTCTCAAGTGAAAATCAAACTAAAGGAATATATATATATATATATATATATACAAACAAACAACCCTTCCCATAATTCATTTCAAACCCCACCTTCCCTTAATATCAAAAGAAGTCTTCATAAGATTGATAGCCTCAGAATCAAGGAGCTTTATCATCAAAGTCTCTTTTATTCTCCTTTTTAACTCATTCTTTTCATAAAAAATAACCGAAGCATTGTTAAACAATATTCTATGACCTGTATTCAATTCATGAATATATAAAGCTGAGTTAAGATATCTATGTTTAACTCTACTTATATGAACCTTAACCCTTTCATTAAGGCTAAATTTACTCTGGCCTACATAAAATTTACCACACTTACATGGAATTTTATAAACAATACCAGGAATAGACCTACTATCAATAGACTGCTTTGAACCATTAAGTAATGAATTCAAATCAGAACCTTTCCTCCATGCAACCTTCATTCCACCTAACAAATGACTATTCCTATAAACCAAATTATATATTGATGCTTTAAATGGTAAAGACATATAATCATCACCCTTACCAACAAAATTCTTATCCAAATCATGACTATAAACATTATTATTAAATACCACTTTTTTAATAAAATCATGATTAGAACCCAATTCCACATATTCAGCAGCAAATTGACTTCTTTGAATATCAGCATCATTATTAAAATTATTAAGCCTTCTATTCTGACAACAAAAATTCAACAAAGACATTTTCTTATGTATAAAAGGCTGATAACTATCAGGCCTAATCATATTTCTCAAATTTTTAGGTTTTATAAAATGACTACAAAACAAAACATCATTAATCTTCTCAACATTTAAATCTAAAAACTTTAATTTTACAAAATCAAAACCACCTCCCTCAATTGTAAACTTAATACTAGAATCAAAAGCATTCAATCCACATAAAAACTCTTCTAATTTCTCTTTCTGAATAACAAACAAACAATCATCAACATACCTAACAAATAATTTAATAGAACATGAAAACATATTAATAATACTACACTCCAAATAATCAATATAGACAGCACACATCAATGGAGAAATGACATAACCAATAACCCAACCTTCTCTAATCTTATAAAACACATCATTAGACATAAAATACATTGAATCCTCTAACAGCAAAAGCAAATCATGAAAAACCTTAATCTTATCTGCAGAAAAACATTCTAATTTTTTTTAAAATTGAAAGAAAAACATCAATACTTTTTAATCTATTAACTGATTTGTATATATTTTGTTTATAAAATTCCATGTAAGTGTGGTAAATTTTATGTAGGCCAGAGTAAATTTAGCCTTAATGAAAGGGTTAAGGTTCATATAGGTAGAGTTAAACATAGGTATCTTAACTCAGCTTTATATATTCATGAATTGAATACAAGTCATAGAATATTATTTAACAATGCTTCAGTTATTTTTTATGAAAAGAATGAGTTAAAAAGGAGAATAAAGAAGACTTTTATGATAAAACTCCTTGATTCTGAGGCTATCAATCTTATGAAGACTTCTTTTGATATTAAGGGAAGGTGGGGTTTGAAATGAATATTATGGGAAGGGTTGTTTGTTTGTATATATATATATATGTTAAAACGAAGATTTGCACGGGTTAAATATATAAAATACATATTTTGCGGGTTCATCCGTGTTAAAAACTTTTAATATCAATATACTGACATTTCGACTTGGTCACACAAGCCATCCACAGAGTTATAAAAAGGTAGAAAGACGGTTGTAGAGGCGCTACAATCACTGGTTTGAATAAAACATTAAAAAAACCCACCAATAGCAAAAATGTTAAATTTAAGAATGTTTTTTAAAGAAATCTTTCCAAATAGGAGGAAGTTTGCACGTATCATCTCGCTTATTGATACAATCTGGCCTTTTAAGTATCTCAATGGCTTCTCTGATTTTGCATTGGTAGAGATTATCACATCTGGATATGATCCTGGTCATATCCAGATGTGATAATCTCTACCAATGCAAAATCAGAGAAGCCATTGAGATACTTAAAAGGCCAGATTGTATCAATAAGCGAGATGATACGTGCAAACTTCCTCCTATTTGGAAAGATTTCTTTAAAAAACATTCTTAAATTTAACATTTTTGCTATTGGTGGGGTTTTTTAATGTTTTATTCAAACCAGTGATTGTAGTGCCTCTACAACCGTCTTTCTACCTTTTTATAACTCTGTGGATGGCTTGTGTGACCAAGTCGAAACGTCAGTATATTGATATTAAAAGTTTTTAACACGGATGAACCCGCAAAATATGTATTTTATATATATGTTTTCCTTTAGTTTGATTTTATATATATATGTTTTCCTTTAGTTTGATTTTCACTTGAGAAGGTCTATTTGTAGTAGATGAAACCATGGTTGTGTAAGGATTTTGGTAAAATTTTGTATTTCATCTAGTATTGTATTGGTTTATGGTTTTGCATTTTTGTAAAAATATAAAGATATTCATAACGTAAATTATATATATATTATATTACTACTTATAATCTTATTGTTTGGCCTTCATTAGTTAATAAATTTCATTCTTTAATTATCAATATTATATTCTTCAATTAAAAAAAATCAAACTTATTCATTTGTATTTTAATTTTTTCAGTTGACACTTGATATTAAACACATTTTCAACTTTTTTCAAACATTTATTAGATACATCACTGACAACAATGTACTTTCTTGGCCTTTTTAATAATGGTTCAAATGGGGTTTCTTGAAGAATTCAATCTAAATTGCCCAACTTAGAATGAATTTTTATATGAATGCTAATGAAGTTACAGAAAATTTATTCTGGCTTAATGAAACCTCCCTGGCATTGAAAATTGATTCTGGCTCAACTGTTTTCATTATCTCATATAAATATCAAGCAATAATAACTGGAAATCAAAAGACCAATCTGAAGCCTATTTCAAAATTAATCTAATTATTAGGGATGTAAGTTACATTCATGTGGAAGGCTTAGGTCAATGTCCAGAAGAAATCTGAATATATAAAAATGCCACTACTTGTTTCCACAAGAAAGCATAATAACTTAATAGTCTGAAATTATTTAAATCAATGAACTAATCACTCATCAACGTGAGTCAAATAAACTGTAGAATATTAAAGAGTAATACACTAACGTTTTTGAACACATTTTAATTATTACCAAGGGACATCTATTTTATGAATAAATATGTTAAACTAATTATCTGTTGCTATTAATCAATAACTCTTGCTCTAAGAACTAAAGTTTTCAAGGAGATGGCTAATCTACAATATGAGAGAAATGATCAAATTATGATCTTATTCTGAATGGGGTATTCCAATAGTATCTATTATTAAAAATATTGGAAAGATATGAATATGTGGGAATTATCCCTGTGCATTAAACAAATATTTTTTTAAATTATCTAGAAGTAGAGACTACATCTCTGACATGCTAATTTTTAAATATCAATAAATGATGATGCTTCCATAGCATTAGAAATTATGATTCATATGATCCTTTGTAGATCCTAATTGGTATTTCAGTGTCTCCAATGACAGGGGTGGGCAATTGTTTTGGCTTGGGGCTACAGAGATTGGCGAAGGCCGCATCAGGGGCCACTTTATTGAAGTGAAGGTTAGCGGAGGGCTGCACCTTTTTTTCATGACACAAACACACTGCTTTTTCACTGTATTTCCAAAGATATATTTGTTTGTCCATTCTTCATTAAATACGTGGCATTCATCACCAATTTTACATTTTTTCAGAGGGTTCATGGTTTCACTAAAGTTGGAAATGTATATATTTGCTAATGCAAAGACAAATTTGAAATTAACCAAATTGACTGGAAAAGCACTGCACATTGTATCTACACTGCATATGTGTGTATTGATGTGGCCATCCTAGCGGAAAATATGAGATGAATCTTCGGTCACACACAGGAAGGAAATCTCAGTTCAAGGCGGATTTTTCTGATTGTCTTGGTGGCCACATAAAAACTCTTAGTGGGCCACATGTGGCCCTCAGGCTGTTATTTGCTCACCCCTGTCCAATGTTATTCTAGTGACTAATTGGTTATTTAGCAAATCAAAATTCTACCATCATTCCATACTTTGATCATATTCTGCTAATTGGTTCAAAGTAAGGATGAAATCTAAGAGGCCACTAGAAAGCATTTAAATTAATTTTATGGAATTAGGAACTAAAAATACATTCTAGTAAATGTGTGATTAAGATTAAAGAAAAAAGGTAAAGTTTGAAAATGTGTTAACTATCAAAAAGATGGTGTATTGAGAAAATTAAAATAATATGGATAAGTTTGGTTTTGTTTTAATTGAAGAATATAATATGGATGGTCAAAGAATGAAATTTATTAACAATAATGGCAAAAAATAATGTTATATGTAATAATATATACTATCATAAGCATCTTTCTTCTCATATTTTCACAAATGTAAAATTATACAAAGATGGAAATGCTTTAAGGCTTATGGTAGATATTGATGGTTCATTTATATATCTTACATTTAGAAACATTGATGAGTTTTTATGAGACTTTGTAGGATATGGTAAAGATACTTTTGATTCATCTTTTGAATTTATAGCTAAAATTTAGAATATTGTACTTGATGAAAGTATTATTTGCTTCTTTTGATATGATAAATGTATGATTCTATTGATAAATTATATTCCAATGATCAAGACTTAATAAATAAAGAAATTTCCTATATATTAAAAACTTCATTATTGAAGATAATATTGCTGCTTGTTTTGAACATATACTCAAAATGTTTAAAAATTGGCGAATAGGCTGCCTGGTGTTGCATAAATTTGTAATATTATTTCATCTACATATGATGACATGATTTTCAATAAAAGTAATTTTACAGATATTAATATTACCAAAAAGATATATTGATGTTTTTATTTATGGATATGAAGTAAAATCCTTGGCAAGCTATATGTGAATTAATCTCAATGAACAAAAAGTACAGAGTGGATCCATCTGTGCTTTGTATTATATATAAGAATTCAATTTATTGATATATTACCATGCAGAATGTGATTTATTTGTATTAACATAATATCAGGACAACTATAAGCTATTTCAAAATTACTATAATCTGTCAAAGAGAAAGGCTGAGCCTCACCTTTAACAACTTTTAATATTAAATTAATCTTTAGTTAATGGATGTAAATATCATTTGTGATAACTCAAATATAAATCTAATTAATGCAAAAGCTACTGAAAATCCCCAGCAAGCTATATGTAAATTAACTGTCAATAAATCAAAAGAGTGGACCTCTCTGTGCTTTAGCTGGGATTGTATATAATCATTCAATTTATTAACATTTTAACATGTTAATATATATATATATATATGTTGATACGAAGATTTTCATGGGTTTCATATATTAAAGACATATTTTGCAGGTTCATTCATGTTAAAAAATTTAAATATTAATATATGATGTATGTGATCAAGTTGAAACATCATATTAATATTTAAATTTTTTAACATAGATGAACCTGAAAAATGTCTTTTATATATATATAAGTCAAGCTCTGCATGTTGGTATGTCAATAAATTGAATGCTAGTATATGATCCAAACTAAAATACAAGTAAGTTAACTCTCCCCTTTTCATTTACTGATGATTACTTTACATATAAATCATTGAGGATGGGGTCAAAAGCTTCTGCATTAGTTATATCTATATTTGAGCTATTGCAGTGGATATGAAGATAGTAGAAATTATCTTGTAAATAAATTAAACAAGTTAAATGATTTAAAGTGGACAATTAAGAAGGAAAATAAATAAAAATAATTAAATTTATTAATGTAAATATGATAAGATCTTGTGATTCATTAAATTATGAATTAATAATTAAAACATTCTAAGAAAAAGGATATTAACCTATGAATCAAAATTACCAATTGTGCATAAAATGGCAAATTTTTTTTTTTTTTTAATTTTACAATGTAAAATTATGTTGTCCTGGAAGTAATAAATTACAAAATATTAACAACTGTACATAGGTGAATAAAGTTGGATATAATAATAAATATATTTGCTATACTTTATATCAATTTAAGAATGTGCAATAGTAAGAAATTAATAATAAAAATGGATAAAATATCCCAGATAATGTTATTAAAAATATGGATAGAGATTTATTTAATATTTGATCTTGTGTTCTACACAAGATAAATAATTCAAAAAATATATCTTTGGAAAAAATTAGTAATATTGTATATTAAATTTTATATAAATGCAAAGCTTCATATATATGTCGATTGTGGTGTAGTATTGAGAAATGGATAAAAGAACATGAAGTTTTACATAAATGAATAAAAAATAAAAGTAATAATGATTTAAAAATAGTATCTATTTCCTTTTATCAGAAAAACATATGATTTTACTTTTAATTTCAACTTGGAAAATACTAAAATTCTTCATGAGCAAAAAAAAAAAGGCATAATAAAAGAAAAATCAAAGAGCTAATTTTGATAAATAGAAATATAAATCTATTAATAAGCAAAAATGATTGCTAAATTTCATGTATCTTATGATATTATTTGATGATATTTACTTTCAAATTTAAATTTTTTCCAATTGAAGATGATTATGAAAATAACTGAAAGTATTTTTGCTTTTTATAATAGTTATTTGTAAGATTTACTGTCACTATTAACTATTTGTTTTTACTATTATTACATTAATTTATAATAGATATTTTATTCATATATGTATAAAGCTAATAATGCTCAAAGCTATATAAGGTTTTAATGTTAATATATGAAAGCAGTCAACACTTAAACAATATTGATAACAATAAACAATCTCAATCTGCTGTCAAGGCTATCTCTTTAACAATGAAGGTGGAAATTCACTTTTATTTATGTTCTAATAAGTTTATATAGACACTAAATACTGCAACTTGACTACAGAGAGTGAAATTATTTGTTAATCTGATTTCAGAACAGATTATATTTACCTGTTTAATGAAGTTTATTTAAACTTTTTTGAATTAATTTGTTTCTGTAGTCAAATTGCAATCTTTAGGGTCTGCATAAACTTATTAGTTCATAGATAAAGATGGATTTCTAACTTTATTGTTGACAGAGATTGCCTTGACAACAGATTGAGATTGTTTATTGTTATAGATGATATTGTATTGTTTAAGTTTTTGTCTGCTTTCATATATTTACATATATGTCTATATAATTTGATTGTGAAATGTTTTCCATGTCCATGACAAGAAAGATCTTTTTTCCTTTTTTTTGCAACTTAGGCACACCTGAGTGCATTTTCAGTGAGGTCCATCAGAATTATAGCTCTCATAGATTGATTGCATATTGGTCTATTTAAACAATGAGATGATTATATAAATTTTCAACTTTGAATAAAGTGCCCAAATAATCACCTCACTGTTTAAATAAAGCAGCAAACAGAATCAATCTATGAGAGCTATTATTATGGTGGATATCATCGAAAGTGCATTTAGCAGTGCCCAAGTTGCAAAAAAAAACCATTTTGTGTTGCAGACATGAAAAACATTTCATAATCAAATTACAAATATATAAACATAGTAAAAGGCTTAATATTTCATATATATTGTAATGGAACCTTATCTCTGTAAAGAAAGCTTGTGAATAAACCAACAGATTTTAAAATTATCTAATATATTTGAATATTAAATCAATATCCCTCATTTGCATTTAGAATATTTTATTATCAATTTCAATTGTACATTAATAATGTTAGTTGCTTATTTCTTTGTATAACTTTATGAATTTATATTTTATTATTTAATTTAATATATTTGCCACCATAAGAGGAATTCAATCTTAATATTGTTATCCTTAGATTCTCAATAGAAAAGGCCGAGTAGTTTTCACTGCCAGAAAATATTGTTCATCCCATATTGTTCATGATGGCCTTTAACTAAATTATAAGTATATCTGCTTGATGCTATTAAGTTGTTGATGTGTATAAAAACTGAGATCCTAAGATCTTGTTCTTTTTCTATTTCTTTTTTTAAAAAATAATATTTTATAAAATATCATTTCCTTCGTATGTTTCAGTAGTATTTAACCTCATTAAAGGTCAAGTTCATTTGGTCATTCAGTCATTTCATTTCCAATGAATTGGCATTTCCTGCTGTTAAAATGTCTTTTACTAAAAAAAAATCTATAACTTTATAAATTAGAATAATAAAATATATTCAAGTTACATAAAGAGAGTTGACATCCCTTCATATTCATTTGTTTTATATAGACTAACTAATATTTTAAACATTGCTTTAAATATATTAACTATTTTTAATCATAATATTTTTTTGTTATTCATTCAATATTGTCAATTATTTCAACACATAAATCTACGCATATATTTCTCAACAATAACTTAACGTCTTATTTGTTTATGTTTATGAGTTGATTCTGAGATTGTATCCAGTAGTCAGAATGTTATCTATTTATATCTTATATTTATATGTAATCTCTTTTGTTATGTCATTTTTAAGATAGCATAACCAATATTTAAAAAAATCAGAGTTTGAACTCAAATTCTACTATTACATTTATCTCTTTATTTACACACAAAAAATTATTTATTTTATTTAAAATCTCAACATAAATTCACCAATAATATATTTCAAAAGCTAATACCAATTTCCCTTTAAAAATATAACTCAAAACTCTATCTTTACTTCTAATCTGATTGTAATTAAAAGCTCTCAGCTATTAATATTTCATTGTATCTTTGTTATACAATAAACACCATACATGTTTAACAAGTTGCAGTAGCTAAAAAAAAAAAAAAGTGAACATAAACTTATTCATCATTTAATTAATTGATTTATTTACATCTATATATATTTGTGTTTTTTCATAAGAATTATCATTTAGTCCAATGATTAGATTCAGGAAGTGTGATTGGTTTCAGGCTTCAGTCACTAAAAGTACCCTTATCATCTTCAGGGATTTTTTAAGAGAAATGAATTCTTACCCATTTTTCTTTTTATTTGGAATGGTCTCTTATATAATTCAAATTTATATCCTTATGGATCACATACTTGGGGAATTCTCATGATGACATAATCACTTGTCTTGAAAGTATTTGGTCTTTACAAAGCTCAAGTAACTCTCTTATATCCCACTCCATTCAAATTTTTCTGAGCTTATAAAATATCCTTATCATAAACTACTTGTTCTATTATAATTGACATGAATGTTTTAATTAACATAGATTCTTTATGTTCATAATGAAGATGAATTGGTGAAAAATTTGTTGATTTATTTTGGATCATGTTGTTATCCATTTTTTGTGGTTGCTTTTTAAGTAAACTCTAAATAATCTACCCATAACTGTTTTATACAATTTATGATTTACTTCTTGGTTTTTTAACCAAATTTTTTATTCTCTGGACAAAAAAAGTAACATCATCTGTTAGAATATCTTTAGGTTTCCCAACTAATGCAAAGTGCAGATTCTGTAAGCATTTGATTACATCTGGGATTTGCTTTAATTACTGGGATAAATCAAGTGATGAGGATAAATTTGTCTGTCTGAAAAGAGGGAGAGACTCATAAAAATCTATTGTCAAAATGTCACATGTCTTAACATACCAATGGTTTGAATATTTTGACTTAAGACAAATTTCACAATATTTAAGACAATTTAATATGGAAGCATATATACCAGGTTAGTAGTATATGCATAATATATTCCACCTTTCTTGACTCATAGTGTCCATATAAACAATGACCATAATAAATTAATTTCCCTCTTAAATGAATAGGTAATACAATTTTCTATGGTTGTTTATTCCCTTCTTTTGTTTGATAATATAGTAAATTTTTAAAATATTTATATCTTAATATGGTTTTACTATTAACCTATTCTCATAGATAAATATATAATAATAGGGATATAATTTTTAAATTCTGAAATTATAATTCTGTCAAATTCTTCAAGCCATTCTCTACAGAATTATCAACCATTAATAAAATGGTGGTGATAAACATGTCTATGTGTAAATGACATTATTGTATTTTTATTGGATGACTACTTAATATTTTTATCATAACATTATCTTTCTCCTTACAATAGTAGTGTACATGATAGTTAAATTATTGTAAAAATAAGTTCCAAACATTTATAGTGTGTAATAACTGCATTCTTAGACCTTAATAATGTCACAGTTTCTAAAATGTCCATATCAATGCAAGTGCCTCCTTTTCATTTGTGGTGTAATGCAATTCTCGACCTCTTAATAGATGGCTAAGAAAATACAGAATGCAAAGTTTCTCTTTTTTTATTCAACTGCAATAAAATTATTTCAAGTCCATCTGTTGGGGCAAAAAATACCTCGTTAAAATTAGAATCATACAAAATGACTTGTTATAAAAACTTTTTTTTTCTAGTACAAAGTCCTATAAATTGATTCTCTGCCCATTTCCATCTTTCATCTTTTCTGAGTAACTTAGATAAGTGAAGGGTGTCATATGCTAATTTTTTATGAAACTTATGATAAAAATAGAAGACACTGAAGATGGAATGCAATTGCTTATTATTTTCAGGTGTAGGGAAATTTTGAATAGCATTAAGCAGCTTTATTATATTTACAACTACTACTATATGTCCCAGAAAATTCATTTCTTTAACAGCTATAATACACTTTTCATATTTTGTAAAGAACATTTTCAAATGATGGAGATGCTCTGACATATCCTTAGATTTTATTATAACACCATTCTCATACATTGTTACAATATGTAGATGACATTTTTATAGCTGGGCCTAAATAAATTATAGAAGACATTAAGACAGACCTCACAACAGCATCAGGTCTAAACATAACCACAGATCAAAATGAAGCTCTCAATAGTATTACATATCTAGACCTACAAGTGATGATGGAGGCCCATCGCTTCTGTTACAGAATGACTATCAAACTGATCAATGTTAGAGGACACATACACCACTCATTGAACACTCCATATACATATAAAATGACTGGTCTGAAATCTTTCTTATACAGAAATGTGAATCTGTGCAGCTTTGAGGCTGATAAAAGGAAGAACATTGAGATGTTCAGAAATTAACTAATAAATGCAAAATACAATAAGAGTGCAATCGATAATATTATTAGGAATTTTGAAAATGGTCCCATTCAAGAACATAAACAGAATAAACCCTGTATCTTGCTGCCATGTATTAAAAATATACATAAAGACTTATACACAATCTTTGGTAATGATTTTAGCTTGTGTCACTGCCCTCCTCCCAATTTCAACAGATGCATAAACAATACTAAGGACTACAACCCCCTCCCCAATATACACTCAACAAGCCATTTACAAGATTGCGTGTAATAATAATAATGCCCAGTGGCATATTATGGGGAGACTAGGGCATCCATCCATACAAGACTTGCACAACACCTATATGCATACAATAAGCCTCAGATGACCCATCCCACCCATCTATTTTTGCACAGCATGCAGCTTCTATGGGACACCAGTGCAGGCCAGACAAGCCTCGCATTATGTGCAGAGAGTGGCATGAATTTGTGAAGAAAAGTGAGAGAGGCATGTTATATCATCTCTGACATACATGCCATGAATAAAAAAGAGACATTTTATGCCATATCTAGGAAGTGGAAGATCTAGATCTATTCTACCCTTATTTGCATATTTAGTCCGCCCTAATTTGCATAGTTTACTTCTTCAAAATGAAGGCTTAGACCTTTGAAAGCACTCGAATAAATCGATAAAAAGTTTGTCATTCATTTGATTTATGGTGATTATATATATTTAAGTTATACATGTGTATTTTCATATTAACACAAATATTAGAGTTTACAAATATCCTTAATTGTATCTAATAGAATTTTATCTGTGCTCTTTATAAAACCCACTTCATTGTTAATTAATCTGAATAGCATTCTTTCAAATACATATGAATGACCTTCATGTCAAAAAAGCTGTATTTCTGATCATTTTCATGAAGAGATATCTGCCAATAACCAGTTGTTAAGTCTACAGTTGTAAAAAATTTATTGTCCTTATACTTAATTAATAATTCATTTACAATAGGAGGAATGTCCCTTCTTGCATCTAAACATATATGAATTGATCCATCTTTTTTACAGACAACTACTAACATTGTTATAGACCAATGCAATTTTTTTATAATTTTCCACTCAACTATTTGGTTAATCTGTTGCTGTGCATCTGCTTTGTATTGGTAAAGGATCAGATAGTTTTTACATTGTAAAGTATTATAGTCTTTCAAGTGTATTTGATGCAGATACAGTAATTGAAATAATTTATTTTTTATACTTCTGCCTAATTCATATGATTTTTGTGACTCTAATTTACTATCTAACTGTTGGTAGTTCTTGAACACATAACACATTAGAATCATGAAAAATTATAACACAATTAAAATCACATTTTTCTTTTTCACATCTTATTTTTTAATTAAAACAATCAATTATATAACCATGTTTATTTATAAAGTCTGACCCAACAATAAGTTCATGAATCAATCCAGCAATGATCAGATTATATGTTCAAAAGTAATAGAATTGATCTGCATAATAAACCACATTTGCTGTGTAAACAATTTGGCTTTGCATCTATAAGCTAAAATCACATGTGATTCTTTCAAAAGTAAAGTAAGAAGTTATAAATCTGTTTCTGTTATTCTTGAAAATAAAGCTTCAGTTATTATCAAAACCAGACTTCCTGTATACAATAAAGCCTTTTCTCATATTTCCTAAATTGTAATATTGGTTTCTGAACAATTATTGAATATATAGCATTAACTTAAGTGATCAGACTCTAATTCATCTAAATCTAATGAATACAGATGGGAAATGTCATTGCTCCCCAAATAAATGTTAAGCTCCTGCAGTTAGGAACATTCTCATAAGACCCTATTTAGTTTAATGGACTTTAAGGTTAGTCCCTAGCACTTTCTCAGAGGTATTCTGATAATTTCTGATAGAATAATTATTCTCCTAATAACTGAGCACCCCTTTCTAACCATTTTTCATTTGATTATCATTGTTATTGCCAATATGTGAATATTTTTTCCAAGATTACCCATTTATGTTTTTCCTATATGCCATAGTAGTTTTATTCCCTCTGTTTTTGTTTATATCAATGCTGGATACAACATAACTATTCTCTGAGAACAATATACAC
Source organism: Epiperipatus broadwayi (assembly GCA_028023455.1). NCBI lineage: Eukaryota > Metazoa > Onychophora > Udeonychophora > Euonychophora > Peripatidae > Epiperipatus > Epiperipatus broadwayi. The sequence continues at coordinate 7,225,915 of JAQFVV010000034.1, forward strand.
TTTCTGAAAGCCTGTCACTTTCCTCAAGTGTACCTAATATTTCTGATATCTCTTTCACAATGGGCCTATATATAGCAGTCAATCTTTGTTCTATGTGTTTGGGGAAATTTCTTCTAATGATTCTGAAAATTTGATTTTTTGACAAAGGAAATGTGGTGAGCATTTTCAATTTCAATGCTTGAGATCTAAAAAATTGAGTATGTTAGATTTTTCCTGTTTTATCTTGGACAACCAATAGCAAAAGGTATTTGTCCTTAAGTTTTTTTGTAGTTTATGAGATTTAAATAAAAGATATATTTATCTCAAGAAAAATTTATCTGCAATATATTCTGAAAGAATCATAAATTACAGAAATGATAATGTTGAAACTGTATTTGATGTCACAAAGTCAATGACTAGATATATGTTAATAATTGAATGCAAGTGGCAACAAAAAAGTATCTGATTGACGCAAAACTTCACATCTTTGCTTTACTACAGCCTTCATTTCAAGTTTATCTAGAATTTAAATCCAATTTACAAGAATCAAGTTACTGTAAATAATATTTCATAAAACTTTAAAATGCAGTCATATATTTGTGTTTGTATAAAATGCAACATATATATATATTAAAGCAAAATATTAGGTAACTACAATTTTAATGCACCAATATATAAATAAATAACAGGTATAGATAGTTTACAACATGACTGACATCATGACTAGTATTTAAAGATAGCTTAGTTGTGATTTATTTATATATATATATAATGATATACTGAAAATTCTAACGTTAATTTTAGTGTTTTGTTTTATTGTGTATTATGTCTGAGATTAATTATATATAATTGATTATAATCCCAGCGCAAACATCAAAAATTTATTGTTTAAAAAATAAACTTTAGATAATTGTCTTATTAATAACACATATCTGGTTTTATCAATATTGTAAATAAAATTATCATTATGTAAAAAGCAAAAAAATAAGGGATTAAAATATCTATAGAAATATATGCCTATTTATTACAATATATCAGATTTTGATAGTTAATATACAGAGCATTTAGTTTTTATGCTTTATTATTCTCTTATTTACCACCCTATCTTTATTTACATTTGATTTACTACAAATTATTATTCAAAATGATTTAATGTTTATATTTTAGTTATTTCCTACAAATATGGGTCCTCTTAACTTTGAAATAAATTTATCTGGTTTTATACCACATGAATCAGATAATAAAGAAAACACTCTTCACGGCTTTCATATTCATACTTTTGGAGACATAGTGGGAGGGTGTGAGTCGGCTGGTTCTCATTTCAATCCATTCAATCAAACTCATGGTGGACCCAAGGACGAAATCAGGTTAGTAAATTTTTGTAATGATGACAAAAGCATTGTAAAAAATAAATAAAAAGATATTCATTTTTAAAAAATATATAGACAAGCTTTTTGTAACTGTAAATATTTAATAAAGAAATGAATTATATGATTAATAAAAGATAAAACAATGCTGTGAAAAATCTCAATAATTTGAATAAATATTAAGACTAGCCTAGAATTAAATTGTTAAAAAATAAAAATAATCGAAGGATTCATTTCTCCTGGAGTCTATAAAAAGTTCAAAAATGAGGAATAACAAAGTTAGGCCATAATCGATGCACCAGCGGGACTGCAATCCATGGATCTTGAATTCCAGAATCTACCACTTTACCATTGCACCAAATCACAGGATAAGCAAAATGCTTAAAAATTTTAAATATAAAACATTATTTATTTTATGAGTAAAAAGGTAGCAATTGATTAATATTGTCTATCATTATTTTTATCTATTATCAGTCATTTACTGCTGGATGAAAGTATCTCCAAGTTCAATCCATATTATTTATTCATAAAATATTTTAGCAAATTTTATTCATTTCATTTGTTATCGGTCACCTTCAAGTTCTTTTTACAATATTTTGGAATTCAGTTTAAGACTTTTAATAATGTAATTGAAATCTGTTCTAGAAATATGTTCAAATCCAAATACATTTTAGTTTTTTTAATTCTTTCAGTGATGTTTGTGATGTCTTAATGTTTTTTAATCCATGAATTTGGACGAATTTATTTGATATTTTGTTGTGAGGTCTAAACTCTTTCTGAATTGATCTTTTTATTAAATTTCCAGTCTCAGATTCATAACTTATCACTAGTAATTTATTAAAAATCTTTAACACATAGACATATTTTCTTCAATATTAAAGTATTTCTCCTAAAGTACTTAGAACAAATTGAATTCTATGATTAATTTAATCAAACACATTTGTTCTTTATTAGTGATGTGACTAAAATATTTATAATTGCTAACTTCTTTTAATTTATTATTATAAATATGTATTTATTTTTATATATTTATACACACTTATATAAATATTTAGAAAACATTCAGATATTGGCAAGTTATAGTTTATTATATCCTAATGTATTGAGTATGAGTTTGTTGAAAGGTTTTAGATATAATTAAGCAGTTTATCTTTGTCTGTTAAATGAATTTATTTAAAACTTGTAGGCAAATTAAAATCTTAGTCTGTTTTAGTCATCTGTTTTCACTCTTCCTCTATTTAAAAATCTTAGACCAGAGTAAAAAATAGAATATATATTTCATCCATAGAGTTTTCTTTGACAACAGATTGTGAATATTCTACTTGTTTATTTAGCTTTAGCTATTATGTTATGAATTACCTTGGCAGCCAGTTAGCTATTGGAATACTGTAACCTATGGAGAAAGCTAACATGTTGGGCAAATTGTAACCCTAAAAGAATTGAAGAAATATAAACAACCCAAATGTGTAAGCTCAAAAACTATATAGACAAGCTCTTAATGTACATATGCTGCTGTAAGAGAAAAATGTACATCATGACAAATGCAAACATCAGATCAGGAGGTGTAATATATAACAGGAATTGTCACCTTGAAACAAAAAAAAAATAATATTATCACAGAAAATGGAGATCTGTACTAAAAATTTTCCCTCCAAAAATGTAGAACATGATTGCAAAGTATGCTGGGATTTTCAATAGAAATGCTAATAAACATATTTTTTTTTATAAACAAATTAAACCAAAAAAAAAAAAAACGGAACAAAAATCACAAAAAAAAAAAAAATACATATTAAAACAGAACAAAACCCACAAAAAAATACATATTAATTATGAGACTGAAAATGTCAAAGTACTATGGAAAAAAAGACCGTGTTGATTAAAATAAACATGTTTTCATGTATACTTGCAGGGATTATTTTCTTTCAATTTGACATCATTGCAACATTACACATTTATGGTGGATGTAAAAAGGCCTCCTCTCTCCCCTACATTGCAGCTTTAATACCAAAATACTCTTTCAAATATCACATAACTCTTATGCACACAAAAAAATTATGTTACTTTAAATATTCTACATTTAACATATCTTATAAAATAGCATTAAATCTTATAATCCTAATTATCCTTCTAAATGATCAAATCTAAGATATAGCAATAGCTCAGGTCTTCTATATCACATAATTATTTCTCGGAATATTTTTTAATCTTCGGCATAGTAATTCTTTCTCAAAAATAATTTTTATAAAAAAAGTCTTAGGAGTCTTGTAATAGTGATTTCTTCAGTAATTAATAATCTTAGTCTTTTTTTTTACTTTTTAAAACCAACCAAGAATGTGGTCCTAGTGACAAATAATAGCATTAAGATATGATCTTATCTTTAAGATGATATCTTATTGAATCAAATAATTATTTAATATATAAAAATTAAACATGAAAAAAACTCTTATATTAAAATAATTATAAACACTAGAATAATATTAATGATATTATGAATAGAAAGGGAATTTTATTGCTGCCCAAATATCACATCAATAGGTTTCCTCTTCTAATCTTATATTAAAATAAAATAAAGCAATCTTATGATCTTAGCTCAAGATGAATAAGTAAATGATCTTATGGTTTCACCAAAATCATTAAAATAGAATTAAGTAATCTTATAATTTGTTTATAAAGTGATCTTATCACTTTAAATTAAGATATATAAAATAATATTCTTTGATGTTACCTTAACATGAGCAATATAATTTTATTAAAGTGACTTTTATATCATATTTTGTTGTATTCTTGTACTCTCAATACATAAAATAAATAAAGATGTGTGGTAATATTAGATTTCTGAGAATGCAAAATGATGATGATAAAAATGAGGAATCATAAATAAATAATTAAAATAACATTTGTTGATACTTATAATATTGAAAAATCAAACATCATGCTATTTAATACACTTTATAAAGTATCAAAAATTCCCCAAAAGAAAAATAAATGATAAAAGAAAAATTATATTTTAAAATATAGCAAAAAATTAACAGTAAATTAGAAATTTTAATATGACTTCCTATAGGTTTAATCAAGTTCTCACCATTAATAATTTCAGTTGCTATTACATAGTCCCTAGGTGAAATGTATTCAATAATACTAAATAAAATCAAATCTAACAATCCTTTGGTAGTGATGAATACTGAAGAAGTTGTATAAATTTTTATATAACCACATGAACAATTATAAATTTAATAACAAATTTAAAAACATCTGGATATACTATCTAAACACATCAACAAGTCCTTCACATCAAAAACCACTCTGGTTTACAAAGACTGCATTTGAAGTGATGTTGGCATCTGAAGGAATGATTGGCACCATGCATCACCTTTAAGCATACAAAATGCCAGAATAAAGACATAATTATGCATTACACATGACTTTAAATAAATATATCACTATGATTCACATCAAGGGATTGAAAAAGGAAAGACAATATAGGATGCTGGCATGAACTTAAATAATCATCTACACATAAAGCAGAAATGAGCTAGGACCTTGTCTCTAGCCGTGAAATGTGGGAATGAACCATCAAAGGTGAGGGGATTGCCCAAATATAGCATTGTATGTTCAGTATCATAAAAACATAATTAAATCTCACTAGCATAAATCTATAAGAGAGAGAAAACCCCTACCCTCTTTAAGTGATGTGTAAAACCAATAAATTAAATAAATATAGCAAAAAATATAGCTAACATTTAAAATTGTGGCAAAACAATTTAATAATAAATTATGCACATTCAAAATAACTCCAAAAGGGACGAGTATAATATTCTAAAATATTTAGTACACTATTAATATTCTGAAAACCTAACATGAAAATACATGTTAAACCTATACATAAAATTATACAGAAAAACATAAATGAATATAATGCATATAAAATGAAAAAAAAAAAAATTAAACTAAATATTTTATACCTATTTGCCAATTAAATAAAGAGTCCTTAAATCTTAATGTTGTTACCATTATACCTGATAAACTCAAATAAAAGTCCTTGGATAGACTGAAATTTCTATAAGATATCTAGAAAGACATTGTAAACTTAAACAATAAACAGCAATTTAAAATATGAGGTAAGCAAAAATGTAGTTACTGACACACAAAAATAGCCATTCTAAATGCAATAATATAGAATAAATAAATAGAAATGATGAATATTTTAAACATTGCATAAATTGATAATAGTGTGTCAAATAACAATACAGTACACATTATAAATTTTTAATGAACATGATAAATGAGATTAATATTTCTTTTGAAGAGCACAATTTATAATTTTCCAGTGAGTATAAATGAAGAGTAAATATTTTAAATGGAACATGGTGAGGAGCTTTTAAGTCAATATTTCCAAAAAGAAAATAGAATTATGGTAACGAATTAAAATAAACTTTTTGAAGAGCAAACATATTTGATAACTTGGAGCAAACACATTGTAGATTGACTTCATTTTCTTAAATAATGAAAAACGCAATAATGTTTTTAAATTAGCATTCATAAACTATGTTGACAAACGCAGATAACGCTCTTGCAAAAATGAACAACAATAAATAAAATTACATATTTTTTTTAAATAAAACATTTCATAAATAACACAGCATACTTAATAAATATAAGTCTTTTGTTAATAGTATTCAGATTAAATAAGTATCAAGTCAAATTTCAGTTATATTTATTTCAAATAAAAGATATTTTTACTATAATATTCAGCAACATAAACTTCATTTATAGTAAAAATGTATAAAAATTATATTTTTCCATAATAATATAGTTTGTAGCACATAGTTTATATTTTTTTAAAAATATAGCATCCATCAAATTTTATGAATGAAGAAACAAACGTCTCTTCCTTTGAAATAATTCTAATGCGATATCACTTTTAAAATGAGCACTCATAAAATATGTAGATGAATAACTTGTTAATGATTATTAATAAATGATTACTTTTGTAGAAGCTGTAGATGGAAATTCTTCAGCCATGTGTGTTTTAGTTACCCATTTTTAGGGTTCTCAACAATTGTTTATATTTATTTTCTCAAAAATATTCCATTGAACATGTGTTACTTATTAAAATTAAATAATATTAAAAAAATAAATTATAACTTATTGTTGGCTTTAAAAATATTACTAAATAGTTTATAAATTCTATTTCATAACAAATAATTAATACAGTATTTTTATGTATATGATAGCGTATAAACATAAATGCATTATGAATATTGTTAGTTGGCAGCATTTTATTACATTTAATGTAATATTATTTTTGAGTTTTTACTTTACTTGTTTTTTTTTTTTTTTTGTGGAAATGATTGAAATTTGGGATCTTCCAATGAATGACAGAAGAAATAAAAAGCACAGGGGAACTGTGAGACAATACATCAATACCTATTTAGCAGAATTTATGTTGTGCCAACTGTATAATGATGAAGATGCATGTGTAGTGATGATGCATGTTATTAAGGATTTCTGGATGCTGATTTAGAAACTGTGTTTGTAACACATCTTTGCTATACTTTCTTTGACCAGCTTTTTTATTTGTTATTTATATTCAATTTCCTTTAATTACAATTATTTGTAATTTTAGGTATTTTATTTTATTTTTTAGAATCATATTTAAAAAACAATATTAAATATGATAGCTTGTAGTCAGTCATATTGTTTGCAAGATTTTTTTGATATCCACTGTAAATGGATAATTAAAACAAACATGGGTGGTGAATTTCCATCATACAGCTTCTACAAAGTACCAATAAAATGTTTTTGCATTAATAATGAACATTTTTGAATTCTTTTATCATTTGTAGGGTCCTACTATTTTGGATTTAAAAAAGTTCAAATTCAATAATAATATTAAATTAAACTTGATGAGAACAATGGAAAATGATAGCAATATTCAGTATTCAAATAAACATTGTTTCTAAAGTTCTTTTAAAGTAACAGATAAGTTATCTTCAGAATTACTAAAAAAATAGTTTAAAAGTTTTAGTGTTTAATTTAAAAATTATCTTTCTTAAAATAAAGATTGAATATAATAAAAAAAATAAATTAGAACTAATAAAAGTTTTTCCCAATGCCTACCACTATGTTAATTTGATGGGACAATATATCACTTCCTGAAATATACACAAGTTGTAGAACAATTTTCCATAGTGAGGTTAGAATAGTTTGAAGCATTGAAAGTGTAGGCTAAAAGAATACCTGAATAATTATTTTAACACTGCATATTTTACTTAAATTGGCAAATAAAAGTTAATTATAAAAGTGTACAACTTGAAAGCGCTAAAGAAAAATGAGATGTGTATGTCAGTTTAACAAACCAGACTTTTATAATGTAAATCATGATAGAAATTGATTGGATGATTGACAACTGAACTATCAATCCCAGATGATCTAATTAACTAAAATGTCACAATTCTCTAATTACTGGGTATAAATTTCTAAAAATAAACCTGATTAACATGTTTAAGAAACTTCCAGACTTAATTTTATAGACTGGATAATTAAGTATTACATCATTTTTTAAACAATTATTATTTAGAATATTATTTAACAGTAGAAATTATTTAAAATAAGAAAAATCTTTACAGTAATATATAAAATACAATACATTGTTTAAGTACATTTTATTCTTTCTTTTAAATTCTTAGCTATCAAATTTACATTCTATTTTTTTAAAATAAATACATTTAAAATATTAGATACTTAAATTAACTTTGAACTTTAATTTTACAACCAAAAAGTATTTTTAAATAATTAACAAGTTTCATGGATGCACTCACACATAATTAAGATAACCTTTTAAAATAATTGATTTAAATTTATCAATTAATCTCTAATATTCCTAAAGGACTTGAATACTATCAATTAGCATTTATAACTGCATTTTTAATTAAATTGTAAAATAGATTAGCTACACTATTAAAAATTAAATAACATACTTTTTTAAAACTAGCTTAAATATTTAATATCTTTTCTAAATTTTAAACCTGTTTTAAAGTTCTTTTATAATATTTTGATTTAGTATAAAAGATACAACAATTAAACTGAGACTATTTAACTTTACTACTCTAGCATGTGTAAAACTAAATTAAGCTTTAAATAAATAATAGTATATGATTAAGCACTTGTAATCATAAAAAATTTAAGTTAATAGTTTTAAAAATTATTAAAATATATTTATACAAGAATGTTTTTAAGTTAATACTATCTTATAGTAGTGACTATGACATGACTAATAAATTACAGATGAACTTTAACTACTATCATTGCAATAATTCTTATTGCATGAAAAATAAACTATAATTTGTTTTAAATATATTACTACAACATCTAATCTGCAGTTCTACAGTACAAACTGAAGGTCACACTATATATATATATATATATATATATATATATATACAATTAAAAATGAAATCATCATTTATTATATATATATATATATATAATAAATGATGATTTCATTTTTAATTGTAATTAAAAATCTATAGTCATGATCTTTCAAAACAACAACCAATTAAAAATCAACTGTGCAGACTAACAAAGTAGTCAACTGTCAGCACTCAGTACTTATCATCTATAATATCTGTCAAAGACAATAACATTATTATATACATATGTATTGCAAAACAGTGTTGCACAAAAGCCACATTTTCCTGACCAGTATCATCAGACAGTATCCTTCATCACCTACTCTAAGATAAATAACAACTCATCAATAAAGATTGTCTTATATATTGAGTAGTTTATATACTAAAGTATCATAAAGATTTGAGATATATGACATGAAAATAATAGAGGGCTAAAGAAAATAAGAGGGAGGACTAGAAATAAATACAATAAAACAAAATGTATATCTATTGAAGGTACACAGCAAGATATAATATTGGAAGATGGATAACAGATAAAAAAATTATGAAGAATATAACTATGTAGTCATAAAGATCAAAGAAAGGGGATAAACAATTGAAGATTTAAGACATAAACTGAACAGAAAACTTATAATGATCATAAATTGTTATTATTGGATCAGAATATATGAAAAATCAAAAATGATGAATAAATGACCTAGTAATGAAAAGTATTATTACATATGAAAGTGAGATTTGATATTTGAACAAAGAATGGAAAGATAAATTATTATTACAGAAATTAATTACTGGTGAAAATATTATGAAAGGGCAAGGCAAGAATATATAAGCAATAAAAAAAATTTGAAATATAATAAATATTTAACTCTTGGATTTATCATGTCACTAAACTAAGCTTAAATACTATTAGAGCTAAAGAAATGGATGGATTTCATTCCATTTCTTTTCATAATTTATTGATGTTTGATTATTGGTTAGACATAGACTAATGGAGTAGCAGTTACTTCTTCAGTTTAACATACTATGGTAAATGACATCAGAACAAGGTAATTGGATTAATATGGGCATGTACAGAGATTGTCTTAGGAAATATTACCAAAATAAATATTAAACTATATTACCTTTAGGAAAAAAAGTGGATGACCAAAAAAGGAATTGGAAAAAGGAATAGATTTTAAAAAGTAGACAAATTTGCAGGAAGATTTGTGAATAGATATAAGAGGCATGGTGATTGGAAATTGAAAAGCATTATAGATTATTATAAACTGGTAAAATTTTAATGTTTATATATTGTTAGAATATTGTAAAGTAAGTAATTACATTAATTAATCTCTTATGATATTTTACACCAATAGTAACATACTTGAGTTTCAATTCAGGAACTTCTACATCTAAATTTCATCAATCTACCCTGCATTTATCAAGTAAAGAGAGATGCATGTGTGGCTTAGTATAGAATGTTAAAATATAAGTAGATTTTTTTTACCTTACCCTATGAATATATTGTATCTGTAGTTTATAAGTTGAAAGCACTTTTTCGGACACATCAATTTACATGTAATATCTGAAAGTAAAACAAATATAATTACCATAATTATTTAAGTCCTGAATTGTTTTATTTAATAAAGAGTAATTGGTTAAAGAGCTAAAGATTTCTGAATTTAATCTCAAACAAAAAAAAGTCTCAATATTGTCAATTAAATAGAATTATATTAAATATAATCAACTAAGGGTTATGTAATCTATTCTGCAAACAGGCCCTTCAGTAAAACATTGATTTATATAAGTTGTATATTTTTTTCTATTTTAAAAGACTTTAACTTAAAAATTTCCCCTGACTTTTATATATTATACAATATTGGATGTATTTTAAGAATAGCATGCTACAATCAACAATAATCAAAGTTTTATCACTTAGTAATAATAGTTTACTACTGAGTTACTCTATCAGTCTCAGACAGAGGTTAGCATATATATATATATGTGTGTGTGTGTGTGTGTATGTAAGCTCTTTTCTTGAAACTGATAGAATAATTCAGTAATATATGTATATATTGTTAATAATTTATTTTAGAAGCTTTAAAATCGTTTTTTATTTATATAATCATAAATAAATGTATCACTAATTTTTTTAATTAGACATCTTGGTGATCTAGGAAATATTGAAGTTGACTATGATGTTGTTTCAACAAAAATAGTTGATGAAAGACTTTCTTTATTGGGACCTTTAACTATTATTGGAAGATCTATTGTAGTAAGTAATAATTTACACACACACATATATATATATATCATGAATTGAATATATATATATATAATAAATTTAACGGAAAATTTATTATTTTTATTATAATTATAAATTTATTAAACGCACATTGATTACGTAAGTAATATTTACTGAGGCTAGCCTCAGTAAATATTATTTTTATTATTTTTTTTTATTATTATAATTACAATTTTGTTTTAATTAATGGACATTTTACTTATATAATATATATATGTGCAAATTTATAAATAAATATTTAAAAATACAGTATTTAAAAGCTTATAAAAAATATATGTATAACCGTCACTTAGGAGCGCTTTCAACTAACTTGTAGCTTTGTCAACTATCATGTTTAAAATGTCAGCTTTCCCATAATTCTATAATGTCAACTTTCCCATAATTCTGTGATCTTAATGTTTGCTGCTTGCTTATTAACCAAATGTTGCTTGTATTTACATATCAACATCACCTCTTTAATTTTCCTTTTATTATTATTTCTTTCAGTTTCCAATATTTTTACGTTGTTATAATTAAAATCGAAACCATATATACATGATTTATTATGGTCATAAAAGACAGAAGCTGATAAATTATCATTATTTTTAAAATTTTGTTTTGCATTTTGAACCCTTTTAAATAACAATAAGTGTTCCTTTGTTCTTTTTTCCAATGTGCACCTCAATTCACCTATATATCCACGTCCACACCCACATGTCCATTTGTAAATGATACAATTTTTATTTGTAAATAAAGTTTTATCCTTTGAATTGTTTATTAACTTATTTAATGTAGGTGGTGCATAAAATGCAATATCACATATTCCTTTATAAATTTTCTTAATGAAACTTTCCTGTTGATTTGAAATATATGGTATTGATATCCACAATTTTTTATCAGAAGAATTAACACTATTATTATTTTTATATTTATAAGTAAAATTTTTAATAGTATAATAAACAGAATCATAATTGTAGCTAATGTTTAACAATTCATTATAATAAATTTCAATATTTTTAGTTTTATCTGATGCATATTTAAAGGAAAGGTAAATAACTATCCATATGGGTTTTGGTAAAACTAAAATTATGCAAACACCTATTACAGTATAAAAAATTATTTATTACACTTTGTTTGAATTTAAAAGTTTTTATAAAGTATTTCTAAGAAAACATTAAAGAATGCAGTGGAGAAAAACCTTTTTAATGTAGTTAAGATATCGATTTATAATATTATATATATATATATATATTGTACCCTTCCTTAATGGAAATACTACTGAACATAAGAATCCAGCTGATCAGGATAACAATAATGTATTATAGTTAAGTTGCACAAATATTAACTATTAAAATAATACAACATAAAAACTAGCTCAAGATATAATATCTAATAAAATAATGTTTTTCACTCATTAATTTTAAGAAAATCTTATTATAATAAAATATCGTAGCACTTAGTTTTTAAATAACTAATTAGGGTTCCAAACTATAATGTTTAATCTAATTCATTTACTAATAAATCTAATTTATAGCTAACTCACTATTGTAAACAATGTAAGGTTCTGTCAAAATAATAAATATAACTATAAATCTCCTAACATGAGACTTTCAGTAAGGTACACTAGGTAAAACATTGAGAATACCTCCCAAAAGATACACCCTCAATAGTATAAGAGCATTACCCCACCGAATACATATGATAAAACTACTATGTAATACTCTCATGTCTTTAAAATACACATTTAATGATCCTAAAATATAATTTTATGAATTTACTATAGAAAATAATAATAAACTATTTGATCTTTCTTTATTAAAACATTAATTAATGACATTATTCATTGTCTATCAATAAGAAATTTACAATCTACTAAAATAATACTAATAATAATAGTAATAAAGGAAATCATAATACTAATAATAATCATAATAATAAGTATAATAACGATAATTATCTCAGGTTCATCTCTTAAAACAAATCAACTAATTAATACCATGTAGTTAAATATGGTATGGGATTTTATATGACATTTAACTACTTCTACAAAATAATAACAATAAGCAACTAAATATCTTCATGACTGTCAACACAAAAATCTACTTAATAGTTAAAATTTAGGAATAGAATGAAAATAAGCATAATAAATAATTTTAAGTAAAATTTGTATAATTTTCCCATGTTTAATGTGGCATTCTTAAAGAAAAATATAATATATTCTAATATTGTGGCAATATCAAGCATTTCTTATTAGTATTGTATCAGTTTTAAAACTAATTAATAATGATCAAATAAGACAATAATAGAAATATATTTGCTTACTTAATCAAATGTAATGAAATAATGTCTAAGAAATCTTTATGAATCATATGCTAAATATATAATATTTTAAATTATTAATTTCTGTGGATTGTGCATTCAATGTGGAAAATCAATAAGCAATATGCAAATAAATCACAACTTGACTAAATATAATTTTAGAAAAACAATTCACAAATTTATTACAAGTTAACAATAGATTTATAACATAATAAATTAAAACATCTATAAAGTAAAATGTATATTAACATTGTTTAGCATAATTAAAATAAAAATATTTGCAATAAAGAAATGACATATAAATATAAGCAATAAAATAAGAATAGCCTTCACTCTGGCCATTTTCAAATATACAATGAAAAATGAAAAACTTACAGCACTTATAATATACATAATGTTTATTTAATAAAATAGTGTTCTATTATTTATATTGAGGATGACTAAAATAGCTCTCCCAATTTTCTAAAATCAAAATTTAATATCATGTTTATTTTACCATAAAATAAATTATTTAAGATGTAAATACATCAATGCAGGTTTATATTTTAAAAGCATTTTTTTAAAATATATATATATAAATAAAATATTAAAGAAGAAATTATTTAAAATTTTCTTTTCAATTTAATGAAGTGCCTTTCCAATGTTTGGCTATCAGAAATATCTTAAAATAAAGTATATATGTCTCCCTCTAGAAAATTATTTAACTATTGTGTGAGAAAAATATTCAGGAGGAAGTTTTATAAATTTATAACTTAGCTAAATGTAACTCCAATAATAAAATTTGAGAAAAAAACTAACCATAAGTCGTATTGCTTGAATTTATTTTATTTTCATGTTCACATTCTTTCATTACATTATATCATTCCCAAACTCATTTTACTTTTCTCACTTTCATTCATTTGAATATGCATCTTACTAAGACAAGTGATTTCTAATATTTTGTATAGGCTTCAATTATTCTTTTCTTGTATTACATATTATGATAATCATTTAACATCTCAACATCATTTGAAAGAAAAATTTTCATATACTACATCTTGCCCTCTCAAATATTAACTACTTAAAAATGATTCAATCATTACTTTTCCTACTATAAACTATCTTTTATGATGATACTTGTGGTGATGGATAGCAATTAAAGTGTAGAGCATTTAATAATAATGAGAATGTTCCAAAATAAGATAATATCACCATGGGCACAGTGCAAATCAAAAGACTAGGTCCATATTCATTGGGCACCTACTATTAAATCATGGCTCTATTGTAGCACTTATAGACATAGAAGAAATGCAACTGTCCATAAAAATATACAGTCTTACATTATCTGTATACTTCAACAATTTCAAAACAAAACATGGAACTATAATTCTCCAATAACAATTTTCGACATGACCCCAGCACCTAGGATTTCACACGAATATTATTACTTTCCCGATTACTATCAGTATTTTCCCCACAATATAACTCATCCAACGTCGTAAAAATAGACCAACATTCTAAAAATAATTTCTAAAACACAATACTAAAGAGAACAACAACGATTTAAATCCATTTCAAAATATTCAAAAAGTTTTCATGCTCAAATGATATGATAAACATTCATCAGAACTATACATTTTATTTATTAGGATATAATGTAGAGATCAATTCTATGTCCTTATATTCCAATAAATAACATTCATTAAATTAAGATTTTAATAATTAGACAATGCTGCATAAATAACACATATTCAAGTGTTCATGTTTTAAGTAGATATTTAGGAAAATATCGTTATAGGTTTTCAAACATTCATATGCATTTATCGACTCTTTCACAAAATACATATGATAGTTTTATTAATGGTTCATTCTTCCATTATTTAGCATTAAATTCAAGCAATGTATTCTATAAATCTAAAAAATATTAATTAAAATATATCTGTTCCTAAAATAAAAGAAAGAAACAAATTATCAAGCAATAATATAATTTAAATACCAATAAAATTACAATGACTCCATTATACTGCTGAGACAATTCCATGGTGATTCGCTTCTCCAAAACCATTCATTTAAAGAAAAGTTACGATAAAATCGCTGTCTGAAAACTCATTTGTTTTTTGAAACATAATAATAGTCATTTTATCTTAAACTATATCATAACAATAAGTTAGTTTTAAAATAAATAATGGTAAGCTTTAAAAATATTGTTTTAAAACTTAATGCTAACAAAAAAATAAATAAATAAATAATTATAATAATAAAGATTAAAGTTACGAGAGGATTTTTCTTTCTTGTTCATAAGTTAAATTGCACATCTAGAATTTGTTTATCATGGGTGCTCCTCCATTGCTTAGTTACAGTTGGACAGCATTATGCATAGTTATTTATTCTCTTGGCACGATATGAAATAAAATGTACAAATATTAAAACTTAAATCTCATATAATCCATGGAAAAATATTAATATTCTGTAAGATAAAATATTTATTCAATCCTTTCTGAAATTTTACTCAAAAGATTTAATATCCATGTAGAATAACAGTTTTTTTAAAAATCCATTTGTAAGAAATAGTCCTTATTTAAGTTTTTGGCCATTGTATAAAGCAAGTAATTATTAAGGTAAATTATAAGATATTCAATGTTCGCATTTCCAATGATAAAATTATTAATAGTAGACATTATAAAATATAATGTATTCATTTGATATATTCAATAGCAGACATATAATCATGAATTCAAGTAATTATTTCATTTTCTTAAGACAATACTATTTTTATATCTTTTAATCATCTATTTTGTCACTAAATATTTTTCAGGTAAAGACAATTATATTATTTAGACATTTATTCATGAATATATAATCTTAATCCTCTTGAAAAACGAATACAGTTTTATTATTTCTAAATAAATTATACTATAATATAATCCATTTATTGATTTTCAATAGCAAATTGTTTTAAAGCATATAAAAAAATTCAAAGTATTTCTTTTAATTTGTCTCCAAATCCATCATTCTTCAAATATAAGTTCATTTTGACTTCTTTAAAGATAAATCTAATACAAGTTAGTAATATCAATTATATATTATAAAACAAAATGGACATTTGTCATACCATCAGACAGATTAGCTTCAATTTTCAAATACAGGTGCAGAATCTTAATTTTTTTTCTTACAAATTTAATATTTAAAATATGATTTCTAATGAATATTCAGTTCCTCTCTATCATTTGAATAAATTAACTGCATTATAATATAATAAAATCTTTTTTAGTAAACAGTCAGTTCTTCCAAGCATACAATTAATAAAAATTACATAGTTTTTATGCAATTTCACTCCAGTTTTGTTGCAATAATTATCCTGGCATTTGGTGTTCATTTTCCACAATATCCTAGTAGTCACTATCGCATTCTGCATAATATTTCAAACAAAATAATAATAAAATTTAAAAAAATTATCACTGTAATATTATAAAATAATAGGGTTATAAGGTCCAAACTAAACTGTAAAATACTAGAATCTATGTAGACTCTGTAGACTGTAGAAAAGTAGTGAGAAGTGTCTAGACTGACCTTAACTTTGGTTTTTATACCCATCTTGATCCAATGATTTCATTGGTCAATACTGCTTGAACAAAATTACTAATTTACATATCTACATTAAATAAGTTTTTTAAAATTATATTTTAAATACTATGAGTCATCAATATTAAATAATTTTCAACTTATTTAATATTTCAATTATTAAATATCTTTCATCTAAAAATTTAATCATCATCATCATCATTATCAACCATTATCAATCCACTGCAGGATGAAGGTCTCTCCAAGTTTAATCCATCTTCTCTGATCTTTAGCTTCTCTTCTCCACATCACCCCTGTACACTTTCTTATTTCATCCATCATCCATCTCACATGTGGTCTCTTTCTGGGTCTTTTACAATCTCTTGGAATCCAATTTAAAATTTCAATTGTCCATCTATTATCATCTCTTCTAGAAATATGTCCAGCCCAACTCCACTTCAATCTTTCAATTTTTTCAATGAGGTCAGTAACACCTGTTTGTTCTCTTACCCATACATTGCATTTTCGATCTCTTCTTGTTACTCCCAACATACATCTCTCCATATTTCTTTCAGTGGTCTGAAGTCTCTGTATTGCTCTTCTATTGAGTATCCAAGTCTCAGATCCATAAGTAAGAACTGGTAAAACACATTTGTTAAAAACCTTCTTTTTCAAACACATAGGCATATTTCCTTTTAGTATCAAGTTATTTCTACCAAAAGCACTCCAACCAAGTTTAATTCTATGATTAATTTCCTCCATTATGTTTCCATCTGTATTAATAATCTGACCAAGGTATTTGTAACTGTGAACTTCTTCTAATTCATCATAATCAATCTTTATTTTCATATTTTGAGTAAATCGATTAAACATTACTTTAGTCCTACTTTCCTACTTTTATCTGATAACTCCTGCAACATTTCCTGCAGCACTGAAGCATTATTTGCAAAAACAACTACATCATCTGCAAAATCTAAATGATTTAAATAATCTCCATTTACTTTCACTCCTTTAGTTTCCCATTTTAATCCACAAAATACTTCTTGCAGCACTGCTGTAAAAAGTTTTGGAGATAAGGAGTCACCTTGTCTTACACCTTTTTCAATGTTGACTTTCCCAGTATCATTATGTAATCTAATTGTTTCTGTTGCATTTTTATAAATATTCTTTAAAATATGACAATATCCTAGATTTATACCTTGATGATCCAATGCTTTAATCACTGAAGAAATGTTTATAGAATCAAATGCCTTTTCATAATCTACAAATCCAAAACATAATGACAACTCATATTCATTTGTCCTTTCTTTAACTTCTCTCAGTACCTAAATATGATCTACTGTACTAAAACCACTTTTAAATCCAGCTTGTTCTTTTGGTTGGTGGAAATCCAATGTTCTCTGTAGACAAGTTGTAATTATCTTGGTAAAAATTTTATATAAAACTGATAAAAGGCTGATAGGTCTGTAATTTCTAATATCTTTTTATCACCTTTTTTAAATATTAATATTATTACTGCATTCTTCCAATCATCTGGTACATCTTTATCATTTAGACATTTGGTATATAACTTTGCTAAAAAAAATTATGTTTCTTCTTCTGCTTCTTTTAATATATCAATTATAATTCCATCATTACCTGGAGCCTTTCCTTTCTTCATACATTTAATTGCATATCTCACTTCTTCATTTAAAATTCTGGGCAATTCAGAAGATTTAATAGATATAGGAGGTACTTGTTCTTTATTACTATATAATTCTTGATAAAAAATTTCTACCAATTTCATGATGTCATCTCTCTATTTAGTAATAATTCCATCTTTTTTTCTTATTGCAGATATAAATTTCCTACCAATACCAAAATGTTGTTTTACATTCTTAAGACTTTTATTTTCTTCTATAGCTTTTCTTGCTAGTTCACAGTTATACTTTCTTATATCATTTTCAACTCTTTTCCGCACCATTTTACAAAATTCGAGATATTCAATTCTTTTTAATGCATCATTTTTGTATATCTTCATATTTCTTTTTTTCTTCATAAATTCTCTAGTCTCAGTAGAAATTTTATTGGTCAATTGCTGATTTTTTCTACCAGCTATCTTTGTTGCTGTTTTTAAAAGTGTATCAGTTATTTTCATATTAATTTCATTCAAATCTGAATCATGTTCAAAATCTACTAATACTTGAAACTGATTTGTAAGTTCTAATTTAAATTCATTAGAATGTTTCTGAAGATTGGGAATATCAACTGTAAATATTGTTTTTTTAACAATTTTTATCTTTCTAGTTTTACATTAATACGTATCTTGCACCTTACTAATCGATGATCACTTCCTGTATTAAATCTATTAAGAACATTACAATCTTGAAATATGTATTTCCTGTTAGTCAAAATATAATCCAATTCTGCTGTACCTTCATTTGGATGCTTCCATGTCCATTTTCCTTTAACATTTTTCTCAAAAAAAGAATTCATAATATAAAGTTTTTCTTTTTCTGCAAACTCCACAAGTCTATGTCCTTTTTTATTTTTATTACCATAACCAAAATTACTTACAGCACTTTCATCTTTCATTTGTTTACCAATTCTAGCATTAAAGTCTGCCATAACAATTTTAAAATATTGTTTACTCTGATCAAAAGCCTTTTGTACATCCATATAAAAATCTTCTACTACTTCATCACTATGAGAACTTGTTCGGGCATAAACCTGAATTATCTGCATTTGGTATCTGCTATTAAGTTGTATAACTAATCTTGCCACTCTGTCTGATACACCATCAATCTCCACAATATTGTTCTTCCACTTTTTATTTATAATGAATCCTACTCCACTTGTATTTCCAATATTTGTGTCTTTATAATAGAATATATGTCCACTTTTTAAATCAATTGTCTCTTCACCTTTTCTTCTAACTTCACAAAGTCCAATAATATCCTATTTAATATAAGAGAGTTCTTCTAATTCTTGCAATCTTCCTTTACTTGAAAGTGATCTGCAGTTGTAAGTACCTAAATAAAAAGATGTCATCAAATGGCAGCCTGGGTCTGCAATCAGGGGATTCTTAGCACCCTCCGCCTTTGGCCACCAACCGCTGCCTTGGTTGATGACTTTACAGCCTCCTGGGAATAAGGGCCATGTTTTATTTTTGTCTGTCATAATTGTATATATGTATTGAAAAAATATTTATCATTTACACAAACATTCATTCTGCCTTATCAGGCACTGAGAAGAAAGACCATGGGGTTTCTTGATCTTAAACTCAGAGGTAAAAAGCCAATAAACTCACCACGCTGGCTAATGTGTGTTGGTGAGCAGCCCATCCATGTTCGTATACTATATGAATAAACACACAGTAATAACCGCTGCAATGACAAGAATGTATGGAGTGGACATTAGAAATTTGCCCTGCTCGGTTCTTTTAAGGCCTCCAAAAAGAATCAAAGGGTCTCCTTTCAGTTAATAGCGAACTCCTTTCTGCAGCCAAAAAAAAATTTAATATTCTTATTTAAATAATTTTAAAACATTTAAATAACCTAAAATTAATTTTTGAAATAAACTATTACAACTAAATAATAATAATAATTTTAAATATTATTTTTTAAATATTATTTTTAGTCTGACAATTTTGCTATACTTTATCATATCAAACATTAATCAAATAGGCTAAATTCAAAGTTTTATTTCCCTAACTTTTTGAAATCACACATATTCATGCACATCTAATCATGTGATACTTTTAGCACACTTTTAAAATAATATTAAATTAACTTAATCATTTTAAATAATATTTTAAGCAGAATTAACTACTTTAATCATATAAAATATTTATTGCTAATTTAAACCTACCCTATCTCTATAGTATTTTAAACTAGAATAAATAAAAATAATAAATTTTAAATGTTTTATTGTATTATTTTTATACTTAATTCACCTAACAATGAGTAAAAAACTCCCTAATCTATCTTTATAAACTTCTATCTGCTGAGTTTGAACCCTTACTATTTATAACATTAAAACAATATATTAGAAAAGAACTCAAATTTAAATTTTTTAAAAATATAGCTATCTCCTAAACAATATATATCACATTACTCTAGACAATTCATTAATAAATCAATAGAAAATGTAAGGCAATACTTATTATCTCTGTGTTACTTTGACAACCGATTACTGATGTGTTACTTATATGTGACAACAAATTGTAGCTTATATATAAAATAAAATGATCATTCTCTATACTACAGTCATCTACAATAAAAATCAACAATTAGTGGTTAATAGATGACAATGAACTCAAATATTTATCCCAGATTGGTTTCTTGCTTTTCCCTTTAACAATTAGGCTAGAAATTTAAAACTGAAATAAATAACTTTTTTACTACTAAAGCTAAAAGCTTGAAAATTCAAAACACCTTTAGATTTTGATCACAATCTAACTTGCTTGAACAATTACATGAACATGATTCTATGTTAGTAATTATATAATTATTCAGTAGGTTTGAACCTTTGATAATAAACTTTAATTACCATACTTTTTTACCAAAACATATTTAATTAATAAAAACAATGCATTTAAAATTTAATTACGATTTGGAACTGAATTTAGACTTTTCTATTATTTAAAACTGGCTTTTTAAAAATGTTTACTTTATAAACACCAAAATGATGCAAAAATTTTTTAATGCAGACAAATTTTATTTCAAACATTGGAAATATGGCAACATCGTTTTGATTTCCGGTTTTAAATATGAATATAAATAATTAACAAGTAAAACTATAGTTGAAGAAAAAAATTATTTTTGGTTTTTAATGATTTACTCATCAAATTAAATAAAAACTTTTTTATACAATATTTTTTATACATATTATTTATAATTGTCAAGCAATAATAATTAAATTATCACTTAATTTATGTTTAAACTTAACTATCAAATTAAACATGGCAATGATGTTTAAATAGAGATTGATTTGCTGGGTTTTGGTGAAGTGGCAGATGTCTTTCCAAGTTGTTGACCTCATTTATGACAGAAATATATGCCAGCAAAGATTAATTATTTTTTTCTTAAACATTGCTAAAACAATACAAATATTTTTATAGAGAATATAAATTAAAATTAATTTAGATAAACAGTTGAACCAAGAGATTATAAAAGACCTAGAAAGAGATCATGTGAGAGATAGTTGGATGAAATAAGGAAGTGTGTTGGGATGATGTATAGAAGAGAGTTAGAGATTGGAGAAAATGAATTGAACATGGAGATACCTTAATCCTGCAGTAGATCAATAATAGTTAAAAGGGTTGATGGTAATGATTATATTTGTGATTTTAAAAGTAAGTACCACATACATTCATTTTATAATTTTTGGACATTCTTTATAAAATTAAAATTTAAACCACTAAACATCACATGATCACCATTTCTTATGCTTGCTCATAACTGTTATTAAAGCAGGAAAAACTCTCCATACAATAGTGCCACACTTAGTGCAAGCCAGAGAAATAAATGGATTCCAGAAGGCTTATGCATAAAATCACTATCTAATGCCTACTCATTCAATATCCCCAGACTAGTTTCTAGCTTGTGGCCTTCATCAGTGAGGAGCCTTGGATCTGAGAGCACTGCACCTAGATCTTAGGATTTAATGCAACCCTCCAGCAGTCATTTTTTATCTTTATTTAACTACAAAACTATGAGTCTAAAATTGAAAATGCAATAATATTTTCAATTTAAGCTCATTGTCATGTAGGTCTGAACTCAGTTCTGTATCCCCACATTTTGGTGACTTTGATTCGTTAATAACTGTAGCCACCACTATCTTATTAGGCAGGATTGGTATTAAACCACTAAACATCACATGATCACCATTTCTTATGCTTGCTCATAACTGTTATTAAAACAAGCAAAACTCTCTATACAGTCCATTGATTACTCTGACTTGCATTGTGGTTCTACTGTATGGACAGTTTTGCTTGTTTTAAAATTAAAATTTAATAATAAAAATTTATTCTTAGTAATTAAGCAACTAGATCAGAAACATATCTCTCTCTATTTTTTTTGTTTGTTTTATTATTTTGAGAATCTACTATATTTAAAAGTCTAATTCTTTCTCATTTAATGTTTTTTTTTAAATTTGTTTAGTAAGAGTTGTCTTCGTAATAGCAAATCAATATATGATTATTTTGTAATGCAAAAATTAAGAAATTGCATCTTATAATTAATTGGAGCATATTGATTTTAAAAAATATATTTTTTAATACATATGTTATTTTAATAAAGTGAAAAAATAAAAATATTTTACAGTAATTGAGATATATATATATTTAGAAATATTAACAAATAGTTTTAAATGTAATAAAAAAAATTTTTTTTCATATGTTATGGCATCGGTCAGGAAGTGAACCCGCTAACCCGGGATAACTGCTTGTAAGGCAGCTATGCTGACCTCTCGACCACCAATGCTTGACTAAACTATTTTTAAATATTAGAGATAAAAAAAAAACCTGATAAATATTTTTACATTTCTGCTATTTAAAAAAATCCAAGTACAATTTCCTAAATGCATATGATCTAAAGCAGTGGTATTCAACCTTTTCACACCTGCGGACCGGTAAAAATAAGGATAAGGTTCTGCAGACCAGCAAAAATAAGGATAGATAAATTTTCTTAAAGATAAGCATAATTGTTATAACTGATCAAAACAACAATGTTAAATATATAAGATAAAGTTTTATGTATATATGGAGTTTATATAATAAAAAACTTTTTTTTAAAATTTTTTTAGAAAAGTAATAAAAAATTTAATTCTACCCCCCTCCCCCCATAAACATCTGTGATAACTAGAAAAACAAATTAATTTATGAATGATTGATTAGATTTTGTTTTTGTTCTGTTTTCTTTTTTTTTTTAATTGGATAAAAATGAGATGAAAAAATAAATAAAAATTGGCTATATTAATTAAAAGTTTAAACTCTTATTGTTTTTTATTACAAACTTTTTACTGCCCGTCTAGCACGCGGACCTGCAGAAAAGTTCTGCGGCCCGACACCGGGCCACGGACCAATGGTTGAAGAACACTGATATAAAGTATATAGTAACTCAAACACAATTATTTATTTATTAAATACTGCAGATATGTCTACAACACATTTTAAATGTATAAAAATAAATAATACTTAGCTTCTTTTACCTCATAGATTATTAAAGTTATTTTATTTTTTAGTACATGCACAAATACAACTTTTTTACAATACAACTGATATCATTTATTGACCAAAATTATAACTAATGTATAATAAATTTTAAGTGAATAATTTGTGAGGTGACTTGGATAATATAGTCTATAATATTGCATCACCACTATTAAACTTTTTATGAATGATGAAAAGAAGGTTAAACTATTTTATGTAGCTAAAACAAATAGTTGCTGAGCTAACACTCTTGTGTGTAGGTTTGGTTTAGATAGATTAAGAACATTTTAATTTGCATAAAATAATGTGTAGCTGACATTTATTTAAATATTAGAAATCATGTCAGTAATGATGAAAAATGAATTATATATTTTTAAAATTCTGCTGCTTCCTAAAAATGCTTGCATCAACAAAAAAAATCAACACATTTTTATTTCCTATTGCAGAACAAGCACAATGTATCAAATAATATTTATTAATAACGATATTTATTGAATCCAAAATTTTTAAATTAGAATATTTTAATTGAACAGATATGAAAGTGTGCCCTGAATTCCCATTTTTAATTTTTAATTTTTGGTTAAGGAAAGACCTATACTCCTTTTTCTCTTACATAATATGCTTTTAGTAGACATGATCTGCAAAAGACATTATCGGAAATAATTTTTTTTAAAAAAATAAGCATTTGCTTTAGAAAATCTCAAGCAATTTTGAGCTATCAGAAATCACAATTTTGTTCCAGATTTTTGCCCTTTTTTCAATATTATCCTAAAATAAAAAAAGAACATAAATTACTTTCATATATAACTTTCCAACATAAACATGTATCTTATTTATTGTTTAAGATAAACTGAGATAATTAGGCAATAGATACTATATACTGATAGAATAGTTTAATCATTAATTGCCATCCATTATTAATTTAGGAATAAATAGATGAATGCAAATTAAATGTATATATAAATCTGGAGAAATATAAGTTTAATCATCATGTGAAATACAAGCACCATATTATATGATAATAATGATATTGTGAACAGACAAAACAGATATTTTGATCATGTTTTGGATATAATATTGAAATTCAGATGATTGTAGTTAACTCAGCTGCAGCAACTTGCAAATAAGTATAGTCATTCCAATTCCAAAAGGAAACAGTAAAATAATAGAACTAATGATAATAGAGTAGAAATAAGTTTTGGGGTGACTATGCAAATGAATCTATGAAACAAAATGTACCCACATAGAGAATATACTGGTCTGTTATTCTGTTTATTTGATATTTTACAATGCTCTCTTAATTTTTTCTGCAGAAAATTCCTTTTTATTGTAGTACTCTAATATATTCTATTCTCTGCTACATATTTTCAATGAAAATAATTATTACACCTTTTTACAATATCTTTAAGAAGATCATTATAACATAAACCATGTTCAAATTTCCATAAAATGTCCTTTTAGAACATCTTGTATCATTCATTTGTTTTGCATGTCAAACAAAGATAAAATAGTGGACTCTATAATAACATGTCCAGAAAGGTAAAGAACATATTGATTTATCTTATCATCTTGCCATTGAATTTTGAAATTTTTCAAACATCCTTAAATCGAAAACTTCTTTAAAGCTCTATATTTAGCTTGACGAGATTAAACCAGTTCTTTCATTTTAAAAAAAAAGACTGAATCCTGGTAAAATTCATGGACAGATTTCAAAATATAGTTGTGAAATATTAGTTTAAAGATATATTGGACCATGAAATTGTGAAGTTGATCTTAGAGACGTTTTTATTGTTATAGATTATACAAATAAAGAATTTTATTTTTTAAAAGATGGCATTTATATCACTGCTTATTTATAAATTGCTTAGTAATTTATTTAATTATTATTTTGTTAAATATCTATGTCACATAATTTTTCTTATTATTTGAATTATTTAACCAAACAGGATTGGGTGTTAATTATAAAATAACATAACACACACACACACACACACACATATATATATATGTGTGTGTGTGTGTGATTATAATGGCAATGTACAGAATTTTAATTATTTATGAATATTTACAAAATGTTTTATTTGATTTAGGTTCATGAGAAAGAAGATGACCTTGGTCGTGGAGGAGATGCAGAAAGTAAAAAAACTGGAAATGCAGGTGCACGTCTGGCATGTTGTGTCATCGGTTTAGCTGCACCTCCTGAATAAATCAAGATTAGTGGTGCAAATTTTAAATGCCAAGTCTGTCCAGAAAAACACCATACTTAATATTTCTGTAAAATGTCAAAAAAATTTTGTAAAGTCAGATTTGTACATAAAGTTTTTTTTTAAATAAATCAATTATTTTAAAACTAAATGCCTTTAGAAACACTTTCTGAAAGTAGATTTATATAGTTTGATACCATATAGAATAGCTGACTAAAATTCAAAGTCCATGAATTAGAGCTCTTCACTTCCAGTGCTCAAATTGCTTATAATCTTCATGGACTATTTGCTCTGATATTTGTTTCTTGAATTTTTTATTTAACTCATGAGCAATAATCCATTCAATTATTATTACCAGATTATATTATAATGTAAAGTACAGTAAGACAATAAGTAAAAAAAAAAGATCTAATCACACAGGAAAATCATAGAACTTAATTATCTGATCTTTTTATGTACAACTTTGCTCTAACTGTAGCAATGGGAATTTATGTTTGTATAATTACTTTTCTATTTTTTTAATTATCTCTACAGCAATTCTGATTCCAATCTTTTTTTTTTATAACTTTTTACTTTGTTTTTTTTTCTTCCATGCGTCATAGCATCGGCCGGGACGCGAACCCACAACCAACTGCAAGCAACTACTTGCTTGCATGGCCGCTGCGATACCTCTCGGCTAACAACGCAAGACAGGGTTTTTTTTTTTTTTAAGTTAGATATAATATAATGATGATAATTTTGAAAAATTATTTTTAAAATTTTTTTCTGTGTAAAAAGTCCAATTTAAATAAATTCAACTCATGATTTGACATTACATATTACAAACTAAAAAGTAAAAAAGAAAAAGACTTGCTTTTATTTTCATAAATGCACTAAAAAGTATAAGTTTTTTTTTTTTTTCAGTTTTTATAAATAATAGCATAAGATATAATTTACACAAGTAGAACTTATATATATTTCGTACATGCAGTAACAAAATACAGAAAATTAATTTCAAAATGTTCAGTTGTAATTCTTGCTGATAAAAAGTTAGCAAAAATTGATATAAAGTAGAACAAGTCTATTTTTAAACATGATCACTCATATTTTTTATTAGTGAAGCTGAAGAAAAAAATTTTTTTTTTACTTTTTGATGTATTTATATAAATAAAAAGTGTTTCTTTAAAAATATTGTAAGGATGTCTTATAACCAATAAACACACCTGTCCTAATTAAATCAAGCCAACTGGTGATCAAATAATGTATCATACATATATACATACACTAAATATGTGTATAAACATGCACAAACGTGCTAAATAAACTTTTTTTTTTTTGAGAGTGAGATGAATTTTCGTTCTCTTTACATCTCTAAAGCAGTAAAAATTAATATGTACACATGTGTATACATCTAATATAATAACAACAAAATTCTTAATTAACTGACTAGAATGACTGACTTAAGCAAAGATTAATTTAAAAGAATAATGACCTGAGGTCAAACTAGTTGGCAGCTGACCAAATTTGAAAACAGAAAACAAAAAACCATTTTAATAAATGGTTTTTTTTTCATGTGTAATAGCATCAGCTGGGAAGCGAACCTGCTAACCTGGGACAACTGCTTGACATGAATAGTTATAGATCTGCCACAATGAACAATCAAAGTTATCATGGGAAAGGAAAAGCCATCACATGATTCTCACTTTATCTCTTTAACAAGTGAATAGTCTGCACAAGAAAAAGAAAACTTCTCAACAGTTATGTTTGCTAAAAAAAAAAAGAGAAACTATGGATTCTGACGTTCTATGTTAAATGAAAAAAAAACTTTTATTACCAGAATAAAAACTAACTTTAGCGACTTATGTAAATGAAAACCTAGATGCATAAATGATAGAAATAGACGAAATAGTTTAAACATATCGGGAAAGACTTAGAGAAAGAAATTACTGAGAAAGGATAAAAAAAAAAGCAATTTGAAACCATCAGAAGTGATTTGATAGTTTTCTCACATCACTTTTTGATGCCCAGAAGCTACTGTATAAATAACTGCAAATGTTACAGAAAATACTGCAATGTGGTCTGCCTAGGAAGGAAATACACTGTAGGTGACTGATGTCAACTTCCATGCCATTAGAAATGTTATTGTCTGTGCAAGATGTCTATTTCATTAAATGACAGTGAACATCAGTCTCCAGGGGATTTTCTGCCATATGTCCTAAAGAAACAACTAGACAGCGCCTATGATTTACTATGTATTCAAATGTATCTACCATCAGTTACATCTGGCATGCAATGTGTAGGGCATGATCACTTACATCTGGTACCCAGTATGTTAGGTATGAATATACTATAATTGTAATGGAGGTCCAGCCATTGGACTGGTATTTTTAAAAAAAATTTTTTTTTACATTTTCTTGTGAAGTTACATTTTATTTTATGTTTTTATCAATATAAACCCAAATGAACTTATACACTTGGCAAACAACTAGCACTTTCATCAAAAATAATAGTAATAGTGATAATAAATCACATAAACTTGAATCAATTTTCAATAAGTAAAGAGATCTAAAGTATTGAGTGCAAATTGGAAATATTGAGGATTGAACAATAAACAGAGACCGATAATAAATAGTTAAGTGATTAATAAATGATACTAAAATAGTAGAGTTAGACTTGTAAAAGGACATAGGCTAAAAGTAAATCTATTAAAAACAAAAAAAATGAGGTAAAAGATAAATGCAATAATTGGGGATGGTGTGATGCACTGTGGCATGTGGTTATTTATAGTTTCATAAATAAATATTTTATACATAGTTTGCAAATAAATATTTAATGATAACCAGAAGTGATAAGCAATTAAGTACTATGAAATCAAAACATTTGGAAGAGGAAAAAATAATAGCGACAGTAAGATGGTAGATGATACTACCAGTAATAAGGTGGGATCTACACATCCAAATATATGAGGGATTTATACTGGAAGTTGAACAATCTCCACAAATGCAAGAAGGGAATCAAACAGTTTCTCAAATTCAGCTAATCCCTCCCAGTGAAATTACTCAAGTGTCTGAAGTTGGAGTAACTCAGGCTATGCAAGATCCTACAGCCTTGGCACAACTAATCCAAGCAATCATGGACATGAAGAGTGATATGAATAGTATGATGGAGAAGATGGCAACCAAGGTTGATGAAATGGAACCTGATATGAATAGTATAAAGAGTGATCTGAATAGTAAGTTGGAGGATATGATAACCAAATTTGATATAATCACTATTTTTAGCAAAGACATGAGCCAGAAATTGGACAATGACCTCATGGATCTGCAAGGTAATGTAAACAACAAGAAAGTAGACATGAACCATGGTATGAATGAAGGAATTACACAGGAAGACTTTCTTGGAGTCATTCATAAACATAATTGAGATGCTAAGCATTCTACATTTGCTGAAATTTACATGACTCTGAATTTCCTGCTAGTTCATTGTCTCAAGTCTCTGAAGGTGCAATCGAAGTTAATCCTGTCAGTATTAACTTGGAAAAAGTAATACCAGGCATGGATTGAATTAACCCAGTTATTCAAATGCCAACCCCACCAAGTCTCCGAAGGTGCAATCGAAGTTAATCCTCTCAGTATTAGCTTGGAAAAAGTAATACCAGGCATGGATTGAATTAACCCAGTTACTCAAATGCTAACCCCATGAATAAATACCAAGGTAAATATAGGTAGCATGAGCAATCAATACTTAGAGCAAAAGACTTGCTATGAACATGAGGTCTCTATAGATAATGACGGTCTCCGAAGCAAAGTACTACAAGCTCAAATTGCTATCACAAAAGAAAACTGTCACAACCAGTACATTGTCACACAACAGAGTAGTGATATGCAAACTCACTGTAGTTGTGTTTAAGTAAGTGAACTTAAGCTGAGAGAAAAAAATTGGATAATACTCTCAAGTTTCAAGTGATACTAAGATCACTAGGTCTCAAGATTGATCCCGAGTCAAATGATGTAGCCATAGGAGTCAATGAAACCCCATACTCTGAAGATGTCATGATAGAGTATATGAATGAAGGTTCAATGGTAAAGGATTTGGACTCGTATTTAGAATCATTGCGGCACATTCATGTTTACCATCAAAACAAGGATAAAATGCTTTTCAGACATGACATTTATGAACATAATAGCAATAATAAAGATAGGTTGTTATAAGTTCAAACAATTGTCTTAGGAGAAAACTGTCACACTACAAATGCCATTTTTGAATGCATTAAAGAAATCGGTTAGCTGTGGGTTATGGAAATTAGAGTCTTTCCATAATCAACAAGATTATCAAAACATAGAAAATTATCTGATGAGAATGGAGATGACCATGTTGCAGTTCATCAAACAGAAAGGTTTTCAGTTCCATAAGTTATGTAACACTTATGAAGGACCTTCACCTTTTTGAGGCATATAAATGTCAGTGTTTAAAAGGAAAAGCACATAATAAGGGAAGGACTTCAAAGGGTGCAACTTAGGACACATAAAATGGACTTTTCAAAATGGATGAATACTCAAGTAATGTATATATTTTTTAAGGGAAGGAATAATCAAATGAATAAATCAAATAGTGTATGTATACAGACATGTAAATACTACTTATGCTAATATAGGAAAATGATATTAAAAGACAGATATGTATTACATTCACTACCTATTGACATATAATTATTGGACACTCAACCAAAGATGGGGATAGGTCAACTAAGCAGTATAAAATGCAATAAAAGCAAGCATATACAAAGTTGCATGAAGGAAAATGAAAGCATTATCTTTGGTTAATAAGCAAGGCTAATAAAAGGAACAAAAATAAGACTGGAACTCCACAGAGTTTTTAAGTAGGAGATAAAGTTTTTATAAAAAACTCTCATGCTAGTAAACAAATTGATAATAAATTTAGTAAGTTCTACCATCTTTATGAAGGACCTTACACAATAGTTAAACAATCGAGTCCTAATGCCATTAGGAGCACATATAATGCCCGAATTATGAAACCATATTATGGACAATCTTAGTAATTACAGGATTGTCATGCTCAACTGATATGTAAAAAAAAGAGAGAGAGATGAATGCTGATAAGTAAAAAGAAAAAGATATTATGAAGTTAGGTTAAAAACTATGCCAAAGTAGATATTATGATACTTTAGGGCCACTTTATTTAAAGAGTTAAACCACACTAAGTGATGGTTGCTCCAATTTTTTGTTAGACTCAAAGGAAATCCAATAAGACTCAATAGGAGCAGGATAGAGGCTAAAAAAGAAAAAAAATATGTGCTATCTGAAATAGAAACACATTTATATTAGTGTGCTCAAAACATAATCATCAGTAGTTTAAAAAAAACCTATGTTTGAATCCCACCTTGAAAAATGTTTCACAAGATTGAGTAGAGAAGAATAGAAAGCAATTTGTGTAGTTGAGTTTAGAAAACAATAGAAAGAGGTTTCACTACCCTTCTTATATGTGTGTAACAAAAAAAGCCATCAAACTTCAAATGCAAACCTTGTAATAAGGGTTAAAATTTTCATTATAGATTAAAATTTTAACCCTGTAATGAGAGGGGGGTTGTAAAAGGTAGCTTACAATGCAAATATTCCTAACAAGATAAGCCTGCTTATTGAATCCAATCCATTTGGAACTTGCATTAATAATGGGGAGATTATTTGTTTATTGTTACATATATACATGTACAACATATATATATATTTATTTACAGTGAATTAGGGAACACACAATAAATTATTATTTTGTAATAAATTTAATACAATCAATAGTTTAGAAAATAATATTGAATATATATACACTATTTGGTTAATAAACTGTAATGTACATATTTTTTAAAATTTAAAATTGAATATTAATTTATAGTCAGATGACTTAGGGATAGCCTGAGATTATTTAGGTGGCTGTGTGTGAAAATAAAACTGATTTTATTATTCTATTTTTTATCTGTAATAAATGAAATGTATTTAAACAATAGGCAGTTAAAAATCTCAGAGTTTCAGGAGATCTACGCACTAACTGTATAAAAACAGAAACTTTTTACAAATCGTTTTTCTTGTCAATAATATTCCAAGTATAACAATATACAACAGTTAAATTACAATTTTAAATGCTAAAATGGAGTTTTGTTTTTTCTTTTATTTGAATCGTAGTAATTTTTAAAGTCAAATACTGTAACTTAAATTTTGCCAAATTCAGGAGAAAGAAAAGTAAGAATAATTTATAAATTTTGAGATAATTAAATCATGTTTTGAAAGTTGTTGGAATAATTTTTAATATTTTAAATCTTTTAAAAAAAAAATGAAAATTAACTCTGCTGAAAATAGGAAGCAAAAATGAAAATTCTTTTAATACTCATATATGTAACATGCTTTTATATCATCTAACATAAATTTATGATTACAAATAATTATTGAATTGTACTTTAAGATGAATATAGGCTAAAGCAAAACATGCTATTGTGCATCATGTTATTTCCTAACAGTTGCATAAAACCTCTATTTTTATTCTAATTTATTGTAAAACACACAAGAGGATGCCTAGAGTCCAAAGTAAACAAGCATTGGAATATTTAAAGGTGAATCAGTTAAGGATCAAGGTGTTTACCATACACAACTACAGGAGACACCATTGTACCTATCTATTCTTGCCAAGGAAAATGATTTGCTGAGTCAAACTGCTTTTGGAGAACAACATGCCTAACTATCAACTACTACTTCTATTAGGATGATTTTTATGAACTTTGTTCCAACTATAATTTTAATCAAGAAATTAATGTTTTAAATTTTTGTTTGATTTTTTTTTTATTATCTATGTTGTATTTTCACACTCTGATGCTAGAAACCTCATTTTTCAGAATTAGCAAAGAAGAAAGGGGGGGGGGATAATTCACTTAGGTATTTTTTTTATTTTATTGTAAATAAAATCTAGGTCAACCCGCCTGCTTCACATCAGGTTATCCATGTGTACATTTATTTTTATAGATTAAATTGTAACACTTGATACAGAATACATCTTATATGTTTTATTTTGTTGACTAACCCTGTATATATATTTTTCCAGTATGATTGACTAATCAACTAGTATTAATTTCTATACCTATCATATATATAAATTGGGGGAACTTAAATTAAATAGATTGCGAAAATCAGAAAATATATGATTTAGCTAGCCAGCATCTCAATCATTTTAAATTATTAATGTTTATTTTTCTATATAGTTATGATTTGTAAAAAATGAGTGACATAGATGGATTTCTACCATGGGGTAAAAAGGATGGATCTGGAGAATTATTAATTAACAGAATGGTAGAAGTTCACATGTGACACATGTATATTTTTTTTAGCATTACTATTGTTATTATACTTTATTTATCATTGTCAATAAATGTTTAAGAGTTTATATTATTCTGGTCTCTGGTTTATTGAGTTGTCCTGACATTCCACAGTTTATAAACAATTATGCATAAACAATTATGCATGCACACACATCTATTTTTCTTGTCATGTAAAAGTTGTAGAGTAAAACAAATATAATAAATGCTAATTGTAACCTATATATAGGTGCAGGAGTTGCTTTGTGTATCTTTTCATACCTGTTAAGGGAGTCAAAAGCAATATTCTCTCTGGGCTCGAATATTAGGGCATAACGGAATCAGAAAGGGGTAAAAGTGGATGAACTAACCTAAATTGCATTTGATATTATTAAATAGGGATGGAGCTAGTCAATTAAAGTGCATAAGCATTTCATCAGGTTTTCATTAGCATTCTACCCGAAGACCCAAAGTCCGACCATAGTTAGATGCAACTTTTTCCCCTTCTAAACCTGGTAGGTCTCTGCAGACTGTCATTAGAGGCAATAAATTAGGGCACATTGAGTCATAGTTTCCAGATTGCTACATCGCTTTCAGAGATTTGGTATCAAAATTCATTGACTGTTGACAATGGACAATGCTTGCTTACCTCAAGAAAAAAATTGTTTTTTATTGATTTGGGTAATTTTTATTTTATTTCACTATTTGTAATTTTATACCTTTTGAGTTTTTTTTTTTTGTTAAACTTCGTTTTTCAAATTTGGTTACTTATGCTTAAGAAATGAAGAATGTTCATTTTGAATATATAGGTGGGAAGGAATTGAAATAAGAAAATGCTTATGATATTAAATAAAGTTTAAATTAGCAAGCCCTTCCAGAAGTTTGATACTGCTCTTCTAAAGTGATATTAAGATTTGACTTATTCAACATTAGCTGCCCACTTTAGACTAAGCAGAATTGTGTTAACTTAGATATAGATATTTTTTCTGGATGTATGATTAATCACTTCGAACGAATGGCTTTTTCTTTTTCATTAATTTGTTTTGACTTATATATATATATTGGGGGGTGTCATTCATTCAAGAACTGAATAGCAATGCATATATTGAATCAAATGTGATTAAAATAATGTCACTAATAAGATAGATTCGGGATTGTTGAATTATTAAATTTTCATTATACGTATTATTTGAAATCTTTTATTTAGTTTGGTATATACATCTTTCTGAATTATTATTATTATTATTATTATTTGTAAAAAAATATTTCCAAGGCATGAATTTCTATCATGGGATTTGGGAAAAGGAAATTTATTGCATTAAAGTCTCAAAGTTATAGAAATCCATTCTTGCTATCTCACCATTCTACATGTAAATATTATTTCATCATATATTATTTATTGTTTAATAAATGTTACTGAGTTGTTGAAATCAATCTGATTTTTACTTGGTCATCATCATTGTGCACTTACACCACTAAGTAAATAGATTCCTCTACATACACCACTAAAGAAATAAGTTAGTCTATAATATCCCCACAAACTAAATAATTATACTGACTACATATATATTAATCAATTATACCCACACACTACTCTTTACGCATATACTAATGTTTGGAATATTCTAGTGGTGAATATGCATTGGTCTTCATTTATACATAGGCGCATGTGTTTGTAAGTTAAATAAGTTCATTCCTGAAGAGAGCTGATTTTGAATTCTCTCTGAGTTCAAATACTGATGCTTAATGGAGTCTGAAAGGAGGGTGAGATGAGGACAAACTAGTCCAAACTACATCTATATTCTGCTAGTAAATATTGAGCTAGAATGCTGAAAATGGGTATAGTCATGGACTAAGCATTTTGTCATGCCATCACCAGCATCCTACCCGAAGACTCTAGGTATGACAGCAGTAAGATGCGCTCCCTCTTTCTTGTGTCATCTGCGGTCCCATTACATCATATATATATATATATATAGTGACAAAATAATACATATAAAGTTCAATTTGAGAGTAAAATTTCTCATGCTGTATGTAGAAAATAAAGATTGTAGCCCATTGCTGAAAAGAAACTGGTTTTACATTTGGGTATTCATGTAAACATGATAAAGACAATTCAAACAAATACTTTAATGCGAATGAAATATCTAGGATTGTTCAAGTTCAGATTAGAAGAACTGAAAGCATAATTAATGAATATAATTTTGATCAAGGATGCAAACAGATCGTTTATAAAACTTGGAAGTTGACATGTGACTCGAGAGAGAACACAGAAAGATGATGCCTAAAGAATCATAATTCCAACTGAAGTTTCATCATGAATCACACCATGCTAATGAAAACAGATAAAAATCTCAGATTATGTGGCAACTAAAGAGTCATATTGAACAAAAAAAATGAATAAAGGTTTATACCAGGTATATGCAAAATTCTAGCATTCTTACAAAAACTATTTATTTACAAAGATAGTTTCAAAGGCTGCTTCAAATACCAGCAACTGAAAAAACAGCAGAAATAATAACAGTAACTACTCATAGAAGAATGCACGAAATTGACTTATGGTATCATAGTAGCACTGAAGCTTTTCCAGAAAAAATAGAAAAACTTTTCAGATCTATGAATAGTGTAATTACCTGTTTAGATAACATTTTGGTATATGTGATATTTTCAAAAGTAAATGGATTTCTGGTATAATTGTGAAATTGTTATCAAACAATTACAATTTGTCAAATTAAAAAATAGAAAGGAAATGAAGAAGCACATAAATTACCTTGGATCTCATTTTGAAGTGATATTACTATTTGTTAGTGAATGAAGTAGAAAAAAAAATTTATTAGATGATCAAAAATGTTCTGGATCAAGATCAATTACAAGATTTTGAAAAGGAGTTTGCACATGAAAAAAAAAACAGGGTGTAACTTACTTCATTAGATGGAAAAAAGAGATATACTCC
This sequence comes from Epiperipatus broadwayi, assembly GCA_028023455.1. NCBI lineage: Eukaryota > Metazoa > Onychophora > Udeonychophora > Euonychophora > Peripatidae > Epiperipatus > Epiperipatus broadwayi. Next base: position 7,262,477 of record JAQFVV010000034.1, read on the forward strand.
TGGAATATCTGTGCATATAAAACATATATGTAAATAAAGATCATTTATTTATAAAAAATTTCCTTTGTAAAAACAAAAACTACACTAGAACATTTACAAAGAGATTACCACAATAGCAAATTTAATTGAATAAAATTTTGATACAAATAAAAGCATTTATCTACAAATTAGCAAAGTAAAAAAAAAAACCTCACACAATCAAAATGGTATGGTGGGAAAGAAGTATTTGTTGTCAGATAAAAATCGTTACCAAAAAAGGGTAATTAACTAAAGTTAACCAAACCACAAGTAAGAAGTAATAGTGAAATTATGGTTAAGTAACTTGTGTGTGCTAAGAAAGTATTCAAATTATGAACTTTGGAGTTTGTGTACATAAATAATATATTGTCTGTTAATGACATTTAAATTACTGAACGATAGTTATTTCTCAAATGACTATATGTATTTTCTAATATATATATGCAAGAGAAACACGTACATGAAATTGGTTTTTACTCTTTCTGTGAATATCTATTTCCATTTGAGAATAAATTATAACTTATTTGAATTTATGGACTATCACATTCTTAATGTTTTACATCATCATTATTATTGTTGAATAAATATTGTTATATATAAATTTGTTGTTCATGTTATTTATTTTATCGCTGCCTTCTTTGTATTTGGAAATCTCAGAACATAGCAATTTTCAATATTCCATATATGCGCAGACCACTTGTCAAATTTAGATACTACATATCCCATTGAATAACTTATTTCTAAAATAAGGGAGAAGAGAAATGCCTGTGCATATAAAACACTTGTGTAAATAAAGATCATTTATTTTAGTAAATATGTACTGATTATTTTACTTATTAAACATTTCCCTTTTAAAAAAACAACTCTAGAAAATTTACAAAGAGATCGCCACAATAGTAAATTCAATTGAATAAAATTTGTGTGCAAATAAATACATTTACATACAAATTGGTAGAATAAAAATATTCTGCACACTGAAAATGGTATGGTGGAAAAAATACATATTTGTTGTAAGATAAAATGGTTTCCGAAGAAAACCGAAGTAGTCCAAACTGCAAACGAGAATTAATAATGGAATTATGGTTAAGCAAATGTTTAAATGGTGTGTACCAAGAAAGCATTCAAATTGCGAACTTTAAAATTTTGTTTATATGCAGAAATAGTATATTGTCTATATGTTAAAGAAATTTAAATTGCTGGATGATAATTATTTCTAAAAATGACTATATATATTTTCTATATACATATATGTGAGTGCAAGAGACTTTTAAATTTGAAAACACATACATGAAATTGCTTTACTCTTTGTGTATATATTTCTACTTGAGCAGAGCAAATTCTTAATGTCCTCTCCATACATTATTGTCATTGCAACTATTTTGATTATGTGGTTATTAATATAGTATACGAACATGAATGGATTGTTGACCAACATGCCTTAGCCAGCTTGGTGAGTTTATTGGTATTTTAGTTCTCACCTTAAAATGAAGAAACACTATAGCCTTTCTTCTCTGCTGTCTAATAACTTTTAACTAAAATATGAGTTGAGTTTTCTTGAAGCAGAATAAATGTATGTGTGAATAAATTTTTTATTATTGTAATAAATAGTTGTGACAGATAAAAATAAACCATGGTCCTTATTCCCAGGCATCTATAAAGTTACCAGACAAGGCAGTGTTTAGTGACCAAAAGTGGAGGGTGCTAAAAATAGCTTGATTGTGGACCCAGGCTACCATTTGATAGTGACTTTTTATTTAGGTGCTTACAACTGCAGATGACTTTTGTGTGAAGGAAGAGTGCAAGAATTGATAGAAAAATTGTCTAATATTGAATGGAGCATCATTGGACTTTAGTTAGAAAAAAACTGAAGCAACAATTGATTGAAAAAGTGGCAACATACTGTACTACAAAGGCACAAACATTGAAATTACAAATGCAATAGGATTCATTATAAATCAAAAGTGAAAGAACAACATAGCAATATAAAAATTGCATAAGACTTATGGCAGAGACTATAAATAGTCAAAATAAGAGTCATAGATCATATGACCCTATCTCTTAAGCTTGTAAGTTATAAAACAATGAGGATTGCCAATTCCTCTACAAGCTTTGTGTTGATATTTTTAGATCTAGTGTCTGAACCTACCCTGACACCTCTCTGAGGAGTGCCAAATCATGAAACCATGGTCAGGAGTTTGGGGAGGGGTTCCAGACAGAGATATTTTAAGTGCTGGCTCTGGCTAAGCATTTAACACAAAGCTTGTAGAGGAATTGGCAATCCTCATTGTTTTATAACTTACAAGCTTAAGAGATAGGGTCATGTGATCTATGACTCTTATTTTGACTATTTATAGTCTCTGCCATAAGTATTATGCAATTTTAATATTGCTAAGACAACTACTATATGGTATGGCTGACGATCTATCAGCCCCATATAGCTATTTGAGATGGATAGCTGGGTTTGAAGACATGTAGATGTCTGAAAATTTCAGATTTTCCACTCAATAGATAACTTTTAGTTAAATGCTGGCTTTGGGTTGGTATTTTTAGATCTAGTGTCTGGACATACCCTGACACCTCTCTGAGGAGTGACAAAGCACAAAACCATGGTCAGGGGTTTGGGAAGGGGTTCCTGACAGAGATATTTTAAGTGCTGGCTCTGGCTAAGCATTTAACACAAAGCTTGTAGAGGAATTGGAAATCCTCATTGTTTTATAACTTACAAGCTTAAGAAATAGGGTCATGTGATCTATGACTCTTTATTTTGACTATAAACTCGTGGAGTTTGCAGAAAAAAAAACCTTTATGTTATGATTATTTTTTTGAAAAAACTATTAAATGAAAATGAACATGGTAGTGTCCAAGTGAAGTCTTAGCAAAATTGAATTATATTTTGACTAACAGAAAATATGTATTTCAAGATTGTAATGGTCTTAATGAATTCAATACAGGAAATGATCATCAATTAGTGAGCTGTAACATATATGTTAATGCAAAATTAGAGAGTCAAAAATTATTAAGAATAATATTCACAATTGAGAATCTAATCTTCAGGAACTTTCCAATGAATTTAAATTAGAACTTTTAAATCATTATCAAATATTAACAGATTATGAACATGATTCAGATTTAAACAATATCAATAGAAAGGTAACTAATACAAAATAACATAATTGACCAGTAAAATTTCTGTTGAGACAATAAAATTTATAAAGAAAAAAACCAATATGAAAAGTTATAAAACTGATGCTTTAAGAAGGATCAAATATCTCGAATTTTGGGAAATAGTATAAAAAAAGTTGGTAGTGATATAAGAAAGTATAATTGTGAACTAGGAAGGAAAGTTACTGAAGAGTATAAAAGTCTCAAGAGTGTAAAACAACAGTTGGTATGGATAGGAAACTTATTTTTGCATTAAGAAAAAAAGATGGAACTGTTACTAAAAAGAGAAAAGACATAATGAAATGTGTAAAAGAATTTTTTTTTTCTAAATAAATTCTATCAAGAAATGTATAGCAATAAAGAAAAGGAAAACTATCTCTTACAATTACTATATTTTCTGAATAATGAAGAAGTGAGGCATGCAATTAAAATGATGGAATTATAATCAATATTTAAAAAAAGCAGGTGAAGAAATATAAATTTTTTTGCCAAAGTTATATACTAAATGATAAAGATCTACCACATTATTGGAAGAATGCAGTATTAATATAGTTATTTAAAAAAGGTAATAAAGAAGATATTAGTAATAATAGACCTATCAGTCTTTTTATCAGTTGTATACAAAACAATAACCAAAATAATTACAACTTGACTATAGCAAACTTTGGATTTTAGCCAACCAAAAGAACAAGCTGAATTTAAACATTATTTTAGTACACTGGATTATATCCAAGTAATGAGATAAATTATAGAATGGACCAATGAATATCAATTATCATTATGCTTTGGATTTGACAATTGTATAAGCATTTCCTCAGTGATTAGAGCATTTGATCATCAAGATAGAGATCCAGCATATTGTTATATTTCAAAGACTATTTACAGCAACTTCAGCATCAACAATTAGAGTACATAATAATATTAAAAAGATTCATTTTGAGAAACATACTACAGGGTGATTCAATATCTTCAAAGCATTTCAAAATAGTTTTGCAAGAAATATTTTGTGGATTAAAATGATAAGCTAAGAGAGTAAAGGTAAATGGAGATTATTTATCTAGATTTTGCAGATAATGTAGCTGTTTTTGCAAATAAAACTTTAGAGCTTCAGGACATGTTAGGAAATAGGATTAAAGTAATGTTCAATGTTTTTTTCAAAAGATGAAAATAAAAACTGATAATGATGAGTTACAAAAAGTTAACAACTACAAATACTTTGGTCAGATTATTATTATAGATGAAAACATGGTGAATGAAATTAATCATAAAATTAAACTTGTTTGGAGTGCTTTGGGTAAAAATAACTTGAAGGAAAATATGCTTATGTATTTGAAAAGGGGTTTTAATAAATGTGCTTTAGCAGTTGTTACATATGGATCTGAGACTTAGACACTTAACAGAAGAACAATACAGAGACTTCAGACCACTCAAAAAGTATGAAGAAGTGCATGTTAGGAGTAACAAAGAGAGATTGAAAATAAAATGCATGGATTAAAGAACAAACAGACATTACTGACATCATTGAAAGAATTAAGAGACTGAAGTGGAATTGACTGGACATATTATTAGAAGAAATGATAATAGATGGATAGCTGAAATCCTAAACTGGATTCCAAGTGATTGTAAAAGACTTAGATAGAAGCCACTTGTGAGATAAATGGATGACAAGAAAGTATGCTGTTGTGATGTGAAATGGATTAAACTTGGAGAAACTTTTATCCTGTAGTAGATCGATAATGGTTGAAAATGATGATGATGATTATAATTTAATAACTATCACATTCTTAATGTTTTTACATCATTATTATTGTTGAATAAATATTGTTATACACACATTTGTTGTGCATAGTGTATTTATTTCATTGCTTCCTGACTAGTACTTGAAAATTCTCAGAATATAGCAATTATAAAAATACTAGTTTTAGAATTTTATCGAAAAAGAAGTTTGTAGTCTATATTGTAATGGTGAGAACTCCTATGCCTTGTTAACATGTTGCAAAATTCCACCACCATGTTCGAAGAGCAGTACAACAGGTGGGTTCAGGGCCTGCGATACTGTATTCGAACATAGTCATTTCATTTACAACAAAGCCCACATGACAACATGTCTACCATAACAATAGCAATATCTCTCTAGGCTCAGTGGTCAGGGAGATCAAAAAACTCTAAATTATTATTATTAAGGTTAAGGGCCACTGCTATATACTTAATAAGAGTTGATAATGAAATGAGACATTATATTATTTCTATAAAATCAAGCAGACATGCAACACAGAAATAGATATATGCAAATTATTTATTAAACAATTAATTAATTGATACGTAATTTAATTCTACCCAGGTATCATTCAATCACATCTCATACCTCATGTTTAAGTTGTGAAGGTCATGAGTTACAATACGGAGTCCTAATGAGGAGTGCACTTGCCAACTTAGCAATCACTATTTCTTTGATAATTTATAAACACTAACAATTTATTAATAGAGTAATAGATGTGGAGGAGTGGAAATAGACCAAGCATATATATTTATACTAATCATTAAAGTGATCTGCGATAGTTTGGATGCTGCTGAGCTATGAAGAGATTCGGCTTTTATAAGAAGATGACCACTGAGAAATGTAGAGATGAGAGGGATGGTCAAACATCAGGTCGGTGCCCTTTAGGAGTTGTCACAAGTGTAGCATCGGTATGAGGTCATAGCCTTTCCATCCCCAACTGCTTGATGAGGTTAGTTACCATTGGGGTCATTTCTTTATGACCTTTTGATTATGGGAACTAAAACATTAAGGAATCTCTATTTTGTTTCTGCAGTTTTTAAGTTTAAGGCATCGAGAAACCAATGCAATTCACACATACAATGCAAATATATTTATCTACTCTATGCTTTTGTTAAAATGTTCAATTTATTTCCAATCCCCACATTTAGTAAGTAAATGATTAACTGTTAACTCCCCCCCCTTCCTCTTTCATATAACAATACTACTGTAGGTTTAAGACTTAACGCAATAACTTATAATATTATTTAAAATAAAATGATCGCCAAGTGTCCAATACACTATACTAATAATCATAGGATCTTGCTATCATAATACATGTTGAATTGATATTATAATTCCTGAGCTGAGTGTTTATTTAAAAGATACGGGTTTTTATTTAAATTTAAAGTGGCTCAAAAGAGGGGCAACTCTTCTGCGAATTAATGGGAAGAAAACATCAGCTCAAAAATCATGTGGGCATGAAATATAATATTTAACTAATACAAATAAATTTTAGATATCCAAGTAGAAGAATAAGAAATAGATTGTTTTACGAGATTAATTAAAGTATAAGATTATTTTACAGATAATTACAGATCTACATTAGAGTTTAGTTAGAGTTGCACTACATTAGGAATTTGAAAGATGAAATTTAGAAGGTACATTAAAAAATATATAATTAACTTTAGAGTTCAAAAACAGTCTTTAATCTTGGGTAGCATTTTACCTTTGATTAATCGAAGTGTGCACACTCGATTGGAGAGTCCGAGTTTCCTGGTTTAACAGCAGTCACATTTTAGGAAAATATTTATATATAGGCAGCAGTATCAGTTTAGGTTTATCTTATTTTATGGGAAGCTCCATATTCCATAGCCACAGTCCGAAGAAGTGCAGTGGTTGCCTACTCCTTGCACATTGTTAGATTTAAATTTGGATCGGGATAAAAAACAAGCAACAGCAATAGCATATTTTGAATTTTAATAGTTACGAATCACCACTTATATTCATCACAAGAATTATTATATGCCTATAAGCAATAAGTCTGTTGCTTTTATTCCTTTTTTCTTTATCTTTTGGATCCATTGAACAACTGTGTCACCCATCCAAGCGGTCTCTCTGGTCTGTGCTATATATCCCTTTAGGTCTCAGATGCATTAGTGGTACAGGTTGAAATTTCAATCTGACCACTTTTTAAAATTTACCTTTTTACATGATGTAATTGTGACAAACCCTTTTTTTTAATATAATTGTAAGTTTAAAAATATTTTTTAGCTCTGTCATCTTTTCCTCCTCCTGCTATGATTTGCACTCTAATTAGCAGGGAAATTTCTACTTTTTTAAACATCTTTACATTTAATTAAGAGATTTTTTTAGACTTCATAATTTAAGTACTACCTGAATTTGACCTAAATAATAACAAATATGTTTACATTTAAAATATAATTATTAGTTTTTTTTATAAATTAAAATATTACCTAAATGATCACAATAAGATTAATATGATTATTTAATTTTACACAAAATTATGCACAGCAATTTAATAATACTCTGCAGGGCATTATTTTTAATATATAAATCTATATTGGAGTGTGTGTGCATATATGACATTTGAAATAATTGTACATATATTGCATATTATTACGCACCAAATCCAATATTCAAGGTCAGAATCCATGTAAACTTATAATAATGGGTGAGAGGTAGAATGATGACAGAACTAACGTGAAACTAAGATTTGGATTCAAATCTTACAGTTTCAATATAAACAAACAAAAAAATTATTTCTGATGAATGCTATCAAGAAATAACACAAAATTATATTAAATGGTTTGATAAGACAATTGGAATAGCTGAATTTAAACAAATAATCTGTTGTTTTTATATCTGTATTTAATAAATATATGTATTTTATATAAATACATATTTTTTGTAGAATTGGAATTGTAATAGCTTTAGCAAAAAGGGGAATCATTCTATTAGTTATTTTTAAGTGTCATTATTTGCTTTTTTTGCAGCTGTTGTTTTATTTACAAAAGACAAGTTCAACATCAAAGTCAAATATGTACAAAAATTAACACAACAAAGACAGATAAAGGCTAACCTTTCCACAATTCTATGATCAGGCAGCAAATGTTAAGATCATGGAATTGTGGGAAAGTTAGCCTTTCAAAGTGTTATTTGATAAAGACTACAAAGATAGGTGAAAGCACTCCTAAGTGGATATAATTTTTAAAGATATACTTCACATATATCTAATTACTGTATTTATAAATATTCAGTTATAAGATTAGGTATATTGATTTGAAGAAATACAGGCATCAAATTATAATATTATTATATATATATATTGTAATGGGCTGGGGGATTTCACAGGAGATAAGGGAAGCACATCTTACTATGGTCAGACTTTGGGTCTTTGGATAGGATGCAAGTGATTACACAATGAAATACATAATCTGTGATTGCATCTATTTTCAATAGACTCGCTTTATCTATTTTTATTAACCTAGATACAATTTGGGTCAGTACATCCAATTCTTACCCCTTTCTACCCACATTATACCACAGTATTCGAACTCAGGGAGTAATTACTTGGACTCTCTTATCATGGAAGGATATCACACTAATAGCAGTTATTGCACCTCTATATAGATGATAATTAATTACCAAAAATCCTATAAGCATATCCAAATACCATAAGATATATAAAAAAATATGTATGTGCAGTATAAGTATATGTGTATTAAAGTTATAATAACTGACCTAAATATGTATATGTACTTCCTCTATAAAAATAATAATAATATTGATAGGTGTAAAACTAAATAAGATAATAATGTTTATGATGGGTATGTGAATAATGAAGAGCTATAAAGCTGATGGTGGATATGGAAATGATGAGCTAGAAAGCTGATGGTGGATATGAAAATAATGATGAGCTAAAGACCAAATTAAAATAATGAATTATATTAACATTTATTGATTGACAAAAGTATAAAATATGAATAATAATTCCATCTGACACATGTAATTTGTTATGTCAAGGATGAATTTCTACCATATTGATATCTAATAATGATATTAATAAAAGTCCTTACCCTCAACCCAATTGTAGAAATTCCTGCACTTGACCAATTATTTAGAATGACGAATATGTAAATATTATTATATATATTCGATCACGATTCTATCTGGCTAATTTAAAATATAAATACAAACATAAAAATAAATCTTTGTTGTCCAGATAGAATCAATGGTTATAAATCATTTATACAAAAGCAATATAAAAGTATGCTTAATTACTAATAAATAAATTAATATGAACTCTATCATTATCTAGTTTATTGCTTAATGTGAGATAATAATAAACTCTCTTACCTCTCATTTCACTTTATACTGTCAAAAATCAGTCGGATGGGGAGGTCAAAACTAGTATAATTTTTTATTTTATACAAATGAAGATGATAAAATAATAGTTAAATCTAATATTTTCCCCCTCCTTACTCTCATAATGAATTTTCCCAAAATTAGAACACAGTGGCTTCCAATTGTAGAAAATGAAAATATACAGAAAATTTACAATAGAAAAAAAAACAATAATAATGATAATAATGATGATGATAATAATAATAATAATAATAATAATAATAATAATAATAATAATAATAATAATAATAATAATAATAATAAGAAGAAGAAGAAGAAGAAGAAGAAGAAGAAGAAGAAGAAGAAGAAGAAGAAGAAGAAGAAGAAGAAGAAGAAGAAGAAGAAGAAGAAGAAGAAGAAGAAGAAGAAGAAGAAGAAGAAGAAGAAGAAGAAGAAGAAGAAGAAGAAGAAGAAGAAGAAGAAGAAGAAGAAGAAGAAGAAGAAGAAGAAGAAGAAGAAGAAGAAGAAAGAAGAAGAAGAAGAAGAAGAAGAAGAAGAAGAAGAAGAAGAAGAAGAAGAAGAAGAAGAAGAAGAAGAAGAAGAAGAAGAAGAAGAAGAAGAAGAAGAAGAAGAAGAAGAAGAAGAAGAAGAAGAAGAAGAAGAAGAAGAAGAAGAAGAAGAAGAAGAAGAAGAAGAAGAAGAAGAAGAAGAAGAAGAAGAAGAAGAAGAAGAAGAAGAAGAAGAAGAAGAAGAAGAAGAAGAAGAAGAAGAAGAAGAAGAAGAAGAAGAAGAAGAAGAAGAAGAAGAAGAAGAAGAAGAAGAAGAAGAAGAAGAAGAAGAAGAAGAAGAAGAAGAAGAAGAAGAAGAAGAAGAAGAAGAAGAAGAAGAAGAAGAAGAAGAAGAAGAAGAAGAAGAAAAAAAAGAAAAGAAGAAGATAAAAAATCACAAATTTTTATCCCAATATATTAATTAAAGTTTGATGAGTGCTGGAAACTATTTATTTGCCAAATAAGTTCCTATGAATGAACATGAAATACTGCTCCCGCGAAGAGTGGAAATTTCTTGTCTGGATCAAAAGGCAGTGATCTTCTCCAATTGCTCTCTCTTGGATTTTGTTAGGCATTTTATTCAAAGCAGATGTTCTTCAGGTTTCTTCTAAATGGGTAGGTTAAATCATTAAGCTTTCATGGCTTTATTGATGATGTAGTATTCCCTATGGCATAAACTGTTTAGCAAGCAACCATGGTATAAAGATAATATTATATATCTATTGACTTATTTACTTTTCAAGTCTTTAGTGGTGATATTTCTTTATAACAAAACAGTTAATTATTGTATATTATTGTTATTACATGAATACAACTAAAGTTGCTTAATTAGCAAATAATTGAATCTTCTCTTTTAAATTATTTCTTCCAATTCATATGGTTGCTTTAAAAGTTCATCTTTTGATAATTCTGGATACTATTTAAAAATTATATATTTAAATTTGAACATATATATCCATCATTGTATTCGAATTTCTTTTTAAGCAGAAAAAAAAGGTTTATCTTCAAATGCAAAATACAATATAACAATTAATAACAATTTTAGATCACATGTAGTTTTTTAAAATATATCAACCTTGTCATTTTCCATTGTTGAGCAGACATAATATATATAATAGGGATTAAAACAATAATTTGTGAACATTTTAAATTTTGTTTCTACAACTGGTTGTTATGTGATTAGATTTAAATTTAGTCATTGTTTTGTGAAGTTCATGTGCAAGTTTTTGGTATAGTTCTCCCCAGTTAGTGACACCTAACATATGTTTTATTCCAGTGTTAGTATACCTATCTGTTTTTCCTAGTGGTTTTATGGTTATTATTTCTTTAAAAATAAAAAAAATATTTATGTAAATGTATAGTTTGGAAAAGAAAAATGTTAATATGATAAATTGCTTGGCAATTTATTGATTAAACAAATATGTTTATGTGGCTCCAATTGGCCAAGTGTTCTAAATAATTGGATGGTGTGTCAGGTTGTAACTCATCATTACAACCCCCCTCTGCTTACAGGGTTCAAATTCTGACTTGTGGATAGAATTTTAACACTTACATATAAGTACATGTTTGTTTAATGCTGGATCAAGTTGGGTTTCAATGGAGGGTTTTAAAAATTTACTCCAATGTTGCTTAATTTTATCAGCTAGTCTCTCACATTATTTTACATGTTCTTTTTATGGCTAAGTCATATCATTTAAAGTGTGATTTGGACTTAGGGTTTTTTGTGGATATGTGGACAAACAATTAACTGGTAATGTGTCTATTTAGACAGCACATAAATTTATTTATTAGCCTTCATCCTGCTCTTTTTGAGTCTTACTGGATTTTTCGAAGGTCTAACTAAATTTTTGAGTCTTACTGGATTTTTCGAAGGTCTACTCTTCTATCTTGGTTAATGTCAAGACATCCCAATGCTTTTAAAGCATTAACCTGGGTGTACCCTTATCAAAAAAATAAAAAAATTAATAATTTAATATCCCTAGTTGTGCACACATTTTTTTGCATAAATCAACCTAAATATATATATACTTTTTGATATTTACTTTATCTCTTACTATGCTTTAATTGACATTCCTAGTTGTTATTCTAGCTGGGTTGTGCATTCTAAAAAGCAACTGTATGATCACATGGAGAGTCCAAAATATGGTTTTAAGATATGGATGTTATATGTTCCTCATACTCTCCTCCAATATCAATCCAATACGCATTGTGACCAGACTGTTTTACTATTATAAATGGTCCCTCATATTGATTGAAAAACTTATGGTACATGTTATCTTGGGGTTTGCTTACATGTGGGATTTTTTATCAAGACTTTGTCCCCTACTTTAAAATTTGTAATACACTTTTCATTTTTTATCTTTGTTTCTTTGGTTAGCCATTTTCTTGAGCATTTCATATGCTTGTAAACTTTCCCCTTCTATATTTATTTCTGTGGGATAAACTGGTACAGGTATGAATTGGTACACTCATTGATTGTCTCACATATGTATACTTTCTTTTTTTAAAAAAAATATTGGGGTCCATTGCACTCTGGTGCTACTAAGTTAGCTTATACCATATGTTTGGTTTTGCTGACCATAAATAATGATTTAGTGTTAAAAAAATTGTAGGTGCATCTATTCATGCCCTAACTGTTTTTGAACATTCTTGAGAACAATTTTATATATTTTTAAAAATAATATATAAAAAGGTATCTAGATTAGCATTAGTTTTTTAGTATTAAGTTTTTGGCATAGAGTATATTATCTTAAAATAAGAATTTAGGTTTCATTACTTTTGGGTTGACCCGTGTACAAGTTCCAAGTTGCAATCTTTGAGGTCCATCTCTTTATTGGCTTTTTAAGCACTAGCATACCTATGCCTAATGAATGTGAAGGGACCTTCATATGTATTGTATAGTTTATGAAACCAGCAATCTCTTTGTTTAGTGGTTCCTGATATGGCATTCTCTACCATGTTCCACTTGTTTTGCTTATCTGGGTCATCATGTTGATAGTAGAGAGCATTTAAATGCCACAGCAAACATCTAAAATGGTCATATCCTTCCTAAAGTAGTGTGGTGATTGTGGTGACTTATTGTGGTAACAGTCTTTTGTGTTAATAATGTTATATTTTGGTGACTGTTATATAGTTCATCAGTATCTTGTCTGGAGAATGCTTTAATTTTGTTTTGATGAAAAATATGAGTAATGTATACAATTTATTTTCCATCTCATATTCTTTCATGTATTCTGCCATGACACCTTTAGAATATGAGATTGTCTCAATCATTGTGAATTTGTCAAGGTAGTTATCCTTGAAGACTTGAGAGCTTAGTTTTATTTGAGATGTGGCAGTAACATCTAACTGTTTTTGTCTCAACTTCTGAGATTCATGATCTATCTCATACTTTATACTATCTAGGGATAGTTTTGTTGAGTGGTCTGAGTTTTTTATTTAATTTTGTGGATATAGATGCCTTTTTTGTCAATATCAATATTGTGTTCATAGAGCTAATTAGCTGGGTATGTACTTGTGTAGTTGATATCGGAATATCTTTGTTGGTTTTGAGAGGATCATCTCTTATCTCAGGTATTATCTGTTGTGAGAAAATGGATTCTGGTTTGTGATCATTTATTCCACTGAGATTTTTACCAACAATCTCCAGATCATTCCCTACTTTATTTTCTAATTTTTGACTGAAGTCTTGTACCTGGTTTCTGTTTGTTGCATACCCATAGTTTTGAAGTCTTGAAGACTCTCTGCTTTATTCATTTCCACTGTTCTTTCTGGGTGTAACAGATTTTGATCAATCATTTCAAAAATATTGTGCTGCTTCTTTGTGTCATTACTCTGTTGTGTGATAGGGTAGTGGTTATGACAGTTTTCTTCTGTGATAATCATCTAATAGTGATTTGCTCTGGATATCACCATTACATTCAGGGTAAGTTTTGGGTTCTTGGTGTTGGCTGTTTACACTAGTCTGTGTTATATCATAATTTTTGCTTGTTTTAGTGGAGTTTATTTGTGGAGTTGGTATTGGGATAATTGAGTTAATTTGATCTGTATTTGGTATTGTCTCCTCCAAAGTAAGGTTAATAGGATACTCTTCTATTTCATCATTGGGGATCTGAGATATCCAATCAGTAAAAAATTCAGGGTCAAGTGAAGTTTCAGCATTAAAAGCTTGTCTATTACCTTGCATGGATTTAAAAATAAAACTAGGCAAAGCTATTTGTAAGATAATAACTTGCTGCAGTTCATTTGAATTGTGGATAATCATCTCATCTTCTTTTTACATATAAAAGACCAATTTCCAATGAGTGAACATGTTGAACCAGATGATGATAGAATAGATTGATTAAGAGTATGAGGTTTAACTTGACTATGCACACTCTGCAGTCCTACTAAACATTGTTCATGACGTCCTTTGTCATTTGAATCATCTTCAGTGTTACCAGTAGAATATATAGTGGTAATTTTTCCATCCATAATAAAGCGGAAGAAACCCATACTAAAGTATAGTAGCTCTAAAATTATAGCATTATTCCAAATGTACAGATAATATTGAGTGTGAACAATGTACCAGTTATGCCAATGATAAGATTTACCAGGTAAAATTTCTTTTAAGCTACTGCTATAACAGTTTATTTTTACCATTTCTTCCCTTAATCTACTGCTATTACTATCTATCTTTTCTAATCTACTGCTATAACTATTATTTCTTCCCTTAATCTACTGCTATTACTATCTATCTTTTCTAATCTACTGCTATAACTATCTATCTTTGCTTCTAATTTATTTAATGTTTGGAGCATTGGCTTCATCATAGCTGTCTTACCTGCTGTAATCTGCATTATATCAGCTTGATGTGGTTGTCCATTTTCATTAATAGGAGTCACTTGAGTTTGATAAACTAATGTGCTCTCTTCCTGCACCTGTGAGAAATGTTCAGTTTCGATTATAGACCCCCAAATGCTTGACTATACAAATATTTTTTCTCAACAACAGTAGTTGTCTCTTCCATTTTACTATCACTACTACTCTCTGTTTTTGGTAAATGCTTAAGATCCATATTCATTAAATACTTTTTACTTCTAGTTAACATTAAAATTTTATTTAGAAAGTTAAAATATATTGTTTGGTTTTATAAATATAAGTGAACTTAAGATGGCAGAATACACCGAAGCTGGCTATAGCAAAAAATTATAATCTTTAATTTTATATAGGCATTTTTTAAAATTTTGTAGTTTTTATTCTAGTGAATATTTTTAATATATATATATATATATTGTACCGGGTTCGAATATGGGATGATCAAAACACTGGTCAGTTAGGCAGAGAAGAACATACTTGGAGAGTATGTATGCCCAAATGATAGCTATAAAATATATAACTAGCATTACATTTCCAGGACATAGCTTCTTCTCGGCTGTTGAGTTCAACACCATGTTCAAAGCACTTTTTTTGTTTGTGTATAAACACGGGTGCCAGTTACTTATCCAAGAATGAATAAATAATGCACTTTGAGCAATGGCCACTAACTCAATGCCTAAATATCCATAACTAGCTTAGTTATTTGTAATCACTAATAGATTATACATAATTAGTGATGAAAAGAATTGATAAAGATTTGTAAAAGAATTGATAAAAAGAATTGACCGAAAAATAGAGTTTAAATTTTAAGACAATTTATTAACTAATATTAATTTACTAAATTTAAACATCTTTATAATTTTTTTAACTAATATAACACATGCACATTTTAAATTAACACACTATAATATATATCTTATGAAAAGCATAAATAATGTTTGACATTTATAAAATCATATAGCATTCACAAACACGCACATCAATAGTTCATTTTATGCATGATTATAGAGTTCAAATTACTTGTCTCTGGATGCTTTAAGAATTTTAATGCAATGGCTATTATGGTATAAATGAAAATAAGCAAATGTTTTACCTAGGATTTTGAACATAGATTTAGAACTTTGTGTTCTTCTTGTTTGCTGCTTCTTCCAGCCAGCTGGGATGTTTCCTTGATGAGTTTCCTTATTATTCATGATTATTACTATTGGAGACAATTAGATACTGATGGAGATTTTCTAAGATGTTACGCTGACATTATTTCATGGGCAGATATTGCTGATCTTATTTGACTAAGGCTGGAGAAAGACATGTGTTCCTAAAAGCTGCTCAGCACTGCATTTTGTTTCTGTATACAATTAACTTAACTGATTGTCCTCTCTTGACTTAACTGACTCAATTGATTTCTGAACTGAACTGATTATTTGATAAAATTTTACTATTTATACCTGCAAAGTGTTTTTCTTTTTGATATCCTCCGGCAATATCTGTTGTCAAAATTCCATTGATAATCCTTTGACAACGTGTTTTGGAAGATTGTTTAGTTGGTAATAACCATGCATACATGTTGTTTTATATTTTAATTAATAGCCATTGCCGTGTTTTTTAATGATAATCTTCTTTTATTTCATTTTAATATTTATTATGCATACATTTTTTATTTATTTACAATCGCACATATATACGCACATATATAACTAGTTTTAAGATTACTTTTTTTTAATTCGAATAAAAAGAGATTTGTATTTTTAAAACTTTAAATTATATTTTGACTAATAATAATAAACTCTACTTCCTTTTATAAAACTTTTAGTTTATCTTTCTAACCAAAACTCCACCTCCCTTCCCCCTTTTAATCAATTATTTTTTAACTTTTATTTCAAATTCTTTTACGAAAAATTCTTTTAATAATTTTTTTAGATAAATTATCATGTGCCAATTTCAATATTGGTACATTACACCATCCTCGTTTAAGAGTAAAATGCACCTATTTTTGACCATTTTATCTCTGACAACTTTAATTCTTAATTTATTATTTTCTAAGTTTGCCTTTTAATATCTTTTACTTTCCATACTAAGGGCAATCTCAATTGGGCTTTACTCCTTTCTATGATGGCAACATTGATTACAATGTTCTGAGTCCTGGATAATGACCACAAGGACAAACTAATTTTGTGGCACAGGGATCTTTTAGAAATGAGGAAGATGCACATTCCCTGTCTTATACCAACTTATACTATGAAAAACAAAGCTTCAGCTGCCGGTTCTCTTGATCGGGCTTTGACTAAGAAAAGGTCGCTGTGAATGGCAGGAATTTTCAACTGTCCATTTTTGACTTATGCTTTGGAAAATGATTGCCGATTCTCTTGATCGGACTTTGACTAAGAAAAGGTCACTGTGAATGGCAGGAATTTTCAACTGTTCATTTCCGACTTACGCTTTGGAAAATGAGGTATGAGATATGGGGATTCTCTCCTGAAAAAGATACTTACGACTTACTCTGATTGTCACCAGTGCACATTTTAAAAGAGGAATAATCCCAGCCAATCCGTTATGGGTACTAAAATTTATCCAGTCAACAGCTTTAAACTTATCCTTATCTAAACTTATTTTTAAACTACCTTCTACCCTTAATTTTGAACCCTGATACTTTCCTAATACAACTTAGATTGACTTTCATTTATATTTATGAACATTACAATATCATTTTTTAAATCATATGACCAATATCTATTTTAATCTTACAATATTATTCTTAAGTTAGCATGAACATATTTATTTAATCTTACAATACTATTCTAAACCATCACAGACATTAGTTTACATATTTATTTATATTACAATATTACTTTAACCCATTACTGTAACTTATGTATTAACGTGCATATATTCAGAAAACTATTTTATTTTACTGCTCTTTATTATTATACAAAGATTTTATTGGACTTAATTACTTTAAACCATTTATTTACTTCCTTTTATTAACTTACGTATATTCAAAACTATTTTATTTTAATGTGTGTGTACTCAGAAAAAAACTTTTACTTTATTGTGATTCATTATTATACAAATATTTATTTGACTAACTTAATTTTATTCTAGAAATTCTGTTATCTTTTCATTTATTTAAACCTACAACTTTACTTTTACATCATTAATTTGACCCATTTATTTAACTTGATTTTATTGATTTTTTATTTATTTGAACTGTTTATTTACGAGCATTTCTTTAATTAATATGTGCATGGAAAAAAACAAAATCTTTTATCTTACGAAGCCTCCATTATTATTATTTGACAAAACAATCCATCATTTTAAATAGCGAAATTCTAATTCAGGCTTTTCACCTATGTCAAAATAATTATATTAAACTCACAGTCCATTTCAGGTCCTTATTATTTCCATTTACTTTAATATTCTGACCCTTAACTAACTTTTAAACTTTGTCAGGCAGTTCCTTCTTTCTTTCTACTAACTCACTAATATAAACTAATTTTCCTCTCTTATCTAAGACACTTTTATAATTTATTACTTTATCTCTTTCTCTTTCCATTCTATTTTCAACCTTGTAAATAAGAAAACCTTTAAGCTTCACAGGCCTCCATATTTTTCCTAACCGTGAATATTTTTTCCTATGCTTTCTTTTTATTTTAAATCTATGTTTAAAACAAACATGAACTTTTACTTTAACCTTGTTAAATTTTTGTAAAAACTTTTCAACGCTATCTTCTACCTTGAACTTATGTCTCTCTTCTATTTCTTGATCTATATTTTCCTCTGTCTTAGCACTATTCTGTTCTGTTTTAATTTCTATTTCAGTCTTCTCTGTTTGAACGCTATCTAGTTCTAATTCAATTTTTACATCTTTTATCATATCAACTTCCTGACTTTCTTTAATTAAATCTAACTCTATAACTTCTTGGTTCTTCTCTACCTTTCCTGCAATTCCATGTCTCCTTTCTCTTAGTTCTGCAATGAATTCTTGCTGATCTTGCATTATTTCTTTCATCATATTCATCATGTCTATCATCATTTTCTTCATAATCTGCATCTCAGATATTTCTCCTTTTTTTTTCCTTCCATTTTTGAACAATATATATATATATTTGACTAAATTTAAATATGAACCATTTATTTATTTCTTTTTTTACTAAGATGGTAACATATGCTGATTCTATATATATTTGACTAAATTTAAATATGAACCATTTATTTATTTCTTTTTTTACTAAGATGGTAATATATGCTGATTCCCCCCCCCCTTTTGTCCATTTTTTTCTACCTGTTCCTAATGCTTTAGCTCCACCCAAATATCAACTGTCTGATTTAAAAGAATGATTTATCTTAACCAATGTAAATAGCACAAATCTCTTTTCATTTAAAGAAAAAAAAGATTTCGGTCAATTCTTTTTTTTATTTTTAAATTAATACCACTTTAAATATGTAATTTAGCTTTTCTTTAAGGTTTTTATTTTTAAACAAAAACAAAGTATTTAATTAACTGTCATTTATGACAGTTCGGCCCCAAACGTTGGGAGACATTTGTACCAGATCGAATATGGGACGATCGAAACACTGGTCTCTTAGGCAGAGAAGAACATACTCAGAGAGTATTATGCCCAAATGATAGCTATAATATATATAACTAGCGTTACATTTCCAGGACATAGCTTCTTCTCGGCTGTTGAGTTTAACACCATGTTCAAAGCACTTTTTTTTGTTTGTGTATAAACACGGGCACCAGTTAATTATCCAAGAATGAATAAATAATGCACTTTGAGCAATGGCCACTAACTCAATGCCTAAATATCCATGACTAGCTCAGTTGTTTGTAATCACTAATAGATTATACATAATTAGTGGTGAAAAGAATTGATAAAGATTTGTAAAAGAATTGATAAAAAGAATTGACCGACAAATAGAGTTTAAATTTTAAGACAATTTATTAACTAACATTAATTTACTAAATTTAAACATCTTTATAATTTTTTTAACTAATATAACACATGCACATTTTAAATTAACACACTATAATATATATATATATATATATATATATATATATAATATATATATATATATATATATATATCTTATGAAAAGCATAAATAATTTTTGACATTTATAAAATCATATAGCATTCACAAACACGCACATCAATAGTCCATTTTATGCATGATTATAGAGTTCAAATTACTTGTCTCTAGAGGCTTTAAGAATTTTAATGCAATGGCTATTATGGTATAAACAAAAATAAGCAAATGTTTTACCTAGGATTTTGAACATAGATTTAGAACTTTGTTTTCTTTTTGTTTGCTGCTTCTTCCAGCCGGCTGGGATGTTTCCTTGATGAGTTTTCTTATTATTCATGATTATTACTATTGGAGACAATTACATACTGATGGAGATTTTCTAAGATGTTACGCTGACATTATTTCACGGGCAGATATTGCTGATCTTATTTTACTAAGGCTGGAGAAAGACGTGTGTTCCCAAAAGCTGCTCAGCACTGCATTTTGTTTCTGGACACAATTAACTCAACTGATTGTCCTCTCTTGACTTAACTGACTCAATTGATTTTTGAACTGAACTGATTATCTGATAAAATTTTACTATTTATATCTGCGAAGTGTTTTTCTTTTCGATATCCTCCGGCAATATCTGTTGTTGAAATTCCATTGATAATCCTTTGACGTGTTTTGGAAGATTGTTTAGTTGGTAATAGCCATACATGTGTGTTGTTTTATATTTTAATTAATAGCCATTGCCATGTTTTTTAATAATAATCTTCTTTTATTTCATTTTAATATTTATTACGCATACATTTTTTATTTATTTACAATTGCATATATATATGCACATATATAACTAGTTTTAAGATTACTTTTTCTTTAATTCGAATGAAAAGAGATTTGTATTTTTAAAACTTTAAATTATATTTTGACTAATAATAATAAACTCTACTTCCTTTTATAAAACTTTTAGTTTATCTTTCTAACCAAAACTCCCCCTCCTCCCCTTTTAATCAATTATTTTCCAACTTTTATTTCAAACTCTTTTACGAAAAATTATTTTAATAATTTTTTTAAATAAATTATCATGTGCCAATTTCAATATTGTACAATATATATATACACCATCCTTTGCCATTTGCATTTAGTTTAGATTCCCTTTATGTATATAATTTTTATATCCCATTTTAAAACCTGATCTTTTATTTTTTCCGACTCATCTGTTTTAACTACGGTTTAGTCAATGATTATTTATTTAATTATTACTCTCAGCTCATTTCATTATTTATATCCCTCAAATTGCACTTACCATTCTACCTATAATTTTCATTTAATATAATTATTTATAGTAAAAAAAATTATATACACTTATCAAAGCTGCAGTTATATGAATCAATTATGTGATGGATGTGTAAGTTTATTATATACACCTTTACCCTGCTTAGTGATTGTCTACTTAGCAATATTTTGCAATAGCAGTCATCATAAATTTGTACCCACTACTTCGATGTACAATCGATTATTCACCATAACAATCGAGAAAAATTTTTAAAAAAATTTTCTTTGGGCAGCCATCTTGAATTTTGCATCACTGATGATGTCAGAGAAAGCTATATTAAATTCATTTTACCCAAAGGCAAAAGTATATTTTATTGTAATATGTATACAGGTAATGACTTTGCTGTAATTGTATACACATACAATATTTTATTCATAAAACACTTAAAATATCTATAATTACTGAATCTATAATACTGTCATATATGTTCATCCACTTTTTCTTTTAAAATACGTATATATGTTCTACAATAATATCAACAAATTAAAAATCCTTCTCCTTTTTCTTTTCAAAAACTTTATTTTCTTATCTCAATACTAAACACATACAGTATATATATTTATATAATACAAAACTCCAATGTTTCAATATTGATTTGTAATTAAATAATGTAAAAGAAAGAGTAATAAAATATAGCAGTGGGAGAGAGATATCTTTGAAAATGACTGTATGAAGATAAACAGTTGAAGTGGAGTTTTGTATTGTATAAATACTGTATATATATATATATATATATATATATATATGTTCAGTATTGAGATAAGAAAATAAAGTTTTTGAAAAGAAAAAGAAGGATTTTTAATTTGTTGATAATACTGTATACAAATACTCCAATATATAAATACAGTACAGGACAAATAAAATACCATCATCACAATCTTTCCAAAAAACACTAAATATGAATATTAAATTGTGTGTGTGTGTATTTCTTAAATACAATATATTATTTTTAGAACACCTGGATAATTATGTAAAAATAGTTATTGATTTTGTAACTTCATTAATAAACATGTTGTTTACACTCAATATATTTTAAATCAAAAGAAAAACAACATTTTAAAATGCAAATGTTGAATTAGAAAAGTTTAAAAGAAAAACAGATTGCATTTAATTAATAATCTTTCTACTCGCATGGGGGGAGGGCATTATTACATTACTAAAAATATACAGTAAGAAAAATAAACTTAGCTTTATGTTTTAGAAAATTAGAATTAGATTTTTTACTTTTAAAATAAGTTGATTTTTTTTTTTAAAGTTGATTGCTTTACGATAAGCATTAAGCATTTTGTTACTGTGGAGTACAGTAATAAATATTTATGTTCAATTAAATAATTAATAATTAAACATTGTCTTTTAATTTGAATAATTTTACATAAGTAATAAAATAAATGTATAGTAGTAATATATACTGTAATACAAATTTTAAAACAAAGCACTTCAGTGTGGATTTTTTTCATTACGATAAAAAACTTCTGCAGAAGAATATAAAAACTTTTAAATTCAAATTTAGTTTCACTTACTCTTTCTTTTTGCTGTTCTGTACTTTTTAAAGTGAAAATATGCATTTTTTTCCTAGTGATATAAAACTTTTCTTTTTAGATACCATATTTATCCATCATTGTCATGAAAAAATCAAGAAAATTTTTGAGCTTGGAAATCAATGTGGATATTTTATGTCGATTGGAACCGACCAATTTTTTTCTCATAGACCCCCATTATAATTACATATTTTGTATATGATATTCTTGCTTAACGATGAGTTTTGGAGGACCAATTGCTTTTGCTAAGCAGGGTAAAGGTGTATTGCAAAAACGATTTAAGATAAAATAGATTTCCAACAAAAATTTTTTTTTTTTTTTAAATTATGAGTTCAATAGCTGGATCTTCCTGGAGACTTGATATTCGAGCCTAAATGTTGAGTCCAGGTATAACAGGCTGACTGACCTCTCAAGAGATAGGGGGAGCATATCTTACTATGGTCAGACTTTGGGTCTTCAGATAAGATGCCAGTGATTACACAATAAAATGCATAACCTATGATTGTATCTACTTTAAATAGACTAGCTCTACCTATTTTTATTAACCTAGACACAATTTGGGTCAGTTCATCCAATTCTCACCCTTTTCTAGCCACATTATACCATAGTATTCGAACTCAGTGAGTCATTGCTTGGACTCTCTTATCCAGGAAGGAGATCATACTAATAGCAGTTATTGCACCTCTATATGGGTGATAATTAATTACCAAAACTCCTATAACCATATCCAAATACCATAAGATATATATATAAATATGTATGCGCAGTATAGTATACATGTATTAAAGTTATAATAACTGATCTGAATATATATATGTATTTTCTCTATAACAACAACAACAATAATAATAATAATAATTATAATAATAGTAGTAGTAGTAGTAGTAGTAGTAGTAGTAGTAGTAGTAGTAGTAGTAGTAGTAGTAAGTAGTAGTAATAGTAATAATAATAATAATAATAATAATAATAATAATAATAATAATAATAATAATAATAATAATAATAATAATAATAATAATAATAATAATAATAATAATAATAATAATAATAATAATAATAATAATAATAATAATAATAATAATAATAATAATAATAATAATAATAATAATAATGGTACTCATCTTTTAGCTAAAGATGCTGCTCCTTGGTGCAGTTTTCGCGCCAAAACACATAAAAATTCTGTTTCCACGGCCAACACGTTCGAACCCCGTTTTCTAGAATACAACTTTTTTGTTGTGCTGCAGAATGCAGGCCACTATGTCACATCGCAGTACAGCATGTATGTCACATAGCAGCAAATACATTTTCTGAATTCGCACAATTTATAAAATAATTACGGCTTGATGAGAGAGTTTGTATTTGAATTGTATTGAAACATTGTTTTCATTGGATTTTTTTATTATTTTAAACTATTGAAATGTTCAGATTTTTTAAAACAATAATTATAAGACTTGTTACAATGTACTGTATTGAACTTTTATTTGGGAAAATGTTAAATATCTATGTTTTTATTGAGTTGCAATTAGGTAACATGTCAAGTAACAAACTGTTAGTAACATTCCATGAGACAAAGAACATTCTACCATCTGTATATTTTTGAAGTAAAAAAGAGCAGTACGAAAAAAATATCCAGTAAGAAAAGTCCAAATATACAGGGTTTTTTGTAAATTTAATAAAAATAAAATATTATAAACATGTTTAATAAGTAAAGAAGACATTTGTATGTGTTTGTTGTTGTTTAAAAAAGTTTGAGTTTCTTTCTTCTGTCCGAGTACAGTTATGATTTTAAATTTTTTTATTTTAGCATTACAAACAAACAGAACACTAACCTTAAAACTAACCCTAACTCTAAACTAGCCCTAACCCTAAACTAACCCTAAAACTAACCCTAAAACTAACCCTAAACCTAACCCTAAACTAACCCTAAAACTAGCCCTAAAACTAACCCTAAATCTAACCATAACAACTTTTACTTTTATTACAATTATTATTTTTTAGTTAAACAACAACAAAAAAAGTCGTAACACAAGTAAAAAAATATCCAATAGAAAATTGATAAAAAAAAAATCCGTAACACAAGTAAAAAATATCCGATAGAAAATTGATAAAAAAAAAAGCCGTAACACATTTTAAAAAGTATACAATATAAAAAACACAAATCAAATTGTAATTTGTTGATTTTATTTTACATTTATTATTACCATTTAAATTGTATACATTAATAAAAAATAATATTTAAAAAAGACGATTTTGTTTTGTTTTTATTTTCACATTACAAAAAAGCACAGAAAAATTATTAAAATCAATGGCCCATGAATGTTCATATTTTATAGTTTTAGCATAAAAATGGCGCCATCCAATGTCATCTTTAGCTATAAGACAAGCACCATAATAATAATAATAATAATAATAATAATAATAATAATAATAATAATAATAATGATGATGATGATGATGATGATGATGATGATGATGATGATAATAATATTAATAATAATAATATACCCATAGAAATAGGTCTTAGATTGGTAAGTGTTGATATATTAATTTTTTTTTATTAAATGGCACTATGGCTATGGTATTTAGTTCTTTAAGGTTGTAGATTTTTTGAGAGAGATGGGTTAGGGTTAGGGTTAGGTTGCAAATATATTTTGATGTGAATTGGCTCAAATGTGCGAAGACAAATTTTGATATACCATTTGTTCCAGGATGACATGTGTTTTTAATTGTATTAAGTTTATCTGCAAATTGTTGTATGTTAAATGGATAATTTGTTTCTGGTTGTCCAAAGTAATTATCTGAAGGTGTGAATCTTTTATGTTCTTGTAGTTTTTTCTTGAAATAATTAAATATGAGTATTATCATTAAACAGATATTTAAAATGTAAAATACAATTGATTTTAAAATTTAGAACTTGTTCCAAAGTCCTATGATTGCCTATGTAACAGAATGCAATCGTCTGTTGTAAAGAATCTATGTAACAATTGTTTAATAAAATTCTTTGAAACATAATAATAATAATAATAATAATAATAATAATAATAATAATAATAATAATAATAATAATAATAATAATAATAATGATGATGATGATGATGATAATAATAATAATAATAATAATAATAATAATAATAATAATGTTTATGATGGGTATGTGAATAATGAAGAGCTATAAAGCTGATGGTGGATATGGAAATAATGATGAGCTAAAAAGCTGATGGTGGATATGGAAATAATGATGAGCTAGAGACCAAAGTAAAATAATGAATTATATTAATATTTATTGATTAACAAAAAAATAAAATACAAATAATAATTTCATCTGACATATGTAATTTGTTATGTCAAGGATAAATTTCTACCATATTTATATATAATAATGATATTAATAAAAGTCCTTACCCTCAACCCAATGATAGAAATTCCTGCACTTGACCAATTATTTACAACAACGAACATGTAAACATTATTATATATATATGTGATCGCGATTCTATCTGGGTAATTTAAAATATATATAGAAACATAAAAAAAAATCTTTGTTGTCCAGATAGAATCAATGGTTATAAATCATTTATACAAAAGCAATATAAAAGTAAGCTTAATTAATAATAAATAAATTAATATAAACTCTATCATTATCTAGTTAGTGTATTGCTTAATGTGAGATAATTTTAAAATCTCTTAACTCTCATTTCACTTTATGCTGTCAAAAGTCAGTCAGATGGGGAGATCAAAACTAGTATAATTTTTTATTACATACAAATGAAGATGATAAAAAGTAGTTAAATATAATATTTTCTCCCTCTTTACTCTCATAATTAATTTTCCCAAAATTATAACACATTGGTTTCCAATTGTAGAAAACAAAAATATACAGAAAATTTACAATAGACAAAAAAAATAATAAAATAAAAATCACAATTTTTATCCCATTGTATTAATTAAAGTTTGATGAGTGCTGGAAACTGTTTATTTGCCAAATAAGTCCCTATGAATGAAGATGAAATACTGCTCCTGCATGAAGAGTGGAAATTTCTTGTCTGGATCAAAAGGCAGTGATCTTTTCCAATTGCTCTTTCTTTAATTTTGTTAGACATTTAATTCAAAACAGAAGATGTTCTTCAGGTTTCTTCTAAATGGGTAGGTGAAATTTTTTAGCTTTCATGGCTTTATTGATGACATAGTATGCCCTATGGTATAAACTGTTTAGCAAGCAACCATGGTATAAAGATAATATTCTATATCTATTGACTTATTTACTTTTCAAGTCTTTCTTTAGTGGTGATATTTCTATATAACAAAACAGTTAATTATTGTATATTATTATTACATGAATACAACTAAAGTTGCTTAATTAGAAAATAATTGAATCTTCTCTTTTAAATTATTTCTTTCAATTCATATGGTTGCTTTAAAAGTACATCTTTTGATAATTCTGGATACTCTTTAAAATATATATATATTTAAATTTGAAGATATATATCCATCTTTGTATTCAAATTTCTTTTTAAGCAGAAAAAAAAAGCTTTATGGAAGACAATATAACAATTAATAACACTTTTAGATCGTGCGTAGTTTTTTTAAATATATCAACCTTGTCATTTTTCCATTGTTGAACAGACATAATATATATAATAGAGATTAAAACAATAATTTTGGAACATTTTAAATTTCGTTTCTACAGCTGGTTGCTATGTGATTAGATTTAAATTTAGTCATTGTTTTGTGAGGTTCGTGTGCAAGTTTTTGATATAGTTCTCCCCAGTTAGTGACACCTAACATATGTTTTATTCCAGTAAAAAGAAAGTGTTTTTCTTGATCCTTTACAATTGCTGGGATCCGATCTATATTTCACCTGTTCATCTATTATTATCACATATACCAAAATATCTAGCCCAGCTGTACTTCAGTCTCTTAATTATTTCAATGATGTCAATGATATCTATTCATTCTCATCCATATATTTCAAGTTTGATCTATTCTTATTACTTTTAACATACAATTCTTTACACTTCATTGTATTGCTTTACTGTAAAATTCCAATTCTCACATCCACAAATAAAAATTGGCAAAAGACATCTATTAGAAATCTTTTTAAAAAACATGTGGCATATTTATTTTTAATATTGTTATTTCTACCAAAAGAACTTCATTCAAATTTAATTCTATGATTAATTTTATTCATTGTGATTTCATTTGTGTAAATAATCTGATCAGTATTTATAATTTAATTTCTTCTAATGATGTAATTATTTTATTACTATCATTAAAATACCAAATATGTACTGTAATTAAATTACTTATACCTACTTGCATAAGTTTTTAACTTGACATTAGTTCCTGTTATCACCTCTATAAATTACATTTGTGTATATCACTAATTTTATTTTATTTTGCGTGCTAAGTCACGTTTATAAGACGTCACTTATTATTAAGAAAATAAATCTCACAAAAAATTACTAATATCTAAATCGGTTTTATTATTCAAGAGTTTCATATCAGTAATACTGAAAAAAACTTATAAAAAGAAGAAAATAAGTTTCCTTTTTTTTGTTTGATTTAATCTTCTATTATAAATACCGAATCTTAAAATTTTATTATTTATCCTTAAATTATGATCTATCTCAGATTGTATAATTTGTTCTAAATCTTGTCATCTATATATTAAATAAGAATGTCAAATCTTATCAACAACTTCACATGACCTCTCATGAGCTTACTCATCTGGTTCCAAGAGTGGTTGTTCTCACTCTACTCTAGAGCCATTTACTGTAATACTTAGTATTGAATGGACATCAGATGGTGGAATGCAATAATTTCTCATCTTTAAAGTAGAATAAAATTAGATGCTCTTAGAAATATATGAGTAAGCGTATAAAAGGCCCTGTAACATGGATGCTTGTATTAATCATAGCTAAAATGTTAATGATATATATAGTTAGTGTAGAAATGAAATGTCAAAAATATATACAAAGTGACTTTGTGATAGATCTACATAGCCATGAAAATAATTAATCTGACTTAAAACATCAATTTTTTTTAAATTTTAAATTATAAACTTTTATATTATTATATGAATTCCTTAATTACAAGAATCAATGGAGATGATCATGATGGCTGTCATAAATTTTAATGCTAGATTAAATATATATTTTCTGAATGTAAAACCTAATATTTAGAAGAGATAAAATAAGTTACATTGCATTTATGTGATTCTTCCAATGATAGATAATGTATTTTTATCATTTCATATGATGGAATCTTTACTTATGTCATTTCTAAGAAAAACTTTTTTTCATTATATAAGATTGACTAATGTGGCAAATAATAGATCAATCATGAATATTTAATTCACAGTATTTATTAGAGGGAGTATCAACTTTTAATTCTACATCATTTAAGATATTTTTATGTACTTTATACAATATAAATTCAATACTTCATCATTTCACAATTTCAAAAATATGTATCAGTTTTGATTGTTCAACAGACTTCTTCAGAGATGCAACCTAACTTATATAAATAATTATACATTAAAAATAATTTTGTTTTACAAGATTTTAGACACTCAATTTTAATTGTATTTGAATTTAAAAATAAACTTTCATTGTTTTTATGTAGTCTGTATCCTTATATTTTCTAAATTTATTATTTATTATATTAAAATATTAAATATTTTTTGAAAAATATTACTTTTAATATATTATTATATCATTAATTTTTTTAATATACCATCCCAAATGCAAGAAATAATATATCTATATAATATTTAAAAATTAATTTTTTTTAACCTCCTTTCATAACTTCAAAAGAAAAGATAATATATTTAAAAAATACAAACACACTTATTTATGGTGTATTAAAAAAACAAATCTCAACTACAGTTGGAGTTTTCATATTAAAGTTGACATAAAAGCATATAATGTCTAAAAATTAATACAAAATCTGAAAGAAATCTATTGAATAGAAGAATATTAATTTTTGATTTTAAAAATTTATCTAAAAAAACAAACCATTTCTAGCTTAAATAAACATGTTTAAAAAAATCTGTTGAAGAAAAATATTTGATTTTTTTATATACTACTCCCTATATATTTATTGTATGTAAACATATCTGCAATCTTAAAAAATAATAATAATGCAAAGAAAAAATTATGATTATAAATTAACTGTTGCTATCATATATATATTTTATTTAAAATGGTTTTATTTAATTTGATGAATAAAGCACTAAAAAAATGTATTCTTTAATCACAATTTTAATTATTATATGTAACTTGAAATAAAACTGTGAGATGTCAAATTAATTACTAATTTTAATTAAAGAATATTTTGCAAATGACTTTATATAAATATTCAAATTCAAATATAAAAACTGAGACTCTAAATATCATCACCATATTTTCAGTATTTGAAATAAAATTTGTGCATGTTAAAAATTATAAAATTTTATATGAAGACAGCATTTTTTTAAAAAAAAAAATAACAAGTTTAATTTAACAAACAAGAGAAATAAATATTTCATTCTTTTTTTCATTTTTTTCTATTTTAATTAACTGTAAACACTTTTTAGTAAATTAGCCATAAAATTCAATGATAA
The DNA here is from genome assembly GCA_028023455.1 of Epiperipatus broadwayi. Taxonomy (NCBI): domain Eukaryota; kingdom Metazoa; phylum Onychophora; class Udeonychophora; order Euonychophora; family Peripatidae; genus Epiperipatus; species Epiperipatus broadwayi. Next base: position 7,292,675 of record JAQFVV010000034.1, read on the forward strand.
TTACCATCTATTGTGCATGATTAAAATCTTACTAATTTCAATATATAAAATGTAATTTGACAGCACTTTTAGGCTAGACAATTGACTAGACAAAGGCTGAAATATTGTATTTTCATGTTGCATTGTGAGCAATCCCTATTCACAAAATGTGAAGAAAATCCATTCAATAGAAATATATTTAAAAATGATTATAAGATTTGATCCAAATAAATAAATAAACAAACAAACAAACAGAATTTCTAAGTTAAAGAAGAGTGTTTAAATAATACAGAAATATTTTCTTTTTAACTTTTAATTCTTATCCTTTTGTTTTCATCAAACATTTAACATCTTATTTCGTTAACTTATATTTTATTAATTTATATTTATCAAATAAATAACCAATCACATATAAATAATATATAATGTAATAATTATTAAATTGATAAACCAAGTTTTTTAATTATTAGTTTCTCTTTAATCATTCTTTCTCTTTTATTTTTAGTACATTACATCTTTTTATTTTCCTCTTCTAATTTATGAGCCTTTGTTTTAATATATTTTAAAAGTAAAAGATTTTTTTATCTCAATTATGCTATTTAAATCTTGTTTTAATACCAACACAATTATGAGTGATGTGCTTTAAGCAAGTTATACACAGTGGCAAAAGGTGTTTGATAATTATTTTGATTCTTATTAATATATTATAGACTATATGAAATAAAAACAATTTAAACTATCTGCTTGGGTTTTAGAATAATATCTTAGTTATGTTCAGTGGAAAATTTGTGACTTCATTCACCAAGTACATTTATAAAATATCATGAGACAATCACGAGTTAACATTATCTTTAAATGAACAAAGAGAGAGTATTCTGATAGGAATGTCCTGGCTGCTGCTTACCTTATAGCAATTTCAAGCCTTCCAGCTTATTTAATAAGGAAACATGATATCCTCAAATTGATATTTTATTAGGCTATCATGCTCATTGAGTTAATAAAATGCAACTTTAAAGGTTTTTTTACAAATATTGCATCTCTTTATAGATAACTCACAATAATTTTGCAAGGCTGCAGAAAGGAGTTTGCTATTAACTGAAAGGAGACCCTTTGATTCCTCTTGGAGGCCTTAAAGGAACCGAGCAGGGTAAATTCCTAAGGTCCACTCGATAAATTCTTGTCATTGCAGCTGTTATTACTATGTGATTATTTATATAGTATACTAACATGGATGGGCTGCTCACCAAAATGCATTAGCCAGTGTGGTGAGTTTATTGGCTTTTTACCTCTGAGTTTAAGATCAAAAAACACCATGGTCTTTCTTCTCATTGCCTAATAAGGCAGAATGAATGTTTGTGCAAATGATAAATATTTTTTCAATACATATATACAATTATGACAGACAAAAATAAGTCATGGCCCTTACTCCCAGGAGGCTGTAAAGTCACCAACCAAGGCAGCGGTTGGTGGCCGAAGGTGGAGGGTGCTAAGAATCCCCTAATTGCAGGCCCAGGCTGCCATTTGATGATGACTTTTTATTTAGATACTTACAACTGCAGATCACTATTAAGTGAAGGATGATTGTAAAAATTAGAAGAACTGCCTTTTATTAAATGGGATATTATTAGACTTTGTGAAGTTAGAAGAAAAGATGAAAAAACAATTGATTTAAAAAGTGGACATGTACTCTATTATAAAGGCACAAATATTGGAAATACAAGTGGAGTAGGATTCATTATAAATAAAAAGTGGAAGAACAACATTGTGCAGATTGATGATGTATTGGACAGAGTGGCAAGATTAGTTATATACAACTTAATAGCAGATACCAAATGCAGAGAATTCAGGTTTATTACCCAACAAGTTCTCATAATGATGAAGTAGTAGAAGATTTTTATAAGGATGTACAAAAGGTTTTTGATCAGAGTAAACATTTTAAAATTGTTATGAGGAACTTTAATGCTAGAATTGGTAAACAAATGAAAGATGAAAGTGCTGTAGGTAATTTTGGTTATGGTAATAGAAATGAGAGAGGACATAGACTTGTGGAGTTTGCAGAAAAAGAAAAACTTTATATTATGAATTTTTTTTTTTGAGAAAAATGTTAACAGGAAATGGACATGGAAGCATCAAAATGAAGGTACAGCAGAATTGGATTATATTTTGACTAACAAAAAATACATATTTCAAGATTTAATGTTCTCAATAAATTTAACACAGGAAGTGATCATCAATTGGTAAGATGTAAGATACAGGTTAATGCAAAACTAGAGAGACAAAAATTATTAAAAAAACAATATTTATAGTTGATATTCCTAATCTTCAGAAACATTCTAATGAATTTAAATTAGAACTTACAAATCAGTTTCAAGTATTAGTAGATTTTGAACATGATTCAGATTTGAATGAATTTAATATGAAAATAACTGATACACTTTTAAAAACTGCAACAAAGATAGCTGGTAGAACAAAAGCAGCAATTGACCAATAAAATTTTTACTGAGACTAGAGAATTTATGAAGAAAAGAAATAATATGAAGATATACAAAAATGATGCATTAAAAAGGATTGAATATCTTAAATTTTTGTAAAATGATGCGGAAAAGAGTTGTAAATGATATAAGAAAGCATAACTATTAACTAGTAAGGAAAGCTGTAGAAGAAAATAAAAGTCTCAAGAATGTAAAACAACATTTTGGTATTGGTAGGAAATGTATATCTACAATAAGAAAAAAAGATGGAATTATTACTAAAAAAAGAGATGACATCATGAAATGGGTAGAAGACTTTTATCAAGAATTATGTAGTAATAAAAAACAAGTACCTCCTATATCTGTTTTAAAACAGGCAAAACTCACTATATGTGTTGCCACACACAGCATGCTAGAGTAATCAATGGATGCCAGAAGGCTTGTGCATAAAATCCCCATATAGTACCTACTCATCCAATGTTCCCAGATTAGTTTCTGGCTTGTGGCCTTCGTCAGTGAGGAGCCTTGGATCTGAGAGCACTGCACCTAGATCTTAGGATCTAATGCAACCCTCCAGCAACCACCTTTTATTTCCACTTAACTACAAAACTGTGAGTCTTAAATTGAAAATACCTTAATGTTTTCAATCCACCCTCATTAGCTTATATAGTCATATGGGTCTGAGCTTAGTTCAGTACCATACATTTTGGTGTCTTTGGTTCTTTAATAACCATAGCCATCACTAACTTATTAGGCAGGATTGGTTTTAAGCCAATAAACATCACATGACTATCACTTCTTATGCTTGTGTATAACTGTTTTAAAACAGTCAAAACTCACAATACATATTGCCACACACACATGAAGCTAGAGTAATCAATGGATGGCAGAAGGCTTGTGCATAAAATCCCCCATCTAATGCCTACTCATCCAATATTCCCAGACTAGTTTCTGGCTTGTGGCCTTCGTCAGTGAGGAGCCTCGAATCTGAGAAAACTGTTTATCTGACACTTTCCATAGTAATTGATCTAATAGCATATTACAAAGCATGACATTAAAATTATATTTGATAGATAAAGTTCTTAAAATAATATCTCAATATTTTTTTTGATGTAACTGTTGCCTATTTTGGAATCTAAGATGTGCCACCCACTTAGTTCAAAATTGGCTATTAACATCTCATTTAATTGCTAGTTCAAAATTGGATATTAACATCTCATTTAATTGCTGACATAGTGTTTTTTGGGGGGGATTTGGTGTCACAGAATCAGTTTGTCACTCAGAACCTTCTTTCTTGACAATCACATAAGCATTGAAACTTTAACTTTTTGTATATCATTTTTTAATAAATATGTTTGTTGACATGTTCAACATAAATTTTTCAAACCCATGCATTATTAATATCAAATTCATAAATACTATTATTTAATAGTGTCATCTTGCTATTGTCAAATATATTATCCATTTCTTAACCAGGCTATAGTGTCATTTTCCACAAAGGACTCAATAGTCAATATGCACTATACTATTGTATATGATTTCCAACTTTGATCTGCACTATTTGATTGCAGAGGTTTTTCCACTATCGATCTGTACCCTTCTGCTGTATCCTGGTAGTATTCTTAAAATGCTAGCTGGGTAGCATCAATAAGTTTACTAAAATAAATACTATGACAAATTAAACTTAACAACAACTTTATTTATTTGCAAAAGTAACATAAAAATGAATAAAAATAAAGAATTAGTTATTCTTAGAAATTACTTTGTAATATCTACAATTCATTATTTGTGCTTTATGCATGCACAATATAAACAGGTGGGCCATATGACAATTGTACACTCTATTTGCTGTCCATATAACTATAACTTATGAACAGCTAAACTTAATATTTTTGGTGGTATGCACACACCCTTTTTATTACTTCTTCACAACATCATGATATGAAAGCACAATGAGGATATTGTATATCTCTGCAGAGATTTTTAGATTAGTCCAATCCTGTGTAAATCTGTCCTGATTAGCATATATTAATTTTAATTGCAACTATGAAAATTTGTTTCTGCACTGTCTGTACTATGATTATAATAATTTCATAGTAAACTTTATTTACAATATATATATATAATATTTAAATCAATATATACATATATCAAAATACAGTAAAATTCACATAAATTACTTATTTTTAGAAGTATTTTCAACTATACATCTTGTAGTCTTTATCAACTATATAACATTAAATAATCAAAATGAAACAACCTTTCACAAAACCCATAGTTCAATTCAGATTTTCCAAAATTCTGTTATTTTAACATTTGATGACTGCCAATTCATTAACATTTGATGATTTCTTGAAATCAACATAGCCTCTTTTATTTTATGTTTATTGTGGCAAAGTTTAATTTGAATAATTTTCATACTTTTATAATCAAATTTAAACAAATAATATAAATAGATTACTTAATAACTCTAAAATTTAAAATTTAATCAAAATTGTATTATATATAAATTGATATGTAAATATGGCTTACAATATATCAGTGAATCTAAGTGTACATTGGAGAAGAGAATAAAAGAGCATATGCTTTTATATAATAGAATTCAAAAAGAAAAACAATCAGGAATAGATGTAAATAAACATTCATCATATGTTATACTTGATCATAATAAATCTTGTCCATATGGATTTAAATTTGATTATAAAAATAAGAAAATTATTCAAATTGAACATTGCCATATTAAATGTAAAATAAAAAAGGCTATGTTGATTTCAAGAAATCATCAAATGTTAATGAACCGGCAGTCATCAAAAGTTAAAATAACAGAATTGTGGGAAATCTGAATTGAACTATGAATATGGTGAAAGGTTGTCTCATTTTTATTATTCAGTGTTATATAATTGATAAAGACTACAAGATGTATAGTCGAAAGTATTTCTAAAAATAATATAATTTATGTGAATTTTTCTGTATTTTGATATATATATATATATTGATTTGAATATTACATATATTGTGCAATGAATACAGACATCAAACTTAATTTATATATATGCGTGTGTGTGTGTTGTAACCTTCTCTTAGAATGACTAGCAATTGTAACTAATCAAGCTCCACATTTTAGGCACTAAATCTGCCTTTGTAACCTTCTCTACCTGAATAATCAAGAATATAAGCATAAAAAAAAACGTTAAACTAAAGAAATGATTTCTTTATTGAACTAAGCTAGCATGAAACTATAAATCTAAAGAAGATTACAAGGTGATTAATGAAGACAATAACTTCTGGTCAAACTAGCTTTAAAATCCACAAACAAAATGTTATGAAATAAATTTAATATTTGTCAAACCAATAAATAAATAATAATTAGATCTATGGAATAAATATAAATTTAAAATTATGAATTAAGTAATAAGTAAATTAGGATGTGGATGACTAAATAGATGATAAAAATAAGTAATAATTAAATAATAAAATGAAATGAGTCCAAGGATGAAGAGAAAAGAATGAAGATGTCTGAGAATAATGAATGATTAAGATGATGATAGAATAAGAGTTAATGAATGATTAAGATGATAATAGAATAGAAGTTAATGAATAAATAATCAATTATGATAATGAATTAAGGTCAAATGAGAATGAATAGATAAAAGACAATCAAGATGAAATTGAAGAACACTGTTGATGATGGAGACTGAGTTCTTAAACTATAAACTAATATTGTATTAATTGATAATAAGATAAACTAAATAAAATAGGGATTCCAAGCGTGACAAAACCAGAATATTTATCATAAAGTCAAAACAAGCTATACATTTTAAGACAAAAGAAGCAATTTTCACCTTAAAGTTTGGTTGACTTTCATAAAACAGTGAATGTAACATAACTCAAATCCAACTACAATAAATAACTGTAGATATAAAATTTACCATAAATTCAAATACTACATTGCAAATTAATAACTTATTCTTCTGAGGGTTCAAACAACTTAAATTTTGTTATACAAGATATACTTGGGTCATTGAGAGGGATTTTGCCACTACCCAAATATAATGCACAAAACAGCTCTTAATACAAAATAGAGTTAACAAACAGTATTTAGCAATTCCAAAGAAACATTATAAACTACATAACTATTATAAACTTTAATCTTCAAGAAATATGAATAACTTTTTTAATAACTAAGCACAATAAATTCCTTTTCTCAAATAATTATGAACAATATGATCAAGATCGGTGGATGATATATCTGCAGGTTCAAATAAACTGATTAGATCCACATTAAGTGTTTATCTTTTAATATATCATTTAAACTAATTTGCAATCTAGGTTAATAATATTTTGATTATTAAATGATGATGCTTTAGATGTACTCTTAAACTATAGGGCTTAACAAAATTATTATGATATATTAACACACATAGTTAAATATACTATATTGATTGATGATGATTTCAATATAATCAGATGACATGTCGATAGCAATAACAATAATAATGTGCATGGTGACTAGCAATAAGACTACAGACAACTAAATAAATTTTTAACACAACAAGATTTATTTACACTATTTACAAATTTATTTCAGATACATTGCATGAAATAAGACAGAGATATTGTATCAAATCTGGTATAGAAAATAATTTATATCCCATTAACTACACACATAGAATATAAGACAAACTATTACAGCGATATTCATCTTATCACTATCATTATTGGCTATGTTTCTATTATTTTATCTTATAGAATCGGAAGGTTAAACTCCATTTAAACTAAATTAGCACTCAAATTATAAAACAAAAGTGTATTTAAATCTTTGGGATATGTGCAAATTTAAAATCTAAAACCCAAAGTTATAAATTAGTGTAGTATATTACAGTATAGCTATTTTGTTTATTAGAATATGATAAGGACAATTATCATATGCAGCACAATTAACAATTATTATTATTTAATATGAAGATATTTATTGTATTAATGTGGGGACAGACATCAGAAGTCAAATGCAAAACATGACACCAAAACATTGCCTATGTCCACAACATAATCATTCTAATAGTTAACCTAACTTACCAATCCATTGGCAAATCATTGCTTGATGAAAATAAATGAACATTGTATGGGTGCATCACTTGCTCTGCCATACAAAAGTTTTACAATCACTAGTAAGTTTTGGTTAGTTTGTTTATAAACTGATGAAGATACTACAACATCATAAAGACACTATTCCAATTATGCAAACACTATAGATAAACCAGTGTCCCTGAATCTAAATTTATCTTATCCTTGCTATTTAATTTTAAAATACTAAAACTTCACCATATTTGGTAGAAAACTAACTACATAACATCATGAGGATCAAACAATAAAGGGAGGCTCTACAAAACAACATGATAATTGTACAATAATATGGCCAATTTTAATACCTTTTCCTAGATACAAATGTGTGGGCATTACCTCATCACAGAGAAGTAGAATTCAGACCATGGATATCATCTTCTCTTGGGATCCACTATGCTAACTCAGCAATAACTATTTATTAACCTTGATAATATCATCCTCCCATAGAATAAGCAATGGGAGAATACTCCATCTGCCCATGCACAATATCAATGTTACTATATTTGATGCCATTATATGTGGCACATACTTATCAGCTGAAAGCTGTCACAAATCCTTATCAATGCAATAGCAAGATAACATACTTCTAACAATAAAGGTGGAAAAATAAATATTCCATTTCATGATGAAGCAACTAATAGTGTATTAAACAAACCAACATGTATGTCAAATGACCATTAATTATTTTAAAAGCATAATACTACTTTTATTATAACAAGCAATACACACATAGACAATGAAGATTAGCCTATATTTTATATTTAAAGTGGGCATGCTAATTCATAGGAAAAATTTAATAAATGCAAAATGCTTATATCAAATATTTCATATAATAAAACAATTGTGTCATTATAGTATATCTTTGACAAATTTTGGTCTGTTTGTTTACCCTTCAATAAAATATTAAAATCTATCTTAAAAGTGCGAGAGATGAATCTCTCTCTCTCTTTCTGTCTAGATAAACGATATTTAATATTATATTTTTCCTCAGCTGGGAAAATAACACAAATATATATATAATATAATAAATGTATGTATCTTTATACATCTATTTGTCCTTAACTAAATATATTTTTATATCACAATAAATAAATAAAAATTCTCTGAATAACACATTACAAACAGTATATTACAGTAATAAACCTAAGCAATAAAAAAATAAACATTTTTATTCCCATTTATTTTATGCCCCTTAGTTCAAAGTTTGTTCCATCATTATGAGCTGAATGATAAGGAAATTGATATCATGAGCAAACATTCATAAGTAACACATATATATATTTTTACAATTATTATATTCGATTCTAGCATAGTGAAATAAAATTCAAACACTTCCAAAAACCGTGAAGCACAATTAAAAATATAATGTTTATCCACGCTTTCTATAAATAATTTTCCTTAAAATGAATTTATAGGTTTATTATGATTAACAATATCAACTTTTTAAAATCATTGATTGATTTTTTTTCCATCTGGGGTAAGATCTGGAATAATTTCAAGATGATCTTGGCATTTTTACATTTAAAACTATTGTCAATTCACATGTTACACAATAAAGATTAAGAAGTAAATATTTATTTATTTATTTCTATAAGCAAATTAATATGTGCTTTGTTTTCTTTTAATAATACTAGGAAGAATTTATTCAATTGTGAGCAATTATAAATATGATATCCTTGGGCATTTATAATACTGTAACTTTTCCATTTTCAATAACCAAGCAAAATTGCACTAAAACAAAACTACCAGACAATTTTTCTTCTTTAATAAGAATAGGAAATAAGTTTATGCATTTCTCTTTTAAAATTAATTAAACTTTATTACTTAAAATGACTTTTCAGTTTGTTTGCTTTATCTTTTAACACTTTTCTTCAAAATTATTTTGAATTATATTTTATTAAGATTATAATTTATAAGCAAATGTATTTTTCTTCTTTGTTATAAAGAACGCAAAAAAAAACATTTTTCTCCTTTTCTTTGCCAATAAATAATTCAGGCATCATTTTTAAATATGAAAACTGGCTAACATAAATAAAATAAAAGTAATTGCTTACACTTTCTGGATTAGTCCTTAGTTTGAAGTTGTATTTTTTTCAGGCAAATAATTCCTAATATGGCTCTCATTTTCTTTTCTCCAGTATGAATCTCAGAAACTATAAATCGATGGAAAATAGTGAGAAAATGAATACAAGGTTTAAGGTTTCTTATTCCATGTTTTTAAATAGACAATATCTTGCAATCTTGTTCAAGTAAATTTCAATTTTACCAAATTTTCAGCTCTTTCTTCTTTATTTTTATAGGTGTAGATATTGAAGTCCTTTTTATTTTGATTTTTTTTCTTAATAGCCCCTCCCCCTTACAAACTCTGTTAAATTATTTATACCTTGTATTACATTGCATTGTGGTATCAAATAGACCAATAACTGAACAGTGTGAATAAATTAATATTTCTCACTCTAGTGATAACTAATTAGACTGTTTCAAATCAATTTAAATTGCAATACAATATATTTGAAGATTGTTTACAAAATTTAGAAGAATTATAAACTGATTTTTTTTTTGTAATTATTGTTTAATAATAATAATAAAGTGCTAAATATTTTTATACTTCCAAATTGGTTTAATATTCAATGATCATTTTAAATATAATTGCCACTAGGCTATAATAAAATGTTTGTGAACTTCATATCCACTTTATCAGATTTTCTAGTGTATCTCAACAATCTAAGTCTTCATCACTTTCAGGATATTTATTGGTGAGTTTTTACTTAATTGGAAAATTATAATCCAACAAGCATTTCAATCTATTACTGATTTTATATATTGATTTTTCAATATTATAATTATTATTAATTAAAATTTAAAATTTTTCATACTGGATCACTTGAATAAAGCTTAATGTAATTGAGCCAAACCATATGGTTACAATATATATAATATAACAGTCGAATGATCAATTGAGCCTTACCGTATCTACACTACAGGGTGCCACCAGGTTATTTGAACCTAGAAAATTTATATAGTAGGCAGATACGTAAATTAAGATTCACATTTTACATGTTTTTTATACCGACCATCAACCCAATGCCACTAGCTCAGTGAGACACAGAGATTTACAAAATATAAATTCTTAAAATATTTTTTTTCAATATTAACAAAAATAAAAGAAGCCACTGCCAGTAATAACACACACAAACGTTTATTAAACATATATGTAATTTAGAATTATTATTTTAGTCTAATGTTTACTTTAACATTTAATTTACATTTTTAATTTTTGTTTTTGAAGTTCGCACAGATGAATTTAATATTTTATTAAAGTGTTGAGTATGAATAGACTACATAGATTTCATTTGAAAAGAAAATATTCTATCCCTTATTTAACCTTAGGCCAAAAGTTCGCAGTTAAACTAACGTCGATCTATCTGATACATCGATGTATTCAGTGCAGCATGAATACGACAGCACAAATACCATACTGTCAGGAATGTACATCTGAACAGCATGGTTATAAAAGACATTGACTCTTGTCCAGAACAGGAATACTACATCTGTCTGATGAGCAGAGCAATAAAAAACTCCATAGGAAGGAACTGCATTTTCCATCTTACTATCCCATTCCATAGGCTAAAAAAGAGTGATCCAAGGAGCAGGGAATACTATCTGTCTTCATTAGTCAATAAGAAAGGTTTATTTTGCCTGAGTGTGGTGTATAATGTGATCCTTCACATATCGGACCTCATGCTACATTTACTAATTACACCAATATATCCAATCCATTGACCCAATTTAACTACGAAACAAATAACCTAAGATTTACCCTCCCTTAAACTAACATAATTTTACGAATCTATGCAGCCATTCATGCCCAACTTAAATTTAACATTTATTAAGTTTAGTTTAACAGAAAAAAAAAAACATACTAAAAACTTAAAGGAATGGAAAAATAAATTAATGGAAATGATTTAACAAGCAAATAATACATTCCATAAAAATAATAAATAATTTAGTTTAGTCAGATAGGAAATATTATTGCTATAATTTAAATACTAAGAAAGTTTTATTATTAATGTTCATGAATTATCTAAAGTTCTTACAGTTTTAAAAAGTCTATATTTTCTAGGTACTTGTAGTTTGGGATCCAGTGCTAATTCCCCCAATGTCCTGTGGTCTGTAACGTAGGAAAACAATTGGTCATTTCTCTTTCTTTCCTTTTTTTAGCAGAACTGAAGGGATTAAAGAGTGCGTCTTTGCAATGCCTTCTCCAATCAACTCTCTCTGCACTAACACCATATAGCACCTCTGCTGTCACATCTCTATCTTCTCTAATTAATTTTTTATTTCCAAACTTTTTCTTTTATTGTAAACTTTTGTATCCAGTGGACATTACATCATGACGATGATGATCTTTTCATTGAGGTCTGTTTCCTGAGGGATTTCTTTTATTGGCTATTAGTTTCTATTGTTTTTTCTCCTACCTGACCTTTACCTATACATTTTGAAATGCCCAAGGGCTAGCTTACTTTTAACTAATTAAAATAATCATTTCCATTTTACAATAGCATTAATTAATTTATTGTACAAACTTAATGATATATTTTTATCTCTAAATCTTTTTAAGTTTTTGTTGAAAATTTAGTGTTAAAACTTTTTCTTTTTTTTAAATAAAGTTTTCTTCTAATAATTTTTTATCTGTGTGATTTTATATATTAGAGTTTAGATGATTTTTAACTTTCAATTTTTAATTCTTAAAAAAAAAGTTTTTATTCGCAAACTTTTGTTTTTTACGTCTAATTTTTAGAAAAACTAATGTAATGGCATATGTGCCCATTACAATATATATATATATATATTACACAAAAATTGCATTAGAATCCATTAATCAAGTTCATTCTTTTGTTATATACAAAATGAATTCAACTGTTAGTAAAAAAAATTGTGTTAGAATGCATTAGTCAAGTTCATTCTTTTGTTGTATATAAAACAATTCAACTGTTAGTAAAAAAAATTGAAAGTGAATTTTTTTAATTGAATTTTAATTAAAGCTTTTGAAAGTTTTAGTAAATTTTTCTATGGAAGCAGTAATTTCATTCAATACATGAACTCTTTATTCCTGATATATACACATAAGTGCACAGAGTTCATGGGCATGTTCTTTACTATAAGATACAAACATTGGAAGCATAAGTGAAGTGTAAATCATATCAGACAAAGTGGCAAGACTAATTATTCACATTTATGGAAAATACCAATTGCAAATAATTCTAATTTATGTTCTAACTAAGTTTTCATTGTGATGAAGAAGTAGAGGATTTCTACATAGTATATAAAATGTTTGCAATCAGACCAAACAATATTTTAATATTGTAACAGTCAAATATGTACATTCTCGGAAAAAATCTAGAACTTTGGTAAATCATCCCAACGCTAACCAGTTTTACAGTGGTGGAAGTCATGACTCTGGTCTAACCCTAGTTCCTCTACCATTACTCAGAGATTTACCACCTTGCAGATGACACAGTTGAGGCCACAGCAGTATTTCCCTTCTTCACATGCCAGCAGTAGCACAACAGTAGAATAAAAGACTATGGCATTTCAGCCCTTTAGCTAGTATAGCTATATAGATATCATGTGGCTAGGATATTTATGAATTAAACAATAAAATAAATCTTAATAACTAATCATAAATAATTATTAAAGTATGGAATGATTTTGAGTCGGTGAGCAAGACTAAGATTTACATCCAATTTAAATTCAAAGTTAATTTAATAGAAGTTAAGTTTTGAAATAATGAATAAACAATATTACAATGGTTAAATGATTGTTCTCACTCACAGGTGGTTAAAGGATGTTTACATTAAATTTGGGTTCACATGCAAGTGATGGTTGTAGATATAAATTTTATATGGCTGAGTTTTACATAGTTTGGTTCACATATATAGGATATAGATAAAATCACTCGCAGGTGATATTAAGTTTTTTTTTAGTTACAAACATCTAGGTTTCTTAATATTTATGCACTTCCGGTTTATATATAGCGTTCTAATCACTCGCAGGTGATTGTAATTTCTAGGTTACAAATTAGTTTATTTAGCTATATATATGTGAATTTATCACTCGCAGGTGATGAAATTATAATACATTTGAATTTACATTTTCATGAGCTTTAATATTAATTTTATAACTAAATGACTTTGCTCATGATTATCTATGCCTAGTTTATGCTATTTAATTGGATATAGATCTGCCTTAATAGTTAGTGGAAGTGATTATAATTAATTATAAAGAATATAGTATTTAATTTAAGTGCGAATAATTAATATACTCACTATATAGATAATTTGCCTATCAATTTGGATTTGAATTCAGATCAAAGCTGAAATAACACTTATAATGGTGGGATGAACTGATTATGGACAGCCAGAATTCAGATACCAAGGTGTATATAAACATATAACTCTGGGTCCCTGCATCTCGTTTATGTGCCTTTTTTACAGGATTCATACCAAGTACCGGTTTCCTTTGACCAAACTCAATGCTGTAAAATGGAAGGCCTTTAGTCCGGATGATCGAGCAATTTATTTTAAGTAGGAGTCTTACACTCCATGGGAGTCTCATGCTCCATTACTAAGGATGTAGAATGGGAGGCACATACCAATCCCATCTGAGGAAGATAATTGCCCAAACTAAGTGTACTGGGGTAGCCTTAACACATACACCCAGTGAAGAAATGCAGCAATAAGTGAGTTACACCATAGCATTTCTAAAGGACATATACGCACTGCTGACAACATAATCATATAACAAAATTTAAGTGCTAAAACTAGTTTCCTTCATGAAACTACTCAGTATCAGTTCATATGATAGTATTTATAATTATACTATTAAGGAAAATTTATGAATCCAAGTTATCATCATCATCACCAACCATTATCAATCCACTGCAGGATGAAGGTCTCTCCAAGTTCAATTCATTTTTTCCTATCTTTAGCTTCTCTTGTCCACATAACCCTGCACACTTTCTTATTTCATCCATCCACCTCACATGTGGTCTCTTTCTGAGTCTTTTACAATCTCTTGGAATCCAGTTTAAAATTTCAATTGTTCATCTATTATCATCTCTTCTAACAATGTGTCCAGCTCAACTCCACTTTAGTCTTTTAATTTTTTCAATGAGGTCAGTAACACCCATTTGTTCTCTTACCCATACATTGCATTTTCGATCCCTTCTTGTTACTCACAACATACATCTCTCCATACTTCTTTGAGTGGTCTGAAGTCTCTGTATTGCTCTTCTATTAAGTGTCCAAGTCTTAGATCCATAAGTAAGCACAGGCAAAACACATTTACTAAAAACCTTCCTTTTCAAACACATAGGCATATTTCCTTTTAGTATCAAGTTATTTCTATCAAAAGCACTCCAACCAAGTTTAATTCTATGATTAATTTCATCCATTATATTTCCATCTATATTAATAATCTGACCAAGGTAATTGTAACTATTAACTTCTTCTAACTCATCATAATCAATCTTTATTTTCATATTTTGAGAAAATCTATTAAACATTATTTTAGTCTTTTTAACATTTATCTTTAGTCCTACTTTCATCTGATAACTCCTGCAACATTTCCTGTAGCTCTAAAGCATTATTTGCAAAAACAACTACATCATCTGCAAAATCTAAATGACTTAAATAATCTCCATTTACTTTCACTCCTTTAATTTCCCATTTTAATCCAAAAAATAATTCTTGCAGTACTGCTGTAAAAAGTTTTGGAGATATGGAGTCACCCTGTCTTACACCCTTTTCAATGTTTATTTTCCTACTATCATTACGTAATCTAATTGTTGCTGTTGCATTTTTATAAATGTTCTTTAAAATATAACAATATCCTGGATCTACACCTTGATGATCCAATGCTTTAATCACTGAAGAAATGTTTATAGAATTAAATGCCTTTTCATAGTCTACAAATCCTAAGTATAATGGCAACTCATATTCATTTGTTTTTTCTATAATTTCTCTCAACACCTGGATATAATCTACTGTACTAAAATCACTTTTAAATCCAGCTTGTTCTCTTGGTTGGTGGAAATCCAGTGTTTTCTGTAGACGAGTTGTAATTATCTTAGTAAAAATTTTGTATATAAAACTGATAAAAGACTGATAGGTCTGTAATTTCTAATATCTTTTTTATCACCTTTTTTAAATATTAATATTATTACTGCATTCTTTCAATCATCTGGTACATCTTTATCATTTAGACATTTGGTATATAATTTTGCTAAAAAAAAATTTATTTCTTCACCTGCTTGTTTTAATATATCAATTATAATTCCATCATTACATGAATGAAGCCTTCCCTTTCTTCATAAATTTAATTGCATATCTCACTTCCTCATTCAAAATTCTGGGCAATTTGGAAGATATAATAGGTATAGGAGGCACTTGTTCTTTATTACTATATAATTCTTGATAGAAGTCTTCTACACATTTTATGATGTCTTCTCTCTTTTTAGTAATAATGCCATCTTTTTTTTATTGCAGATATAAATTTCTTACCAATACCAAAATGTTGTTTTACACTCTTTAGACTTTTATTCTCTTCTACAGTTTTCCTTGCTAATTCACAATTATACTTTCTTATATCATTTTCAATTCTTTTCCGCACCATTTTACAAAATTCGAGATATTCAATCTTTTTTAATACATCATTGTTGTAAATCCTCATATTCCTTCTTCTTTTCATAAATTCTCTAGTCTCTGTATAAATTTTATTGGTCAATTGCTGCATTTTTCTAGCAGCTATCCTTGTTGCATTTTTTAAAAGTATATCACTTATTTTCCTATTAATGTCATTCAAATCTGAATCATATTCAAAATCTACTAATACTTGAAATCGATTTGTAAGTTCTAATTTAAATTCATTAGAATGTTTCTGAAGATTAGGAATATCAACTGTAAATATTGTTTTCCTTAATAATTTTTGTCTCTCCAGTTTTGCATTAACATGTATCTTACATCTTACTAATCGATGATCACTTCCTGTGTTAAATTTATTAAGAACATTACAATCTTGAAATATGTATTTTCTGTTAGTCAAAATATAATCCAATTCTGCTGTACCTTCATTTGGATGCTTCCACGTCCATTTCCTTTTACCATTTTTCTCAAAAAAAAAAATCATAATATAAAGTTTTTCTTTTTCTGCAAACTCCACAAGTCTATGTCCTCTCTCATTTCTATTACCATAACCAAAATTACCTACAGCATTTTCATCTTTCATTTGTTTACCAATTCTAGCATTAAAGTCTCCCATAACAATTTTAAAATGTTGTT
Organism: Epiperipatus broadwayi; assembly: GCA_028023455.1. Classification (NCBI taxonomy): domain Eukaryota; kingdom Metazoa; phylum Onychophora; class Udeonychophora; order Euonychophora; family Peripatidae; genus Epiperipatus; species Epiperipatus broadwayi. The sequence continues at coordinate 7,309,590 of JAQFVV010000034.1, forward strand.
TACTCTGATAAAAAGCCTTTTGTACATCCATATAAAAATCTTCTATAACTTCATCACTATGAGAACTTGTTGGGGCATAAACCTGAATTATCTGCATTTGGTATCTGCTTTTAAGTTGTAAAACTAATCTTGCCACTCTGTCTGATATACCATCAATCTCCACAATGTTATTCTTCCATTTTTTATTTATAATGAATCCTACTCCACTTGTATTTCCAATATTTGTGCCTTTATAGTAGAGTATATGTCCACTTTTTAAGGTTTTATTTATTTAAGGAGGCCTACAGCATAGTAAGAGAAATTACAATATAAAATTATAGATTTATGCTGCATTTTATCATCTCAACTAGATATCATTTAAATATCATATTTAAAAGCAAATCTATCTGATAAGTTTATAATTATATCTCAATTAAAAGATTTTATCCATTTCAAAACAGGGTTTTTAGTTTGTGTGTTATTCTACATGAAATTATATATATATATATATTGTAACGGGCACATATGTACGTTACATTATTTTTTATTAGTAAACATAAAAAAAAAAGTTTGCCAATAAAAATTTCTTTTTTAAGAATTAAAAACTGAAAATTAAAAAATCATCTTAAACTGGCATATATATAAAATCGCACAGATAAATATTTATTAAAATAAAACTTTATTAAAGAAAAAGTATTTTAAAACTAAATTTTAAAAAGATTTGGAGATAAAATTATATCTTTAAATTTATCTTTAAATATATCTTTGGATTTGGAAAATAGGTTAATTAATGTTATGGAAATGATTATTTTAATTAGTCCAAGTGAATAAGCCCTTGGGCATTTAAATGTATAAACAACGGTCAGATAGGAAAACAATAGAAACTTTTAGCAAATAAAAAGAAATCCCTATGGAATCGGTCCTCAGCGAAAAGACCGCCATCATCGATGACGTAATGTTGAATCAATACTTAAGATTAATATAAAACGAAAAGTTGGAAATTATTATGATTATTAAGAGAGGACTGAGATGTGTTAAGTCGGAGAGTTGGAGATGAAGGGATTGAAAGACGCACTTTCAATTCCTTCAGTTGTTATAAAAATGGAAAAATGAAACATCGCTTTTCTTATACTGAGGACAACAGGATCGTCGGGGGATTTAATGTGGATTCCAAATGGCATGCAATGAATAAAGAGGAACATTGAAAAAAAAATCGTAAGAACTTTAAAAACATTTTGAAACACTATGAACTTTAAAATATAAACTTTCTCAGTCTTTAATTTATTAAGAAATAGAATCCTATCTGACCAATGTTATTTATTAATTAGTTATAATTTTATTTAATGTATTTCTTTTGTAAAATCATTTCTATTTATTTATTTATTTGTTCTTTAAGTTTTATTATGATTTCTGTTTTTCATTAAACTAGTTATATAAATATTAAAGTTAAGTCGGGCGTGAATGGCTATATAGATTTGTAAAGTTATATTAGGGGAGGGTAATCTTAGGTTATTTGTTTCATAGTTAAATTGGGTCAATGGATTGGATATATTGGTGTAGTTAGTAGATGTAGTACAAGATTCGCTATGGGCAGAATCGCTATTATACGCCGCACACTTCCGTTTTGCCTATGGAAGAGATTATAAGACGTAGAATGCTGTTCCTTTCGATGGAGTTTTTTTTTATTGCTCTTCTTGTCTGATAGATGTATGTATTCCTATCTGATGAGAGGCAATTTCTTCTCTTAACTTTTTGTGCTGCCATATTTCGTATTACATTGAATACATCGATATATCAGATGAATTGGCATTAGTTCGACTGCGAACTTTTGACCTAAGGTTAAATAAGGATAGAATATTTTCTTTCAAATGCAAATCTATGTAGTCTATTCATATTCAACACTAAATAAAAATGCATTAAATTTAAGTTGTTTATAGACACTTGCATGGATTGGTTATCGGTTAATTATGTTTTGGGTTTTCATAGGTGATAAAATATATAGACATTCGGTAAATACTGATACCTTACGGTGAGTATCTAAGATGTATTTATTCAGATGTCTTTTAAGTTATTGGTGTTAATGCGGTGTCTTATGATGAACCCCATTGGGTTTCTTGTATTCCCTATGCAATTGATGGTATCAATGATTTTGTATTTTGATCATTTATGTTTACTTTGAAATGTTTTTAACCATGTAATCTATGTAACCGATCTATACTCAACATTGTAAAACAAACTTTTATAAATCCATCTGTGCAAACTTAATTAAAATGTAAACTTATAATATTATAAAAATTAAAATGTAAATTTAAATTATAAAATCAAATTAGAATTTAAAGTAAACATATTAAAATAATAATGTTAAATCTTATATATATATGTGCGTAAATAAATTTTTGTATGTTAATTACTGGCAGTGGCTTATTTTATTTATTTTTTAATATTTAAATATAATTAAATAAGATATTATATTATTAAATCTCTGCTACTCCCTGAGCTAGTGACTTGGGCTAATGACTGGATATCAAAATATATAAATAAAATAAAATAAAAAAAATTTTTTTTTTGACTTACATATCTGTCTACTTTATAAATTTTTCTACGTTCAAATGCCTAGATGGCACCCTGTAGTGCAGATCATGTTAAGCTCTCATTCTCCGGATCGTTACAATATATATATATATATGAGAATCTAGATGTACTTCTCACTAATGATTTAATTGCGAATAAAACCTGGTTTTGAATACATATAGCACAAACAATAAAATAAGTAAAATTTAATAAGATTAGGCATAGTTTTAGGAAATGCAATAAACCTGGGTATTTTTTTACGCTGACTTATTTAACATGATTTTGAAGTTCACCGGAAGTCGAACTCCAATAATGTGCTATTACTTTAAATAATAAATTTTGCACACTTACATTATATTGAAAGTAATAGCACATTATTGGAATTCAACTTTCATCTTAGTAATTTCAATATTTTCAGTGCTTTATAAAAGTAAGATTTTATGCAATAATGAAATTAAAATCATAATTTCCATGTTTATGTATACACACATTAAATTTTACAAGATTATAATGTAAATTTGTTCAAACATCGTGCGTGTTAATTTGCATTTTAAATCACATTCTGTTATTGCTTTTTAAAATAGAACGTAATCAATTATTAATCATTCAGTGTCCGCAAGTTTATTTTTAAAAGGTGAGTAATAGCAGTGAAATGAAATTTGATTTTTAAACGGAATTGAAAATTAAAGACAAAAATAAGAATTTAATTTTTAGTTGTTAGTTTTAATTAAATTTTTCCAGCAGTGGTGAATAAATGTCTTTTTATTATCGTAAGTCTAAGTTCATAAACAATTAATAAAATCATCATCTCAAAGGTTAATTACTAATTACGTTGTCACCAGAAATCTATTGACACAACATGAGTGTGAAGTTAATGCTAGTTGTATTTCCTCAGTTTGCAAACGAACGTGTTTTTCAGCAAATATCGATAATAATTAAAATGTGTATTAAAAAAATGTAAATTATGCATAAAAATATATTATTTTGAATAAAATTAAATATTATAGTTAAAAAAAGTTTGTCTTGTATCAATTTTTTTCAAATTTGAAATTTTTTATTAGTCATATTTTATTTCCTTATTTTTTTTTTTGCGTGAATTTTGAAGTAATTTTACGTTGGTGCTTTGCTTTTACACGAATTTTGAAAAATCACAGACTGCACTCCCCCCTTTTTCAATGTAAGTTACATCTATATTTGTGCGATTTTGTTTGCGCATGTTTTCTGAGGAACCTATCTATCACGTAAAACGAGACCCAGGTGTATATAAATAATATTAGATTTCATGCAAGTGAAATCTGAAATTTAGCTTTAGCATATTTTAAAAGAAATTTCTGTAACATTATTTGGTATTTGATTGATTTACTTTAAAAGTTAGAAGTTGTTTATAATTAACGAAAGCAATTATTATCATTAACTTAATATATATATATATTGAAACAGATATCCTGTTCCTCATATAAATATTCAAAAGACCCCCCCCCCATTTAAAAACGTCTAGCATGATTCAGTCTAATTGGGAACGCAATAAATTTTGATTTGTTTAAAAAAAAAATCATATTTTTAATTTTGAGATTGATGAATTTGAATAAAATGTTATATCGTCTTATTTTACTTTTTTTTTTTTTTATCTGTCTCAATAAAAAAAAAAAAGAAATTAATTATCCAATCATTAAAAAGAAAGAAAAAAGATATCTGAGTTAAACTGAGGCAGTATTCAAATTAGGCACGTCGTTAAAAAAAAAAAAAAAAGAACTTTCGTCTTACACAGAGAAGCAGAACATATTGAATTTTTTTTTTTAAAAAAAGAAAGTGTATTACTTAATCCTTTTGACAAATTAAAATATAGCTTTAACTAAATGTGAAAATGGAAAAAGAAAACTTTGCTAGAGGAATTATAATAACAATGGGGTAATTTAGCGGCTTCACTCTCTCCACGCTGTGCCATGACTTTCCATTGATGAAATAACCCGCCTTCTTTTGAGTAAAATGGACTGCAAAACTGGAAGGTAATTATGTTATAAGAATGTTTAGACATCTTTACCATGAATTATAAATTGATATCATGAAATATCTACATAAAAATTATTTTTATAAAATATTAAAATATTTTTATCATATGTTATAAAGTGAAGTTATGAAACGGTTGCATACATTTTGTTTAATAAAGTATTAAGACATCTTTACCATACGTTATAAAATGAAGTTATGAAATAGTTATACGCAAATTTATTTATAAAAATATTTGAACGTATTTACTATATAAATTAGAAATGCTTTAATTACTAAATGATAAATGCTCCACAAGCCAAACAGAGTTTATGTATATGAATATAGTTTTATATTTGGCTAAATTATAAATGCCTTAATTATCAAATGATAAATGCTCTACAAACCAAGAATTGCTGAGTTCAAATGTCTACCAATCGGTAATAATTCATAAAATGATGAAATGCTCTATAAATCATAAATACTTGACTGCTTCTAAGCTTCTTATAATGTAACAGAGTTTATGTATAAGAATATACTTTTATATTTGGCTAAATTATAAATGCCTCAATTATCAAATGATAAATGCTCTACAAACCAAGAATTGCTGAGTTCAAATGTCTACCAATCGGTAATAATTCATAAAATGATGAAATGCTCTATAAATCATAAATACTTGACTGCTTCTAAGCTTCTTATAATGTAACAGAGTTTATGTATAAGAATATACTTTTATATTTGACTAAATTATAAATGCTTTAATTACCAAATGATGAATACTCCACAAGCCAATAATCGCTGAGTTTAAATGTTTACCAATCGGTAATAATTCATAAAATAACAAAATGAACTATTGTTGAATTAGAATATTTCCAAGCTTCTTCTCATAAATGGATTCAAAATGAATTATTGTTAAATTAGAATATTTCCAAACTTCTTCTCATAAATGGATTCAAAATGAATTATTGTTGAATTAGAATATTTCCAAGCTTCTTCTCATAAATGAATTCAAAATGAACTATTGTTGAATTAGAATATTTCCAAGCTTCTTCTCATAAATGGATTCAAAATGAATTATTGTTAAATTAGAATATTTCCAAACTTCTTCTCATAAATGGATTCAAAATGAATTATTTTGAATTAGAATATTTCCAAGCTTCTTCTCATAAATGGATTCAAAATGAATTATTGTTGAATTAGAGTATTTCCAAGCTTTTTCTCATAAATGAATTCAAAATGAACCATTGTTGAATTAGAATGTTTCCAAGCTTCTTCTAATAAATGAATTCAAAATGAACTATTATTGAATTGACTATTTCCAAGCTTTTTCTCATAATTGAATTTGTAAATGAACTATTGATAAAAAAAAAAAGAACTGCTTCTAACTCTTTTATAAGTAAAATAAAAATGAGTTATCATGTGGATAGAAGTGAATTTCGTTAGAAATTGCAAACTAATTGTTATTTAATAAAATTTTTTTGTTACAAAAAATTAAATTGGTTATCCAGTTATCCAGTTTTGTTTATTTATCGCATCACTCACCAATTATAGCACTAGTTCATGAGAATCTCATGCCTTCTGAGCTATGTCTGACATAACTAGACCTTGGCAAGTCAGGTTGTAGTGAGATGGAACTCTAATGGCGCTGTTTGGAAAACCAAACATATAAATGTTTAGATGTTCACAGTCTCTATGGTACTACATCCTCTGATGAGCAGGAAATATTGTTGTAGGAGGCATTAACATCTGCATTAGGTATGTCAATTGATAGTTCCTTCCTACAGCATGCTCATCAGAAAATTGTTACAACTGATGTGATTAAAGGGTTGTACGCGGGTCCGGTTACAATATATATATAACAACTGAGAATTTTTATTATTGTTCTAAAACAGATTATTTAACAAAAGTTATTAAACATTGAATATAAATGATTTTAAACAAATTAAATTAACTACGCAAACTAAATCAATCATAAATAAATTTAATATGTAAACCAAGACATAAGATATTCGATATAATAAATTAAATGTTTTATCTAATCAAAATGCCATTCAGAAAATCAGGTAAGAGATTTAATTAAATTTGGAAAAACTCAGGCAAGATTTTAGATTAAATCAAGAAAATTAAAATACATTTAGAACAAGTTTAGTTTACATTATTATTATAATTATTATGGCCATTACTTTAGAGTTAGCTAGCATTTTAGATTTGAGTTTAGTTGAAGGTTTAAATTTGAAGGAATGATTACCATTTTCTTCTTCTCTTTGCTGGCAGGTTATCTCTTGATTTTAGGACATCTTTAGGTAGTTACAGCTGTTACTTCATCCTCTCTGCATCAGGCAGCTTCTCATCGGAGGCGGAAAGACAAGATTTTGGACCTCTACCCCAACATGATTATTATTAGTTCTCTATGAATACTTTATTAAAATATTAGAATGAGTGCCTCTAAAGATGGCTGCAGCATCTTATATATCCAGTTACCCCCCTCTCTTTCGTTATATTATATTTTAGACAAGTTTTCCTAGCTTATTTGCTTATTGCCAGTAATCGTGGAAGCTTGCTGTGTCAAACTTTTAATTAGGTCAAATTAACCTCCGTGACACACTGTAATTTATGCAATGTTTTAATTTAATTCCAATTTTAACTCTAAATATAAACTGTGTCAATTTTATATCAGGAAGGATTAACTTTTCTGGCATAGCTTTGACTAGAAAAACAAATCTAACATTATAGAAAAACATTTTGCTATATATGTAACTCGACCATTTTAATTTAATAAAGAAATCTTAATGTTTTAAATCCTATTAACATTATTCTTCTAGTATATATGTAGTCTAAAGTTACACATACAACTTGTTTTTCATTTAATTATTATTAGAAATATATACATGCGTATCTTAGAGATTTATATGTATATAAATGCATATTTCTCTCTATATGTAAATATATATGCACACATACATGATTAACATTATTTAAGTTTAAATTTAGGCGGGTTTTTACGATATTATTAATAAGATATACGAGAATTTGGTGGTATTTATATATAAAAGACTATAGCATATAGTAGGTGAAACAGTTGGATTGTACAAGCTGACTGTTTCAATATTATCATGGAAATTTTAATATAGTTGATAAATAATTAAATGATGAAAGTGATGTGAATAAATTTGATTATGGTGATAGAAATGAAAGATGACACAGACTTGTGAAGTTCATAAAAAAGGAAACTTGTATATTATTTTTTTTTAAAAAAAAAGTTAAATTCCAATGGATATATGGAAGCATCCAAATGAAGTAATAACAAAATTGGATCATATTTTGACAACAGAAAATATTTATTTCATGTTTGTAATTTTCTTAATAGATTTAACACAGAAAGTCATCATTGTTTAATAACATGTAAGATACATGTTAACACAAAACTAGAAAGACTAAAACTATTAAGAAATTCATTATTAATAATTGATATTTTTAATATTTACAAGCTTCTTAATCATTTTAAAATGTTGGCAGATTTTGAAGATGGTTTGACTTAACTAAAATAAATAAGAAAAATGACTGATGTATTATTAAATACTGTAATAATGATAGCTAGTAAAAAAAAAAAAAGCAACAGTATATGGTAAATTTTTTACTAAGATAAAACTAAGTAAAAAGAGAAGAAATATAAAAATGTTAAAATTTGATCAATTAGAAAAAAACAGATTATTTGAAGTTTGTAAGAAAATATAATTGTGAATTCGAAAGAACTGTAGAGAAGATAGAAAATTGACAAAAGTGTAAAAGAGAATATTGGTATTGAAATGAAAGTTATTCAGTAATAAAAAAAAATAGATAAAACTGTTACTAAAGAAAAAGATGATATCATGAAATGTGTGGAAAAGTTCTATAAACAATTATGTAGTAATAAAGAACAGAAAAACAAAGTGTCCTTTACAATTAGAATATCTTCTAAATTACCAAGTATTTTAAATGAAGACATGAGGCGTGCAATTAAATTAAATCTATGCAGAAAGAAAAGGCTCTAGGAAATGATGAAATTATTATTGATATTTTAAAAGAAGATGAAGAAATAGAATAATTGTTAGCAAAGCTATATACTAAATATCTGAATGATAAAGATGTATCAAATGATTGGAAATATGCAATTGTAATATTGAATTTTTAAAAAATGATAAAGAAGATATTAGAAATTGCAGATCTATCAATATTTTATCAGTTTTATACAAAATTTTTATATAAAAAAATAATTACAATTCAAAAGCTGAATTTGAAAATAGTTTTAGCATAATAGAGCACACCTATAAATCAATGAATATAAATAGTTATTAATCTTTGGTTTTATAGATTATGGAAAGGCATTCATTTTATTGTGTAAGCATTTCTGTGATAATTAAAAAGCTTTGGAATATCAAATATAGACCAGGATATTGACTTATTTGGAAGAATTTACAAAAAGTATTTTGTGGATTAAAATGGGAAGTTAAAAGAATAAAAATGAGTGGAGATTATTTAAGTCATCTGGATTTTGCATATGTTGTGTTTTGTAAATAATCTTCAGAGTTTCAAAAAAATATAGCAAATTGTCAAATGAGAGAAAAAATATAGGATTAAAGATAAATTCTAAAAAACCCAAAGTAACATTCTGTGGATTTTCACAGAAGAAAATATAAAGATTGATGTTATGAAAGTATCAAATACAAATGCCTTGGACAAGTTATTAATATACACAAAAATATAATGGATGAAATTAATGACAGAATTAATCTTGAATAAAATGCTTTTGGTAGAAATAACAGTATTAAAAATAAATATGAGTAAGTCTTTGAAAAAGAACATTTGTAATATATGTGTTTTATCTGAAAAAAATCCTTAAGCAATACAGAAACTTCAAATTACTCAATGGAGTATGAAAATATGTATTTTAGGAATAACCAGAAGACATCAAAAATGAAATACATGAGTGAAAAAACAAAGAGATATCACTGACATCGTAGAATAAATTAAAAGGCTGAAATGGTCTGTCTATACTGTTATAAAGAGATGACAATAGATGGATAGATGATATTTTATTGTATCCCAAGAGATTTTAAAAGATCAAAAAAAAACAAGTGAGATGGATAAATGAAATAAGAAAGTTGGCTGAGGTATCTTTATAATATGCTCTCTATTCTTTTTGAACACCTGACAGCGCTACCAAAACCCTATTAAAAATACTAATCAATAACCCCCTCTCTCCAAAAAAAAAAAAATTCAATACATTAAGGTGCATACATGTACATTAATATAAAATATTTAATGTTATTGCTTGATTTTTTATTGCTCATTTCAACTTTGTTATTTGTAATTAATGATCAGAGGGGGGAGGGTATCTTATGATCTCAAAATGCTTGCCATTTTTAGCTACATGAAGTTCTTCATTTTGGTATATCTATATTGTTATTAATATTTTTACAGCAGCACTATCTGTCTAACAAAGTAGTTCATGAATTGCTTTGCAGTAAATGCAGGTTGTTTATGTTGAATTAAAAAAAGGTTGAATGTTAAAGAAAAATTTGTGCTCACTTTGCACTACCAAACTACTCAGTCTGTTCAAAGCAAAAATAATTTTTTTCTATTATGCTGACACAATTGGTTAAGTAGCAATTGATAGCAGACTGAGTCTGTGTGAGATTTTGGAGATCATTTTCTTCTTCAAAATGGAGCTTTTTGTTAGTTACTAGAGTAAGTAGTAAATCTCCTAATATGCTAATAAACTAGTTCAACTTCTGTAGGAAAATTTGCTTGTGCATCATCTCTAGCCAATGGTGGAAACTGACAAAAAATCAATTTAACTAGATGAAATACAACCATATTAGGATTTTGCAAGCTGACTATCTATCCATGTCATATGATCCAATGACCTATACTGTAAATAAAAAAAAACATGATCTCAAGTAAACCAACCTTGGGCACTTAGCTTAAAAATAGAATCCAATTGCCACTTCTTTCATGTCACTCTAAGTCAATGACTTTGATTTCCATCTTTGAGAAGAAAATGTATGCCTGACTCAATCATCCACTCTGAAAAATGTCTGTCCTATGCCAACATCAATGTAAGGGGAATTTCACGCTTCCACCATCTTCTATCAATTCTATTATGTCGATCCAGTGACAGGAGCTTACATGCAAGCAATTAAATATTCTTGAACTGAAGCCAAGTGCAAAATTCTCAAGAAAATGATAAGTACATTGTAACTTTTTATGCTCGAAAATATTATGATAGAATAGTAATGGCAATCTGGATACGTTTCTAGCCTTACTTCACTATTTATCATTAGTAAAAAGATTTTGCTTTTCTTTTTTTTTTTTGGTTGTAGTTACTTTATTTCAATAAACAAAAAGCCTCAGTTACTTTGTTATACTTGTGCTACATATTTTTATTATTGATGTTATTTTAATCTATAAAAACAAGAAGGGAGAAGGGGGTAAATGCAACTTTAAATTCTATTATTTGTTCATTAAAATTTTGCAACTTCTTTATCAGCTGTCAATTTTAGTATTATTTTCATAAAAGTATACATAAAATTTAACGTTTGCATGACTTTTTTTTATATTTAGTTTCATATTGTTCTTATTTTTTATATTTAGTTTCATATTGTTCTTATTTTATTGAAATTAGGCAACGTTCAATACTTTATAATTTTTGGTTTATTAATTGGTATTTTCAATAAGGATAATTTTTATCAGATGTGTAAAAATAGCATAGAGTGCATACTATATTAAAATCTTTTCCCCAATTAATGTGGAGATAAGAAGCTATGGGTCAGAGAAATTGGAAATTGCTAAACTCTTACCACCCAGCCTAATGATTAGGTTTCTTTTTTACTGATACTCCAAGGAGGGTTTTTTGAGCCTAAGCCCTGCAATAGGCTATTAAAAATTTTTTTTCATATGTCCATATATAGTTTTAATATATACTTTCTTTTTATAGGCAGTACAACTCTCCTTTTCAATGCAGTACAAGGAACTAACTTTCATTCTGTTGTGTTTAATCTGGATTATATATAAACACAAACATGTGTAAATACATTTTATAATGTATATTTATTAGTGAAACATGATAAATATACATTCATATTTACAATTTATTTACAATTTCTATACTCTACCTGCTATTGTTGGTGAGATATAGCTGCTAGATCTGGAATGAATAATGGAAGAAGGAACTATATGTGTCTTTCTAGAGGTTTTTACCACTTCCAGCTGTATCTTGGCAGCCTGTTTCATGATTAGATATGTTAACACTTTTGGATATACTATGATAGCTTGCCTCATGTCAATATTTGGTTCTAGCAGCTTCCAGTCTTGAATATGGACTTGTCTCAGTGTGCTAACCATTTAGCTTGATAAATATTATCTGGAGAACATGTACACTGCCATTCAGATTTGACAATAATTCTCTTGAAAACATACATATACTGCAGTTCAGGTTTGATAGTAGTTCTCTAATCTTACCTTTAAAAAGTCTGACTATTTATTGCCAAATCCCCATCCTTAATGGAAACATTTAGATTCAGAGAGCATCATTGCCAATTGGCCAAATCTTGCCATTGTCTATGTGTTATCTCTTTGTATACTCTTTGGTTACTTTGAATGCTCAATCCAATTTAGATAAACATGAATGGCATTTTCTCCCTCTGGATAAAATTAGGCTTGGAGAATGTAGGCATGGGTTTGTTTATCAGCAGTTTTAAGCATCATTGTTTGTGATATTTTAACTTTGATCATGACTGCTGGAACCCATTTGATTATTACTTTAAACACGTGATATAAAACATGAGTATCTATCCAATTATTTGCACTTTTCATAGCCAGATTATTAATAACAACTTCTGGGTAAACCCTGTTTAATTTATTGTTGTGAGCTGGTAGCTATAAAACCTGAGTGAACCAGTCATATTCTAATAAATTGCTCTGCTTACAAGAAGATCCAACAAGATGCAGATATCTAGTTTTATTGATCATTGTAAATTTTCAATCTTGCCTGACCCAAGAGCTCTATGGATTGCCTTGGTATTCATAAGTTGTTTTGCTGCTAGGATATAATTGATATTTATTTTCCTATTAATGACAGCCCATGTCTTTTTTGACACAATGGACACTGCAGACCTGGTGTCCAATTCCATTGTTCCAGGTATATCATTAATTAGTATTCTGCATTTAAAAACAGAATCAATGCCTTCCTCATTGTTTGTACAGGCATTTTGTTTTTGAGATTATAAAATACCTTAGTAGCTCTTTGGAATGGATCCCCTCCCCATTCTGTTATTAGCAACTTCTTGTTTTTATGTAAAACAAGCAACTTTTGTGTTACCAATAAGCTTGCAGTATGTACACACTGTATACCAGTGTAGACATTCAGTGTGTGCATGTATCAGTCTATCATATCTATAACAATGCTTTCCATTTATTGTTGTTGACTGTCATCTGGGTATTTGATTGACCCAGTTTCTGCTCAATGATTTGAATGCTATAAACTATTTTTTCATGGATTTGCTTGAATAACTGTTGATTTCACTAGAGTCACTTGAGAGACAGCAGAATCAAATGTTATGTCAGAGTTCATTAGGAGTTTAACACTGGGATTATGGTCTTTTATCCCACAGATAAAATGTTTTTGTAGAGCTTCATTAAAAAAGTCTTTGAAATTGCAAATTAAAGCTAGTTTTTTTTTTAGTTAAACGTAAAATCTCTAGCTTTTTTCCTCTCCCCTTTTGTACAAAGATTGAAATGATATCTCTGCACTATCATTAGGCATTAGAATGAAAAAGTTAATTAGAAGAGACAATGCTTCATCAAAATTAATGTCAACTGATTCCTTAGGGATTTTTGGGGTTCTAAGTACCTCATAAGTTTGAAATCTGATAATAGACATGAATGTAGCTAATTTTAGCTCTGACTTTTTGACATTATTATCCTGTAAATAAACAATTACTCAATCTTTATAACTTAGCCACTTCTTTGGATAGGCCAGATTGAATGCTTCAATGAAGCCAATTTTATTTTTTCACTTTTTATGTAATGAGAGAAAAAAATTTACTTTTATTTGTGAGAGTAATCACTCTAGTTCATTTTCAACCAATCCTTGATAAAGACAAAATCTAACAACCCACTGAAAGGGGGTGGCGTGTTTCTGCTTTTAGAATAACCACTATCATTTGATTTTATATTTTTATTGACATGCCAATAACATATGAGATCAATTTTTTGATCAAAACAAACTCTAATGATCAACAGAGGTAAGATTTTGTAAATTTTTTCCAGTCAAGGGGAAAAAATATTTTTATTTTGTCAACTGCACCAAATGCATGTAAATATGTTTATAATATATATTTATTAATAAAACATAAATACAAATATAAACTCACATTTAAAATATATTTACAATGGTTATATATATATATATTCCTCCTGCTACTGTTGGTGAGGTATATATAGTTCCTAGTTCTGGGATGAGCTATGGAAGAAGAGACCGCACATGCCTTTCCAGATTTCCCTATTCTAGCAGCAGCATTGCTGCATTAACCATTTATCTTGATAGCTACTGTATGGACAATGTGTATACCGTTTTTCAACTTTGACAGTAGTTCTCTGGAGAATGTATATACTGCAATTTAGGTTTAACAGTAGTTCTCTGGTCTTATCTCCAAAAAGACTAACTATTTATTACTCAGATTCTCATCCTTAATGGAAACATTCAGATTTAAAGAGCATCATTGCATACTGCTTAATTCTTACCATTGACTATGCATTATCTCTTTGTATACACATTGGTTAGTGATAATGAATGCTCAGTCCAATCTAGATAAGATAGAGTCTGTACTACTCCATTATTTGAAGGCAAAGTCAGATATGACAAACCAATATCAGAAGACTTCAGTGTTAATATAAATTCTGCCAAACACATATCACACCTTAGCATTTAATATCTTATTCAAAATAATTATTGTAAATAATATAAAACTGTTAAATGAACGTTTTTTTTCTTTTTTTTTTTCAACATTATTTTTATTTCTTTTCCATAATTTTAGTATACCATTTGAACTCGGAAATGTGACTAGAACATATTTAATTTGCTTTGAAACTGTAAAATTCATTTGTTTTCAAATCTATCACGTTTTTTAACATTCTCAGGTTTTTCACGAATTCATTTATTTAGACAATACTAAATTCCCAGAAGCTTTTTCTCACAGGCATAGTAATTTATAAATTGTTATCCCTAAATAAACAGATTATTCAGACAATTTATATTCGATTTTTAAATACAAATTATTTGCTTAGGACATTATTATAAATATAAAAAAAAGTCTTTTTTATTAACAGATTTTACAAATGAAGTAATAATTTAATATGTAATGCAAAATATGTTGTATAGATTTAAAAGACAAAACACAAGATTAGAAAACCAAGCAAAGAATGAAGAGAAGGATTTAAAATTTTTTAGAGTGAAGTTCAGCTTTTCACTTTCCTGTCAAATATGTCTCTCTCTGTTCAAAATCAAATGATCTCTTGAAGCAACTAACCATTAGATTATTTTATTATTATAAGAATAGCACAGTAGAAATGTTGAAAAGAATATTTTTAAAAAAAAGAATTGATTGGGCATGTATTAGAGAATAAATTATAAAAGTTATGATGGAAAACATAAAACTAAAAAACAAGTTGATTTATGACCTAAGGAAAAGAAATATTGCAGGTGAGATCTGTCTTTTTGGAAAATAAATGATAATGATTATGGTAAGGTACTGTAGTTCAAATTTTGTTATTTAAACTTTCTTAATGTTTGTTTAGTCATAGAAAAGGGTAAAAAAAACAACAACATACAGTTCTTTAAAAAAAAGTGTTAAGAAAATGCATATACAGTTAAACTTTCAAATCATCCCACTGGGATAGCATCAAATGAATGCAAAACCACAAGTTCAATGCAATGTAATGTGTTGCAATCCAAATGTCAATTAAGAAAGAAACCAATCATGAAAATTTCTTCACATTGCTATGTCATGACTATTCACTAAAGCAATTGGCTGAGAGTTGACAATGATAATGCTGAAAAGTAAGATAATGGTTTCACTATATAACCTATCAGAAAAAAAAATTAAATATTTTAATTTGGTTGTAATGTTTTTTAATTGTGTGAACATTGAATTGTCTGTTTTATTCAGATGTCTTATATGATAATGTCAATGGATCTTGCAGTTAACAAAATGATCTTCTAATATAATGCTGTAAGAGCTGCCCATCTGTATATAAATGATTATGTCCTGTACATGAGGTGTTAGAGTCACTTGTAGTCAACATGGGTAGGATGAGAAGGTTGGCACTAATGTGGGCTTTGAGCATTTTCAGTGGAATGGATGACTGAAGAGTTGTGGAGTGGAGTGGATTGAAGCGTGTCCATTAAAGTATGAAGATTGGCTATCTTAATATAAGCTGAACATTGATTGTATATATGTGTGGAGATGATAATCTGGACCAACTGACACCTGCTGGTTTATCATGAAATACATATATTGGTGATTACTTATCTTTTCAGCATGCGTGTGATCAAGTGTGTCAGAAGTATGAGATAGTGTGGATAGTTGAGGGTCGTGTGAAAGTCTGAGTTCAAACCCCTATATATTACATATTGGAGTTCAGGTGTGAAAATGCCTGTACTGTAGGGAAAAAATCATATATCTGCTACTTTGTACACTAAGATATTGGCTCATCAAAGAATAGGTTTTGTCTTTGTGCTATTTTTCTCATTGCCTATCTGTTTTTTATTTCACTATATTTCGTAAAATATCCACGCTATAAAACTGCATATGTAAATAAAAGATTATTTATTGTTGTAATAGCACAGATTTCTTCACTTATTTATTAATGAAAATTGCTCTAGAAATTAATTGAGAGATCGTCCCAAAATTATAGATTAAATTAGAATAGAATTTGTTCGCAAATAAAGGTAGTTGCCTATAAACTAGATCGTGTTTATATTTATCCCCTGGGTAAATGAAGAAGAGAGGAGAAGCAGCAGAACTGTTTAGACTGTATCATTAAAGTTAGTGTTGATTTGAAATGATAATAGAACAACAGTAGAGAATGGTCAATGGTAGATTAGTAGTCTAACTAGCAGTGATTAAATCTAAAATGGAACAGTGGCAAGCAAGAAGCAGTTACTTGTTGGTGTATTAAAAATGTTATTACCAGAGAAGAGTAATTAACTGAAGCTTAACCAAACTGCAAGAGTGAAGTTGGAAACGGAGATGGTAAATATATAACAATTTTTTTTTCTCTTCACTAGTAAAAATTGTAATTATAAATATGCGAAAAAAGTCGCATATTTATAATTAAATATATAACGTACAAAGTTTGTGTGCCGTTGGAAGCACTCATATTGCGAACTTTAACAAATTTATTCTATACAGTATATGAAATTAGATATGCTTATTTGTGTTTCAAGAGACATTTAATTTAAAAGCACAAATATAATAACTGAATTACTCCTGGTGGGGAAGAAGCCTATTTTCACCGGAAGAAAATAAACAGCATATGAATATTAATGCCTATTACCTTTTTATGTTGTTTTTACCACATTATTATTTGTTATTAAATAAATCTTATATATACATTTTGAAGCATATTGTATATTTATTTAGTTCCTGACTGGTCTTTAGAGATGCTCAAGACACAGCAGTTGGGGCAGTAATAACAGAATTTGACAAAATTGCTACAGGATTCAACACATGATAACCTATTGTGAATAATAAAATATGGTGGCACTAAGTTCCCATAAATTTGATATAACTAACATCGACTAATGAAAAAGTTATGCAGAACACATGGAGTACTATATGTTTATAAATAAAATGGAAACTGAGCATCTCAATGTAATGACTCTTCTCTATTTTGTAGGTCAAGATGTTATACAGCTTGCAAATAGACTTACTGATCCCAAACTCCTAGAGGAATTTCCATATAATGAAGTTGTAGAAATGTTAAGTGGATATTCACTCCGAGACTATCAAAATGGGTAGTTCAGATGAGATTGAGAAACTGAAAACAGCTACCACAAGAAAATTATGTAGATTATGATTTATCTTTAGTTAGCTGACTAAACACTGTAATTTTGGTGCAGAAATAAATGATGTATTATTGAAACAACTCCTATACATAATAGAGGATGAAAATTTCTGAAAAGTATTGCTCAGTGACCCTGACCTAGATTAAAAAAGAACTGTGGAGAAATGTGAAACACAAGAAGCTTGTTGTGATAAACTCATACATTTTAAAAATAAGTGTAAACACAGAAATAAAAATTGTAAAAACTGTGACAAAAAAGATCATATAGCAGTGGTCTGTCATTTTAGGAAGAGGAGAGTTATTGTTTTTGTAAAACTGAACTATAAATCTAAAAGAAAATCAAATTATAAGAATGTTAATATAAAGATGTATGACAGAGAAATACATCACATATTTTTAGATGTAGTTATTTGTAGTCAATCAGTAAAAATGAAAGTGGACACCATAGCCAACTGTCAGTGATATCTTGGAGAGTTTGAATTAAATTAGCAGAAAATGTAAAAGAAAGATAACACTTAATGCAATGTAATGGCTATAGATTTAAATGACAATAAAATTGATATTTGAGGAAAAGTGATAGTTTTTGTCAAATTAATTTCTAGTGTGAAATGGCTAACACTTAATGTAGTAAATAAAAAAAATTTCACTTCATTGTTAGGAAGAAATTAGTTCAAAACACTGGGTTTTCATGTAAATGTAAATAGTAACTTGTTAAACTCCAAAACTTTAAATACTGCTAATGTGGCTATAACAGATTGGGTGGGGAAAAATCAAGAACTTCTCAGAATCAACTGACAAAGTTAGTACCATCTACTTATAAAAATAAACTGATAACACAATAATGTTTTTCATCCAAGCTGATTCACTTGTATTATCATACAGATCTGAACATAGTTCAATATCTATATGTTTAACCACTAAACTTCACATGATCACCATCTCTTATGCTAGCACATAAGTGTTATTAAACAGGCAAAACTACTGTATGGAGTGTTTTGCCTGTTTAATAACTATATGTTTCAGTGTCTTTGGTTTTTAATAACCAGATTGGTTTGTATAATCATACAGATCTGAACCAGTTCATGTTTTGTGTATCTTTGGTTTGTAATAACCAAAGTCATCAATATACTTTCTCTTAGATTAATATTAAAGTATTACTTTATCCCCATTTTTTATGTTTGTACAATTTGTTAACACAATTACAACTTTTTTTATTGAGCAAGCATAAGAGATAATGATCATCTTGTATTACAGTGGTTTAATACTAATCCTAGTCAAAGAAAGTGGGTGAGTATGGTTATTAAAAATTCATAGATATCAAAATATATGGATACTGAACTGGGTTCAGATCTGTTTGGTTATATGAATGAATTATCTTGGATTAAAAATATTGTTATGGTTTCAGTATGGCTTCATAGCATTATAGTTAATTAAATGGATAAAAAGTGATAGTTGGTGGAATGCATTAGATTCAAAGACCTAAATGCAGTGCTTTCAGTTTCAAGGGTCCTGATTGATGAAAGTCATGAGCTAAAAACTATTCTGAAGATATTGGAAGAGTATACATTAGATATGAATTTTGTTGCACTAATCTTCTAGCAAACATAGATTACTATGTTGGGCTTTAGGTGGCGACATAATATGGGAGAAAGCTGCTACTGTGTTTATAGATTGTGCAAGAATAAGAAATGGTGATCATATGATATTCAATACCAATCCTAGTCAAGAAAGTTGGTTATAAAAAAATCTAAAGATCCCAAAATGTATAGATACTGAACTGGTTTAAGATCTGTATGGCTATATAAGTAAATGAGCTTGGATGAAGAACATGATTATGTTTTCAGTTTGGGCTTCTAGTTAGTTAAAAAGATAAAACATATTTGCTAAAGTGATCCATTTGATATAAAAATCAAGTTGCAGTGTTGTTAGATCTAAGGTTCCTAACCAATGCAAGTCATAAGAGAAAAGAAAAATCTAGGAAATTTGTCTGTAAAAAAAATATTATTGTATCTCCAATTTGGACTCTTAGCTTTGTAGTAAAATAAAAAAAATAGTGTTTGGTGGAAAGATGCATTAAATCCAAAGATCTAGATGCAATGCTCTCATATAACAAGTTTCAACACTGATAAATGCCATAAACTAAATTACTAATCTATGATTTTGGAAGAATAGGCATTAAATAGAAATTAAAGTGCACTCACCTTTCAGCATCCACTGATTACTATGGCTTGCACAATGTGGCAATTATTTATGGAGAGAGTTGCAACAGTGTTAAAAATTGTGTAAGCATAAAAATTGTGATCAGAAGAGATTATATTGGTTTAATATGAATCCAAGCCAAAGGATCTTGGTGGTTATAGTTATTAAAAAACCAAAGATACCAAAAAATATAGATACAAAACTGGGTTAAGATCTGTGTGATGATACAAATGAATTAGCTTTGATGATTGTGCTTTAAGTTTGGGATTATAGCTTTATAGTTAGCTAAGTATGCAACAGGTAGTACCATCCAGTTGTGCTTTCAAATACAAGGCTACTCACTGACAAAATTCATAAGTTTGAAACTAGTTTGGGAATATTTAGTGAAATAGGTACTACAAGTTTTGTACTACAAACAGATTTTCTTTGCCCTACAGATGCATTAGATACAAAGATCTAGTTACAAAGCTCTCAGATCCAAGCCTCCCCACTATTGAAAGTCATAAACTAGAAACTTATGCACAAAATTCAAATTTTGATACCCTAAACTCCTAGTCATAGGATCTTGTGAATATAGTTATTAAAATCCAAAGACACCAAATATCTAATTACTGAACTGGGTTTAAATGATTATACAAGTGAAATTAGCATAGATGAAAAATATTATTGTGTTTTAGTTTGGACTTATAGCTTTAAAGCTAACTAAAAAGTTAGAAAGTGGTAGTAGCAAAGATGCATTAGATCTGCAGATTTAGGTGATGTGCGCTCAGATTCAAGGCTCCTTACTGAGAAAGCTATAATCTTAAAACTAATCTAGGAATATTGGATAGATAGGTAGACACTAGATTTTGATTCTCTAATCTTTTAGCATTAATTTGATTTATATGGCCTGTACTATGGTAATATTTCATGGAGAAATTTGGTACTCTATTAACATATGTATGAGCATAAAAAATGGTGATTGTATAATGTTATAGTGATTTAATACCAATGCTAGGCAAAGTATCTTGGTGAGTATTGTTATTAAAATATCAAAACATTAAGCATAGAGAAAATGAAATGCATTCAGATCTGTATGATGACACAAGAAAATTAGCTTTGATGGAAAACATTGTTTTTGTTTGGGGTCATAGCTTTAAAGTTAAATAAAAAGTGAAGAGTGTTATCTGGAAAGATGCAGATTCACAAACCTAGTGCTGTGCTATCACATTAAAGATTTCTTATTAAGAAAATTATAAGCTGAGCAGATATGTATGACTATACAAACAAATTAGCTTGAATTGAAAACATTGCATTTTTGTTTGGGCTCATAGCTTTTAAAGTTAATTAAAAAGACAAAAAAAGGTGGTATCAGGAAGAATGAATTAGATCCACAAATCTAAGTGGTGTGCTCTTAGAACCAAGGCTCCTTGCTGAGAAACCTATAAGCTCAAAACTAACCTTGAATATACTGGATGGTTAGGTATTAAATTTTGATTTTTTTATCTTTCTTGCATTTGTTGATTACTATAGCTGCAGTGTGTGGCAAAATTGTATGAAGAAATTGGGTACTATGTTAACAGATTGTGTAAAGAGAAATGGTGATTGTATGTTATAGTGATTTAATACCAATGCTAGCCAAAGTTATTTTGGTGAGTATTTTTATTAGAATACCAAGGCACAAAGTATATAGATACTGATCTGGGTTCATAACATTATGACTATACAAGAAAATTAACCTGAGTAGAAATCATTGTGTTTCAGTGTGGACTTATAGCAGTATACTTTAGCTAAAAAGGTAAAAGGTGGTTGTTGGAGAAAAACATTAGTTCCAAAAATATGTGTGCTGTGCTATCAGATCCATTGCTCTTCATTAATGAAATTTGTAACTTAGAAACTAATCTGGAAAAATTGAATGAATAGGTACAAGATAGACATTTTGATGCACTAATCTTCTAACATTGACTGCTTCTATGGTTTCCATTAAATGGCAATATTGCATGAAAAAGCTGCTATTGTATTAACAGAATATGTGAGCATGAAAAATGTTGATCATTGTAATGTTGTGATGATTTTATACAAATCCTATCCAATGATGTTTATGACTATGGTTATCAAAAAGCCAAAGGCATCAAAATATATAGATACTGAGCTGGGTTCAGATTTTTATGACTTTGTAAGCAAATTAGTTTGCATGGAAAACATTATTATTCCATTTTCAGTCTAGGCTCATATCTTTTAATTAACTAAAAATATAAAAAGTATTTGCTGAGGGATATATTAGATTTACAGATCTGGGTGCAGTGCTCTCAGATATAAAGCTCCTGACTGATAAAAGCCATTTGTTAGACACTATTTTGGAGTTATTGAAAAATAGGCACTAGATAGGGATTTTGATGCAGTATCCTTCTAGCATCCATTGATTACTATTGCTTGTACTAGGTGGGAATATTGTATTGAAAAATTTTCCTACTGTGTTAACAGATTGAGTAATCTTAAGAAATGTAGCAAATTGTGTAATCTTAAGAAATGTTGATCATGTGAAGTTATAGTAATTTATTGCAATCTCCTAGCCAAAGGATGTTAATAACCATGGTTATTAAAATGTCAATGTCACAAAATATCTCAATATTGAACTGAGTTTACATCTGTGTGATTATTCAAGTGAATTATCTTGAATAAAAAACATTCATGTGTTTTACTTTGGGATCATAGTTTTATAATTTAACTAAAATGTTAAAAGGTGGTAGCTGGAAGGATGCATTAGATCCACAGATCTAGATACAATGTTATCAGATCCCAGGCTCCTAAATAATGAACTCATAAACTAAAGCTTATCTGAGAATATTGGAAGAGTAAGCACTAGATAGGGATTTTGATGCACTATCTTGCTAGCATTCATTGTTTTCTATCACTTGAACTAAGTTGCAATATTGTATGCAAAAAATGTGTCACACGATAAAAGATTGTGTGAGCATTAGCAATGGGGATCATGTGATTGTATGTTAGTATATCAAATCTAGTGAAATGATATTCATAGCAGTCAACCAAATTATATAAATACTGTCATGGATTCAATTCTGTATGGCTATACAATTTAAAATAGTAAAAGGTATCGCTACAAAAATTCATTAGATCTAAGGTTAGATTGCTCTGCTCTGATATCCAAGGCTCCTCACTGATGAAAATCATAAGAAACTAGTCTCAGGGATGGCACTAGATAGGAAGTTTGATACTTTTACCTTCTAGCAACTATTGATTACTATGGCTTGCACTAGATAGCAATATTGTATGGAGAAATCTGCTACAGTATTAATAGATTGGATGGGATAAAAAATCATAATCATGTGATATTATAGTGGTCCAATACAAATCACAGCTAAGGGAAGTTAGTGATTATGGTTATTAGGAAACCAAAAACACCAAAATATATAGGTACTGAATTATATTCAGATCTATATGACTATACAAGCAAATGAGCTTGAATTAAAAACATTATTTTGTTTTCAGTTTTGCCTCATAATTTTATACTTAATTAAAAAGATAAATGCTGGCTTCTGGAGAAAAGCATTAGATCCAAAGACTTAGATGCAAGCTAGACACTACTCTAGGAATATTTAAAGAGTAGGTACCATGTAGGGAATTTTGATGCACTAATGTTGTAGCAACTATGTGGAAATATATGGAGAAATTTATTGTGGTAACATATTATGTAAGCAAAGAAATGGTGATCATATGATATTATAATGAACTAATACATATTCTAGCTAATAGGGGTTGATGATTATGGTTATTAAATAATCAAAGATCTCAAAACATATAGATACTATACTAGGTTCAGATCTGTATGGCCATACAAGTTAATTATCTTGAATAAAAACATTGTTTTCATTTGGGGCTCATAGCTTTATAGTTAACTAAAAAGATAAAAGCAAGCTGCTGGTTGATTTCATTAGATCAAAGATCCAGATGGGTACTCTCAGATCCAAGGCTCCTCACTGATAAAATTCATAAGGATGTGAGATGAGTAGGCCCTAGATAGGAATTTTAATGCACAAACCTTTTAGCATTCATTGATTTCCATGGTTTGCACTAGGTGGCAATATTATATGTAGAAAATTTGCTATTTTCTTAACAGATTGTGCAAGCATACAAAATGGTGATGTGGTGATCTTACATTGGGTTTAATTGTAATCCTAGTGAAGAATGTTGGAGACTATCATTATTAAAAACTCAAAACACCACACTCAATCTATATCAATATTTAGTTTGCTTCACATCTCCATGACTATACAAGTGAATTAGCTTGGATGTAAACATGATTGTATTTTCACTCTGGGATCATAAAAGGCAGCTCCTATGCATTGGATCCAAAGATTTAGATTCATTTCTCTTACATTCAAAACTTCTGACTGATAAAAGCCATAAGCTAGAAACTAATCTGGTGATGTGTAGTTGCTAGATATTAATTTTGATAAACTAACATTCTAACATCCATTGATTATTATGGTTTCCACTAGTTGGAAATGTATATAGAAAATTGATACTGTTTATATATCACAAAATTGTTAAAATACAATAATATTTTTTTGTCATTATCAGCTTTCACAACAAATTTACTAAGATTGTTGCAACTCATTTACAGAGAATATTAGACTCCAATCCAAAGAACAAGTTAGATTTCAAAGTAGTGTTAGCATAATAAATTTCCAATTATTAAAAAAAACATTATAGACTGAAATATGAGCTGCTATTATGTTTTGAATTTATAAACAAAATGCCTTTCTCTCTATAAATATTTGGTTGTTTTCTCATCTTTGGTGTTTGCCACAGGATGGCGTTGATGCTAAGCAAAAACATATACATATAACGATTCCGAGCTGGACCTAAATGATCGATTTGATCTAAAAAGATTTCATTTCTTAGATTTGTAATAAAATATTCTACTAACTAATACTATTATATGATGTTAGTTTTTTTTTCATTTTTGTAAATGTTTATTAATCTTATATTGTTTTTGAGTTTGTGTGTGTGTGTGTCTTTAAAGTTACAGTGTTTTTCTAATTTTTTTTTGACTTTGCGTGTGTCTTTTTAAAGTTACGGTCTTTTTTTTTTTGCAAGAGTAAATCAATAATTTTATTCAAAAGCAAGACATAATAAGTAAATGTTTATTAATCTTATCTTGTTTTTGAGTTTGTGTGTGTGTCTTTAAAGTTACGGGGCCTTTTCTAATTTTTTTTTTTTTTTTGGAGTTTAGGTGTGTCTTTTTAAAGTTATGGACTTTTTTTTGCAAGAGTAAATCAATAATTTGATTCCAAAGCAAGACGTAATATGTCAATGTTTATTAATCTTAGATTGTTTTTTAGTTTGTGTGTGTGTGTCTTTAAAGTTATAGGGCTTTTTCTCATTTTTTTGGATTTTGTGTGTCTTTTTTTAAAGTTACGGTATTTTTGGTCAAGAGTAAATCAATTATTTTATTAAAGAAGCAAGACATAATTCTAAATCTATCAAAAGTAATGTCATTTATATACTACAATTTAGAATTGATACCTGACTACTATTAGTAAGGATTGTCATTGAAAGACTCGATTGAAAAATGATACCCGACTAATTTCCGTTTTCTTTTTTTTTTTGGGGGGGGGGAGTAATGAATCAGAAAGTGTATTTTTTTTGGTTAAGTCTGTCTATATAAAAAGGGTACCGTTATTGAAATACTAAATTTAAAAATGATAGCCGACTAATTTGTGTTTCTTTTGACAGTAATTAATCAGAAAGTGGGTTTCTTTTCTTTTTTTTGGTAAATCTTGTGTATATATGTAAAAACAAACAAACCGTAATTCAAATACTCCATTGAAAAAATCAAAACCCCATTGAATTTGCTTTTTTTTTTTAAAGACAGTAATTAATCATGAACTGGGTTGTTTTTGTTAGTGTGTAGATATAAAAACTAATCTTATTTTGAAATAATAAATGTAACAAAAAAAATAATAATACCCGACTAATTTTATTTTTTGGACAAGTAATTCCTAATAATTAGACACTGGGTTGTTTTTGTTCGTGCGTATATATTGTAACCTAATGAAATGAATCAAAAAAAAAGATATTACCATACCTGAGTAGTCCATAGAATGATCATAAGTAAAGGTTCAAAATATAACACTATCAAGAATTATAAGCAAATTATTATAGCAATGTATTATAACTCAGGTATACAGACAGTAATCTTATCCCCTTTCATTTCTTGGTTTGATGTTAAGTGCATGTTTAAACAAATACTAAGTGAATATGGTCTAGCAGGGCGCCACTAGATTATCTGAATCTAGACACGGTTATATCTAATAACCTTTTACATGTACTGGGTTTGATCTCTTTTTGGTATTTTATTTATAATAAAATGGAAGATTTTGCTTTTTGAGCCATATCACTATAAGCACTAATAGTTAGGTAAAAGTAAAACATCTTTAAACCACAGTGGAGTTCATTGAACATAAATCATTTCTCAGATCTTAACATAACAAATGTGTTTCAATATTTTATAAGTTTACTAGCTCAGATTATATATAAATAATTTAGGATGGCAATTCACTCATCCTTGCATGAAATAGATGATGGGATGTGGTTATAATAATACTAAGAAATCACTAAATATTATAAAATCAATATTTATTTATGGCCTTTAAACAGTTAAACAGCTCATTAATTAAAACGTTGATGATGATGATGATGATGATAATAATAACAATAATGACAAGGGTTTCAACTACAGCTCTAGGACTAAGCCTCAACATAAAACTAATTTTTATAAAGAAATTCATAATTATTGCTTAATTTTAGCATATTTACTTATATCTTAAATAACTAATATTCAACCATTGATGATGATGAATAATCACACTTAACAAAGACTACAATTAATGAAATATATACGCCTCGTTTAATAAAACAAACTAATATTTATTACTACATTTCTAACATATACATAAAAATTTCTAGATAATATGAAAATTGACATGAATAATAATAATAACAATTGGTTATATAACAATCCTCAGATTAATTTTAAGTTCTTCCCCCTTTCCCCTTCAAATGTATTTTGTATTAAGTTGGACGTCACATTGACCATGATTTTCACTCCATGAGAAAAGTATTTAAAAAAAAATATTATCTGCTCATTGGCACACATACTTTAAAATCCAACATGTAAATAGAATGTAAAAAAAAAATGTTAGTAAAATTGAAAGAGCAAGTTTTAGAAAAGAGTTTTAAATTATTTTCTCCCCCCTCTCTTCCAAGCGCTGAAATCTATACTGAACTTGAAACAAAATAATCTAATATTCTAATACTACTCATTATTTCACATTCACTCCCAATTATACACATATAAAAATATTATTATGTATGTGCGTGTTTTATCCCATAACAACAAAATATTATTAAAAACCAAAATAATAATAATATATCAGTTAAAACTAAAATCATAACACCATAAAAAAAAATTGTTTTACACATTAATATTGTAAAATTAATAAACAAATAATTTTCATACTTTCAAGGTCATTTATGAAGCTCAAAGTTATTATTAGTAAGACATTCTTGTTTTAATCGATCTGAATAGTCTTTAAAAGTTCTTTAAATAAAATATACCACTTTATCGCTAAAATGTTTCTTAAGACTGATATCATAAAGAAAATAGATATAAAAAGTCATATTACCGATCTTTTGTTTGTGGCGAATTTCCAAGGGTTCAAACTTGTCTATATTTCTGCAGCTACTATGTGGGAACAATCTCTTTCTTGAGGTGTATAACTATTTAATGATGATGACTCTATTGAGGTTATTTGCTTTAGTGGACAATTTGGAAATCATTATATTAAATTTTCTTCTCTTCCTGTCAAGCATGTGGATGAAATACAGCAGTTGTTTTCCCATTTGTAAATTTTCTTGAGTTTAAAATCAGTTGTTGTAACAATTAATTGGACTTGATGATTAATATTTATCAGTAGATTAATTCATCTTCTTTGAATGCAGGTGAATGCTTTCTTCCTTCTATTAAAAACATCTTATTTATCTGGTCAGTTGAAAGGTGTAGAATATTATTTTAGACACATCTTTTCTTTCCTATGTGATGTGCAGCTTCCTCCAGATGGTCAGCAAAAAAAAATGGGACATACATATAATTTTTCTAGCCCGCCATTTCTTATATTTTCAACGTTCAATATTATAGTTTAATAATCTGAATCAATCACAATAATCTTCATAATAATTCAAGACAGCTTTTTATATCCAATTTTTAGCTAACTTAACCAATCAGAGATAGCATCACTTGCTATTTTTGGACAAATTTGTTTTAATTAGATCTCTAATTTATTTTCAACTAAATGATTTTTCAACTGAAAAGTTTAATCCTTTTTCCAGACACTTTTGTTTAAAAAAAAAATAGACTCAATCCTTATTTCCTTTCTTTTCTTTTTCTTTTTTCTTTTAACATCCAGGTAACACTTCAAATCTTTGAGCTTCCTTCTTTAGATCTTGATAAGACAATTTCAAAAATTATAGTTCTGACCCATTATAAGCTTCCAAAGTGAAAAACAATTATTTACAAAAAAAAATTGCTACAAAGATTGATATCTGATTAAACAGATTTCCTCTTTTAACAAACAATTGTACAAAAAAAATAATTTAACAGATTTAATACTTCCTTTTCTTTCAATATTTAGGAAATGTAAAATTTTGTATGTAATGTACACACATCCTTCATTCTTTCAAATCATTCATAAACTAACCTTAAATAATATAATTGCTAGCTTAGTAATTATAACCCAATTATTTAATTAAATCTGTAACTTTTAAATCCCACTTATAATTAAAGAAAAGCAAAATAGAAGTATAGAATAAAATGTTAGAATTGATCAAGCATAGCTTAGTTTTAAAGAAAGTTAAAATGTTGAATATTTGAAATATAAAACAAATAAATAATTTACACATACATTGCCTATATGTATGCATTATAACTTTGCTTTTTAACAGAAAATTTAAATATTAAATAGTTTAAATGTGTGTATTACCTTTCTATCAACACACAAACAAGTAAAGCATGTAATTGTTGACCCATTCTTTCTCTGTTTAAAGCTTTTAGAACTGGACCTTGTAGGGTTTAAACTTGGATGCCCTACAGCTTCATTTATGATTATATAAAAATGTGATGATGATTTTGTTTTACACTTTCTTACATGCACATTACTATAAATTTAGCTAGTGACTAAATTGTAATGGCACAACTTTCTCCCCCTTCGGATAAAATCATCAGCACTTTTGTTTTAACTATATTTAAAAAAAAAAATCCTAACTAATAAATACACTAATAATAATAAACACTTATAATATATATATAAAAAAAAATTAACTACTGGTAAATATATCTTTCATAAAAAAAAATAATTTATTTGGAGATCTTTGCCAGGCTATTCTGCTGAAGTATAAGGGATCAAACTCCTAGCATTATAGGTCCCCTTATTTCCATCAAGAGCAGCAAGCATAAAGGCATTCTCTCCTATCTTTTTGGTAATTTGGAATGGCTTTTTCTTTTCAAACCATATTGTGGTCTGCATAAAAATGCACCTGTACATCCAGTCCCTTTTTAATATTTCCATTTTTCATCTTGACTGAATATTTATAAAACATATCTGGAGGATTTATTTTATATAACCTCCTATTACAAACTCCATTTAGAAATATGGACTCTTGGTACCATACATAATATGCCTTGAAGTTTTTCAGAGAGATTGATTCTCTATACCATACATACTTTATTTTTAAACTTTCCAGAAAGATCGACTCTCTGTACCATATATAATTCATCCTTAAATCTTCCAGAGAGATTGATTCTCTGGGCCACGTATAATTTATTTTTAAATTTTCTAGAAAGGTTGAATCTTTGTACCAAATATAAGGCACACTTAAAGTTTCCAGAGCATTTAAATTTTTCAGAGAGATTGATTCTCTGTCTGATACACACTGGACATTTACATTTTTCAGAGAGATTGCCTCTCTGTACCAGATATAACTTATTTTTGACTTTTCCAGAGCAGTTGAATTTTTCAGAAAGATTTGGTCATTTACATTTTTCAGAGAGATTGTCTCTCTATACCATATATAAGGTATCTCCAATCTATTTAAGAAGACAGATTTTTGAAACCACACATGCTGGTTAGTTACTAGATTGAGAACTACAGACTGTTGAAACTTTTGCTCTCTTTCTAAAATAACTGGTTTCATCTCCCTTATTGCCTCTCTTAAATCAATCATCTTATCGGATGCATGAAGTTTTTCCTCCAACTCTCTTTTCCTTCTTTTCACTTCATGATCTATCCCAATCTGCTCTTTGGTCCTCATCTCATTTACTTTCTTTACTGGGAGATTTGGTATTATGGCTAATATCGGCCTTTCTACTTCTTTTTCACCTTGTGGATTGTTAACTAAAGTAGGCATCCTTTTCTCTGACTGACTCTGTTCTGAGCTATCCTTACAGTCATCTGGACTGGTGCTACCATCGCTCTGGCCTGAATTTAGGTTCGACCGATACTGCAGCTTTACATTAATACGATCTTTTAATTCCCCTACTTTCTGGTAGAGATCATCCATCTTGGGGTTGATGTATTCCACAACATAGGCCTTCTGGTTCTCCTCAACCTTTTCCAACATAACACCCAATTCATGTTGATTCATTCTGGGTCCCTCTTCTAAAGAACTTGACTTGTCCCTTTTTACTATCTCCTCCCTAAAGCTATCCATTTGTTTCCCCAATTCTTTCCTAAGATTTTGGTCAATTTGTACACACTCATTGGCCATGCTTCCCTTAACTTCTCGTATTTCCTTTTCTAAGCCACTAAACCTATTTTTCATAGTGATGGTTTGATCTACACAGCCCAAAGTGGCTTCCTTATATGAGTCCACTTTGGCTACCACCTCCTCTAATCTAATATGAATTCCTGCAGAAGTTATTTCGGCATTCTTTTCTATGCATTCTGATATGGATTGGGAGACCAAACCATGGACCTCATTCCTAACTAATTCAATTTCTCTCTTATTTTCTTCGATAGACTGCTCCACTTGAGCCTTTAATGACTGTAGTCCCTGACAACCCTCTTGTTTGGTGACTTCCATAGATCTACAAACTCCTTCTATCCTCTCCTCTAATGACACAAACCTATTTTTACACTCTATATTGGACCCTTCTATCCTATTTTCCAAAGCGATGATCATTTGGTTGTTATTGTCAATAGAGTTCTCTAGATTTACCCTTAAACCTTCTATACTTTTCTCCATAGATTGACCTATCTTTTGTTCTAGATTTTCCATCCTTTGCTTACTATCTTCTCTTAGACTTTCTATATTTTGCTTACTATCTTTTCTTAGACTTTCTATATTTTTCTCTATCTTTTGTTCTAGATTTATCATATTTTGCTTACTATCCTCTCTTAGACTTTCTATATTTATTATACTGTGCTTACTATCTTCTCTTAGACTCTCTATGCTTATTATACTGTGCTTACTATCTTCTCTTAGACTTTTGAACATCTGCATTATCATGTCCATGTCTGATGATGCCATCTTTGTTATCTGAGCCTGGCCCACTTCTGACTCCTCATCTACTTCCACACTTGAGGCCGTATTATTGCTACTAACATTACAGGCATCTTCCTCTACTTCCTCTCTTTCCTCTTGTGTTTTTAAGAAAACCTCCCCATCCTCTTCTTCAGTATGAAAACGATCACTGATTCCTGGTATTGGGGCACCTTCCTCTTCCATAACCTCTTCCATACTATAATTTAGTTCACTCATGTTATAAAACTATATATATCCCATCTGTACTTCCCTGACCATCAAAAATCCACACATCTTCTCCCTGTCTGACACCTATTCTGACCAACTGACTGATTTGATTTTCACCTTATTATGCATTTACAAATACAACAAAAAAAAATTTTTTTAATATCCTTATTTAATGAACTACACAACAATAATCTATATAGTGCATGTCTGTCTGTAATAGCCCAAATTATACATTCATCCATTCTCCCAGAAATCCGACAGATATTGACAGTCCACAGAATGACTAGCAGTTCACAATCTTGAGATAAATAAAAGAATTCAGTCACAGCACTATAATCACACAATGCATCATGAGCACTCAGAAGATCATCCCAATTCGATCACTATTAACTACCACAACCCTTGATTAAATGAAGCAAACTCTGTTGCAATAAAAGATGTATTAAGCATTAGGGGCTAAAATAGATAAACAATGCCTTGCTCTCTCTCTTGGAGTCTTATGTGGCAAGTATCAAGGAATGCCCTGCTTATTATAGACTACAAAAACAAAACCTTGCTCTCTCTCTCTTGGAGACTTATAGGCTGATATCATGGCAGGACTGCTGTTAACTGCTTCATGATAACATAAGAATAACATATAACTGGATTGGAAAATTATGCCATGCTCTCTCTCTCTTGGAGACTTATAGGCTGATATCATGGCAGGTCTGCTGTTAACTGCTTCATGATAAAATAAAGATAACATATAAATTGGGTTGGAGCAGTGAATGGGTTTGATCATTCATAAGTTACACGAAATACATAGCATGCTCAAGGCAATGACAAAACTCTCCACTCATCATCAACACTGCAATCTAACCAACCAAACTCCAACGATCAACCATCCAATCAAACCTCTAAAATCATAGACTTTTTACAAAATGAACTCCCCAAACACACATGAGACTACTATTCCATAATTTATCACTATTACTATGCCTATCCTATCTGGCAATAAATCATTTTAATGTTCCACAAAAAAAAATCTATTATTTATTTCACCTTTGTCTTAAGTTGTGATATTCATCTCTATTTTCAAAATTGATAAAAAAAAACAAGCTGTTTTATGGCTGTACCCCTTTTATCATCATCAATGAAAAATTAAATCATATTAAACATCATCATCTAAAATAAGACTGTTTGGCCAAGAAAATTTTGTAAGACAAAAAAAAAATTTTTACTGAAAAAAAAAAATTTTACTAAAAAAATTTCTCTATTTTTAACCACACATCTCCCATCATTCTATAGACTCTCTTTTTCAGGTATATGGCAAAATATCAGGCCCCAGTTGGGTGTCCATTGTAACATATTAAATGAATCAAAAGATATTATTAAGTAAATTATTAGCAAATTATTATAGCAATGTATTATAACTCAGGTATACAGACAGTAATCTTATCCCCTTTCATTTCTTGGTTTGATGTTAAGTGCATGTTTAAACAAATACTAAGTGAATATGGTCTAGCAGGGCACCACTAGATTATCTGAATCTAGACACGGTTATATCTAATAACCTTTTACATGTACTGGGTTTGATCCCTTTTTGGTACTTTATTTATAATAAAATGGAAGATTTTGCTTTTTGAGCCATATCACTATAAGCACTAATAGTTAGGTAAAAGTAAAACATCTTTAAACCACAGTGGAGTTCATTGAACATAAATCATTTCTCAGATCTTAACATAACAAATGTGTTTCAATATTTTATAAGTTTACTAGCTCAGATTATATATAAATAATTTAGGATGGCAATTCACTCATCCTTGCATGAAATAGATGATGGGATGTGGTTATAATAATACTAAGAAATCACTAAATATAATAAAATCAATATTTATTTATGGCCTTTAAACAGTTAAACAGCTCATTAATTAAAACATTGATGATGATGATGATGATGATAATAATAACAATAATGACAAGGGTTTCAACTACAGCTCTAGGACTAAGCCTCAACATAAAACTAATTTTTATAAAGAAATTCATAATTATTGCTTAATTTTAGCATATTTACTTATATCTTAAATAACTAATATTCAACCATTGATGATGATGAATAATCACACTTAACAAAGACTACAATTAATGAAATATATACACCTCGTTTAATAAAACAAACTAATATTTATTACTACATTTCTAACATATACATAAAAATTTCTAGATAATATGAAAATTGACATGAATAATAATAATAACAATTGGTTATATAACAATCCTCAGATTAATTTTAAGTTCTTCTCCCTTTCCCCTTCAAATGTATTTTGTATTAAGTTGGACGTCACATTGACCATGATTTTCACTCCATGAGAGAAGTATTTAAAAAAAAACATTATCTGCTCATTGGCACACATACTTTAAAATCCAACATGTAAATAGAATGTAAAAAAAAAAATGTTAGTAAAATTGAAAGAGCAAGTTTTAGAAAAGAGTTTTAAATTATTTTCTCCCCCCCTCTCTTCCAAGCGCTGAAATCTATACTGAACTTGAAACAAAATAATCTAATATTCTAATACTACTCATTATTTCACATTCATTCCCAATTATACACATATAAAAATATTATTATGTATGTGCGTGTTTTATCCCATAACAACAAAATATTATTAAAAACCAAAATAATAATAATATATCAGTTAAAACTAAAATCATAACACCATAAAAAAAAAATTGTTTTACACATTAATATTGTAAAATTAATAAACAAATAATTTTCATACTTTCAAGGTCATTTATGAAGCTCAAAGTTATTATTAGTAAGACATTCTTGTTTTAATCGATCTGAATAGTCTTTAAAAGTTCTTTAAATAAAATATACCACTTTATCGCTAAAATGTTTCTTAAGACTGATATCATAAAGAAAATAGATATAAAAAGTCATATTACCGATCTTTTGTTTGTGGCGAATTTCCAAGGGTTCAAACTTGTCTATATTTCTGCAGCTACTATGTGGGAACAATCTCTTTCTTGAGGTGTATAACTATTTAATGATGATGACTCTATTGAGGTTATTTGCTTTAGTGGACAATTTGGAAATCATTATATTAAATTTTCTTCTCTTCCTGTCAAGCATGTGGATGAAATACAGCAGTTGTTTTCCCATTTGTAAATTTTCTTGAGTTTAAAATCAGTTGTTGTAACAATTAATTGGACTTGATGATTAATATTTATCAGTAGATTAATTCATCTTCTTTGAATGCAGGTGAATGCTTTCTTCCTTCTATTAAAAACATCTTATTTATCTGGTCAGTTGAAAGGTGTAGAATATTATTTTAGACACATCTTTTCTTTCCTATGTGATGTGCAGCTTCCTCCAGATGGTCAGCAAAAAAATGGGACATACATATAATTTTTCTAGCCCGCCATTTCTTATATTTTCAACGTTCAATATTATAGTTTAATAATCTGAATCAATCACAATAATCTTCATAATAATTCAAGACAGCTTTTTATATCCAATTTTTAGCTAACTTAACCAA
This sequence comes from Epiperipatus broadwayi, assembly GCA_028023455.1. NCBI lineage: Eukaryota > Metazoa > Onychophora > Udeonychophora > Euonychophora > Peripatidae > Epiperipatus > Epiperipatus broadwayi. The sequence continues at coordinate 7,344,761 of JAQFVV010000034.1, forward strand.
TCAGAGATAGCATCACTTGCTATTTTTGGACAAATTTGTTTTAATTAGATCTCTAATTTATTTTCAACTAAATGATTTTTCAACTGAAAAGTTTAATCCTTTTTCCAGACACTTTTGTTTAAAAAAAAATAGACTCAATCCTTATTTCCTTTCTTTTCTTTTTCTTTTTTCTTTTAACATCCAGGTAACACTTCAAATCTTTGAGCTTCCTTCTTTAGATCTTGATAAGACAATTTCAAAAATTATAGTTCTGACCCATTATAAGCTTCCAAAGTGAAAAACAATTATTTACAAAAAAAAAATTGCTACAAAGATTGATATCTGATTAAACAGATTTCCTCTTTTAACAAACAATTGTACAAAAAAAAATAATTTAACAGATTTAATACTTCCTTTTCTTTCAATATTTAGGAAATGTAAAATTTTGTATGTAATGTACACACATCCTTCATTCTTTCAAATCATTCATAAACTAACCTTAAATAATATAATTGCTAGCTTAGTAATTATAACCCAATTATTTAATTAAATCTGTAACTTTTAAATCCCACTTATAATTAAAGAAAAGCAAAATAGAAGTATAGAATAAAATGTTAGAATTGATCAAGCATAGCTTAGTTTTAAAGAAAGTTAAAATGTTGAATATTTGAAATATAAAACAAATAAATAATTTACACATACATTGCCTATATGTATGCATTATAACTTTGCTTTTTAACAGAAAATTTAAATATTAAATAGTTTAAATGTTTGTATTACCTTTCTATCAACACACAAACAAGTAAAGCATGTAATTGTTGACCCATTCTTTCTCTGTTTAAAGCTTTTAGAACTGGACCTTGTAGGGTTTAAACTTGGATGCCCTACAGCTTCATTTGATTATATAAAAATGTGATGATGATTTTGTTTTACACTTTCTTACATGCACATTACTATAAATTTAGCTAGTGACTAAATTGTAATGGCACAATATATAGCAAAAGTAACTAGTCATGGACGAATTCTCGCAAAAATGATACTTTTGCGTGATCCTTGAAATTTTTCCGTTCGGCACCCTTAAAAGCAATTTTTGAGGGTTACTCCTTCGTAATGGAATCTTCAGGACATTATTACTAAACGTACAACAGTAAAGTCAGTTACAACACATTAAAAAAAATAGACGTCTTATCAAATTTTAAAAAACTACGACTGCTTCAAATACACACATTCTCACACGATACTACAGAGAAAATAGATATTCTACTATTACGAGAAAATGATGAACAAAATCAACTACTACAGCAGCCAATCAAGGCATTTCTTTCTCTTTGCTTTTAGCATAGAAAAAAGCCATAACCGGCAACCATCGGGAACTCTTTCTGTGTTTTATCATAGAAAGAAGTCTCTTTGTGTTGGCTTCTGTCACCGCCACCTCCTCCTCCATCCAACATAACGTGAGGACTCTTCTCTGCATTTATAATGTAGAAAATATTCCTCTTTTGTTGGGGGAAGGCCGGGGATATGGTATATTTCTAAGAATTGACCTAGAAATAGCGACATCTTGAGGCGAACATCAGATGAGAAAACAACCAAATATTTTCATTGTAATTAAAGCTTTAAGAACATCAAGTCATAAACACAAAATATTGTCAAATTCTGAAGATTATCTATTAAAAATGTGATAGCATTGATTGGCCTACATAATAACACTAAAAAAACAAAAACAATATTCAGTTGCAGGTGCACAGCAGGATTATCTCAAAACTTTTAAACAGGTTTACACAAAGTCTTTTTTTATGAATTAAAATAAGATACTAATGATATTAAAATAGATTATTTAAGCCATTTAAATTTTACAGATGACAAGGTTGTTTTTGTAAATAATATTTCAGAGCTTCAGGAAATGTTATATGCAGATTTAAAATCAAAAATTAATCTTGAATAGAATTCTTAATAGTATAAAAAACAAAATATATATCTTTGGATCATTAAATGTAATGTATAAAATTAAATGTTCTGAAACCAATATCTATTTGAATGTACTGGTAGATTAAAACCGGTTTTAATGAATACTGACCCAAATAAATATGTATACATTAGAGTCAAGACTGTTCTCAAATATAATTCAGTTTTGTTTCAATTATGAGACACAAGCCAAGAATTTCATTCTTATAATGTGGTGTGGATATGTAAAAAGAACAGGATACTAAGAGGGAGTCATAAAGGAGATATGATTCATAATGAATTTAAAATACAAAATGAATCTAATCAAGGCTATAGTAACATTAAAATTATAAGATTTTGTAATATTAATTAGGTATTGCCATGTATAACTAAAATTTTATTATTACACTTCATGATTAATTTTACAAATGAAGTAAAAATGTCAAAAGAGCACTCATTTAAATATTAAAAATTCTAATACAATGAATTAACAGATTCTAAAAGATCGTTTGTTACATCATTCATTCATTGTAATTTACACTGAAATATGTACATTTTAGAGGTAGTCCATTCAAGGTTCAAGATCTAGACCCATGCTATTATACAGACAACCATTTAAATAGAAAAATGTTTATAAAATCATGAATATCAATGTAAACATACACATAAATTTAATTGTTTCACACATTGTACAATTAAATTTTAAAGATTAATTCAAAAAAGCATGAAAGTAAAACCACAAACAAACTTATACATCCTAAATTGTTGATTTTAAAACTTCCATTTTCTTAAATGTTTTGATTTAACTTTTTTAATACTTATACTTTCCATATGCTCATCACTCCTTTTGATGATTCTTAAGTTTTTTTGGATATGTTACTCATCTGTTCCTCCTATTTTGTAGTTTTTAAAATTGTTATGCAATTGTTTAGTCATGCTGTACATTTGGTTATTTTTTCATTTGATCTATCTTCACAAACATTTTTCTTATTATTACACCAAGTTGTTCATTCTATTTTACCATTGGAGATTGACTTCTCTTTGGCTTATATTTTTTGAATGCTATTACTTGATAATATGAAATTTCTATATCTTTTATATATAACTTTTTCAGTTTCAATTTTTTCAGTTCATCTTTAGTAATTGTGTATCTTATTTTTGCTTTACTTTCTTTTTATCAATGTAATAGTACATCCATCATCATTTCTATTATGTAGGTTTTTGTTCTTACAGAATGATCACTTTTTTTTTTTTTAACTTAGTACATTATTTGGTGCCATTTTAATTAATGTTATTAATTTGGCCAACTCTATTCTCACATTTCCCTCTATATATATATTATTTGTACGCTTATATTTTTCTGCATGGTCAACATCTCTTTAATTATTCTTCATGTTCAGGTGTCATTGTTTAAATAAAAACCTCAAAAACTTGATTTTGATCAAGCCACATTAAGTTTCTATTTATATCAAAAAGAAAATAATTGATAGACTTGTTAAAATGAATTAATTTATTTAATCACAAGATAATGATTACATAAAAAGTGCTGATGATGATCAAAACAAGCACTCTGTATTGTTTTGACTTTATATTTTTCCACATACTAGTTACATTTCTAGATGCAGTTTAATTCTAGATAGTTAACAAAAATTATCAAAATTCTTATATTGAGTACCGTCTTCAGTGTTGAAGCTACAAATATATTATTTTAACATTTCTGTATTTTTATTCATTCTTCCCTGTTTATTACTTCCTAGTTCTAGCTAGCATAAACTATAAATATTGAAAATGATTGAAAAGTGCAAAACTATTTTAACTAATAAATCATAGAGAAAAACTATTGTTATATATTGAAAAAGGGAATAAATTGTGAATAGATCAGTTTACAAATTAAAACCATATTCGTTAATGAAAATAAAACAAAGAAATCAATGTAATTACAACACAGTTATAAAAATGTACGTTATAGTGTGAATAAATACGTTACCTTTTTTCTATTATTATCCACTGCTATTTGTGGAATTATTTATTACTCATTGAATTATTTGATTGAATACAAATACAATTTATATACTTGGAATTTAGATGTAATCATAAGGGATTTTAACACAGACTTTCAAGCCCCTTCAGTATCTGCACTATCTCACATAACCGATACATGTGTCACACTAATGTGAAAAAGATAAATAATCTCCAATATAATATTTCATGCTAAACCAGCCCTCATCAGTTGGTCCAGATCATCATTTCTCACACACATATATATAATCATTGTTCAGTTTATATTAAGATAGCAAATCTTCAAACTTTAATGGACAGGCTTCAATCTACTCTGGTTCTCCAATTCTTCAGCCATACATACCATTGAAAATCTGATGATGGAATGCCCAAATCCCCTGATGATGTCATTATTATTGTCATGCTCATAATGACTTTGTCATTCTGACCTCTCATGCATCCATTTAAATATACAGAAGAGGATATGAGCAGGATGCAGGATGAATTTGTAATATTTGATTGAATACAAATTATAATTTATATACTTGGAGTTTAAATGTAATTATAAGGGAGTTAAACATAGACTTTCAAGGCCCCTACAGATATCTGCTCTATCTCATACACCCGATACATGTAACCACACACTTGAGAAAAAAATAAATGATCTTCAATATATGTACTTTCATGCTATGTGAGATATTACGTATTTCGTGATGTGTGAGAGATGATGATCTGGCCAATTTCTGAGTGCTGGTTCAACACAAAATATGTATATTGGAGATCTTTTTTTTTTCACATGTCTGTGGCACATGTATCAGTTATATGAGATAGAGTGGATGGCTGAAGGGGGCTTCAAAACATGTGTTTAAGTCCCTTATGGTTACAACTAAATTCCAAGTTAATAAATTATATTTGTATTTAATAAAATATTACAAATTCAGCCTGTATCCTGTTCATCCCTCTTCTATGTATTCATTGAATTATGATTTTAAAATTATCTATACTATAACTTGAATGAAAACGCAATATATAATATAAAGAGATTTTAAAACTATTATCTTTACACAAAATCTTATTCTCCTTTCAAAGATCTTAAAAATAAAAGGAAAAAACATTATATTTATCAATAAATAACTTCCTTATATATTTATATACATCTTAAAATTTAAGTTTATTCAAATTTAAATAATACAATTTTACTAATATTATTTTACTTAGAATTTCTGTGCACAAACATTGTTAAATACCTTATATATATGTTGAATCTTGAAGTTGTTTGCTCGTATTTTTACAGACCAAAACTTCTTTTCTTGAATCAGTTATCTGAGGGGGTGACAACTCTGGCTCTAAGATCAATTCTGGCCTGTGAAAGCTCTCAGTATTGCCCCCAGACATTTTTAAAAACATATATAAAATGCCTAGGTAAACAACTTTTATATAAACACATTTTTATTTAAACACACACATAGTTCAAATATTGAATTAAGAGTTAAGTAAAATAAAATATGTTTCAATTACATCAAACCTTTATAATAATTCTAGTTCTTTCTACCAGAGATGCAATATTCCAACAAATTTATCTATATTGTGGTGTCTATCTACATTGCTTATGGTATTTTATTTGGTTTTCAAAGTGATTTTTGTAGACTAACTGTATATTTGGAAAAATGAAAGAATTTTACTTTGTTTATTATTATTTTGCTTTTTTATTTTTTCAATTTTCCTCTTGTCAGCATAGATGTTTTTATTATAGAACTTTATTCTTCAAGAAAAATTGTAAATTATTTTTTACACAGGGCACACAAAAATAAATTTTTAAAAATATCTCATAAAATAAGCTTAACATCACCTTCTCTTTCATGCAACCATATTTCATTTTACCTAGCACTACTACGATAATATTACTTCTAATCTGCTTTTCTTTAAACCTTATTGTCTATATACCTGGCTTCATTTTATTATTTCCCTTGCTTTATACTCCAATTCTATCCTGTTCATGTGCATGCCTGATTTCTATTTCCCTAATATTTTTATTATAAGTACATATGCATGTCCAAAAACAAGTTCATGTCAAGAACCATTTATCAAAACCTTTCTTAGTGATCTGATAAGAATCTGACAGCAAATGAATGCAGTGATCTGCAATCCTCGAATAGGTATAGAATCCAGCAATTGGACTATAAGTACACAATGCAGCATGAATATCCAAAGGTTTATCTCAATTTAGACACTATAAACTACATACAACCCAAAATAAAAATAATAATGCAAAAATCTTTGTAAAGTCCTGCTCTTTTGAGTCTTAGGGGCTAGAAAATACAAAACTGTTTTGCTCATTTTTGGGAGACTTAAGAGGCTGGTAATCATGCCAGGACTATTGTAACTGAACCATAACAGTGCCTGAAATAGATCTCTCCATGGAGCATCCTCAAATCAACAAAACTTTACATCCACCATCGGTATAGAAAGTACAGCTAAACAAACACTCCAACAATCAAAAACTCAACCCAATCACCAAAATCATGCTTTGATTTTCTGTTCAACTTTAAATATGAACTTCTCAAATAAACATTACTACTTCTGTTTTATAATTTACTATCAAATTATAACAACCATCCTCTACACACTTGTCACCTTTCACACTAATATATTTTAAATTAATTCTGCATCAAAATACAAAATTTTGTTTTTCAGGTGTATTTTTGAGATTCAAGTTATGTGGTCACTGACCATCAGAACTGATCATCACCAGGCCCCACAATGAGTGCCAATTTTAACAGTACAAAAAAACCAGGGTAACCCAGAGTGATGGAAATCATCATCAACAACTCAATGTAACTAATCAAATTAAAAATCAAATCTAAAATATATGATAATAAATATAATGAGCATGAGATCAGCATAGAACTAACTATAAGTTCACCAGCATTATATGAAATTAATAATCATTCATCATAAATGATCAACAAGAAAAATAAATCAACAGTTAATCTTGTGATTATATTTGGAAGTGGTTCACTATAGATCAGGCTAATTTTTAGCCACTGCCAAACCTAGGGCAGGAATATAAACAATAATTATTTAAATGCACATATATTAGTGTCACTCTATCAAAATATAACAATAAGTCAAATAATGCTGAGATATTAAAAACATCCTGACCATCATCAATGATCTGGCCACATAGTACCATTAATGTACTGGTCAACCATATTAGAAAATAATAAAATCATCATCAACTGGACGTCCATAACACTAAACATAAACCCCTATTCATTATAATGTTATACACAAATCTAGTTCAGGAAACAAGAACTCTATAAACTATTACTATGAGCAAGAGACAAATAAATAAATAAAGCAACTTATTATAAATCATTTCAAATATTTCCTAGGTTTGCCATATTACAAGTAAATCATTTTATTGGGGTCAAGCTATCATGGAATAAAGTCATACACACTGCAATTTATGAAATAGGAAGTGGCTATAATAAAGAAGTTAAGACTAAAAACATTTTAAAAACAATTATTGAATAACTGACTAACAATAACCAAAAAATATGATAGTATGAAATTTTAAACATCAATCCATTGATTTTTACTTATAAATTAACTTTTTATTAATTTATTTATTTCAAATAACTAAGAGTTGGAAAAACACCATTTTCAAAATCAAAGATAACAATCTTTGATTTAGTTTAATTAACTTTTTGTTAAGTTTTAGAAGGGAAATGCATAAAGAAAAAAACTTGCTTAAAAAAATTTTTTTTGACAATAAAATTTAAATTTTCTAAAAACTATTTCAGAATTTTGAAGAGAAAAGTGACTGGATTACAAAAAATGTTTCACAATTTGAAAACATTAACTTAATAACAATATTTAAAATTATCAATTCTTACAAAATATTACTTTTCTTTATAAAAAAACACTTTCCTATTAATAAAAATACAGTATGCACATACAAAAAATACCTTTAATCATGTTTTTTTTCCTGTGGAGTATTGTGCAATTATAATTTTCCAGTTGTTTTTTTTTCTTGAAAGCTTCTACACAACATGAATCATTTGTCTTTTTTCTGGTGTGTAGTACTCCATTTACAGATTAACAACAGCAAAATTTTATCCATTTTCTTTTAATGAATTTCCCAGATGAGACAAAGACAGATAGATATTCATACTGTAGATTGAAGACAAGATTTCAGCTTACTTTAGAGAGTAACTTCTTTTTCTCTATACTTTTATTCCAGTAAAGAAAAATTGTATGGAGAAAGATGTCTAGCTTTTAAGTGAATTTAGCCTATGGTTTTTATTGTAAAAATCATTTTTATGACTAAACTCATAGTATACTAAATACTTAAGACTTCTGCTTCTTTAACTAGGTTAAGACTTTACTGCTCTCTCTCTTCAACAGCTTAGTTAAGAATAATTATTAGAATCTTCTCTTATTCATGCCTCCATTATTTTTTTCTAGAACAATCTTACCTACAAGCCAATCACAATCTGTCTCCAACATGATAGTTTTTTAACAACAAATTAGATACATTTTTATAAATATAATTGTTCAGCTATTTTCCTCCTTAAACCTTGACATTGAAAAACAAGTGAAGAACTTAAATTAACATCCTAACATTCTTGATGTTACTTTCCAATTAAAAAAAATTCTTGCAAAAGGAAAACAAGATAATCAGTTAATTGCACTGATATAATTTTTTGCATTGAAAAGAGATAAGAACAATTCTAAAAAAAGGATAAATTACCAAAAGTATTAAAATCTTATTTTTTTATTTTTAAAAATACTATTTAAGATAAAACTTTATCTCTTTTTTAAGATTAAAATTAATATATATTAAATAATTTACAAAAAAGAGAAAATTATTTTTCTCTTAGTACATTTTCATAGTTTAAATTAAAACTACTAATTATAATTAGTGAAGAGAGAATTTAAAAAAACTTGTTTACATTTTTTAGTTTTCTCTTCCTACTACAATTATTTATAACTTCTTAAAATATTCCCATATTAAAATATTATTATTTAACAAATTTAATGTCTGAGAATTCTCATACTTTCATATTGGGACTTAAAATATTTAGTTAAATGAAGACTCATTATTATATAAAAAAATATGCATAAGAAAATTAAGTATTATTTTCCCCATTATTTAGGTAACTCTAAACTAAACCTGAAGAATATGCTGCCAACTTATCTAATTATTTTTAATGCAGCTATGTAGCAACTGGTTACAATACATATAATAATATATTGCTGTATCCACTGCATCAGATTCTATATCTACAGATGAATCCTAGAAACCATGAGTAACAGCAAGCCTATATAATTTATGTTTTACATATATAGAGTATCTCAGTGAAAAAATTAACTGGTCATTTCTCTGAGCTGTCTAGTGTTATTTCCAAATTTATGTATGTGATCCATGGTGATATAGTTTTATTATTCACTGCAAAAAATTTAAGAAACTAGCATGTCTCAATCATGACTTATGACATGAAAAATGGTCATGTATTTGATACCTTAAATCATAATGTCACAATGTGCTAATATTAAATTTTGTTTTAAATTGTGCAAAACTGCTATTGGTTCACACTGTATATATTTCAAGTAGTTTGCAAAATTTTGAAATGGGAGAGACATCAATGAAAATGAACTATCAAGATACAAAATAGTCATATTTCAATCATAACTCTTGATTTTAGACATGCTAGTACCTTAAAATTTTTGTAATAAATAGATAAACTATATCACTGTGTAACAAATGTATTAATTTAGAGATGATGGTATAGATATTTTGGAGAGAAAACTAATTACCTTTTCACTAAAACATATTGTATACTTTGTCTATGTTCATCCATATTTATAATTAATAATTAACAGTATGACTGTATTGATATTTTAGTTAAATTGTCCCTATCAACTGGGTAACAAATGTTATTTTAAAATACATTGAAGGAGGTAATGCAAAAAGCAATGCTTACACCAATTAAACCCTCAACTATTAAAAAAAAAAATCATGAAATATAAAAGTGGGGCTGACAAAATTTCTACTTTTGGTTTTATTCGTGAATCTTTAATTTTGTTATGTATGTTGCTGTTTGCAACCTCTGACATTTTAAAAAATATGATTCATTATCTAGTTGATTGCAGGTGCAATTCAGCTGAAATATCAATATAATAATATAGTTAATGGTATTCATAGATGGGTCCAAATTATATCTTTTACATCTGTTGTTTGGAATTTTTTTTATTTTATTATATATACAACTATGATGAAATTTACTTTTAAAAATCAGCAAACATAATTAACAATAGAATAATGCAATAAAAAATATAATGGTTTTCACTGCTAGAGAATTCATAAGAAGTTTTTAAGTGTGGGAAGTGCCAAAATGGAAATCATTCTGAAGATTCCACAAATCTGATCTTCTACCATTGTAGTAAACCGTGCAAGGTAATAATGCAATTATAACAGCGAAATGGTGAGAAAGAAATTTTATGATTAAATACATATTTTGTTTGCAAGAAAAAGATTGATGAACTAATGATTCATGATGAAAATTATACAGTTGATCATTTATGAATTTTTAATTTAATATTTTTGAAAACTATAATGTCACTAAAACCATTAATGGTAAAATTTGCAAATGGTGCTATAGTATAATAATTAAAATTAGAGAAGTTCAATGTCATTTGATCAGAAGTTGAGCAACTAAATGATGAATTGATTCCAACAGTTTTATTCAATTGATAAAATTTAAATTGTTTTTTTCTTCATTTAAATTAAAATTAACAAGAAAAATTCTAACTCTTCAATTCACCACTTTAATAGTACTATTTACTAAGGCAATAAACCTAAAGCATGTGCGTTTGCATGCATGTGCGTTAAATAAATTTATAATTACCACTTTAAAATAGTAAGTGAACTGCTCAGTGCAATAAATAAAATTACAATTAAAATTAAAATGAAAAGAAATTTGAACTCAAAACTTCAAGCTCTCTACAGCTACCCACTCCATCCTATACAACTGATACACGACCACATATATGTAAAAAAGATAAATGATTTCCAATATATGTATTTCATACTGAACCAGCACTCATCATCCAACCCACACCCCCATTTCCAATCCACACACACACACACATATAGATAAATATTAATCAATGCTGAATCAGCACTCAACATTGGGAGGTGGTGATCGGGACCAACTGATGAGTGCTGGTTCAGCACAAAATATGTATATTGGAGATCATTTACCTTTTTCATATGCATGTGTCATGTGTTGTGTATCGGTTGTATAGGGTGAAGTGAATAGCTTTAGGGAGCTTAAAGTCTGAGTTCAAAGCCCTTCTAATTACATTAAATTCAGTATAGACATAATACTTGTATTTAAAATTAAAAATAAATTATAAAAAATGGAGCTAAAAATTCTAGGTTGAATTATTATTTGTTGATAATGATTTTAACTAAATTGAAATTGTATAAAAAATATGAAATGAGCTCCAGAATTTGGTAAACTAATTTCAGTTAATAGATTAATTTTTGATATTATAATAACTGCTCATGATATCAGTTTATATTATAATAGAATTATGAAATTAAGCATGTCCAACATTTTAACCCACAGCATTTTATCGCATTCTAGCTATCATTTGGAATTTCATCATGTGTATATATCATTATGTATACTTTTGATCACATCTCAAATTATTACACAATGTTTTAATATAAAAAATATTTATTTAATAAGTAAGTTTTTACAATTTTTTTTATTTGATAAATAAATTATTTATTTTTTTCATAATTAATAAACGATTTTTTTTGTGTGAGTAAAGAATATGAATTAAGTCTGATTGATGAATAAATGTTTATTCAATGACATCACAACAGCTGTGTTTATACAAAGGAAGTAATTCTGCCATTAAATAAAATATGCTGGGGAAAAAATCAGTATGAGTGCTTTTAACTATAGGGATATAGTATATATGTCATGGTAATGGTTCCTATCCAGTTGCAGAAACAGCCACAAACACAAATTCATAATTCGGTGTTAAGGCGTTCTATGCTTTCATGGTCTATCAATCCACTAATATAGTTCAGATGAACAACATACTTAACAATGTTAACAAACTTTTATAAATTAGCAATGTTTAATAAAAAATATTTACATTAAATCTTAATAAAAAAAAATTGTTAAAGCAACCAATTAAAAAATATTATATTATATTTAATAAAAAATAAAAATAACCAGTGTTTTTGTATTCCTTCCCAGCCAACTGCATAAACAACCACATGCACCCATTCATAATTTGACATTAAGGTGCTTGTGCTTTCATGGTCTGTCAATCCCCTAATATAGTTCAGACAAATGACATACTTATCAAATAATAAATGGTAAGTGTGCTCCAGTAAATATACATTTCAAGCTGTAAGTCTAACAAATATAACAGATATGTTTAAAAATGTACATTTTAATTTAGCTTTATTAAAATTTGGAAATTTATTTATATAATATTAAAATTTTTGTTTAATTTAGGATTAAATCTTAAAAAAAATTGTTAGAGTAACCAATTAAAAAAAATCACTGGTATTTACAAAACCAGATTCTGACAATAATAAAGAATATAACTATTTAATAAAGTTGAAAAAACTTACGATTGATTGAATATTGAAAGAAAAAATAAATTAATTTTTTATTATGAGGGCACTCCAGTAAATATATATTTGAAGCTGTGAAGTTAGCAAATATAAAAGATATATTTTAAAATGTAAATATTAATTTAGCTCTATTAAAATTCAGAAATTTATTTATATAATATTTAAATATTTTGTTTAATTTACATCAAATTTTAAGCAACCAATTCTATAGTAATAATGGTCTCCACCATTTAAAAAAAGCTCAGAAAAAACACGTTTTTAATTTCAGATGTATGGTATTAATTTGGAAAGAATATATGATTAGTGTACATAAATTCATGTTTGAAATATGATATTTGGTGAGAGGGAAAATAAATAGTATAGTAACATATTTACATTTAATTTTGATTAGCATATTATTATGTTTATGCAAAGAATTAACAAAAAATGCTCAGAAAAAAATCAGTACAAGGACTTTGAACTACAGAGGTATAAAATTTAAATTGCAAAGAAAATGTGATTAGAGTACATAAATTCATGTTCGAAATGTGATATATAGTAAGGGAGAAAAAGATGCTTTAATATTGTATTTACATTTTGTTTTTGTTAGCTTATAATTTAAGTCGTAATGTTAGCCTTTCAGGGTGGCTATATTTCTCATGTTTAATATATAATATCAAAATCTTTTGTTTAATTTACATTAAATCTTAAAAAATAAATTTGTTAAAGCAATCAATTAAAAAAAAAAAAACATCAGGCTTTACATAGTACGGGATACTAATAAAATTTTATATTTCTCTCTTCTTATTTATTTTTGTAATCTTTATCTATAATAAAAATTACTAATAACATATAGAGTTTCAGTGTATATTATTTATTTTCAGAATATATATTTATTTTAAAAATATTTCATAATAATTTTGAACTATGATGAAAAGTATCTGTGATGATTTGGACAGGTTAAAAAGTGCATGTGATAATCTGTATGTCAGATTGAATGACTTTGTTGCTCTGCTTTGGGAAATAAAAGTAATACCAAATTTATTTTATTATTGTTAACATTTGAAATGTAATCAAGTTCATTCTTGCAAACTGTTGATACTTTAATTGATTAATATATTTAACATCTTACAAAAGAGATATTTTATTGGCTGATAAATAACAATTTGTGCATTAACTTTTACAAGATCTTCACCATACAGTTTCTTATGTAAGACCACTTCATGTGATTTAATAATTACATCAAATGTCATGTGATATATCAAATTTATTAAAACGTCATGTCATAATTGGTCATGTAATGAAGTGACAAAGATCTAAAGTTAAGTTAAAAATCATTCTGAAAGCTCTGAATTTAATTTCAATTTATTCAAAAATTATAATATTAAAAAAATAATAAAAATATTTTCTTTTGATTTTTTTAAATAATGAAAGCCATTTTAATAAATATATGCATTAAAATACAGATCACAGTAAGTTTTTTTTTTAAAAAATAACAATAAAAAATTATAGATTATATACTTAAGATTTTAATAGCTATCCAAGATTTTTAATATTGTTGAATTTTTGTTAGACTTTTAAAAATTTTATTACAAAAATAATTTAAGAAATTTTAGTTTTATAATCACTGGGTATCACACATTCATAAATGCAATTTATATTATTATTTTTTACACCAATTGTAAAAGAAAATGATATTATAAAATACAATTGAACCATTTCATCAGACATGAGTTTTATTATACAAATATAATAATCTATTAATATTTATTCTCTGCCTAACTTTGGCTATAAAAAAGCAACTGAAATATATTTTAAGCAATTTATATTCACATCAATATCTTTCTCTTTATACCCTAAACAATCTTTAGAAGCAGATCATAGTGCAAAATAGATCCATTTCTAGTTTTATTTGATTTTTTTCAGTAGAAAGCTTTCATGTTTTTTGACAATAATATGAGTAGCCATTTTTTTAATTTTTACATTATGTTATTCAAATTAATGACTTGAAATTTTCAACTATGCTAAGGTTTTAAACCCATGCAAGCATACTTGTTTAATTATATAGATCTGATGCTAGATCTCCACCAGAAATTTGAGTTACCTCAATTGTAAACCAATTAATAATATCTTCAGTCCTTATAGAAAAATTATTGGTTGAATCATATTCTCTACTGGAAAATGTCAACAAGTCAAAAATTTATTTGAAAATCTGTTATCATAACTAATTTCTGTTAACCATGGTTCTGAAATAAAAACCAATTACTGCTGACAAAGATATATTAAAAACATCATGATGCATTGCTTACATTTCCCCTTTCATTTTAAGTTTAAATATATATATATATATTAGATCTCTTAATTATATTAATATATTTCTGTAATAATAAAATAATTAGAATGAAGTCTTGGTAGATATAGTCAAAATGTTTCGATATAATGTAAAAAAATAGCAAGTATTGTTCTTCATTTCTAATTTATAATCACTGCTATGAATATGGAATGAGATAAAGAGAAATTAGATACAATATTTATACATATTTCTTCATTTTAAATATACTCTGTACATTTGTTAATTTTTAAACATTATTTTCAGAAATCATCTTAGTAAACATTTCAAAAATAATGGCAAATAAAAAAGGTGAGAAACAAATGATAATAGATATTTTCTATAAATTTTCAATTCATAGTTAACAGAAATTATTTGCTCAAACTTTAGATATAGATAATGAAGACACTTCATATAAAGTCCTTGCAGACTGTTGATTATTTGTTAAAAAATTTGATGAAGTCAGTGATGATGAATTTAAATTATTAATATTATTCCAATTTGAAGCTTCAGTAACTTTACACAAACCATTAAAGCTCACTAAAATGTGAACTGGATGACACAGAGAGAGTCCATTACTGAGTTCATTATATTTGCTCAAGAGAGAATCCAGATATGATGAGTTAATACTTAAAGGAATATAATAAGTTCCTGAGGAATGTAATGCAAATATTGGGATGAATTGAGAAGATAATGACTCATGACCTGATTTAAAAAGTGGGATATCATAGTTTGATGTCTGAGTGTATGTTGATGTAATATTTTGTGCATTTGGGTAATGATTAGTATTTGCAGGTAAATGATCACAAGCTTCTCGAATGAGAATATCATTTTCTAAATCAGTTGAAAAAGCTTCAGTATTAGAAAGTGTCAATGAGCAATTTGTTGCTAAAGGTTCATCTTTCACATCAGTGTCTTTTTTAATGAATTCTAAATCTGCCTTGAATCTTTCTTTAATATTTGTTTTGAATTTATAACCTTCTTCTGGCCGTGCTAATGACATTTCGTGATGAAATTTCTGAGCAGATATGTCAAGACTTTGAGATATCTCTTGAAGTTGACTAGGCACATATTGTCCACTAGTGCTGCTACTTTGACTACCACTTCCCTCAGAATTGTTTATCTGCCACTGACCTAAGCCAATCTCAGATTCATAATCGGTAGTCTGCTGACCCAATGATGGGTAATCACCCAATTGGATATCCATGCTGCAATTACCCTGATAAGAAGCCATATTATCACTAACAGACTTTAAACCATTATTAATCCTAGATAGTTCACTAGAATTAGTGGAGCTGAGAAGTGTATTTTGAGATGTCTCACTGATAAAGTTCATAACTTTAGATGTTTCTTCATTTTGTAAAATCTGACCTGAAATTTAAAAAAAGGAAAATTAACAAAAAAAAATGTTTAGTTAATTTAACAATAATAATTAATTAATTTAACCTAAATCAAAGTATAATTTAAAATAAATAAAATTGGATCAGATTATTACATCATACAAATTTTCATACAGGTGTTTATAATAATAATAATAATTACATTTAAAATCAGAAAATGAAGTTATCACAAAAGTAAAAATACGGTAGTTATTGGGAAAAGAAGTCAGCTAAAGTGAAATTATATCACACACACACACACACACACACACACACACACACATATATATATATATTCTTGATATTTTAGATATAGGATTTATACACATTAATTTATTTTTTGAATAGTTTATTTTCAAATTTATTTTTACAATATAAATATTTTTAAAAGGCTACAAATATTGTTCACTGGCAGGTGCTGATGGTGTGAGCAGTTTTTCACTTTTGCCTTATTCTTTAGCTAAGAATAGCTAGACAGGATCGTTGAAGAATTGCTTTTTGAAAAAAATCTTCTGGTTTTATCTGGCCTAGATACAACCATATCTTGAAATCATAATATCAAAAATATTTTTTTTATTAGCTTCACCATTGCCTGTGTTTTAGTGCATTTAGATATATTACTTGTTTAATTGGGAAGACTATGCTTCTTTTGTTCTTACTGTATTCTTTTAGTAATAATCTATTCAACTTATTTAATTTTAGATGAAGATATTCAACTTAATGATGTTTAAACAGCTTTTTATATTCTTATATAATTTTATTCCTGATTTGAATAATGGTGACATTGTAAAGGATGTTCACACTGTCACCATTTACAAAAATAAAAAAATAGAAAAGTGATGGTGGAATATTATTTTTATCAACTATAGTAAAAGTTCTGTCAAGAATTTTAGCAAATAGGATTCTTCAAGTTGTAAATGAGTGGCTACCAAAGACATTTTACTTTAGAAAATCAAGAACCCCTACAAACCACTATTTTTATTGTCATGCAAAAAAAGAAATGTTATGAACAAAAATGTGATTTACATATTGATTTTATTAATTTGATTAAGGCATTTGATTCAATCAAAAAGACTCCACTGTTGTTTTGTACAATGATAGAGTAATGGATTCTGGAACATCTGCTAATCATTTTTGGGGTTAAACTTCTTGTGAACTCCTGAACACTAAGCTCCTTGATTATTTATATGGCTTTTATTAATTTTGTCAAGGTATTTGACTCAGTTAATCAAAATATCTTCCCAGTATCATTTAGCGAGTGGCAGACTCTAACTTCTGATGTTCAAATTTCTTATAAATTCATGAGCTTTAAATCACTTCATTATTTATATTGTTTTTATTAATTTAATCAAGGTGTTTTATTCAATTAATCAAAAAAGCTTTCTTGAGTGAATTCTTGCAATGAATGAGTGGCAGATTGGAACTCAAAATCCAGAAATCATTGCTCCAGCCTTAACACTTCTGCTGCTCAAACTTCTTTTGAGCTTATTAGAAATATATCATTACATTATTTTTTTTATTGATAAGGTTTGTGGTACTGTTTGACGTTAGTAGTTATCCATCAACACTTATTCTTAAGCAAATTTTATATGATTAATTATTATTATTGCTGTGAAAGTTCCGTGAAACTTGAAATGAAAATTTATGTTAAATATAGATAACTACTAATTCCTAACTTTGTCTTTCACTTTTTCCCATCAATAATTTTTAAAATTATTTATAAATGACTTCAGGAAGCCAGCAACAATCTGCACTTCCCAAATCCGGATGATTACCAAATGAAGAAATAAAATCAATTACAATAAGCAAATAGCAGACTTCGATATTGGTAATGCAGGATCCTTCAGATCACAGCTTCAGTTATCAGCAATTCAAAAAAACAATAAATAAAAAATTTGAAATTAATAAACAAAAAATTTTAATTTTCTATCCATAACTTTTGTTTGCATAATAAATATGCAATAGATAAAAATAATTATATATGTGCATGTTAAAACATTCATATTATATATGGTTAACTTCTATTTATCAATTTCATTATCTGCATTTGGAACCAAATGTTGCAGATAGGAATAAGGTCTACTATAATTTAACTAAATTACTTTTTAATTTAGGGTTGTTACTATGTGAAATATATTTTATAAAAATGGCATGGATTTTCTTATATAAAGGTGCTGTATAATATTCTAAAAATATAATGGCAGTAAACTAATCAGAATGTTTATTTGTTTGTTTGATATTATGATACTAACTCTACAATTCCAAAAATACACCTTGTCTTATGTAACTGGTGCAATGGTAGGATAACAGATTCTAGAGTGAAGGTCCATAGATTATGGCTCAACTCTGTCACTTCTGGTTTTTGAATTTCTTATGAACTCTTGAACAATAAAACCATTTAATTATTTATAAGATACACTTTCATTGAATTAGGCAAGTGATGGATGAAAAGTAACATATTTCCTAAAAAGTTATTTTATATGAAGAGGTAGATTCCATTATAAAGTTTATCTCCAAAAGAGTAATAAACACTGTTTTATGTGTGTATGTAAGGTGGTTGTGGGAAAGAAAATATACAATTAACTAAGTCATTGAAATCTTATAGAAAGAAAAATTAGCTGCAGAAAAGATTAAAAGATATCAACTAAACAGCTAAAAAAAAGTTTGATATACTATATATGGATATAATTGTGGTCATGTTACCTAATTTATTGTATTGAAGTGAAACTTGTACACCCTACTGTTATAATATAAAGGCATTAAAATTTTTCATTTTAACAGTGCTCTATGAAATTTTAAGAATACACTGGCAAATTCATAAGCCCAATCAATATATTCAACTTGATGCTATATGATATTATAGAGTCCACAACCTTAAAATCAATCTTCACTGGATTGAATGTGCAAATGAATAAATAATACAAGAATTCCTAAAATAGTGTTTTATAATAAACTTGAGCATAATATTTATAGGAGATACAGGCCCATTTATATTATAATTATCTCAAAGATATTTTAAAGAAATATAATGTTGATTGGGAAAATAAGGCAGAGAATAAAAACATTGGGGAACTACAGAGTGAAGTACTTCAGAGAGAAAATTGTTCTGTAGAAGAAATTAAAAGACAGTATCACAAAATATCAAATAAACAGAATAATGAACAAGCTTATTCACTATGTGAACATATTAGTGATTCACACATAGATTTGTACAGTTATTGAAAAAGTCATTTCTAGTGTAGATTTTTTTTTGTTTTGTTGTTTATCTTTCTTTCTTTTTTAATTTGGGGGAGGTTGTTGTTGATTTGTGTTTCAAGGTTTGATCTGCATTATCATTATAAAACTTTTACGAAATGTTTTTGTCTTTCTTTGATTTTTCACTAAAGTTAGAATGATTATGTGTGTGTTGAATTCTCTGGTCTAGCGTAAATTGAAATAATCAGGCTGCAATCAAATTTGATTTTCCATTATTTACCACAATTTTTTAATATAATTTTCTAATCATAATTATCTTTCAAGAAGACTAACTCCTTTATGATTTTCTATGAAAGCTCACTTGTCAAAATTTAATAACTTCATTAACATCAATAATCATTGGTTATCTATGCTGTTAAAATTTTTTTCATTTACTCCAAAGCCATCTATTGTAAGTTTGAATATTCAGAAAATATTAGATGGTTAACTTAGATGGTTGTACTGGTACCTACTGATTATTCAAGCTTAAAATAGTCAGTTCAGGATAGAGTGAAGGAAATTACTCTTAATACTTTCAGTAAGCAGTGATCATTTGGAGTTTGTTTTTTAATAAGAATAGACATCTTTCATTTGCATTTAACAATATAAATTAA
The DNA here is from genome assembly GCA_028023455.1 of Epiperipatus broadwayi. NCBI lineage: Eukaryota > Metazoa > Onychophora > Udeonychophora > Euonychophora > Peripatidae > Epiperipatus > Epiperipatus broadwayi. Next base: position 7,364,888 of record JAQFVV010000034.1, read on the forward strand.
CAGAGAATAGTAAAATATATAATTGCTGATCTGATGTCAGATTTATATGATTGCATAAGCATGTTGACTTGATTTCAAAACATTAAGACATTTTTTAATTTCATGCTACTAACCTGATAGTAAAAGGAGAGTAAAGATGACCTAGATGGGAGAGCATTATATTCAATCTCATCCCTGATACATGGCTTAATGCAGAAATCTGAGAATATAAATACATGAATACTAGTTGGTGTTCTAAAGATGCTACCAGCTAATACATATTAATTACTTAAACTTACACTAGATAACTCTGGAGTAAAATCAAAAGAATACTTCTAATTTTATAATTTAATTCTATCAACAAATAAATATCAAAAACCAAGTTACAAAAGTACATTTTTTATTTTAAAAAGTTTTTTTTTGATCTTAAAATGACTTTATTTTAAGCTTATTACAGATAATTATTATTATATTATTTTAATAAATCAAGTGACAATCATTAATTCAACCTAATGGAATACTTCATATGTCATTGTCATTTTAAAAGCAAATTCTTTACTGATATTATAGACACTATTACATAAAACTTTTATTTTAAGATAAAATTTTTACAATAATTCCTGAAATTAATAAACTACTTATAACGAATACATAAAAAACGTAATATTAAAATAGGATGACAAACCCAAAGCAATAAAAAATAAAATAAAATATAAAAAGAACAAAATTAATAATTAAATATAATATCAATCAAAATACTGCTTTTGTCTCAAATAATATTATGGGTATGTTATGAACCTTTCTTAGTTATCATACATATGTCACTGCATTGGATATCTATTTAAATAACTTACTTTTGTTTTTGATATAAAATATTTTAAAATTATTTTCTTATAATAAAAAAAATAATCAAATAATTTATTGATCACAAATTCTTAAAAAGTTTGAGCATTACAAGTTCGATTTTGAGTTTCAGAATCTGCCATTTTTCCTATGTATTAAACTCCCAAGGTATGTTATTTTCCTATTAATATGAAAAAGTAATTATTTCATTTTAAATCGTTATTAAAACTAATATAATTTTAATTCTGTAAAATTAGATAACCAATACAAAAATGGCTGATTGTGTTTAAATAAGAAAAAGATAAGTTAAAAATATGTATATAAATCAGTTATGCTAATTAGCCATGCTACTAGCAGGATATAAATATAAAAATATACTGTTAGAAGTAATTCTTTTCACTCTACTCCAGAGTCATCTATTGTAAATTTGAATGCTAGATAATAGTTGTCTTATCTATATCTCCAGATTAGCTTTAGTTTATAAACTTTGCTAGTAAAACGTTTGGACTTGTTGGATTAAATGCATCTCACACTCAGGAGAACTTTTTTTTTTTTTTCTTTTCTACCATGCTAATAGCCTGAAATTCAATAACATCTTAATGTTTTAATATACCCTAAATTTCTTGTATAGTTAGAGATCTAACACAAAATATTTATTTTTGGTAAAATCAATTATTTGGAGGAGAGTCAAGTAATATCCAAACATTAAAGATGTAGTGTAAGAATAACAGTTTTTTTATTAAGTGATTGTGTATTTTTGCTTTTCTCAGAATCAATTTAAACTTTTCAAACCCTGAATCTGCCTCTTTTTTCATTGGGATAAACTTCTTATAGTTAAAAAAAGCACATTAAAAAAATAATAATATAGCTAGTTTCTTGGAAGGTCATAAGTTTGATGTCCAAAGTAGTAAGCTATACACAATAGATCTATTTGAGATTTTGTTTTACTTTTCTCAACTAAAAATCAAACCAGGATTCATAGCTCTTAAGATCATTTCTTTATAATTGTACACAGTAAAACATTGATATTGTTATTATTTTTAACAACAAACATTTATAAAGTAAATTATTTTTTTCTCTTATTACAAGAATACCATTCATGTGAATATCTATTATTCAAAATTTTTTATTATCCAAACAAATTTTGAAGTTAATTTTTAACCTTTTACAATAAATAAATTAGACATCCACATAATCACAAATAAAATTAAAGAAAAAAATTCCAAAAATATCTACTATTTCATAAGCCTAAGTTTAGTAAATTGCTTTGTTTTGGGGTTTTGCTCCCCCCTCCCCATTATCTTAGCAGATTTTGAATGTACAATGAGAAGAGAGATAAAAAAAAATTAAATTCATGAATTCTAGATTAATGTTGCTTTACTTGCATTAAATATTTTAAGCCTAATAACACATTAACGTAAAAAAAAGAAAAAAAAACTAAATTACACCCATACAGAAAATTTTCTTACTTTTTGTTATTTTTTCACAATGTGCTTGCAAATGTTTCATGAGCCTGATACACAACCCTTCTCCAGCACAATAACCTTCCACATCAACTAAAAACCGCATAACTTCTGTAGTGCAGTCATGAAAACCCAATCTAAATTGTTCCGTTAAAACTGCACAGTGATTTTCACTCATTACAGTGACAGTATTACTAGGATCTACAAATTAAAAAAAAAATTTAATAACCTTACTAAAATTATTTAACAAAATTTTAATCTTTATATTGTCCTATAAAAATATTTTTATTTATAATTTATTCAGTGTATCTTAAAGAAACCTGTAAAGATCCCAATCAGAAGATAAATTCATTAGTGGCATTAAGTCTTTCTTTCAATTCTGCCATTGCAACCATACATTTGAAAACCATGAATTACATTATTCATGTTAAGTGTCTATGTAGATTAGTGATTATTAAATTATATTTATAAAATAAATGAGTGCAGTAACTATGGATTGTCTTTAATCTAATGATAAGACTCCAATAATGTCTATAAAGATCAAATCGAGATGATTTTACTATTGGATCTGGAAAAAACAAATTTGTTTGGAACTTCGAAAGTAGTTCATTTCTTATGCCATAAATCTTCATTTATAAATTCTCATTTGAACTTCTAGAAAGGGAATAAATTAAACTAACAAGTATTTTTATATTTTGCACCCATGAAAATATTTGCTAAATAAACACTTGATAAAAGTCTGACATACATAAAAATCAATTTACACACAAAGTTACAAAATGGATTACTCATGAAAGTCATAGTCAGCCTACATTTCTTAGTAAAAGAAATGAGCTATCTAGTGTTAGAAAAGTTAATTAACTCAATTTGAGTTAGTATCAAAAAATTAATTTCACATTAATTTAATTAAGAACCATGGCCATAACGTTCAAGAATAAGCTAAACATCACATGATCACCATTCTTTATGCTTACACAAGCTGTTTTTCACAGAGGCAAAACTCTCCATATAGTAGTGCCATTCAGTGCAAGCCAGAGTAATTGATGGATGCAGGAAGATTAGTGCATAAAATTCCTATCCAGTGCCTACTCATTCAATATCCCCAGACTAGTTTCTAGCTAGTGGCTTGCATCAGTAAGATCTAGGTGCAGTGCTTTTGGATCCAAGGCTCCTCACTGATGAAAACCACAAGCTGAAACTAATTTGAGGATATTTGATGAGTAGACACTGATAACTCTGGCTTGCATTGAGTGGCGCTACTGTATGGAAAGTTTTGCTTCTGAGATTACTGAAACAAAAGTTATGTTTGGTTAACATAACTCATAATTATTGCCAGGTGATAGTTTGAACTGTAGAAAAATACAATTTTGGTGATTAGACAGTTTTAATAACATAATTAAAAGTGACCTTAAATCTCATTTTAATAGCTGCAATATCAATCAGCTTGGTGTGTGAGTGTTGGATTGAACTGTTAAAATTATATACATAGCTCTCTTTTTCCATAGCCATATTTGATTCCAAACCTTGGCATAAATAGTAAAATTCAAAAATAATAGCAAATTGTATATAATATGCATAGGTATATATACATACTGCATACACATGTTAAAAATTGATGGATATGCTTAAAATTTTATTTTATAACATACATAATTGACTAAAAACATCTGAAAGCAGGTCAACTAACATATTTATTTAAAGAATAATGTCAAAGGTGTTGCCATATTTATATGTGTGTGTTAAAATACATACACATATATAGCTTAAAAATAGAGATAAACATTTGAGTTATATATATATATGCGTGTATGTGATATACATACACATTTAAAATTATAAAAAGTATAGCAATAAATTTAAGTAAGCTGTAAAATTAAAACTCATGAAGCAGTAGATAAAAGAATTAATATTACTAAAAGATTAATTATAAATCCAGGAAACAATCTTAATTAAATTCTTAAAAAGTAAAAGAGATAACAGAATTCAATCAGAAATTAATCTAATTAATTAGTGACAATTAAACAGAAGATATTACTAGTTATTTATAAATAGTTATTTATCTACAGATAAATAACATTAGACAATGTCAGCAGGAACCAAGTGGCTCAATCAATTTAAACAAGAGTTCTAATAATTAATTATAAATAAAAGATTGGTCTAAAAGAGAGAAGAGAGGATACTCACTCCTGGAAGCTACAAGCATGCAGATGTACTTGCAACAACAATAATACTAGATATCATAATGTGTTATCTTTGATAGCTAATATTGTACAGAGGCTTGCCTCGGAACATGGTGAACAGGCCACACTGGTCTTTATTATGATTTGAAAATGCCTTTGGATATGTACATATTTATGCTGTATATAATTTGTTAACATGTATATATAATATTAATATTTTTGCATTTATACTATTTATACATTAAATTATAATCCTAAATTGCCATAGTATTATTATTTTTACCATGTCATTTATTTTGTCTGTTTGGTAGTGTAGGCATCTCTCCCAGATATAGCAATTGGTGCAAGCATAAGTCAAACCTAAAACAAGCTAAAAAGGATAAACAGTAAGAGTAATAAGTATCAAACAATGTGCTAAAATGCAATCATCAGTTGATAAATTTGACAGACTTCATTACAGTCTGCAGATCACATTTTTTCAATTTACTTAAATATTTTAGTGTTATCAAAATCAGGAATGTAAAAGCTTGATGTGACTGAATTTTGACAGAAAACATTTTTATATCTCTGACATTTACATTAATAATCTATTCCATTGATCAACATAACTTCTCAGGCATTAAGAATGTTGTTTTACAGACATCTTAAAGTTCTCAAAAACTTAATACATTTCATACACACACATATGTATATATTGTAACTTGCAATCAGTCATTACCTTATGATTGATGAAAGACAACATATAGGGCAAGCTAAAATCTGCAAATGTAACTTTCCAAAGGCGACTAAACAACCATAAAGTAAAGTGTAGGTCTAATCACTGATCTGAATCAGTACAAGAATCCTAATATATTAAATAAACATATAAAGTAAGTCCTCTTATAGACTAAGTGGACAATAACTAAAAAGTTCTCTCACAGACTAATCACACAGTAATTAATACATATTTCAAGATATGGACAGGCCAGTGATTGATTGATAATCCATTATTACACTCTACAAACAATAATAAACAGTAATAATAATCTCAGGTTCTTAAATATTAAATAATTCAGTTGAAAAGAATACTAACTTTACAATAATAATCTAAAATAATACAATCATTTGGCTTCTTTCAACTAAATAGCAGTGATAGAAACAATAAGACTCTTATCAATATTTTCTTCCTTTAAAACAACTTATAGATTTATCTAAAGATGGGTTTAAACATAATATTGACTAGCAAAATTAAGTTTATTTTGGTTCTAATATCACTGGCTAATTAAAATCAAGTTTTCTTAAAATTTAAAATCACTGCCTAACAATTATCAGCTAAAGTGATTCAATAAGGTTAAAAGACATTTTGTTGTACCAAACATATCACTAAGTAATCTAACAACAAGAGCATCAATAAAGTAATCTTATATGAATTGTATCAATGTAACAATTTCAAAATATATACACTTTAAACACTTTTAGTATGTGACAAATAGCAACGGCCACAGAAAGTAATTAAAGAATAAAATAAATATTTATTACAAAGACTAAATATATTTTCTTTTAGTTTACAATTTAACAAAAAAAGAAATATATCTTATTTACTACTATTTACAGTAAAGATAAATTAATAATACTTTTATATCAATTAATGCAGAAGTTAGATATAATGTACATATAAAATACCATACCTGTGATATATTTAAATTACACAAATAAATAAAGAGAAACCTCCTCCCGTTTGAAGTGAATAATCAGTAATATATACTAAGGTTAATTAGTGCATCTGAATGTACTAATAATATAATTGTAGCCAGTAATATCATAAAATATGTTTACATTGAAATTAGTGTACAATTTCTTAATATATAATTTAGATGATCAAATAAGAACTATACTGTGTCAGACTTAAATAAATGAAGCTGGTGGAGTAGAGAAACACAAACCCAATACTTTATTCAACACAGTCATTTGAAAATATATAATAAGGAGAGAGGGAATATAATCAGACAAATGCCTTTTAGAATGAGAAATCACCAACATAGTTGCCACAATAAATACATGACTATGAGAGGAAATACATAATGAAAAACAAGGCAATAGAATAACAATTACATGACAAATCTTAAACCCCATCTACCATATTTATAATGTAAATAACAAAAGTATAATCAAAAGATCGTGTATGCATGATATGATGATAATAATAATAATAATAATAATAATAATAATAATAATAATAATAATAATAATAATAATAATAATAATAATAATAATAATAATAATAATAATAATAATAATAATAATAATAATAATAATAATAATAATAATAATAATAATAATAATAATAATAATAATAATAATAATAATAATAATAATAATAATAATAATAATAATAATAATAATAATAATAATAATAATAATAATAATAATAATAATAATAATAATAATAATAATAATAATAATAATAATAATAATAATAATAATAATAATAATAATAATAATAATAATAATAATAATAATAATAATAATAATAATAATAATAATAATAATAATAATAGAAATTATACACCAATTCAAGGCAAAATATATAATATATATCAAAATAGTGACTCTATTCTTATAGATATTTATAAAACATATACAAATTCACTGCTGTGATCTCTCAAAATACTAAACAAGAAAACAATCATTTATACACATCACCTTTAAATACATGGTTATATCTGTTAGATATACCTAAATAAAGAATAAAATAAAATGAGATTGTAACTGTAACATTTCAAACATTACAATAGTAAAATAAAAAAAAAAAAAAATCTTAAGCAGTCCTCTCTTTTTCATCTGAATAAAAAATGACTTTCCCTAATTGCAAGTTTGATCACTTTAATGACCATTTGACCTGTTTCTTATTTAAAAGCACATTTCAAGAACAATTCCAAATGATCACATATATATTCCCACTAGGAGATTGGAGATTTCCCATAATAATGAGCTTGGGTTTGATAAAATAATTCAGCAGGATGGCAATTTTTCTTTGAAATAAAATAAAATTATATTGACTTTAAATTGGAAGAAGCTTTTTATCAGCATGTCCTAACCTTGCAAGGATCAAAGCAATCACTCAAATTAAAGAACAAATTAAATACACTCGGGTCTCGGTTTATGCGGATTTATTTAATGCGCTTTTGAAGTTATGTGATTCATATTTCTTCTTAATATCTTTGTATGCGATAAAAATTATTAGATCAGAAGTTGAGCTCCGATAATGTGCTATTACTTTAAATATTATAAATTTCGCGCACTCGTGTCATATTTAAAGTAATAGAGCATTTTCGGAGTTCGACTTCCATCTAATAATTTCAATATTTTCAGCACTTTATAATAGTACTGTAATAGATTTTATGCAATAAAGAAGTTCATAATTCACTTAAAATCAGGATTTCCCCATTTTATATACACACGTTAAATTTTACAAGACTATAATGTAAATCTGTTCAAATGTTATAGATGCCTATACTATATATGTTGTTGTTTTTGCATTTTAAATCATGTTCTATCTTTGCTTTTTTTAAAAAAAGTACATAATCAATTAATCATTTAGTGTCCACAAGTAATAAATTTTACAAGACTATATATAATGTAAATCTATTCAAACGTTATAGATGAAAAATACTATGTATGTTGTTGTTTTTGCATTTTAAATCACATTCTATTTTTGCTTTTTATAAAAAGAATATGTAATCAATTAATCATTTAGTGTCCATAAGTTTATTTTTAAAAGATGAGTAACAGTGATGGGCACAATTAAAATCTGATTTTTAATTGTAATTAACAATTTAAAAATTACATAACGTGATCTGAAATTAATGTGATGTGAAACGATGAAATTTGATTTTTAAACGGAATTGAAAATTAAAAAATTAAAGACAAAAATAAGAATTTAATTTTTAATTGTTAGTTTTAATTAAATTTTTCCCAACAGTGGTGAGTCAGTATCTTTTTATTATTGTAAGTCTAAGTTCTTACTTTTATTTTAAACTTTTAGTTTACCCTAATGGAGAGGGAAAAACACCCAAGAAAATGAATTTCTTTGGAAACAAAAATTTCAATTTTAGATCACTTAGAAAAATGGGAAGGATCAACAGTGATTGGAAAACATTTTAGTTGTATTTCCTCTTGACTTCATTTAAGGAGAAGCTACAGTACCTTTCATCACATCACATCATGACAAATCTGATGTCTTAAATAGCGATAATGATTAAAATACCATATATGTATGAAAAAAATGTAAATTACGCATAAAATTAAATACTGTAGTTAATAAAAAAAAGTAAAAAAAGTTTGTCTTGTATCAATTTTTTTCAAATTTGAAATTTTTTATTAGTCATATTTTATTTTATTTTTTTTATGCAAATTTTCAAGTAATTTTACATTATTGCTTTGCTTTTATGCGATTTTCAAAAATTACAGTAACCTATCACCCATTTTTCAAGGTAAGTTAAGTCTATTTTTATGTGATTTCTTTTGCGCGCATTTTCTGAGGAACCCATCTACCGCATAAAATGAGACCTAGGTGTATAACTCACAACGAAAACATAGAGTTGTATCCAAACAAAAGGGGGTTTTATACTTTATATAGGCAAAATATAATCATGATAGCAGATAAGTTATAAATTTGCAATATAAATGAATTATATTAAATAGGTTGCAAATATATATCCAAATGTAATAATTTTACAGAATCAGACATTATAAAGCAAAATATATATTTGAATACAATGCAAAATAAAATATGAATCCTTAATTATATATTATAATGAGCTATAAACACCTTGGTCATAGATTTATCAAATAAAATCAATATAGTTTATGACATAGTAGTGCAATAAGTTTCTAATTTCAGATAAACATTATAAGATTGAATAAAATTGAAAAAGTTCACAAGATAATAAGACATATAATACTTTGAATTGCATCATCAAAGTTTCAACTCCTGCCTCCATAAAGAAGTTGCTTTCTTTTCCTCCAAGTGTAGAAACTTAAAGAAATTTAAGTAAAATAGCACAACTTTGAAGTGGTTGTTTGCTTGGATAAGTTTTCTTTTTAGTAGCACATATTGTCTTGTTCTCCACAACAATGAAAACTTAAACAACTTAGTTGTAGAATGCAGTAAATGAAAATAATATGACCAATTGATAGTGATGATGAAGAAGTGACTATTATCTGTACTCATTTTAGAAGTGGAGTCATTACAATTAACAGGAATTTAGAATATTTGCACCAGAAATGATTTACATATAATTTAAATAAATACAGAAGAAATGATTTCAAGTGTTTTCTTTTGCAATAAAAATTGTATATCTTTCTTTTTCTAATATAATTATTTGTTAATTGAAATATTTAAAATTAAATCTATCTATCTTTGAACAGTAATGAAAGGGGAAAAAAATAACTTTTTATTTATTTATTTTTTTTAATAAGAGGTTAACAACAAATAAATTTAGGAAAATTAGGCTTAACTTTTCAAAATCATTGTTTGTAAAGATAGCAACCTTGGTCTTGACATATTCTTAAATAAATAAAAATGCAATCATACACTTTTAAATACATAAAATACCACAATTAAGTTACTTAATTAAGTTAATAGAGGTAATACCAGCTAATCTTTTAAAATTATAATAAAAAAAAATTTTTTATGCTTATTTAAAATTAGACATAAAATTTTCACTATAATCAGATTATAGTATTTATGCCATCTTGAGTAGCAATAAACAGATAATATTTAAATCTCATTAAAATCCACATAACAGTAATGTTTCTACATGAAGGCCAATTTTCCATAAATTATGAATACTCACACAACTCCATTGTTTATTTAATATATTGTCTGTAATATTTATAAAATATGATTCCTTAATTTTTCTTTTCTTCAAGCCATTTTTCACATATAAAACAAAAACATTAAATAAGGCAAAACTCTCCATACAGTAGTGCCTTATTTAATAACAATTATGTGCTATTATAAGAGATGGTGATCATGTGATGTTTAGTGATTAAAACAAAAACACTATCAAAGCAGAAATCTCCATTAGAAGTCATTCCATGCTCTGCAAAAACAGATTTGTATCTATCCACAGAATGATGAAACTTATTATATAATAATTCTTGCTCCTGAATTCACTTTTTTAATTCGCATTTAGTCTCCCTGATTTAGCTAGATTTACAATGATGTATCACTTTATAAATGATATTACATTTATTAATTTTATCAATACAATCTTTTCCATTAATAACTAATCTTCCAGTATTTGGATCAATCTTAAATGCAACATTAAACTAATGATGTAATTCTGAAGCTAGAGAGCATAAAATAAAATGTCTGGATTTAATTTTATGTAATGTAACAGAATTAAATGTTTTTGAAACATTTGTCAATTACAGAATTTGTGCATCCAAATTCAAATGTTATAAATTAGCTGGATTTATAACGTTTTTGTTAAAAATTATGTTTTGTGTAAGTATCAGAATGGTAAAATGTCCAATGTTGAAAGATATATTAATTACTTATTGAAAATGGGATATAATACAAAAAAAATTTTATGTACATTATCTAAGTTTAGAAATAAATGGAGGAAAGATAATATGAAAAAGAAAATATGGATAGCATTGCCTTATATAAAAAATATTGTGTGTAGCCAGATTATACTATTAGTATCTGCTCATTTTAATGCTATATTTAAGATTGTTCCAAATACAGAAGATTCATTATTAATGGAAAACATTGTATTGATAAAATTAATAAATGTAATATCATTTATAAAGTGGTATGTCATTGTGGATCTAGTCATAATGGTAAGACTAAATGGGCATTAAAAAGGAGAATTCAGGAGCATAAATTATTATATAAGTTGCATCATTCTGTGGTTAGATACAAATCTGTTTTCACAGAGCATGCAATGATTTGTAATGAAGCTTTCTGCTTTGATAATGTTTTTGTTTTACATGTGGAAAATGACTTGAAGAAAAAAAAAATTAAGGAATCATATTTTATAAATATTACAGACAATGTATTGAATAAACAATGTAATTGTGTGAGTATTCATAATTTATGGAAAGTTGGCCATTTGTGTGGCAATGTTATTGTTATGTGATTTTAAACCCCTTGAGTCCGAAGCGCCCCTGAACAAAAATTTAGACTTTCAAATGAGTTTTTGTGGAATTGGTAAGCAGTACACTTACGGTTCTCAGACCATTAAATCCACCATCTTTTTCCGATTTAAATGACATATTACTATTTTTTCTATGATAAAATTTGGGTTTTTTAGATTTAATGACCGTAAATCATATTTCACGGTCGATTGCACTCGTTTTACAGCTTGATAATTACGTGTATCCAAGGAGGGGTCTTTATAAGCCCTCTTTTTCTAGAAACTCTTTTTTTTTTAAAAAAAAAAGTTAAAACCTTAAAAATGAAAAAAAAAGGATTATATCAAAAAGACAAAAGGATTACTGTTTGATGCCTTCATAACTGGATTCAAATTTGAAACTGATGCTAACATTTAGCCAGGATTCTGTGAGTATTAATTAATTTTATTATTTATTTTATTATTATTATTATTATTATTATTATTATTATTATTATTGTTTCTATAATTAAATATAAGTAGAAATAATATGTATGATAGAATACACGTGAATGATATAAAAATGTTTTTTGAACTATTTTTCTGACCTAGTTTTAGAACTCTTTATTATATATATACACATACAAAACAATATATATACGATAACATTATACATATATGCAGAAAAGAATACATATATGATAACATTTGATGTATACATATAGAAAACAATATATATACACAGTAGAATTTCAGACAATACATTTGAATGATATAAAAACATGCACATCCAGACTCATCATATACCCTCAGCCATCCACTCTCATATTTCATCTCCCACACACATATATAATCAGTGCTCATAATAAATTTGTTTATTTTGATATTTATTGATTTTTTTTGTTCATTTTATCTTGGAGAAATTTTTGTTTGATATTTATTTTTTGAGTACATTTTATTTACTTGAAAAGAATACACATTTTAGGTCACACATCATTTTTCATTAATATAATTAATAAAGTAGTATAAAATAATATAATAATATACTATGCATTACAATACAATTTACTAAGGTTCTCAACATCTTGTAAATTCCTGTTATTTTTTCCCCACTAAAAACCAAACATATTTCTAACAGATACCTGCATGCAAGGACAATCAAACATTTCTAGCATATACTGTTATAAAAGTAGAACATCTGGGTCAGCTAGTAAAAATGGAAGTTACCAATCGCACTGTTTTTGTAATTTTTGCATAGAAAAATTACCTCAGGTAAGACATTATATATCATTTTTTTCAGCATTTTGAGATGCATGTGATGAAGCTGTCTATGAAATTGTCATTTTAACATTTACCTTTAAAATTTAGAATTTGTGAATCAATGTAAAAATAAAGATATTTAAAAGTGTTAAAAATCTCCGTTTTTCTTAATTTTTTTGAAGTAATAATTATTTTATCAGCTTTGTTACATTCTTTCATATTTGCTGGTTCTAAAAAATGCATATACTTTTATATTTACTGTATTCAAACAGAATATGTTTTAAATTATACTTGTTGTAATTAATTTTTTCAATTCAAAATGACCACTTAGGACTTAAATATTAATGGTTCATTGCCAATCAAGATGGCATAAAATGCCATAAGCTGACTATAGTTAAGATTTTATGTTTAATTTTATATACGGATATTCAATTTTGTATGTATATATATATATTATTGAGAGCATGTATGGATAAAGGTCATCCCTTGATAGTCAATTCTTGTAAGTTTGTCAGGCTTTTCTCATCAATATATTGATAAGCATAATTTTGTAAACTATTTCTCTGATGATCATTCCAAGGATCACCTACATTGACAGTTTTATTTATATGGTGACAATTATTTTGTCCCTATCATGGTACATCGCAATGGAAAAATTATTAATGATAATTGATATGACTAATCTTAATTATAATTTTCATAATTTCTCCCTAATAATATTTCTGGCAATAGCTTTGCATTGAGCAAAGATATTGCTGACAATAATTACTGATATTAAGCAAGAACTAAAAATGAGACAAACTTAACTAAGAATAAATGAAACATTTATTTTATATAACACATTTATGAATTTAAAGTATACTCCAAAGAAAAATGACTGATTCTCTCTCTAAAATACCTATAACACAACCCCTAAATCAAAACAAGTGTTATATACTGACAGTTTAGTTCATAAAAATTTCAAAATATTAGCATGTCTAAATCATGAGTTATGATGTAAAATGTAACAGTGTATTTGTATCTTTGGGAATCATCTTCAGCTCTCTCCCTATCATCACAAGATCTTGCACATTACTTGAAAATGTTCTTGCAACCGTGACTTACTTCATTGTCATACACAGATGAAATCATTTTCAAACAGTTTTTGCCAATTTAAAACAAAATTTAATGTTAGTACATAGTTCCATTAAGAAATATAGTCTTATATCATAACTCATTATCCAGCTATGCTAATGCTTTAAAAGTTTTTTGAAAAATATCTAAACTATGTCACTATGTAACACATGCATTGATTCAAAGATGGCACTGCAGAAAAAATGGAGAGAGAGCCAGTCACCACTTTTTTATCAAGACACACTGTGGATATCTATATTAATGGCTAAAGTAATATATAGCAAAATCATTTTAGCGAAAGTTTTTAAAAAATAAAATTAACAGTTAAATTTTTATAAGTAATATTATTTTAGCATTCTTTCATATATTATGATATAATATAATCTTTTGTATAAATTTAGTTCATTTAATATCAAATAGATTCATAACCCCAGGTCACATGGTTAAGACCAGTCAAAACTGCACATCACAATCTCCCAATAGCACACATGCATATATATATAGTACAATAAAAATAATAATAATAATAACGGTAACAAACTATTATAAACAATCCTTAAATTCGCAGAAGTACTTTCGGTTAATTTCTTGAACCTGTCTCAACTGCCATTAAAATTCAAAAAGAAAATAAAGCAGAAACAAATGTCATCAATTCAAATTCCAGGAATCTCATATTTTAATGTTAGCAGACTGCCTATTCATTAAATGCATTTTATTCCTATTTATAAAAATTGCCTTTTTAATTTTTCTTTTATTATGGTTTCTCTCCTCATGAAGAATTTTCACATTTTCAAAATCAAATTTAAATTTATATTTACATGTTTTTTCATGATCAAAGAAAACTGAAAGAGAAATTAAATCACCATTATTTTTACTTTTTGCATGTTTATATAAAAATTCATGCTCCCTCAATCTTTTCTCAATAGTGCACCTAGATTCACCTATATATGATAGCATACAATCACAAAAAATTTGATATATGACATTACTTTTCTGCTTGACAGGTATGACATCCTTAGAATTATTGACTAATTTATTAATATTGTTTGGAACATAGAATGAAACATTACACACATTCTTATATATATCCCTAAAAAATTTCACTTGTGGATTTGAAATAAATTGAATAGATATCCATTGTTTATTATTAATCTTCATTTCCTTTAAATTATTATACTTTTTTTTTAATTGACATAAAGTATTGCTTATTTGTTTCATTTTATAACCAACATCAAGCAATTCCTTGGCAAATATATCAATATTTTTCAGTTTATCATTTTGGTAACGACATAATTTTTCATTCCGAAACAAAAAAGATCTAAAACTTGCCATCTTATGCATCATTGGTACTTTTGATTTACAATTTATATATCCCCTTTTTTGCAGTGGCTTAATTATTAATTTATAATTTAATATAATGTTATCGCTTGTAATAATTAAATCTAAATATTTAATATTTTTGTCCTGTTCCTTTTCAATAGTCCAATTAACCGAAAGTACTTCTGCGAATTTAAGGATTGTTTATAATAGTTTGTTACCATTATTATTATTATTTTTATTGTAATTACAATTTTGTTTTAATTAACGGACATTTTATTTTTATATTATATGTGTGTGTGTGTGTGTGTCTGTAAGTCAAAGGGAGATTTCATAAAACATTGAATGAATTAAAATAACATCTTGGAATTATAAAAAGTTTTGTATCTATTTAAAATACTATTTTTACAACATCAACAACAACAAAAAAAAAATCTAAGAAAATTATATTTAATTCAATCCGCAAAAAGAAATATAAAACAAAGGGTTTTTGATATTTGTGAAAACTTAACAAATTTATGTACTTTATCTGAAATATATATTTTTTTAGCTGCAGAGCTTTCTGTTAATATTCTCAGAATATTGAATTTTCGCTTAAGCTGATTTGGGTCCAAGTTCTGATGATTGATTAACAGTTAATATGTAATCACAAATTGCCAGTTTCTAAACTTTCTTGGATGGATACTTCCAAAAATGAGGTTATTAAAATATAATTCCCTGTAGTTTTACTATTAGCAACAAAGGACCACTTTTGAGCAATGATATGCCTCAAACAATAGATGGTCACCCTTTTACCCCTACCTTATAAAAACAAGTGAACATATCCATTTATATTGCTTCTCTTCCACTAGTTAACCAAAAATAAAATATCTGCACCTATACTTTGCTTAAATGTTTTATCTATAATACAGTACAATAACTTCATTGTTTTACACATTCTTGTGTTAATTAACTTTCTTTTATTTTTTAGGATTATTGTTGTTTTATTACATAACAACTGTTTATTAATAAGTAGTTTGTATTGTTTTAATTACAGAAAAAATAGTACAATATTTTTGAAATTCTTTTACAGCCTTCATTTAAGATATACATAATTTGATAGAAATTAATTCATGCTACAAAATAACTACCTATTTACTTTCAAAGGCCTTACGTATATGTAATACATTTTTGAATTGATCTTTATTTACTATTTAAAATGATTTAAAATTTGCATTCCGAGACCATTTCATGTTTAATAATCAAAATGCTGTAAAAGAGAGCCCACTTCTGATACACAAATCATATAGAGTTGCACATTTATTTTAATTTTACACATGCACACCTTTATATATAATTTATTTTGAAATACATTTTAGTATATCATTATGAATCTCCCTATTGATATTAACAAGTTTAAAATACCAAAAGACTAGGACCTAAAATATTCATATATATTACTTTTTATAAATCACATATACGCTTCAATGCAAATTTTTTTAAATATATAATTCCTTTAATTTTCTAACAGTTTTGATTGTTCTGCAGTCTTTAACAGAGCTACAACATTTAATCATATAACCATTATTCTATATTATACCGGATACTCAATCTATTCTGAAACAGAGGGCGCCACCAGATCACTACGGATCTGGAAAATTTGTTTACTGTGATCAGAATAGATGATGATGATGGTTTGCACCGACTAGATTCAGGGAGAAACAAGAGATCTTAAATTGTTTAGACAATTGAGACAAAAGCACAAAGACAAACATCAGCCAAACTAAGTTTAAACATATTTCATAAATTTTATTATGAGAAAATAAATTATTAAACATAAGTTTATGACACAAGAAATGGGGGTTAACTCAGGCGTGTACCAGACATACTAAAGGCAAAGCTATGACAGACTGACTGATCTTCTAATAAACAAATGTAAAAGGGAGGAAGCAAATTTCATTCAGCAGAGGATTCACCTAAACATTGGTTTTCACTTTCAGATATTTAAACCCTATGCCCCTGAAATAGATCAAAGAATCCAGCGCCGATGAGCTGTTCAAGATCTAAAAATTGGTCAGACCTTGAATCTCCTTATATCGGTATGAGCTGCACCTATTACTACGTTTAAAATAACGATGATTGATCCACCTCAAGAACCGACAAACATGACTGAAATGAAGAAACAATTAAAACTGGTGAATCCCAGCCAAACGATTGGCGAAAATTACTTTAAAATTAATAATTAATGGTCTCAATAAGAGACAAGTAAATGATTAGAAAAACAGTTACGTCTGACCAGCATTTAAAGAAAATAAACTTACAAACAAATTCTGAGTACACGCTCTGACAAATTTAAAGCACACATAATAACTACAAAAAGAAATCTATCGGAGAGTGCACATGAGTATGAAATATCAAAAGTTTAAATACTCTAGCAGAATGAAAGTACTGCTCACCTGTAATTTAAGAAAGGATAAATTTTATCTTCCTGCTGATGACTTATAAAATTACAAAGAAAAACACAATTCTAATTTCCGCCTTTAGAGATATTGGAAACGAAATCTCCACCTGCGAAAATCAGACAATAAAGTCGTCAGCCAAAAGAATTTTGGAGGTTTAGCAAAAGGGCAAACATAGAGTATAAAATTAATTATTGAATACTAAATAATTACAGGTAAGCATAAAAAAATATATACAAGACTGCCAAAGCATTTACAAAAGCGAGGCATAAAATATAAAACTCATTCGTCACTCTCCAATAAACAAAACTGAAAGAAAAATATAAAACTCATTCGTCACTCTCCAATAAACAAAACTGAAAGTAAACTGGAATCTTAAAACTAAGATTCCAAGACACACTACAAAATATTGGAAATTAGAGCAAATATTAAATATGAGGCTATATTGATTTAAGAATACATATTTATGATTAGATTGAGCGTAAATTTAATGAGAATTAATTTACCCTGGGAAGAATAAAAATGAAAATAGTTACCTTTCGGTGAAAGCAATGTTCACGTAGAGTGCGCACTTTTACTTAAGTTCATTTTCAGGTTCTTTAGGCAGCAAGGTAGATGTAAAGAGGTTCTGGCTTCTTTTAAGTGTTCAAAGCATTACTGGAGCAAACTTGGAAGTCAGGGATCCGTCTTTTGTGGAGTTAGCAAGCCATTCGGGTGGTGGTAACAAGTATCAAATTTTTCATTTTGTTGCAGACAAAAGTATTTAATCACAGCTGATGTCCTTTAAGAAATTAAATGTCCGCACTGATATAAATTCTCCCTTGATAAACAGCTTGTCTATCAATGAACAATGAATTAACTGACACTCCAAATTTTTGGGGCTATTTATATGTTGCTCCATTTCCCGCGAAACACTTTACTTGTCCAATTTCTACACCTTAGGCAGGGTAAATATTAATCTCCCGCTCAATCTATCTAAGAATTCCACCCAGGGTTTATTGAAATGAAAACAACAACATAAAAATCAAATCTCCGCTACAAAAATTGTTAACACTAATTAAAATAAAAGCAACAGGAATGCAATTAGCTAGCCAGCTTGTTTTTAAATCAAATGGATTTATAAACAGGCGGTATATGAAAACTATTTTAAAATAAATAGATAAATATTTTTAAAAAATCCGTTTTACATATAAACGCGTGTATACTTGGATACACGCATTCTTTTTAAATAATATTGCAAATTTAAACTCTACGTTTAATTAAAATTAAAAGCTTAATAAATTTCTTTTTTTTTTTGTTTAATAACAACACCATTGAACCGGATTTCAATCAGGTTCAACTGCCTCAAAACGTGATCAAAAAAAAAAAAAAAATATTCCTGTAACTTTTTTTTTTTTTTTTAAACTATAAACACTTTAAAAATATTCTTAGAAATTCGGCCGAACATTTGCCTCGCACTCAGAAAAACAAAACAATATTTCATTTGAATCAACCTTTCTCCATTCTCGTAATTCATTAACAAAAAAATTTTTTTTTATTTCTATTAAAAACAATCCATCCGATTGCTAAATGCTGAACCTTTAACTTTTGTCCGGCGGTTCTTTTACTCCTTTTACTAACTTACTAAAATAAGTTCCTTTCCCACTCTTATATTTTCTTAGCTTATACAATTTTCTCTTGTCTCTTTCTTGTTCTGCTCTATTTTCTAGCTTATATAACAGAATCTTTTTCTTAACAAAACTTCCCAATTCTTCGACCTTTCCTACTTTATTTTTGAGCATATCAACCTTAGTAAAGGAAAATTTTTTATCTTCTACCCATTTTTTGAACATTTTAAATAAGATTGTTCTATAGATGCATTCTATTTCCACTTTAAAATCATATTTCTTAATCTTTTTTTAACTCTTTTCTTCTTTTCACATTCATATTCAACACAAACAGTTGAAACCAATTTATTTTTAGTTTCACGCGGAGACTCTTCTACCTGATTTTCTGTTTTTACCTTATAACTTTCTTCTATTTCTTTATCTACATGTACTAGATTTTCCACCACACTTTCTATTTGTAACCCATCTGTGCTTATTTCTAACTTTATTTCCACCGTTTCTGCCTAGTACAATCCTGTGCTACCTTAATTTCTATATCTTCTATGACCTCAACCTTTTCTACTTCCTGAGTTTCTGCTACTTTTTCCGTTATGTCTCCCCTCATCTCTCTCATTTCCATAATCATTTCTTCCTTTATAGCCTGCTGGCCCTGTTTAACTTCACTAACTTCTTTCTTCATTGCCTGTTGGACCTGCTTAATTTCCTCCTTTATTTCCACTTTAAACTCTGCCATCATTGCTTGCTGACTTTTCTTGAATTCATTCATATCCTCCTTCATTTCTATTACCAACTTCATCAACATCTTCATCATCATCTGTGACTCACTTTCTTTTTTTCTACAATTTGAGGGTTTTTAAATGAGACAGGGCTTTCTTCTACACATGCCGCCCTGTCGCTTTCTTCGTTGACTTCCATTTTTACACAAAGATTAAATTCGCAATACTAACTTTTTTAAAAAAAAACAAAAAATCTAAACTCTAAAAGCCAATAAAATGCTATTTACTGTTTTTTATAAATTATTTCATAACAAAGACAAACTATATTTAACTCTTCAAAAAAAATTAACTTAGACAGACTTTTTAGACAATACGCTTTTTACTGTTTATAATTTATTTCATATAAAAGAAAGACAAACTATATTTAACTCTTCAAATAAAATTACTCCGACAGACTTTTTGAAAATACGCTTTTTAAGTTTCTAAATTATTTCATTAAAAGGAAAGACGAACCCCATTCTACCAAACTACTCCAAAATACATGCAATAATTATCAAAACCGAACCGCCACCTACTATTATTTCATTAAAAGGAAAGACGAACCCCATTCTACCAAACTACTCCAAAATACATGCAATAATTATCAAAACCGAACCGCCACCTACTAGATCTTGCCTCTTACACCTGAAATCTTTCTCAACTGTCCAAACAAAATCTCACATAAGTTTGAAAACTCGAAGCCCCACGTTATCCTATATACCGGATAGTCAATCTATTCTGAAACAGAGGGCGCCACCAGACCACTAGGGTCTGAAAAATTTGTTTACTGTGATCAGAATAGATGATGATGATGGTTTGCGCCGACTAGACTCAGGGAGAAACAAGAGATCTTAAATTGTTTAGACAATTGAGACAAAAGCACAAAGACAAACGTCAGCCAAATTAAGTTTAAACATATTTCATAAATTTTATTATGAAAAAATAAATTATTAAATATAAGTTTATGACACAAGAGATGGGGGTTAACTCAGGCGTGTACCAGACATACTAAAGGCAAAGCTATGACAGACTGACTGATCTTCTAATAAACAAATGTAAAAGGGAGGAAGCAAATTTCATTCAGCAGAGGATTCACCTAAACATTGGTTTTCACTTTCAGATATTTAAACCCTATGCCCCTGAAATAGATCAAAGAATCCAGCGCCGATGAGCTGTTCGAGATCTAAAAATTGGTCAGACCTTGAATGTCCTTATATCGGTATGAGCTGCACCTATTACTACATTTAAAATAATGGTGATTGATCCACCTCAAGAACAACGACAAACATGACAGAAATGAAGAAACAATTAAAACTGGTGAATCCCAGCCAAACGATTGGTGAAAATTACTTTAAAATTAATAATTAATGGTCTCAATAAGAGACAAGTAAATGATTAGAAAAACAGTTACGTCTGCCCAGCATTTAAAGAAAATAAACTTACAAACAAATTCTGAGTACATACTCTGACAAATTTAAAGCACACATAATAACTACAAAAAGAAATCTATCGGAGAGTGCACATGAGTACGAAATATCAAAAGTTTAAATACTCTAGCAGAACGAAAGTATTGCTCACCTGTAATTTAAGAAAGGATAAATTTTATCTTCCTGCTGACGACTTATAAAATTACAAAGAAAAACACAATTCTAATTTCCGCCTTTAGAGATATTGGAAACGAAATCTCCACCTGAGAAAATCAGACAATAAAGTCATCAGCCAAAAGAGTTTTGGAGGTTTAGCAAGAGGGCAAACATAGAGTATAAAATTAATTATTGAATACTAAATAATTATAAGTAAGCATAAAAAAATAACTGCCAAAGCATTTACAAAAGCGAGGCATAAAATATAAAAGTCATTCGTCACTCTCCAATAAACAAAACTGAAAGCAAATTGGAATCTTAAAACTAAGATTCCAAGACACACTACAAAATATTGGAAATTAGAGCAAATATTAAATATGAGGCTATATTGATTTAAGAATACATATTTATGATTAGATTGAGTGGAGATTTAATGAGAATTAATTTACCCTGGGAAGAATAAAAATGAAAATAGTTACCTTTCGGTAAAAGCAATGTTCACGTAGAGTGCACACTTTTACTTAAGTTCATTTTCAGATTCTTTAGGCAGCAAGGTAGATGTAAAGAGGTTCTGGCTTCTTTTAGGTGTTCAAATCATTACTGGAGCAAACTTGGAAGTCAGAGATCCATCTTTTGTGGAGTTAGCAAGCCATTCGGGTGGTGGTAACAAGTATCGAATTTTTCATTTTGTTGCAGGCAAAAGTATTTAATCACAGCTGATGTGCTTTAAGAAATTAAATGTCCATGCTGATATAAATTCTCCCTTGATAAACAGCTTGTCTATCAACGAACAATGAATTAACTGACACTCCAAATTTTCGGGGCTATTTATATGTTGCTCCATTTCCCGCGAAACACTTTACTTGTCCAATTTCTACGCCTTAGGCAGAGTAAATATTAATCTCCCGCTCAATCTATCTAAGAATTCCACCCAGGGTTTATTGAAATGAAAACAACAACATAAAAATCAAATCTCCGCTATAAAAATTGTTAACACTAATTAAAATAAAAGCAACAGGAATGCAATTAGCTAGCTAGCTTGTTTTTAAATCAAATGGATTTAAAAACAGGCGGTATATGAAAACTATTTTAAAATAAATCGATAAATATTTTTAAAAAATCCGTTTTACATATCAACGCGTGTATACTTGGATACACGCATTCTTTTTAAATAATATTGCAAATTTAAACTCTACGTTTAATTAAAATTAAAAGCTTAATAAATTTCTTTTTTTTTTTGTTTAATAACAACACCATTGAACCGGATTTCAATCAGGTTCAATATACATATAAAATACATATTTTACATTATTATTCATAATCATATTTTATTTTTAACTTTATATCTTTACTTCCCTCTTTTTTTTACTAATTATTATATATTTCTTTACTATTTTTATTTCTTTTTACTTTTTACCTTTTCTTACTATCTATCATTCTACATTACTCTCTAATATATCACTTTTTATTTTACTTTTAATACCTATATCCTTTTCTTCCTTTCTATTATTTATCTATACTTATTCTTTTATTAATAATTTTTATTCCTATCTTTATTCCCTTTTATAATTCACTTATTCATTTTACTCATTATTTACATAACCTTCCCCATTCTTTTTAAATTTATAACTGATTCTTTTTTCAAAATCCTTAGCTTCTTTTTCATATACTCCTTTAATACAACTTCCTCTATTATCAATTTTAACTTTTTATTTTACAAAACTTTATATATATATACATTTTCTCTATTATTATTAATATTCTTATAAAAATAATGCCCCCCCCCATCTCTATTTAAATTTGGGATTATCTTCTTAATTAATATAGCTTCTTTTATTTTTCTACCTCTTCTTTTACTAGTATATCCAATCATTCTTATGCTATCTTTCTCAAATCCTGTTTCCATAGCATACATATAAATTGTTAACCTTTTATCATACCTATGCTGAATTAATCTTGTATAGATTGAACTTTTTGTTTCTCCTATATATTCTTAACAATGCACATCCACATTATGTTTGACATTTATTATTCTTTTGTCATTTTTCCTTTCTGCTTTACAGTGCAGAAATATTTTTGATTATTCCATCAGACATACTTTTTAAAATATATTCTAATATATAGATTTAATTTCTATTACTTGATTTTAAGACTTAATATCTATTATTTGAACCCAAATATATTACATGAGTTTTTGACAGATTTTTAATGTTGTCTAATATTGAAGCGGAATCTGAGATTCAGATTGCGCTTCACAGCCCACTTCCAATCTTCCGCTACCAACCTAAATTCAAACTCTATTCTTGCATACATATTCCACTCACTAACACATTTGTTTGTATCCTTTTGTTTGAGTATTATTAACTAACATATTTATGAACGAAGATATTGGCATAAATATCTGAATTTAAACATGCAAAATAAAATTAATAAATGTAGCATCTGAAAATTCGTATACGCAATAGGGGATGGGGGATTAATTATCACGGACTTATAATATCAAAATATATTATAATTTCTGTATTTATTTATTTTATAAAAGTTATAGTAATTGTTTGTTAATTGCGGCTCAGATATCTATAGATATTGTAGAGACAAAAGTACTGAGCAAATATTTAGTGGAAAAGTTCGTTATATGTAATTTTATAAAATTGTGTTTTAAATTATTTTTGCCATTAAACTATACTTTTCTTTTAAATCCAATATGGAAGATGCGATTGTAATTAGTCAAAATTAATTAAAGGTGAGAAGCGTAATCTTGTATAATATTCTAACATAACTTTAATTAAAAGTTTCTCTAAAATCAAAAGTAGAAACTAAACTTAATTGATTTACTTTTGTTACAAACATTTCCTTTTATCAAAATTAATTAAAGTTTGAATACTTATCTAACAATGGCATCTTCCATCACAATAGGTAAAAGCTTGTATACGAATTCTTTTGGAAATTAGATTGCAATGACCAATCAGAAAGGGATTCCAAAAATACCGAGGCATGGAATTAATTACGAATTAATTTAGAGAGTAACTAGAACAGTCAAGGAGAGCAGTCACCAAGAAAATTTGCGTTCGTTAATTTCAATGTGTACTGAGTAAATCTAAATTGCCTTTCTCGCCATTCAAGACGGCTTTCCCTGCAATCTGTGCCCATGGATCCCGATACTCATAGACTATACTGATATGCCTGTTTGTTAAATCATAAAATTACTACCTGCCTGAATAACTATGTTTGATAAACTAGATCTAGTCTCCGCGGGAATTGAAACCATCAAAAGAACCGCCATGTTTTACAGAGGTAACCATTTCAAATGCTGCTAGACTCTTAAAGTTACCGTGAATAATTTTAACTTTCACCTATCTATTTCTTTAAACAATTTGTAAATCTTTCATTTGTAAAATTTAATATTAGTTAGAAATGAATTTGTAAAGTTCTTACCTTTTTGTTAATTGTACCTTGCTCTCTCTCTATATAGCTTAGCTGTAATCTCTCCTACATTAAACCTCTCCTGAATAATTATTAGTTCTTAATGTCACGTCTATGCGGCAATATTTTATTCTCATTATTATGTTTTATACTTTCAGATACGAAATTATATGTCGATAATTTTCCCCCAGAATCGCAAATGCTTACGCTATCTCTTTTAATAAAAGAAAACCCTCCTTACTTTTCAGAGGGTAATTAACCTAGTAGTTTTTAAAAACAAATTTGTTATTCTTAGTATAGCGGGTGCCTGCCAGTCTGGGGAAATAAAATCAGAATTTGATAATTATTATACAGTGTTATTTTCTAAAACTAAGTCAAAACACATTTCTTAGAAATGTGTTTATTTGGTTAATTAAATAATAGCGCTAACTTCTAAAATCTGTAAATAGATTTATATGAGTAAAATTAATATTACTTTATTGAAATCAATAGCCACCACCGACTTTATATATATTTAATAATATGAAAGTATTTATTTATTAAAGCATTCAAAACCAAAGATTTATATTTATACGTTGTGGAAAGTTTACGTGTAGTTTAAAATAATAAATAAGGGGGGGGGTCATTTAGTTCTATGAGCTATATTATATTAGCATTAACTGTAATTCTTCCACATCCACGTAGTAATCAAATCATACCGGTACGAGGGGTTTTTATTAATAAAGATAGGCGATAATTATTTATTCCTTAGCTAAATATCTATATATTTATATTAATGCAAGCGTTACGTGTATACCGGCCTTTCGTGATATATATATATCTTTGTGCTTCATTCATTTTTACTTCCAATCCCAAGGACAAGGTTTGGCAAACCTCTTTGGATTTCTTCAGCGCGAGATATTATTGCATAGGGTTCGCTCTGGCAAAAGTCCAGCCTATGGCAATTCAATAAAGCGCCTTCTTGTTGTTTATGACCCGACCCTGCCGACGTTTGCAGAGAGTCGCATTTCTTTAACGGTGAATTGAAGCGTCTTCTTAGATCTTAGAATAGATCGATCCATTGCCCTCATACACGTACCGCTCTCCCATATTTCGTTTTTGTTAAAAGCCTATTAACTCTCCTAAACCGTACTGTTATGATTATACTAAATGGATTACCATTTTTTTATATATATTTCATTCGCACTTTCAGATATGACACTTCTGCCATTATTATTATTTCCCAAATTAGCTTCCCACACATGTTCTTATATAGCAAAATGCAAATATTAATTAAATAAAATTACCCTTATCAATCCAACTGAATAAACTTACGTATTGGTATGAATGCTGTTGTTCTTATTACTGGTGGATTCAAATAACTTCGGGTACCGTAGTCTAGCGCTATTATTAAAAATCTTATGTATCCCAGTCAATCGATAAATTATTGACATATAAATAGCCGCACTAGAATAAAGCCATGAATTATTTGTTATTGATGATTAAATATGTTCATTGTATAGTGTTGTAAGGGAGGTTAATGTTGTCCAAGGGAGATAAACACCCATTTTATTGACATTGTAACACCAATAACGTGTGCAATCATATATACTCCAAGTTGATTTAATAAATTTTATATCTTTCTAAATATCTAAGTCATTGTTTCATTCATTGAATAGAAATAATTTTAATGTAATATAAAAAGGTTTCACTTACTAGATGATCGAAAATCGCTAATTATAATATTCTAGACATGAACCAAGTTCGAATAAGAGTCTTTTTGTGTCACGACTTTGTGATGCCGGCGGGGTAGGAATAAATTAGATCAGTATCATTGGAATTGTTGCTCATAAGTGGGTAGATCTGGAAAATAGGCAAATAGGGCAGAGTTCATGAATGTTCCTGACTTATGTATCTTGCACAGGATTGGATTCGAGGTACTTTTGCCTAGATGCTAGATCTTGTTATATGAACAGACGAAACCGACCGGTACAATATAATGGTTGGAGATATCTTCATTCTCAACACATTTAGATTATATGGCTTTTTGGTGTACTTGTCAGTCATTCATGCCAAGCCTCTAAACCTAAAATTAAAATCTGGGAAAAACCCAATAATTTTTTTCTGGTTCTAAGCAAACTTAAGATTTTTCTTTCAGGTAGGTGGACCTAGGAATCCATCTGATAATAAGTTGGTAAATATCAACTTACTTTTGGCTAGGAAAAATAAAAATAAAAAAATCACAAAACTTTCATCATTCAGAACATAATTAGCTTGGTCTTCTCTTTTAGCATTTCTCTGGAGGGGAATACTGGAAAAGGTCATTAATCTAACCATGTCAAATTTGAAGAATATTTTATTATTTACTCATGTAACATAATTAACAAATTATTTTCATTATACATTTCTATCAAGTCCTTAGACTCTTCAAAATATCTTAGCAAAAACTGAACTGCATTATTCTGAGAGTAAAATATACTCTCTTTACATGCAAGTTAATGACTTCTCCCATCCATAATTTCATAATGCAAGCTAAAAGTATTGTAACAATATTTTCATCATGGTAGAGTAAGCGTTTTATGTCTGATTATTAATTTTCTTTCTATTTCATTTATTATTTTACTGTTCACTGTTATTTCTCTATCCTAGTTAAAATGATAATCTCATTTTCTGCAGGATCTTTCCTCTAATAACAAATTAAAAAATTAAATACTGATTAGGATTGTGAACATCAATAGTTTTCTAATACTATAATTGATCTTGGGATATTGGAATTCTTTTAATCTGAGAATTTTCCAGACAGCCAACCAGCTTTAGCTTTCAATTAATGATAAGTAAATGAACATTTATATATAGCATTTTTAGCTTGGGGCTCAAATAATTTATTTGGTCAAATGTGTGTGCAAATCAGTGCAGTTTTCATCACTGATGAAAGATATCATGGCTTAATTTTTTTTGTATTATTTTTTACACAATTTTTTTTCTATTGGATAAATATAAAATTATAATTAAATATTTAAAATACAGTAATATCAATTGTTTTCCATTTTTTTAATATTGAATCTTTATACATCATTATCAGTGTTTGAGTTGATGATAATATAAATAATATTAAAATGAATTAAAAAGTAATATCTAATTACTGTATTTAATAATTTCATATTTATACTGTTACTTTTTAGTAATTTATTCTAAATGTTGACATCTTAATATCAAAAACTTAATTATATCTGTTTACTCTCATAAAAGATAGCATAGTATTATGTAACAAGTCCTATTTTTAATAATTTATCAGTAAATTTCAATTTCTGAAAAATTTTGAAGACTGATAATCAAAGATAAAATTGTTTAGATGGTATTTATGTAAAATTAAGAGCATGCTAATGAGCTCTAAACAAGATTTTTTTTTATTTATGATAAATGCTACTACAAGAGAAGGCATTCAAATCATTTTTATCTTGGATTGTCCCCATTTCCAGACCGGTTTCAACCTATGGGTCTTTTCAGTGAGAAGTTGGGACATTAGATTCAAAAAACCAACTCAAGCAAAGCATTTATCTAAAAGTTAATTGTTAGAAGAAGATCTGAAACTTTTAGACATCTACATGTCTTTAAAGTCAGCTCTCCAACTGAAAAATTCTTTGCTTGAATTGGTTTTTTGAATCTAATGTTCCAACTCCTCACTGAAGAGACCCATAGGTTGAAATCGGTCTGGGGATGGGAACAATCCAAGATAAAAATGATTTGAATGCTTTCTCTTGTAGTAGCATTTATCATAAATAAAAAAGCTTGTTTAGAGCTCATTAGCATGCTCTTAATTTTATATATTTGTAAGTGCAAGCTATATATAAGTCATGTGACATCTGACTTTTTATTATTACTATTAGATGGTATTGTATTTTAAGTTATATAACATTTCAAATTTTATGACAAAACAAAAATACAAATAAAAGATGATGAGAAATTCCATAATTAAAAATACTTATAAAAACTTAATGTATTTACAACACTTAATGCACAGCCAAAGACCTATTTAGTAACCAATTATGAGATGATTTTACTGAATTAAGTATAGGATGAACACATAAAAAAAAAATCCCAAGCTTGCTAAAAATTGCTACTTATTTAAAGAATGTATTCAAAATATACCTGGATTTGAATATCAGATTATGAATAAGGTATAATATGCAAATTATTAAATTAAATTAAAATATTTAATGCAAATTTATTTTATTGATACATATATATTTCTTAGCACTCTTTCATTCACATTATCAAAATTAGTACTACTCATTTTTCTACATTCAAACATTATTATATTTCAAATAATTTTTTATATATTCTCAAATGTCAATGATATATCTATAAACTTTATATAGGCACTGATAAACTCTATCTTTTTAACTTTTGGGCTTTTTTTACTCATATGCCAAAATCTATAATGTTTTAATTAATGAAAACATGTAATTAAAGACAAATGAAAAATTCTCATGAAGGTTTGTGATGATGGTGTTCTAATTGTATTTTTATATTGGACTATTTCCATCATGTAATATGAGTATGGAATGTCTTTAGAAAAATTTAACTTTTATTTAAATATTCCAAATACATTCAAATGTTAGTAATAACACATCAAACAGGTTAGTATATGCACAATGTTTCAAGAGGTATTATTCTCCCCTCTTCTTCAGGTGTTGCTCCCTGACCAGTGATAGTACAAGCAAGAGACTCGAATCTGGACCCTTAAATTCTTGAGTATTGAATTTTAAGGTAACACTCTTCAATACTCGTATTAGATGATGGAAATAGTCCAATATAAAAATACAACATGAAAAATTAGTTGTTTTTTTTCCTCTTCTTATTACATTATTCAAAATATGTTTTTTCTCCACAATTTTAAATTCCTAGTTATTTTTTAAACACTCCAACAAATCTTTTTTATCATAGTTTTCCCCATTCATCCATTTTCATTATACACACACAATCACTTCCAAATTCATTGTTTCTCTATTTTCCTTAAATTCATTAAAAATAAAAATCGAATGACATTATTGCTTCGATATTTATAAGAAATTTCAGTTGCCACAAAAGTCAGATCTGAACTCCTATTCATAGATCTTAAGCTCCAAAAACTGCCATTCCATTACTGCACCAAATCATACAGGAAAAGAAAAACAAAAAATACACTACAGCATTCAAGATTACCAAGCAATCACTCATCCAAATACTAACTGTGATTATCACTGTTTAACTTCAGTGATGAATCAAGCACAGGTGTGTTTAATGCAGTATTACAGTAGTCTTTAAATCCATTACATTATAATAATCAATTCTATAAATTTTCTATCATATATGAACAAATAAATCAAATTAAAACTTAATTTTTTTCTTTATTTCTTATAAGTTTTGACTTCCTTTCCTCTACTGTTATTTACATTATATTCAGCTTTAACTTTGAAAAAATAAAACTTATTAGTAAACTTTGAAAAAATATTTTAAATCCTTAATAATAATTTTATGCATTACTTCATATTGTTTAGCACATTCTTTGCTTAATATACTATTGATATGTTAATTCCAATTTTTGTATGAAACCATTAAATATATTCTCCATTTTATTCTTGTTGTATTTAATACCTATTTTGATCATCTTGTAAAAAAAATGAAAGAAATAAAAGTTTTAAAATATCCCATTACAAACCAAAAGCACCTCTAACAATCCCTTGTGGAGAACATGATAGTGTTCATTAGATTATCAGTTATTGGGTATTAATGATTAGAGCATTTTTTAAAACTTGTTTTGCCTTTTAATTAATAATTAATTTACCAACCAATAATGAATAAGTAATTAGGTTGATTATAGGCCTATTACCTTAAAAAAAGTTTTTTAGCCCATTAAAAAAATTTTCTCAGTATGATTTTAACCAAAACCATAAACATGTCAGAAATATGATGCAATAATATTGTGTAACAAATCTCTTCCTGATCATCTATTTTAATAAATGTCTTATATACATACATAAATCAGTGGATTATAGCATTTATATTAGATGAAACATATGAGTGGCTTCTCTATAGATGATATTAGAAATTTCTGTATATAAAAAATCAAAAACACATATATTCCAATCCATTTAATGTTTTTGCATGCTAAGCGTAAATCATTTTCGATGATTTTTTAATTTTTTTTGTCTATGTATTATGCTTCATCTCCATCACAATACAATTATCCATCAGCTCAAAAAGTCAGATCACTTTCATTATGTACATTTTGTAAAAAATTTCCATTTTTTAGGTGAGGTAACACACATTGCAAGTTTGAAGTTATATTATGCATTTCTTCTCATTCACTGCCCACTTTCAATTTACTATTCATTCAAGTCACAATATATATATATATATATATATATATATATTCCCTTCTTCTAATCCATTTCAGTAAAAATTACTTTGGCAATTCTAATACTTTATAATCAAATTCCTCATATTTATCATAAAAATCTATACAAAACAAAATCTCTCTTCTTCTCTCCCTCTCTCTAATACACAGCCATTTCTTTCAACTTTATATTTTTCTGCTGTCTATATAATTTAAATTGCCTCTTTCTAATGCTCTATATTCCAAAAATAAATATCCTATATCTCATTTCTATTTTACACAAACAATATAATTTATTTTGAAATTTTTATTCAATTTTTGCCTCTTTTCTTAAAGTTCCTCTAAGAACCAACTATAGTAAGCTTTTTATAACCTTAAGAATATCACTGCAAATCAGCTACTATATTTTAAAAAAAAAGAAAAATTTTATTGCCTTTAATTTTTATAGTTAAGTATATTCAGTACTAATTGGTACACTAGGCCAGCTGCTTGGTGGCATTGTTTCTTTGCTAAAAACACATAATTATATCGATCCAGGCCCAACTATTTTTAATTAAATTATTTTTACATTTTCTATGACTTTTATTAAAATATTTTTTCCCAATTTGCCCAACTTTTATTAAAATATTTTGACATTTTCTCCACCTTTTTAAAAAATATTTTGGCATTTGATATAACTTTTTAACTCATCTTTTGACATATTTTGACATTTGATACGACCTTTTTTTACCAATATTTTGACATTCTTATAAATAATTTACGATACAAGATTTGATTCAAATATTTGTACATTTTTATTTTCAAAAATAGCAAAATTAAAAACATTGCACAATACAAATAAAGCCAAATAAAAATCGCCATATAGTCGCCATATTTTAAAAACAAAAAAGAAAACCAAAATTGAAAAAGTCAAAAGTTTTGATCTTACTTTAACTTTTTTTGGGAGAGATGGGGAGAAATAATTTGTCATCACTAAGACAAAAGTTATTTTTGGTTTGTTTTTATTTTTAAAAAAAGGTTAATAAAAATTGGTTTTAAAAAGAAAAGTTTTAGTATATCAGCGGTACACAAATAAAGCCGAAACAAAAATTGCTGTATAGCCAAAAAAAAAAAAGTCGTCGTATTTTTTCAAAAAAAAAAAACAAAGTTGAAAAAGTCAAAAGTTTTGATCTTATTTTAATGTTTTGTTGTTTTTTTTTGGAGTGGGGGGTGGGTGGTTGACAAATAATTTGTCGTCACTGATCAAACAAAGTTTATGATTTCCAAAACTATGTGCAACCTCAGACATTTTATTTGTCTCGTAATTTACATGGCTATTCGTGTGAGTTCTGGGAAAAGGTGCTTGGCCATGACCTTTTGCAATTTTTTTCACCTTCCAAAATTTGTAGGGAAAATGGCAACAGCCTTATAATTATTAGTATCAAATACTATGATGAGTAGGAGGTAAGATCTTTAATTCGAATGCATATTACAACAGTTATGGCCACTTGAATTCCCCCACCCTCACATCATATGATAGTGTGTATTTGTATAGGGTCATGAAGCACATTAGCAGGCCGTAATATTGGTGTGCAATGCCATATATGCCTGCAGCAGCTAATATGAACAGTACTGTTCTATAGGCTCAGAAATATTGGGCCATGTAAACTGCATATTTCTGTGTTTTTAGCATAGAAACAATGCCACCAGATGGCTTGCCTGGAGGACTGATTGGTACCGTATATTCATCACTGTTATTAGTTGTATAGCATAGAATATGATCAATATCATGTTTGATAATCTCTCATACTAATGTTCATGAAAAATATAATTTTATAAAGCATTTTTGAATGGCTTTTCAAACAGATTTTATTATTGATGCTTGTATAAAAAATGTATGTACATATTTTGTTGTTATTCTTATTAAAAAACAAAGATATCAAATGGTATAAATAGAAAGAAGTGCTCACATATAAAACAACTAATTTCATATAGAAATAAAGAATATAATTATAAATTTAACATTACTGCACTAAAATATTTTGAGATAAAACAATTATATTTAGATTACCTTTTTATTTACATGCAGAATAAACAGTTTTTACATTTTTATATTCCATGTGCATGGAAGCTTACATGTTTAAATTTAGATTTAGCAAAGATTGATTTAGTTTGCTAGAATATTTATTTAATGATATTTATTAAAAGATTACTTTAAATTTAAGTGAATAAACATCTGTGAACTATTAAGATTTATGATTTATTTATTTTAAATAAATACTTTAAAACCTGGAAATGAAGGGAAGTGATTGAAAAAGACTGAAATTATTATTTTCTTTTTCTTCATTTTTAAGCATTGTTCATAAAGTTTTTGCCACACCAATTCAAAAATCTTAGTGGCTATCATTTTGCCTGGCAGTAACCATAATGATTTCTTCCAATATTTCCCAGAATTATACTTTGTAATCAAGTTATCATTATAAAGCTGAAGTTTGGAAAATCCAAACAGTTTCGCAAACTTTTATTGCAGTCAGAATCTAAACAGATTCAATTTTTTAAAATAGCCATTTGGTTGCCATCTACATGGTGATCAGCTAGATTAAATGACTAGATATTTGCTTTTGCTGGTTAAAAATGATTTCGTCTTACTGTACTAGAAAAAGATGAACAACTATGGATAAATCATCAGAACCTATTATTGATTAATTAATTAATTCTTTATTTTAAAAAATCTTGTTTAATACAGTCAACTGTTCGTGGAAAACTGGATAAATTAACTTATGAAATGCTCTCTCACAACTTCAGTAAAAAAATCACTGGACTTCTTAAATTGGAAATATTAAATAGCTGATATAATTGGAGAATTATATTTATTAACTTCAAATAAATTGTTGATATTTATTTTCAAAATATATTATCAAATAATTTTCTTTTTATTTCAAGAAAATATGAATATTAAGTTTCAATCGTTAATTATGTGATGAAAAACTTTAAATAATAATTTTTAAATTCAAATATGCCTTCATAAACTTGAAATTTGATTACTGGCATCATGGATTAAAGATCGATAAATGAATTGATTAATTATATATTTCGAATTAAAGAAGTAAGGAAAGCTAATCCTTTGGATAAAATGGTAACATCTGTGTGAAACAAACTATGAATTTGTATCCAGTTCTTAAAGAAATGAATTGTTGATTATCAAAGCAAATATTAAGTATGATAATTTCCAAGTAATAAGCAATCTTAAAACTGATTGTGAATGTAACGTCCCCTTGACTCAACAAGTATGATAAATGAAATTTAATAATCTTTAGGATTATATTACAAAAAATGAAATTAATTGTACAATAAACTGGAGACTTTCCTCAGACATTACTATGCTCATTTAATATTATTATTGTTGACATTAAATGTGATTTATCTTAGGTTTATGTTGGATAAATGTAAGTAACTAATAAACTTATAGAAAACTATATTATATTGCAATTATTATGCTTTGTAGGTTCTTAAGTTTCAACCTCACAATTAAATAGAGTTAATTATCCTTATTTAAATGAGTAAATCTGTAAGGAATATTTTATGCATCACTCTTTTAAGTTAGGATTAATGATTTAAATGTTATATAGTATGTAACAAAGCATCCTAATGATTTAGTTATATTTTGTAAATGGAGTAGCACTCTTAAAGTTTAAGCTTGCAAATGAATCCAGTAAAGGATCTTGAAGTAAAATAAATAAGCCTAATGTGGTAAACAACATTTAGGTATGCTACATAATAATTAACTTGCATCTCTTAAAAGAGTGAAAACTTCAACATTTTTGAGATTGACTAATAATTAATTAGTTAGTGAAACAAGCTAATTAAGAACTATAGAACATTTACCATTCATTGTTATAATGAGGATTATTCTCTAGAATTTAAGTCGAGGGCTATTGTTTTTTTATAAAAATAATAAACAATCTATTCCTATTTAAAGTTAATGTCTTTACAATACTGTCTGATAACACTTTTCATATCCCAAGTTCAAATTAAATTAACAAAATAAATAGTAATATTTATTAGATAATTTATATAATTTTCTTATTGTTATTATTCCTTTTTTATCATATATTTTATATTCTATAATAAAGTAATTGTTAATTTTTAATATTTCTCTCTCGCCATTATTACTGAAGCTATATATATATGCATACATATATATATATTGTAACGGGCATACATGCCGTTACATTCTAATAAATATAAATAAAATTAAAAATAAAAGTTCGCAGATAAAAACTTCTTTTTTAAGAATTAAAAATTGAAATTTAAAAATCATCTAAACTCATATATATATATAAAATCGCACAGATGAAAAATTATTAAAAGAAAACTTAAAAATTAGTATTTTAAAACCAAATTTTCAGAAAAAAAAGAACTTAAAAGATTTAAAGATAAAAGGAATGTACAATAATTTAATTAATTCTATTGTATAAAATGGAAATGATTATTTTAATTAGTAAAAGTAAACTAGCCCTTGTGCATTCCAAAATTTATAAGTAAAGATCAGATAGGAGAAAAACAATAGGAGCATAATAGCCAATGAAAGAAATCCCTCGGGAAACAGACTTCAATGAAAAGACCATCATCGTCATGACGTAATGTCCACTGAATCCGAAAGTTTACAATAAAAGGAAAAGTTTGGAAATAATATGGAGGAAATATAGAGATGTGAAAGCAGAGGTGTGCTATATGTGTTAGTGTGGAGAGAGTTGAAGGAGAAGGAATTGAAAAGACGCACTCTTCAATCCCTTTCAGTTTTGCTAAAAAAAAAAAAAAAGAAATGACCAGTCGTTTTCCTATATTGCGGACCACAGGACATCGGGGGAATTAACGCTGGATCCCAAACTGCAAGCAATTGTTAAGGATGAACCTTTGAAAACCGTAAGAACTCTATTTATAACTAATGAAAATTAATTCTAAAACTTTCCAGTATTTTAAAACTGTAAGAACTCTAAATTCCAAAACCTTTTCAGTATTTAATAGAAATAGAATCCTATCTGACCAATGTAAATTATTATTAATAATTAATTTTATTTTATGTATTTCTTTTAAATCATTTCCATTAAGTTGTTTTTTTTTTCCGTTCTTTTAAGTTTTTATTATGATTTTTTTTTCTGTTAAACTAATTAATAAATGTTAAACTTAAGTCAGGCATGAATGGCTGCATAGATCTGTAAAGTTATATTAATTAATTAAGGGAAGGTTAATCTTAGGTTATTTGTTTCGTAGTTAAATTGGGTTAATCGAGTGGATATATTGGTGTAATTAGTAGATGTAGTATGAAGGTCCACTACATGCAGGATCACATGATACGCCACACTTGGGCAAAATAAGTCCCATTTCGTACTGACCATCGGAAGCAGATGTATTCCCTGCTCCTTGGATCATTCCTTTAGCCTATGGAATGGGATAGTAAGATGGCAAAAAGGACCGCAATCCCTTCCTATGGAGTTTTTTTTATTGTTTTTCTCACCAGACAGATGTAACATTCCTGTACTGGACAAGTGACCTTTTTTTTTTCTATAACCATGCTGTTCAGATGAGCATTCTTGACAGTATGGTATTGTGCTGTCGTATTCATGCTGCACTGAATACATCGATATATCAGATAGATTGACGTTACTTTCACTGAAAACTTTTGGCCTAAGGTTAAACAAGGGATAGAATATTTTCTTTTCAAATGCAATCTATGTAGTCTATCCATACTCGACACTAATAAAATATTAAATTTCATCTGTGCAAACTTCAAAGATAAAAAGTTAAAAATGTAAATTAAATGCTAAAGTAAAAATTAGACTAAAATAATAATTCTAAATTACATATATGTTTAATAAATGTTTGTGTGGGTTATTACTGGCAGTGGCTTTTATTTTTTTAATATTGAAAAATATTTTAATAAGAATTTGTATTTTATAAATCTCTGTGTCTCACTGAGCTAGTGGCATGGGCTGACAGTCTTAGTAAAATATATATGTAAAAAGTTGGATCTTTAACAGCGCTTATCTGCCCACTATATAAATTTTCCAGGTTCAAATAGCCTGGTGGCGCCCTGTATGGCAGATATGGTGACACTCCATTAACTTCATAAATCCGCGACCATTATAATATATTGTAACAGAAAGCAACGATGATGATCAAATGAAAACTTCCTTTTTATTTATGTATAATACGGAATTCTTAAAATTCAAAATCGTCCACCTCCCACTACTGCAAGCAGAGAGAACATACGGACATAAACGGGTCTATATCCATACTTGATCGAACCTGTAACTATATGGGTATAGCCCCAGGTTATCTTTCCCGGTCAACTGTCTCTCGACTGCTGTAAGATTTAAAGAGTTACAGCACTTGGATATTTATAAATTTTAATGGGATCAAAATACTGCACCACCAGCCTCACGTGTTCATTCAGTACTCAAAATGAGTAATAATTATTCCACCAAACCCTACGAATATATTACTGTTTGGAGTGGTGAAGAACGAGATGAAACAGATTTAAATCAATAAGAAATATTTAATATAATAAATTAAACAACGAAAAAATACTTTAAATCATTCACATACAATAAAACAAATTGTCTGCTATAATGCTATGATTACAATATGGAAAAAAAAAGATCCTATAAATGATTGTACATTTATAGTCATCACTTCATGTATATAAAAAAAATTTAAAAAAATGTCTGTATTACTCAAATTAAGAATTTGGCAATTGTCTAAATTAAAGATATGTGCACATATGAATGTAAAGGTATAGTATATGTATTTTACCTAGGTTTATTGAGTCTCTGAAGTAAGTTGAGGTCTTGCTGACCACCATGTGGACTTCCTCCACTTCTTTAGCAGGGAACGGTCGCTCTTAGGTTGGATTTGGGTTGTGGGAACTCCTCCATGTTAGGACATCAAGGACATGGCAAAACAAACCCTCCAGCAGGCGCTACGTCAGCAGTTGTTACATGTAGACGGGAACCATCAGAGCACAGTGAGTCTGAATCAGCCAGTGATCGCGACGGCCCTTAGCCCTCCATTCTTGATGCATCACCGATGTTAGAAATCATATCTTGTTCATTTAATTATTCATTCTTACATTGGAGTCCTTCCACTACGTATCAGGGTTTTTTCTCTGGTTTGTTTTCTTTT
The DNA here is from genome assembly GCA_028023455.1 of Epiperipatus broadwayi. Taxonomy (NCBI): domain Eukaryota; kingdom Metazoa; phylum Onychophora; class Udeonychophora; order Euonychophora; family Peripatidae; genus Epiperipatus; species Epiperipatus broadwayi. Next base: position 7,403,474 of record JAQFVV010000034.1, read on the forward strand.
TTTAAACTTTAAAAGATTCTTAGGGTTGCGTTTCTCCCGATTATATCTGCTTATTTCTTAGAGCAGTGCTTCCACCAACGTCTCGACAAGAAGTCTCCAACTCTAATACTTTTTTTAATTAAAAAATTCCACAGTCCTTTATTCTTTCGATCCTTTCTTTTTAGCTTTTATTCACACCTTTCTTTTTCTTAATGCGCCTTCGACCATTATATAGATTTACTTTTACACAATCTTGTAGCACTCTGTACATTTATTTATTTCTTTTTTTTTCTTTTAATTAAACAGATTTTTAATAAAATGTTTTTTTATTTTGACAAGCATTAATTGTTGCTGTCTTTATCATACTTCATACATACTCCATACACGCATTTCGTTTTATCATCAAATGTGTACTTTTATGACCCAGATCCTTATCTTTCGGTCATGTTTTAAATTTCTATTTTACTCTGATTTAAACCCTTCAACTTTACCTTTTATCACAAATCATATTTTAGTTCATATTTCATTTATATTTCTTTATCACTATTAATTTTACTAATATACAATTTCAATATTTTTAACTTTAATTATTTTTTATTTCTCAAAATTTTGACTTTGGAGGGTAAAAGTTAAGAATCTTTCGATTCTATTTCCCTCTCTTTTATTAATTAAAACATTTCTTTCTTCATAAGTTTTAAATTCCTTTGCTAGTATTCCCAAAACACAATATTTAATATTATTTAAATGTTAAATATCTATATGTGTGGTCGCAGTATGTGCAATCATCACAATATATATATGGTTCATGCCAACTTACAAATAAATAACTTTTTAATTTATAACTTTCAATTATAATTAAATAACATGAATAGTATACACAAAATTTTATTTATTATAAGCATTTTAATTCATTAAATTTATTAAAGACACATGCAGGTGTAGTGGGGGTTAGAATGAGAGCTGAGATTAAATAATGTTCCAATTGCATATCCAATTCTAGAAAATTTTAAGATACAATTAATTTAAAATGTGGCTAATTAAAATTCCTGAACATTTTAGTTAATTATAGATCATAGGTATATTTATAATTGATATAGAAATCTTATTTAAGTAATGAAAAAAAAATTTCTTTATATTTTATATTTATAAGAATATTTTCAATATTTTACCTTGCAGTAAAAGGTGTTAATGTATATTTAATTACTGCCAGGAATGCCATAGAGAAAAGGCATTAGGAATTTGGAAATTTTTATTTACTAATTAATAAATCAGTACAAGATTAAATTGTCATTTAACTGACCAAAATTGTTAATAGCAAAAATATTTTAATTAAAATTAATCCGGATGTCTTTTATCTAAAGTTGAAGAAATATCTCAGAAAAATGTAAAAAGTTATTCTTATGCTGATTCTTATTCTTTGTTCATTTGAGAACATTCTTCAAGATTGTAATTATCAAGAATATCTTATTATTTGGCATACTATGTTAACCAGTGAGTAGAAGCTTGTTTCTGATTTCCCATTGCCATCTCTGGGAAGTGAGAGTTGGAATCCCAATGGAGTTTGTGAACTGCTTCTCATCTGAAGTCTACTGAAGTATACCTGTGCCAATGTTCCTATCATCATCAAAGAATTTAGTTTGCTGCCTGATATATCATGCCATCATTCCAGAAATGAGTAGCTATATAGTCAATTATGCAACCTTCAGCCAAGATTGCTTGAAGAATCAGCCTATCTTCAATCAACTATTAATATCCAAGAAAAAGGCCATCTAGGACTATGTGGATTACCCCAAGAAAGCTAACTATCAACAGTACATTTTATGCTGCTCTTCATATTTTGCCAAATTTTCAAATTCTTCACAAAGGTAATAAAAAGCAGAAACATGCCAATTCTATATATGAGATTTGCAAAACTATATACCAGTAAAATGATGTAATGTTTCCTTTGTATTTAGGTAATTTCTTTATTTTGTGTTAATTTTTCTTTAATACTATGTTGCAATTTCATCTTACATAATTAACTACAAGTTCACCATCATTATAAATAAGTATAACTCATTCATCATCATAAATAATCAACAATATAATTCAACAATCAATCTTGTGACTGAATTTGAAATAGGTCCACTGTAGACCAGGCTACTATTTAGCCCTTTCCAGTTTGGGACAATTATTTAAACATTAATTTCGATGGACAAACTTAAGTGATAATCCATAAGAATATATAACCATAAAAACAATAATGCTGAGATATTAAACACCACCATCAATGCTCTGGGATATTTAGTACCATTAATGTACTGGCCAACTATAAACTTAATTCTAAATAAATACTAAACTAACTAAAATGTAGTACATGGACTTTAAGAAATATCCCCCTTGCACCAATCCAGGATTATCATCAACTGGATGCCCACATACTAATATGCATCATGTTTATGTAATAGACCATTATGCACAAATCTAGCTCAGAGAACACAAACTCTATAACTGTTATTGTGAACAAGAGATGATGCAACATAATATTCTAAATATATTTAGAATGAAATTCCTGGAATAATTTTAACATTGAAATATGTTTATTAATAACAATAAAAAATGACATTAAGGTTTGCAGAATATGGCTATACACATATGAATTAATCCTTCTGAGTTTGATTAACATAAAAACAAAATTCAAGTTATTACATTGTGATTTACAATACCTCTGAGTTTACATAAAACACACATATATATTTGCACAAATGTGCAGCATCATATAAAATGAACAATTTGAATTGTCATAAAATTTAAAATGATTGATTTACAAATATCTTGTAATGGGTTTACATAAAATGCATCTATATATCCATGCACAGATTTGTGGTATAATTTATTAACATATCTGAATTCATAAACCTATGAATAAAATTCATTTTTTATAATACATAATTAATGACTAATTTAACATATATACATCTATGTGCACTCTGATGTTTATATCATATTTTAATTTGTCAAAATAATAAAATTATTAAAAATATATTTTCACATTTAATTCTTTGTTGAAAGTATATAAAAATCCATTATTTTAAAAGTAAGTTTCTCTTTTTTCTTCTCTTTTTCTTTTTAAAAAATAAAATCAGTCTTTGGCAGGTTCCTGTTGATTAATTATAAATGTCTTTAAGAAAATACTCCAGCAAATTTCTCAGTTTTCCAATTGAAAAATACTTTTGAGCTTATGATTCAATTCTTTACTGTTGATTTTTAATTCAATCAAAAATTATTTACTTGTTTTACTTTTAAATTCTAGATTTTAAAATGTCATTTTCACTAAAGAAATTATTTAAAATGTCATTCTCAATATATATAACACTACTCACTGACTGTGATTCATATATGTTTATTTATACTTCTCTGCATATAGATAAATCATCATATGTATAAACTAATTCTTCAGAAAGCTGAGGGATTCTCTTGGTGAGGTGGTCAGGTGACACTGGCTTATGATCATCATCGAAAAAGATATAATTCAGGTAACTGTTGACATTCAATCAGCTCCATTTAGTCTAGGATTAAATAGACATCAGGCAAGCTATATAGTACAATGTCAGCTATGGTTAACACAGGAAAGTGGGTCTTACTTCTAGGTAAATTCAAACTCCCACATCCTGAACTAGTAGCAGCCTCTGGATCCCTCCTTGCCTTCAGTTATACCTTCATGGTAGTTTCTGTCCTAATTTTTTTATCAATCCTTTTTATAGTCAGGATGGGGTGGGGAAAATTTATGAACTCAAAATGTTTTTCCTATCTTTATAATCCACTTCAATCCTTTTAAAAGCAACTTTGGAATTTTATCAAAGCATGATCTACAAGCTTTACTTTAAAAAAAGATTTCTAAATTATTGAAATTTTATCAAAATATAATCTTTGTAAGTCATATTTTACTTTTAAAAAGATTTCTAAAATGGATAGTGGAATTTATAATTATCAGATCTTATTTTAACATAAAACATGCTTGTTTTACACATAAATTTCAAAATCAGAATTAATAAAATATTAATTAACCATTTTAAATGTTTATTTTGTAATTCAAAATTTTTTGATCCCTCATTATTATTCCAGTGAAATGTAGAAAATATCTACAAAAAAATTAGACTATGTTTATTTCTTTTCTTTTCAACTTTATATATATGCACACACTACTATGTTGATGCATATCATAAAACCCATAATGGTTTCAATATATATAATAAAAAAATAATTTAAATTTTATTGTCATGATCTCGTAGATTATTGAATGTTTAGAGTTGTCAAATAATATTTTGTTATACATTTAAAATTATTGTAAACACTCAAAATACAAAAGTAATAATTAACAATTTGTTTTTATTTTAATTTAAAAGTAGTTCCTGATTTTCTTTTCTTTAAAATAATATGTGGTAAATTTAACATCCTACTTTAAAAGTTATTTATAAATTTAAAAACGTATATTTTAAATAAAAGTTAAAATGTGATAATCTACATATTTTAATAACAAGTTCTAATAAGTAAATGACAAACTACATTCAAATGTATGTGTTCATATATGAATTTTAAAATTATGAATAGTTTTAAAGGTAATATTTGTTATTCCATTTTTTTTTTAAAAAAAATGAATGTATTTTACTTTTAAAAGAAGATATTCAAAGTTTATTATCATTTTGTTTATTATTTTAAAATTTAAAAAGAAGATGCTATTCTGTCTATCAAAGATGATAAAACTCTATTAAAGGAAAATAATGATTCTTTTAAAACAAAGGAAGTAAATTTGAGTTATATTTTGGTGATGGCATTTAAGTTGATGACCTCATTAATTAATAAATTAAAAATAATGCCTATGCATTTATTTAGGAAGTTCTCATTCTTGATCACTTCAGTAAGCACTATGTTTTTGCAATAAATATTTTTATTTTTCAAAAAAATGCAATGTATATATTTTTAAAATGTTTTAAATAAAACAACATAATGAAAGAATAAACAGAAAAAGTTTGACATTTACTTCAGTACAAATATAATCTTTATGAGGAATTTAAAATAACAACCGAAAGAGAATTCATTTGAGTGTTCTGGAAAATTTATTAGAATGCTTATATAAAAATCATATATATATATATTGCAACCATTTATTTTGTGTAGAAAATAAATACAGGTACAATTTAGTATCTAACAACTTTTTTTTATCACTATTAATTTAATTAATTGCTCTATTTTATGTATTTACAGGTATATAATTGTATTTTTATTTATTTAAGAATATTTTAATACCAAGACTGCTTGAGAAGTCCAACTTTCATAAATTTATCTGTTATTAACCTCCTATTAAAAAAAAAATAAGTTATTTTTTCTTCTTTTTGTTACTATTTAAAGTTGGATATCTTTAATTTCAAATGTTTTAGTTAACAAATAATTGCACTTTTAAAAAGAAAGAGAAACACTTAAAATCACTTTTCTCTGTATTTATTTAAATTATATGTAAATCATTTCCAGTGCAAATGTTCTAGATTCATATCAATTGTATTAACCTTCTGTTAATTGCTCTAATGGGAATCACATGTTACTCTATAAAAGTGGCAGTTTTAAAGATATAATGGTCACTTCTTCATCATCACTATAGATTGATCATATTATTATTTTTGATTCTAAATTCTACAACTAAGTTTTAATTGTTTTGGAGAACAATATGTGCTATTAGAAAGAAAACTTATCCAAGCAAACAACCACTGAGTTGTGCTATTTTATTTTAATCTCTAATTTTCTACAAATGAAGGAAAAGAAAGCAACTTTACTGTGGAGATAGGAATTAAAACTTGTGATGCAATTTGAGGTAGTATATGCCTCATTATAGCATGAACTTTTTCAATTTTATTCAGTCTTATTACAATGTTTTATCTGAAATTAAAAACTTATTGCACTCCATGAACTGTACTGATTTTACTTGATCAATTTATGGCCAAGGTTTTTATGGCCCATTACAACATATAATTAAGAACTTATATTTACTATATCTTGCTTATTTTACATTATATTCAAATATAAGTTTTACTTTATAGTACCTCATTCTGAAAAATAATTACATTTGGATATATGCATAGTTTATGATGGATTTGTTATATTTATATGCATACTCTGATATATATATATATATATATCATGTATTATGCATTTATAACTTACCTGTCATGATTATAGTTCATCTGTATAAAATATAGAACCCCTTTTCTTGAATGCAACTTTAATATATGTTTTTATTGCAAAATATATACAATTTCTTTAATTTCAATGATTACTTTGATCCATGCAAAGTTATGACCTGTGGATAAAAACTTCTTCCATTATAAAGTCAACAAGTCTTTTTTAATATTAAAAAAAAAAATTGTCATCATATTGTATTGTTTTGTCAAACGCAAACTCATTATTATGGAAAATTTCCAATCTCCTAGAAGAATATACATATGATCATTTGGAATCATTCTTGAAATGTGATGTTAAATAAGAAATAGGATAAATGGCCATTAAAGATATCAAACTTGCAATTAGGGAAAATCATTTTTATTTGAAAGAAAAGGAGAAGACCACTTAAGATTTTTTTTGTTTTTTATATTTTACTATTGTAATGTTTGAAATGTTATGTGCATTTAATATTTATCATTCTTATTTTATTTTATTTGGGTATGTCTAACAGATATAACCATATATTTAAAGGTGATGTATATAAATTATTATATTCATGTTTATAGTATTTTGAAAGATAACAGGATGGATTTATGTAGGTTTTATAAACATCTATGGGAATGGAATTGCTACTTTAATATATATTATATATTTGGCCTTGGATTGGTGTATAATTTTTATTATTATTGTCATAAATTTAAAATTAGTTATTTATTCATCTCATGCATAATTTGTATTGGTCTTTTGATTATACTTTTGCTATACGAGTTATAAATATAAGTAGATGGGGTTTAAGGTTTGTCATATAATTGTTATCCCAATGCCTTTCTGCTCATAATCATACATTTATTGTAGCAATTATATTGGTGATTTCTCATTTTACTTAGATATTATTTGTTAGGCCTTTCCTTATGTTAGCGGTAGACACTAACAGGACACATATATGTATAGCATCACAGTATTGCTCTGCCTATTTTAGTATAGGCTTGTTTTCTCATCATCACCACCCATAAATATTAGGTATTCTAATTTGTGTATTATAAAAGACATTTGTGTGATTATATTCCCCTATTTCTTATTATATATTTTATTTGTGTAATTATATTCCCCTACTCCTTATTATATATTTTCAAGTGATTGTGTAATGAATAAAGCATTAAGTTTATATTTCTCTTACATATTAAGAAATTGTAAACTAATTTCAATGTAAACATATTTTATGATATTACTGGCAATAATTAAATTATTAGTATATTTAGATGGCTAACTGCAGGAGGTTTTTATTTGTATAATCTAAATATATCACGTATATGGTATACGTACATATTAATTGATGTAAAAGTTTTTTTAATTTATCTTTATTGTATATAGTAGTAAATAAGTTTTTTATTTATTTGTTAAATTATAAACTAAAAGAAAATATATTTAGTCTTTGTAATAAATATTTTATTCTTTAATTACATTTCTGTATTCATTGCCATTTTTCGCATCCATATATCAGGAAACCCATTTAAATAGTAAAAGTGTTTAAAGTATAGTATATATGAGTACATATTATTTTGAAATTGTCACATAGATACAAATTCATGCAATTCATTATGTATGCAATTAAATTTATATAAGATTACTTTATAGATGCTCTTGTTGTTAGATTACTTAGTGATGTGTTTGGTACAACAAAGTATCCTCTTATCTACTGCATTATGTTAGCTTTGCTGTTGTTGGATAATTATATTAGATTTTAAGAAAACTAGATTTTTCTTAGTCAGTGACATTAAGAACCAAAATGTTAATTTTGCTACTCAACATTATGTTTAAACCCATCTTTAGATAAATCTGTACTTCATCTTAAAGAAAGAAAGTGTTGATAAGACATTAAGAAAAGAAAGAGTCTCATTATTATTATCACTGCTATTTAGTTAAAAGAACCTAAATTATTATCTTATTATTTTAGATTATCATTGTAAAGTTAGTATTCTTTTCAGCTGAATTATTTAATAATTAAGAACCTGAGATTACTATTGCTGTTTATTATTATCATGTTTAGATTGTAACAATTGATTATCAACCAATCATTGGTCTATCCATATCTTGTAAAATAATGTAATAATTACTATGTGATTAGCTTCTGAGAGGACTTATTTAGTTATTGTGCACTTGGTCTATAAGAGGACTTTATGTTATATGTTTTTTTAATGCATTAGTTTTTGTACAGATTTAGACCTGTGTTTAGACCTACACTTTATTTTATGGTTGCTTGGTCACCTTCTGGAAGATGAGGTACCAATCGACTGCAGGTTATATTTGCAGACTTTGGTGCCACAACTAGGCATGATTAATTATTTAGGGCTAAGATCTCATTTATGAATTAACACCACAAATAAAGCTCTTTAATTGGTTAGGATTTGGGTCTTCAACTTATTCAAAATTTTGTTTTTTCATTTTAAAAGCATATGTTAAAATTTATTAATTGCATAAATACTAGTATTAAGATGGCATTATTTAAATGTGAAATAGTTTGTGTGACTTGTACTTTAATAATAATAATAATAATAATGTTAATTTTTTTTCTCTCTCAGTGATATTCTTAATTTCAAAATATTTTTTATGATTTCCTGGTGACAATTGACATCATATTCTAAGAGTGTAATATTATGCTTCTTTTGAAATCAACTTATAAAATACCAATGTTATTAGGGGTTCATAAATTATTGTGATGGTAAATAATGTAAAATAATTATATTAAAACAGGCAAAACTCTCCATACAGTAGTGCCACTCATTGCAAGCCAGAGTAATCAATGGATGCCAGAAGGCTTGTGCATAAAATCCCTATCTACTGTCTACTCATCCAATATTACCAGACTAGTTTCTAGCTTGTGGCTTTCACCAGTGAAGAGCCTTGGACCTGAGAGCACTGCACCTAGATCTTATGATCGAATGCAACCCTATATAAGTTAATGAGCTTGGATTGAAAATATTATTGGGTTTTCAATTTTATTCTCATGGTTTTGTAGTTGAGTAGAGATTAAAGGTAGCTGCTGGAGGGTGGCATTAGATCCTAAGATCTAGGGGCAGTGCTCTCAGATCCAAAGCTCCTCACTGATGAAAGCCACAAGCTAGAAACTAGTCTGCGGATATTGGATGAATAGACAGTAGATAGGGATTTTATGCACAAGCCTTCTGGAATCCACTGATTATTCTGGCTTGCACTGAGTGGCACTACTGTATGTAGAGTTTTGCCTGTTTTAATAATAGTTATGAGCAAGCATAAGAAATGGTAATCATGTGATGTTTAGTAGTTAAAATAATTATAGTTGTAAAAGTTGTGTATTTTTCTCTTAAGTTATCTTGATGTAGATATGAAGCATCTTATTTAGTGAAGGTTATTATATGTAATAGTAATTTGAAGGTTGACTTGCTTGGATAGAGTATAAATTATAAATATTGTTATAAAATTTTGATAGTAAATGTTTATGAATATAATTGTGTCATAGTTATTAAGAAGAATGAGTGATACTGAAGAAATCAAAGACCTGGAGGGACTCAAAAGATGGCAACTTCTAATTTTCAAGATTGCATTACACTGATGTTTGAATCTTTTGAGAAGAGATTTGACAAATTAGTTAAGTCTCAAGTGCCCCTTGAAATGAAAATTGGTGGTCAATCTCAAGAATTTAAAAACATGAAGGAGTCTTTTGAGAATAAATTGGATGTTTTTGAAAGCCAATTAGTTAAGTCTCAGATGTCCCTTGAAAAGAAAATTAATAGTCAGTCTCAAGAGTTTAAAGAAATGAAGTCTCAAATATTTTTTTTGAAAATAGGCTAACTGAATCACAAGTGCCTTTAGAAACTAAAATAGAGAAATGCCAGATTAAAAACAGTCAGGGAACTTCAGTTTGGTTTAGTAGAAGTTGTCAAAATGCTGAAAGGGACTCAGACAAAAAATTGAAAGAAATCAAGGATAGTTTTATGAATTATAAAATGGAATCAGAAGGCAGGTTGGAAAGTTATCAGAGCAGGTTAGCATTATAAATTGCAAATTTCAAAAGGTAGAACTACAGTCAAACCAGTTTAGCAATGATTTTAAAGCAAAGCTGGAAATTAAATTTAAGGACATTAGTGAAGGTCATTTAGCCACTGAAAGGCATATGTCTAAATCCAAAGAGGATCAAATCTGAAGTGAAATTGAATTTGAAAAGACTAGGAAAGGAATGGTTGGGATTATAAATGAATCTAAGGCTGAAATAAAGAGGTTGAAAAAAAAACAATGCAAAACTTAGTGGCAATCTAAAAAAAATCCAAAAGGAAGTGAAGAAAGTAATATGTCAAATGCTAAGAGTGGCCGGATCAGATCTTGGAGAAAAGATTAAATATTTTAGATGAATTAGATGAGATTAAGAAAGACCAAAAAAGAATTATGGAAACTATGATTGAGCAAAAGCAGTTAGTGGCTTGGTTTCAGGATATCTAAAAAAAAAAAGTTATGGTCAAGTTAGCTACGATTCTACGTATTCCATAGGTAAAAACATATACAACCATTAAAAAGCTATTTAATGTGAATAGTGGTGCTATAAGTCCCAATCAGTACCAAATTTTGGCCAAGTCATTGATAGAGAATAGTCCTGTAGCACAGAATATAAAGAATAAGGATATACTTGCAATGAGTCAATGGTACCCAACATTTAGAAAATCCCTGAGTTTCTTCAAAGTCTTGTGATCTTTTACAGAGAAAGAGAAACTTACCATATCTAGCAATGACCTTTACACTATCACAAAGGACTGGTGGCAGTCTCTGGTTGATTGCCCTCAAACATATGGAGACTTCAAATATACGATATTTTCTAGTTTTGGGGGTAAAGATGATAAGAATAACCTGTTATTAAATCACTTAGGAAAAATATGCTACACATAAGGGAAGCTATACACAATTTTTCCATGGTCAGGTAGTTAAGGTAAAAACTTTGACAGCCTTTCTCTTAAATGAGCATCAGATAGTCAGGATTATCTGGCACAATTTGCCTCGGCAAATCAAGCAGATCTTAATTGTTGTCGATAGATATACTATTGAGGTGTCCTAGATGCTCTTGAGACGAGAGTATAGCTCTAAAAGTAGATACAAAAGTATAAGAGTTGAAAAATTCTTATAGTTACCCTGTTGCCAATATTAATTTTGAATCTATAGGGAAACTCAATCATAATAAAATACACCTAAATAGAAATCGTAGTCATAGATGATCAAGTGATAGTAAGCCATCAATTAGTGGGGTTCAAACTATTCCCAAAAGAATTAATAAAGAAGCTGATAAAAAGAGTGCATTAAACTAGAAGTACCTATAATGCATGCAGTTCAAAGCCAATACCTTCTGCAAATTAATTCACAAACTTATGTACAAAATTTCTTAATGTTTAACACTTTAAATAAGATTTTGAGATTGATGTGTGAGATATAGGACTTAGGGAGAATTATTAGTAGTGTTGCAAATTTAAGAGAGATAGTATATTAAAGCTTGAACTCTTGCTACATGCTGGAGTAAATTAATAAAAACAAAATTAATGTACTTTATTTTTAAAAGAAGAAATTTAAAGGTTATTATCATTTTATTTATTATTTTAAAATTTAAAAGGAAGATATATTGTCAGAGATGCTGTTCTTTCTGTAAAAGAAGATAAAACTCTATTAAAGGAAAATAATGATTCTTTTAAAACTAAGGAGATAAATTTGAATTATATCTTAGTTATGGTATTTAGATTGATGACCTCATTAATTCATAAATTAAAAATTAATATAAATGGTCCATGCATTTACTTGGTACATTTTAGTTTTTCTTATGTATATATATATTGATCACTTCAGAAAGCACTATGTTTTTGTTATAAATATTTTATTTTTAAAAAAAAATGCAATGTATATATTTTTAAAATGTTTTACATAAAATATCATAATGAAAGAATAAACAGAAAAAGTTTGACATTTACATAAAGACAGATATAATACTTATACAGAAATTAAAATCACTGAAATGGAATTTATCTGAGAGCATTCTGGAAAATTTATTAGAATGCTTATTTCAAAATCATATATATATATATATATATCAGGGATGAAGCACCCATGTATTGAACAGAATTAGTGCTTCCATAGAAAAATTCACTAAAACTTTCAATAGTTTTAAATTTACTTTCAATTTTTTTTACCAACAGTTGAATTGTTTTATATACAAAGAATGAGTTTGACCAATGCATTATTAGTTGATTATAAGCAGTTCAAACAATGCTAAAATTTAATTTACAGATAAAACTTGAGAATGTTAAAAGCACTTGAAGATAAAAATATATTGTACCATCTACATATAGATGGTCCAAATATACTTGGCATTTGACAGTATTTAAAAAATGCAATGGAATTTTTTTTTAATTAGTGTAATTTATTTTTTAAAACGTACAATGAAAGTTAATTTTTTTGTTTCATATTTATCTATGTGACTTAATTAATGTTGAAATTGGAAGGGATAAAAAAAACATGCAGATTACTAATCCAGATAAACAAAAGGAAAGAAATTCCAAACATAAAAGACAATGATCAGAAAAAACTTTCTAACGCTAATTAAAGATGGCGGAAATAATTCATAAAAAAATAAAACTTTGTAGCTGAAAATAAGAAATGATGTACAAGATTATTATTTTGTATTGTGATAAAAGAACAAAAGATAATATATGTGCAGGAGTCTAAAAACTGATCACAAGTATAAAAGGAAGAAAATAATGACAATCAAGGTCTTGTATCTTCTCCCTAAAAAGCAGTTTCCATTAGGTCCGGAATACTCAAGTGCTGAGGTGAATCATCATGCAGAGTGGAACCAATGCATTTACAGATACCTTTCATCATTCAGGACACTCAGAAAAACCTTCGAGTCTAGCATTAGGATGGACCAAAGACATATAAAACTGTCAACAGAATGAAACTAGTTAACTTCAATGGGCTCTTCAAAATGTGTACTCCAAAACTTACCGGAAAAATTATTCATATCCTGATTGCAACTAAATTAAGTGTTAGCAAGCAATCCTTACTATATGCTTATAATATACTACTAATAGAGACATTTTCAGATTTATCATTCAAAGAACTTTCTAGAAGAAACTTAAGAAGTGAACTTTAATTGTTAAATTGTTTTAATTATTTTACCTAACTATCTGGATTAGTGTGTATGTGTTTTCCAATTCTATTTTACAATTTATCTTTTAAATATTTTAATTTATTAAAATAAAATATTTCTAATATCAACTTATCATTGTATGTTATTTAATGTTAGTTTATTAGAATTTAAATGCAAAATTTATCTTTGCCAATATTTATTCATTAAGACCTGGGAGAAATATTCTCTGAAAATAAATTAAGTTACAGGAAATCATAATCTCGATCTTTTTAGATAATTGCTTTGAAATTATGTGATACGAGGAAGTGATATGATGAACTGTAGCTTCTTCTTAAACGAAGTCAAGAATCTCTCAGCAATTATACCAAGAGAAACTTGTTAGCTACTTAATTTTACATTCCCCAGTCTAAGTTTTCCCATATTCTACTCTATCCCATTTCCACAACATAATCTTTGTCAACTCTACAGCCTTTATATCTAAATCCCCCTTATCTTTCTCCAAATCCAACATAAAAACCAATAATCTACTTTCTGTATAATCACTTTTTTCATATTTATTTTTCCATAACTTCATTATGGTGCCCTCTTTTATAAATTAAAACCAACTTCGTTAGCAATTCCAATCATAATATTAAGTAATCTTAGGCTGAGTTAATCAGGAAATATAGCTATGTTTTTTTTAAAATACGAATGAAATATTTTTACTTTTTTATAGCTTAATTAACTCATGCATTCTAATGCATAATTGAAGGCCTATAACCAAACATGAAAAACATTACAATATTAATAATGCATTATCTATATTTAAACTAATCATAGTTTGATTAACATAAAAAAAGAAGAATGAACAATTTAAACTCATTATTTTTTGTATGGAATTTCTATCGACTTTCAATTTTTTTTTATCAACAGTTGAATTGTTTTTATACATGACAAAGAATGAGTTTGACCAATGCATTATTGGTAGATTATGTATTATCTATATTTAAACTAATCATGGTCTGATTAACAGATGAAAGTTCCAGATTTTTCTAGATATTTCTAGATATAAATATGTATATATTAGCTATTATGTAAAAATTGTTGTGGCAAGTGAAATATAAACACGCAGTACTTCTATATGGATTTCATGACACAGTGATCTCCATCACTGAAGGTGCCAAAGTGGAATGTAAGCCATCACCTTATTATTTTGTAGGCCAAAAGGCCAGATTATGTAAGTAACAATATTACATTATATAAGTATAATAGTGTTAGGCTTAATCTAGAGTCACATTTCACTAGGGAAAAAAGGTATATTAAGTGGGTCAAATTAATAATACATTATGTCTGTATCTCTATGGCTAGTCTATTACTTTGATAAAATGCATCTTTTAAACTCAATTTATAATTCTAATTGTGAAAATGATAATCTATTTAATCAATATAAAAATAAATCAAAAATATCATAATAATAAGCATAGAGCAGTCTGTTATTCTTCTTAATACAATAGGATTTTGAAACAGTGGAAAAACCAAGCTAAATATGCCTTATCTAGGTTTATTAAGTTGAAGATATGAATTATAATATCTTCACTAAAAAATTATCAAATTAAATATAAATATAGTTTTACTTCTCAAATATATAATAAAATGAAATTTTGAGAAATAAAATAGACAAAAATACCATTGTATAGAATAAAAAATAGATTTTAAATAAACAAATGGCTATAATTATTCTATTTTAGAATCTGTAAATTTAAAGTTTACAAACATAATCTTAGGCAAGATTTATAATAGGTTTCCTATTTACTTTAGACAAAAAATTAAAGAGTTAAATTTTGAACATTCATTTTAAATTATAAGCTATAGCTTTAAAGATTAAAGTTTAAAGTACATTTAAAGCTCTCTGCAGTGTTTTAAGAAGTTGTTACCTCACTTTTCAGCAGCTTGTCCATCAGCACTTCTGGATGATGGGTGGTAGCAAATATTGATCTCCGAATAGGTAGCATGGTTTTAGTTGCGATCTCCTGTCAGCAGGTCATTGGCAGGAACATCTCGCATCTTCATGAAGATGATGATACACCATTTTGCATGTAGGATGGGACTAGAGATCACCATTTCTTACTCTGATAAATTGAAATTAAAACCGGTATAGAGTATAGTAGCGACGCTTCTTTAAATTATACAGTATATTTTTTATAATATAAAATCTAGCCTATTTATACTAGGCTGAGATCACCTCATAATTTTAATAAACAAATTATATTCCATGAGCAAATCTATTAGCACCTTCGAACTTTGATATTTTTAATAACTAAAATAACTTCAATATCTTGTTTTACTCTTTTAACAGGATATTTTTGGCTAAGCTTAACCACTTCTATCCCTCCAAGATTTAGCAATACTTCCAGCTAGCTACAAGAAAAATATACTACTATCAAACCAAAATTTAACTTCTTCCTCATGCTATACTAAAACATGTGTGTACGAGTGATTCTTGTTTACAACTTATTTTAAGTCAAACTTATAAATTTTATGAAATGATCAAACAACATGAAGCTATATATGAATCATGGTGATACATGGACTATACATTACACATGCAATTTTAAGTGTATAAAATATAAATTTAACTTTTAAATTTAAATAAACGATAACTTAAAACATATATGACTTTGGAATAAATATTTTCTGCAATATAGCTATATCAATTATATTACAGACATTATATTCACATATATGTGTGCAGCATCATACATATAACCATGTTAATGTCTTTAGATGGGTACTCTTTAAGGGTTTGAATCTGGCACAGATAGAGGTATAGAGGTAAATAGGTGAAACATATATAATGAAGGAAATATACCATTTCAATACTATTAGTAAAAATTGTTGCGACAAGTAAAATAAAAACATTATTAAAAAAAAGATTATATAATGTGTTTCCACTCCTAAAAAAGTCACGCTTCATCACTGATACATATAACAAGTACTCATGAATTATTAATATGTCAAGGATAAAATAATAATTGTTTTAACAAACATAATAATTAACAATTATAAAATACTGATAAAGTGTTAACCATAATGTCCATTAATTAAAAACTATTGTAATAAAAATAATAAATGTAACAGTTATTAACTATTATATACAGCCTTTCAATCTGCAGAAGTACTTTTAGCAAATCCCTTAATCTTCCTCAATTGCACTTAAATTCAAAAAACCTAATGGAACCAAATGTCATGAATTTTCAATTAATAGACAAGCTGCTAATGTTCAAATTCAGGATTCATGGGATTTGAGCTAGATTAAAATGCTGTACATAATAGTTAATTACCATTATATTTATTATTTTTATTGTTATATATGTTTATATATCAAGTATTAATAAGTTAATGGTTTAAAGGATAATGAATAATAATTGTTTTACCAAATGGAATATTTGTTTTTAAAAAAAATGCTGGAAAAAGATTAACTTACTATATATATATATTTAAATTATTATCATTATTATTAAAAAAAATTTTTTAACAACAACAATAAATCCTTTTTTTCTTTAAAAATATATATCCACTAAAATATATTTTTCTCTTTTTTCTTTTAAAAAACTTTATTTCTTTCTCATTAAACCATATTATATATATACACACATCTTTAATACACTATCATCTTTCCAATGTTTTGATCACTTTTGTCTGCAGTCATTCTCAAGAATTTATATATATCATTAGTATTATATGAAGATAAGGGTATATATATTTTATAATAATAATGATGTAAATGTGTATATTTTTTATAGATCCTTGGGAATGACTGCAGAAAAAAGTGGTCGAAATGTTGGAAAGATGATAGTGTATTAAAGATATATATATATATATGGTTTTATGAGAAGAAATACAGGTTTTTTTTTAAAAGGAGAATATATTTTATTGAATTTATATGAACAGAATATATTTATGTTTATATATATGCATCTGATGCCAACAAATAGAATAATTAACAGAAAATGCTGATGAAGTTTAACCATGGAAGTTAATACATATATACATCTGTATTTATGTGTGTATGCCAATGAACCAATAATTGACAAAGATAGAATAATAATAATTTTGAATGTGATAATTATCATTTTAAAAGAAATGACTCATTAATATCTTACCAAGAAAAATTAATAATCAGTTTACTAAATAAACTTAGGATACTCTAAAATAAACAAACTTTTTTTAAAAATTATTGTACTTCAAATTATTAAATTCTTTTGAGAATTTATGAACTGAAATAAAAGTGACATGATTATTGAAAAACTCTTCATGGTAAATATTAATGACTGTTTTTGCAGGTTATATATTTGATTTATAAATTACTTTGATTTAATATTACTATTATTTTTAAATAGATTATTTAACATATACATGTGTGTGGATGAATATATAAATGTGTATTTAACCAAAAGAAAATCTTAAT
Source organism: Epiperipatus broadwayi (assembly GCA_028023455.1). Lineage (NCBI taxonomy): Eukaryota > Metazoa > Onychophora > Udeonychophora > Euonychophora > Peripatidae > Epiperipatus > Epiperipatus broadwayi. Next base: position 7,421,248 of record JAQFVV010000034.1, read on the forward strand.
AATTCTAAATTTTATATTTAATAATCATAATAGATTTCATTCTGGTTTGAAAAGAATATTTAAGTTCTTGCACCATTTTAATAATTTAAAAAAATATAATAGATATCTTAATTTAAATTATTATAACATATTTATTAATTGTCTATTATTCACTTTGTAAATAAATTATTATTATTTATTACATTTGAGTTATGAGTCTCATTAAAATTAATAGATATATGATATAGTAATCATAATTTATAATCTTATTATAAACATAAACACATAAAATCTAAAAAACAAAGTAATATGAATTTTATTGTTATAATAGAATTCAGTAATGATTAAAAGTGAGTTTAATGTATTATGAACATCAATTGGTATAACAGTTAGTTAATAAATTATTAATAAATTTTAACACCATTCCAATACAGATTTTGAGTTACTTTATTAATAAAGCTTGCATAACTTTTACTGGTTTTATTTCATTACAAATTTAATTTACGTAATTTTATAGCACATTACTTTTAGCTAGCAAATTTATATTATTATAGATTGATATTATACAACTAGTGCTATTTTAAATTTTAACTATATATAATTTATAGGATATATAAAAGTAAACAGTTCATATGATCAATTTATTTTATTATAGGTTTTAATATTTATTGCATTAGTATTTTATTATAAAAAAAGATTAATTAAATTTTCCCATATTTTGTACTATTTTAGATTTAGTTTGTTCAAAGATGTAGGGCATTAGAGTTAACATTCTCATGTTTTTAATTTTGTATCAGTACAAATTTGGTGTTCAGAGCTAGGGCATACAAATAAGAGTTTCCTTATTTCTCTTGTTCATTTTCACTCTGTTATAAATTTGGCACCTCAATTTGGGCATGCAACAGAATCATTCTCATTTTCTACTAGTACAATATTTTCAGTCCTTTCACCTATATGTTTTTCTACATTCCATATCTTAAGTCTTTTTCAATAACTTATATTTTAAAACTAATATTTAATATTCTATGTCCTATCTTCATATATATTACATTTCAAATGTCTTACATTTTCTCCTTTCCTTCACATCCTTGAATCAAATAACAATAAGCTTCTTTAGTGTTATTATTCTTTACTATACTTTTTTATAAATATTTGAAAACCAGGCACTCTTTACAAACCTGGGAGCTTAAAAACCTGGGTGCTTGAAAATCTGAGTTCAAATCCCCTATACTTATACTTTCTTATATATATTTAAACTACTTTTTGTTCATATTTATTTTTCACAATTCTATTTCTTTTTTTGTATTAATTATGAATAATTTTAAAGCAGTCCTAGAATGTAATGAGAGGACACTGTACTTCAAATAAATATTAATATTTAAAAGATTTTGACAAAATTTATAATTTTTAGTCAATAAAAAAAGCATTTAGTTCCCATATATTGGTATCTAGATCATATTTATAAACAGCCACAAAATTAACAGCCAGAGACCCACAGCTTTTAAAATTCTTGGATAATGACATATTAGATGTAAAAATAACAGTATAGTTTGCATGTTAATAACATGAAAGTCATTACATTTCACAATGGAGCATTGAAATTGAAATGCTACCATAAATTATGGTAAGAGGATGGCAAATCATCTCCAGTGATGATTAAGTATTATCCCTTAATCATAGCACTCCATTGCTAGTAACCACAACCTTGCCTTCAGCTGAGAATTCAATTTTCATAAAATTTGAAGTACAATTAATAATTATGATCATTTTTAGGATCAAATTTTGATAAAGAAGTAAAAAAAAAAAAGTATGGGTAATATAACCTTATAATGGAAAGTTATTGAGTTTTCAACAAATCCACATGTTTGATACCTTTAGCTCGATGAGTAAAAGTTATTTGTGAAATATGTGCATAGTAAAATAAAGTGGTTTAGTATAGTAGAGATAAGATGAGGAAAGCATTGATAAAAACTTAAAAAAATTAAAATATCTTTGCAGTGAAACAATTGATAATCCTTCCAGAAGGTATTAAAAATAGTCAGAAATCAATTCCAATCTTGTGAAAGAGTGGTGTAATGGAAAAATATCAAACTGTCAACATGGGCAAGGAGATTCAGGTATATAATATCTTTAACTCACCTGATGAGTGCAGGCTGTTTGCAAAATGCATGCATAATAAATAAAGATGGTATAATTTCCTGTGCTGGTAGATGGTGGTTGCAATATGGTAAAATTGATATGATGGATACACTAATAAAAACAAAACACTTGAAAATATCTCTGCAGTACAATGAGTATTCACCTTGTTAAAAATGTATGGAATCCAGTTCCTAACTTTTAAAGAATGATATAATAGAAAAAAAAATTGTCAACATGGACAAGAAGATTTAAATATTCAATACTTCTAGCTTATCTGGTAAGTGAAGGTTAGTCATGAAATGCATGCTTAATAATAGAGAATGTTTTGGATTTCTGTGCTGTGGGTAAATTTTTTCTATATTAGGATATTTTTTTATTTAATTAATTGCCAACATTCATAAAAAAAATTTGACCAATAAGAGAATTGTTTAGCCAAGAATGGCTCATTTTTAAAAATAAAAATTTACTTTAATATGGTATAGGGTTCAGTGAAAAATCTCTAGATATAAAGGTTCCTATCATAATGTTATTTTTAATGCTTGAACATTACATAACTTCCTAAGCAATTTATTCATTCTTTTATTTATAGTATTATCTATCAATGAGTATAAAAACTATTAAATTTTAAATAAGCAACTTAAAAATGTAAATAAAAAAAAGTATGACTTCTAACAATTTATCAGAAATGATTTTCTAATAAAAATACTGACAGTCTTTTCTTTAAAAAAAAGTTATATTTTTATATATTTAAAATTTAGATTTATTTTTAAAATAATAAAGCTTTGTTCAAGTGCATTACAAACAATAGTACAAAAAATAAGTTCTTGGATCGATTCTAATGGAACTAAAAAAAAAAAAAAAAATTAAGATGTCACATGTTCTACAAGTAAAGCTATATAAAAAATAAGTGAATGATTTACTTGAAATTTATAAGAAATTCAAGCACCAGAAGCAGAATCGCAATCCATCCATTTTAAGTTCCAGGGTCCATCATTTTACAACTGTAGTAAACTACACAGGGCAAATCATAAGATTATTTACACTTATATAAAAATAATGATCTTTTTAAAATAAAACCAATACTCAGTTGCATTTTTGCTACATATTGTGAATGTTCAAATACAAACCTTAGTATATTTTAAGCATTTATTCTGTTCAGAAATATTCAACAAAATATAATTTGTTTATATAAAATACCAAACATAGGCTTAATTATATCAGAGGGAAGGCTGATTGTAAACTTCTATGTAAAGTGCAAGATTCTGTTTCTCCACAATATACATTTGCAGTTGCCCATTTACAATTTGAAATTTTAAGTTATTATCATATAAATATTTGAAATCAGGCACTCTTCACAAACCTGGGAGCTTAATTGTAAGTATAGAGGATTTGAATTCAGATTTTCAAGCACCCTTCAACTATCCACACTATCTCATACAACTGATACACACAACCACACACATGTAGAAAAGATTAATAATCACCAATATTAGTATTTTGTGCTAAACCAGCACTCATCAGTTGGTCCAGACTATCATCTCTCACACATATATATAATCAATGCTCAGTTTATATTAAGATAGCAAATCTACATACTTTAATGGACAGGCTTCAATCCACTGCAACCTCCAACTTTTCAGCCATCCATATCATTGAAAATCTGATGATGAAAACTCAAATCCCATGCTGATGCTAATATTACTGCCATGCCCATGTTGACCTGAAGTCACTCTGACCCCTCATGTATAGGACAGTATCCATTATCATATATAATAGTTGCCAAATTTAACATCATAGACTGCCCTAATGGTATTTGCATGTTATTATTACTATAAAATCTGACTCCCACAACTTGATGTAAACAAAGCAAAGTGGAGTAAAATCCTATGAGAAAACCAGCTCTTATATTCAGCAATAACACACTGAAAAATGTCATTATTGTATATTTACTCAGAAAATCAATAGTTGCTTACTTTCATATTCATAAATCTGTATCACAAGATGAATTTACAAATTGGGTAAGTTCATTTAGTCAGAAATTTTGTTAAGTAAACTGCATAAATTTATTACATTTCTTCTCTCTGGCAATATATATATATATATATATATATATAGAGAGAGAGAGAGAAAGAGAGAGAGAGAGAGAGAAATAATACTTTAATAGCTTGCTTTAAAAGTCTTTGGTTTCTTCCAATGATTCTTTTGTCGTAATCATATTATCTTCTTCCCTGGATTTTTGATTAGTCAGTACTTGAATTTTTTGCTAATAAAGCTTCAGTGTATATTGAATCTTGACTGACACTCACTTGTAATACTGGTTCCCATCCACAAATGTCTGACCATAATGATTCACTGATAGACACTTAGAATCAGCTGTAATTACAATGTATTTGATCTCTATTGTACTGGTCAGAATTGTATGTTCATCTAACAAGAGCTAGCATCTAGGCAAAAGTACCTCGAGTCCAATCATGTGTAAGATACATAAGTCAGGAACAATCATGAACTCTGCCCTATTGCCTATTTTCCAGATCTATAACATTACAAACAACATTTCTGATGATAATAAATGAAATTTTATTCATTCCTGTCCCAGAGCAACAGCAGAGACAAGAGATCTATAGAGAATGATAATACTACTAGGCTTCGAACCATGCCACCAACAGAATAAAATAGCTTAAGATTATAATTAGACTTTTCATCAAAATTCATTTATAAATCTAAGTTGGCCTGTCAATGGAAATGAGCTATATATAACGCAATCTATTTAACGATGTGTATGCATAAATCAAGAGGCAAAGCAGAATTAAATACTAATTATATGGTGAACAATTTATTAATATTAATTAGAAAAATGAATAAACAAATATTTAATTTAACAAACAGTCGCGCGAATCTATTTACATATAACACTAATAGAATTTTGGATTTCACCTGATTATGAATGCTGATTTGCGTATTGAAGGAATTACATAATAATAGCATGTAAGTTAATGATTAAATAATATGCAAATCTGCAATTGAATACGATAATTAAAAAATGTACAGATAGTCAAAAGATGCGGCCTAATATGCTAACAGTAGATACCAATTTTACCATATTATATAACTTGGATGCTATGATTATTTTATGAAAAATAAATGACCTTAAAAACAGATAAATGGGATATAAGTTACATCAATTTACTATGGTTCATTTGAACCACACATGGAAATATTTTATAATTTACATTATTCACTTAAATAGTCATTAGACCTTAAAATGTTCAAACAGAAAAGTTATTTGTATTTTATTATATTCCTTTTGACAGGAAAGGATTTATTTAACATTATTTGTTAGCGCACTCAAACATTGTTTCAATGATAGGGCGGGTAGCTTAAATAAGCTTTAAAATAACATTCCCTAACTTATAATATAAACGAAAATATGAGACGGATTTAGAAATCATGTCATTACATCTTACAGATTTAAAATGGGCAAATATAAGAATATTAAACAATAATCGTGGTGCTGACTAAATCATAATGCTAGAAAATATTGAGTCCATTTTAGGACGAACGCTTCATCAATTATATAAAAATATGAAATGTGCCTGTACACGTGACAAGTCAGCATTTGTAAAAGGTGGTTTCATAGGAATCCATGGTCTGGTTTACTTCCAGTGTTAACCCATGCAGAGTCTATCTACAACCTGACAGTATCCTGGAGTCGGTGCTTCCAAACCCCATTCAAGGATGTACCATAAGTAAAAGAATCCCGTTCCTCTGGGTTTTAAGTTTGACAAAGCAAAACGAGGAAATTTCGTAACATTATCTAAGCCAAGCAATGCTAATACTAAAAAATAAATCAGGTTCTTAATGATGCTGATATGTGGATTAAGGCCCTCATAATTTAATAGAATCTAGCATAATGATATGAAATAATTTGATCCCTCTCGAAAGGTACACAAATGACCTTTAATATTAGTTAGGATGTCACAACATAAAAGAGGGAATATTGTTCCCTTCATTAAACAAATATTAATATGCTAACCAGTAATTAATTTCATAAATAATTACCATGCCAGATGGCATGGTGGGCAAATGATTGACCATATAATAAAAAAAAAAACACAAAGGTAAGGTCATTAAGTTTACTTTAAAATATAATATGAAAATAAAATCAATAGTGTGAACATGGTAATAAAGTGATAGATTAAATGTAGCAGCGAATAATCTGCCACTAAGCAAATAGAATAACTTAAAAATATTATTCAATCGAGCAAACTTTTAGTTAGGTAAGAAAGCTTACATTTACGATTTAACATCCCATAATATCGAGGATATCTAATAACAAAATTTAGGATCAGTTCGCTAGATTGAACTATTAGCATATTAAATTAAATCATACAAAATTTATAATATTGAAATTAAAAGTTTGCTGCATTTAAAATATTAAAAATAGAAATTGTGAAACCCATTAAAGAAATGCATTAAAAAAAATAAAGTTATAGATTCATGCATTAGATTTTTATAACAGAAAGAGAAAGTCATTACTTTATAGAATTGTTACAATTAGCATTACAACGCCATGTTTAAATAGAAAGAGAATTACATTATAAATGATTTAGGTTTTAAAATGAAAGTTTTGAAAGAGTTCATATTAGTACCATGATTAGGATTTACCTTCCATTACTTGATGTCTTGACGTCCGTATGGATTGATATGCGTAAGATTATAAAATGAGGAAAACATGATCGGCAATGCAAAGTTTGGAAAAAATAATGGCTGGCATGTTGAGACAGTTAGTTCAGCATAATTTAGGCAGTCCATAAGTGGAGATGGCATGTTAGCATAGCAGTATGGAAATGATTTTTGGAGAAGAAAAGGGAAGCAAATTTAGTCCCTCTACTCCGGATTCATATTTCAAAATTTAAACTGACGTGGATCTATTCTGCAACACTGATTAAAATGGTGCACTTAGAGACTTAGCCTAAAATTTAGGCTCTATTTATATGTTAGCAAGACCTTCTCAAATATTCTCTCTTTCTGCTTGATAAGGCCCGGATGTCTATTAAGTGGCCTGAATGCACCTATTCCTTATTTTCAATGATAATGCAACAAGTTCTAGACAGTATTGTTTTAATCTATTTTGAGAATGGAAATAGATTCAAAAGATATAATTTCCATTAACATTATGTTTGCTAAGGGATTTTAATTTATTAATTACCCTTTTTAAATTAAATCTAGAATATTTTTTATTTATAAGTTTCAGGGTTATTTTAATTACTCTCTAGAACTTTCTTTGGTATTGCATCATAAAATAAAATACGCTAACTATAAATTAAATATACATAATATTTAATAACGAAAAATATATTTTTTTATCAATATTTTTTGGCAATCTTGAACACATATACGTGATTATTTAAAGGGAATGGAAATTTAAATATTTCCGACTTAAAATTATTTAATATTCTTACAATAAAACATTTAACTTATTACAGTACAAAAAAAGGAGGGTTTTAAAACACTTGTGTGTCCTTTCACTCTCTAGTGATTTACACATATATAACTGGGTTTAAACCTCTGATTCAAGGTTTTGAATCACCAGACAGTGAAGCAAAAATGTGTGTAACATATTTTCCGCTTCATTATGATGTTTCTGATTCTGGCCTTTTGATGTTTTTGCTATTAGAAGATACGGATCTTTTTAGCCACATGCTGGATACATTTAAAATAATAATTCTGTCCCATTTTGAAGTAGTTATAACTTATTAGTATATTTTCCCAATGTATAATCTAGATTTAATTCTAGATAACTTAATAATCTAGATCTAATTCTAGATAACTTAATTCTCAGAGTACATTTTATTAGAATTTCAGTTAGTAATTTGTTATGAACAATTAATAGTTTGTTTTGACTTGGTGCACATTCCAGTTAACTATTGTTTCTTTCTCGGACTTTTATCATTTCTTTCTGGAGATTTTTCTTGATCTCTTGCATGATTCCTTCAGCCCACATTGCTTTCCAGGTGAAATGATATGGTTAAATACATTTTTGATTTCAATATTTGCACTGAAGTTTCTAAATTGCTTAGATATAAAGATAGTTCCATTATGAAAACAAGAACTATAAGGAAGACCATGTATGGCAAATATTTTTTTCATTGATCAAAAGAGTCACTAATGAAATGAGGATATGGTGCCTATTTCAAATTATAAAGAGAAAAATATCTTTAAATAACAAGGAATTGTTTGCCTTTCCAAATAGCTGCGCATGATCTATGTAGAGTCTTTTCAGAGACATAACCCTTGTAGCCAAAGATTAAGATCTGTCTTAACTGACATATTTCAATTCAGTTAACATTGCTGAGAATGATGGACCAGTGATTCTACATCCAAATTAATACCAGACCATTAAACATATAGCATAGTCAACATCTTTATTATAACAATCCTGGTGTAACTACTATATTGTAAATTCAAGACTTGTTTGTTTCTTTAGATGGAATTATAATTCTTGTGTACCATAATATATATTAGTTTTTATTGAGTAGTTATTGTTTTCTCACATAAAAAAATTGGCATAAGTTTTGTGGCTTGTAAGTGATCATTTTGTGCACATCCATTTCCTCAGTAGCTGATACTCTAGTCATTTATAATCCAGTGAGTTAAAAGATAGAGTATTTTATCATAGATAAATAACTATTGCAACTAAGTTAATTTTATATAAAACTAATTGTTATTTTACTTAATTTATTGAATGGATGAGAAACTGAGACACCCTGTTGGAGCAATATAAAGGCATTAGAAAAGTTTCATTTAAAAACACAAAAATTTTAAAATACAATGGCAAATTGTAAAACCAATCACTATGTTTTTCGTTTTTCTGGATACTAATGAGTTTATTATTATAAAATCAAACTTTCATTGGATTGAACATGTAAAATGAATGAACAATGGAAAACTTCCTAAAAGAGTGTTTTATGGTGATCTTGAATATTGTGTTATAAGGATCAACTCCAAAGATATTCTAAAGAAGTGCAATAACAATTATTTCCATGAAAAAGATATGGCAGAGAATAGAATACATTGGAGAACTACAATTAGACATGGTATTAAAGTATTTCAGAAAGAAAAGTTTCTGTTGAGGAAGCCAAAAAATAACATTGTAAAATATCAAGTACATAGAAAATTGAACTAGTCTGTTCTATCTGTGAACTTATTTGTGGTTCATAAATTGGTTTACATAGAAACTTCAAAACTCATTTTTAGAGTAACTTCCCCCCCCCCCTTATTTTTGAGTTGGAATGATCATAGCCATCTTTATTTTTGAGTGAGTGATTATTATTATTAGTTTGACTAATATATGTATTTTATAACTAAATATTAATATATTTTGTTGTAGCACGTAATCAAAGTATATTTTTGATTACTTACAGTAATGAATGAGATCAACATTTTTTTTTATTTTGAAGTCATTAAAGATGAAAATCATCTTTTTTTGGATGTGCCAGAAATAAAACGACTGATTGTCTTGCAAATATGCTATGTAAAAATTAAATAAAGCACATTAATTATATTTTAATTCTATAACCAAAATATAATATTGTATATTATATAAATAATAAATTCTATTATATATTTTTAGCATAAATGTCATTTTATTTTTGGAAAATTTGACTTTAATAAAGCCATTACTCTATATAAAATGACTGATTTCTTGATCACTATAATGGTGGTTGTTTTTTTTTTAAAAAAGTTTTGATTTTTTTAAAAAAAAAAAGATAGTAATAGCAAATAATTGATTGTAAATCAAAATAGTGGCTATAAATTGATGATTATACTGAATCCTTGCATTTCAACTGGGGTAATGGTATATTAAGAAAAAATAAATTACCCAATACATTTTAAAGGTCATTAAGATGCCATTTTACATCACATCTGATGACTTTTCAATTCTCTATCTAAGGATTTAACAGGATTAGCTTCATAATATAAAATAAAAACCAGTAATTGCTGCAGTTTTGCTTGTTACTGATTATACTTCAAAAAGAACACATAATCATGTAGTTGTCAGAAATTATGTGTTGAGTTATATATATATTACTTTAAAAATAAAAAAAATTAATACTGCTTTATTTCAAGATGTTCTGCTCAACAATGTTCAAATTATTTCAGCTATCCTTATTACAAACAAACTGCTGATAATTCCTTAAATAAAAAATTTAAAAGTCATATGACATCATTTAAAATATCTTCTGCTTAGTGATCATTTTAATGTATCGAATAATTTTTGGGGGCTATTGTATGTCTATGCCACCAAAAAAGCTTGCCATGATTTTAGCTTTATATAATTTTTTGTATATGATATATCACCACAACAAATTATAACACATTAAATATCACAGAGACATTATTACATGCATCTTTCATTAATTATTTTCCAATTCTACACATGGAATTTTCATACAATTCAAAATTATTATGCAACACTTTAATACAAAGAACATTTATTCAATAAGTAATTTTTTACAAATAACTTTTTTTTCATATTTGATAAGTCACTACCCCTCCCCTAATCAATACGATTTTTTTTTTTTTGTAAATAAATAACAGTTATCATCAATTAGCCCCGGCACACCGCCTGATGTCACTGTTGCTAGTCAAAAACCAATAGATATAATGTTACCGGGCTGATTTACAATTTACTTTTTTTTTACACTACTACATGTCAGCGCGTTGTGCTGGAATTCGCAGGGAGGGGGATCCGATGTTTTTGCAGATCCGAAGGATCATCCATCACATGCACAATAATTTTTAAAACATTATCCATCTTAGTGCGTAGTGCTGGAATTGGCAGGGAGGGGATCCGATGGTTTTGCCGATCTGAAGGATCGTCTGTCACAACATACACAACATTTTTAAACACAAAATTATTTAATAAATCTAATATTTCCTTTTTTCAATTAACGTCTGATCAAAAAAAATTTTTTTTTTTCAATACTATTTTGAAACAATTTACAAAACACAATTCGATTTGAAAATTCCCCTCTGATCAAGCCAAACTTATGCTTTGAAAATCTCACTGTCCCTGCGCAAAATACGTTTTACACGTGATTTCTATATAATGCTGGAACGTACACTTTTGAAATTCATTTAACCTTAAAAATATGTGTACAGAAGTGTGTCTTTTGTCTTACAATTAATACTATCTAAAACTACATCAGGTCGTATAAAAAATAAGTACACCTGGGTCTCGTTTTACGCGATAGATAGGTTCCTCACAAAACACGCGCAAACGAAATCGCGCAAAAATAGATGTAACTTACATTGAAAAAGGGGGGATGCGGTCTGTGATTTTTCAAAATTCACGTAAAAGCAAAGCACCAATGTAAAATTACTTTAAAATTCACGCAAAAAAAAAAAAATAAGGAAATAAAATATGACTAATAAAAAATTTCAAATTTGTAAAAAATTGATACAAGACAAACTTTTTTTAACTATAATATTTAATTTTATTCAAAATAATATATTTTTATGCATAATTAACAGTACCGTAATTTATATTTTTTTATACACGTTTTAATTATTATAGCTATTTGCCGGAAAACACGTTCGTTTGCAAACAACTAGCGCCAACTTCACACTCATGTTGTGTCAGTGGTTTTCTGGTGACAACGTAATTAGTAATTAATCTTTGAGATGATGATTTTATTAATTGTTTATGAAACTAACAACTAAAAATTAAATTCTTATTTTGGTCTTTAATTTTCAATTCCGTTTAAAAATCAAATTTCGCCGTAAGTAATTTTTAAATTGTTAATTACAATTAATAACCAGATTTTAATTGTCAAATTTAATTGTGCCCACTGCTATTACTGACCTTTTAAAAATAAACTTGTGGACACTAAATGATTAATAATTGATTACGTTCTTTTTTAAAAAGCAAAAACAGAATGTGATTTAAAATGCAAAATTAACACGTACAATGTTTGAACAAATTTACATTATAATCTTGTAAAATTTAATGTGTGTATACATAAAATGTGGAAATTATGATTTTAATTTCATTATTGCATAAGATCTTACTATTATAAAGCACAGAAAATATTGAAATTACTAAGATGAAAGTCGAATTCCAATAATGTGCTATTATTTTCAATATAACGTAAGTGCGCGAAATTTATTATTTAAAGTAATAGCGCATTATCGAAGTTCATACACCTGGGTCTCTTTTTACGTGGACTTATTTAACACACTTCCGGTGAAACACAAATCGCGTAACTTCAAAATCATGTTAAATAAGTCCGCGTAAAAAGAGACCCAGGTGTACTTCGAATGCACATGCAAAGACATAGGACAACTTGAATTCTACATATCCTCACAGAAAATGATCTACAGGATCTTAATATTTATTTTCTAAATTATTACATGACTTTTTACTATACGAAAAAATAAGGGGGGTGGGAAGCACACACAACCAATAACTTATAGTTTAAAATTTTGACAAACATGGAAGGAATAAACTAAATTCAAAATAAAACATTTTGTAATTCCTATTTGTAAAATATGGAAGAAAAAAAAATTAATCACTTATAATTTCAATTTTATTAAAATATTGCATAATAATTCTGAATGATAATTAATAGTCCAAATGTTGATTTGATTCATGATTAAAAAAATGTAATAATGTACAGAATATTGCCAGCAACTATATGATTTATATATCTATTTTAGAGATGTTTAAAGAATTCCTTCCATGTTAAACTTCCAAACAAAAACTGTTTTAATTTATGGATAATAAAGAAATAAAAATAATTTTTAAGCTAAATTTTTTTCTCATCAGTTTTAATTTTATATATTTAAATAGAGATGTTTCATTACATAACTTACTTTTCTTACCCATACTCTCTGCTTGTGTTTGTAAATACTTCAAGTGACTGATAGCCATTTCAACAATTTCAGTTTTTTCTATACGACCATGACCCTAATTTGAAAAATATATATAAAACAATAAATTAATTACAAAATTATACAAGATGACTTTATCACTTAATATAAATGTTTGTGTGTGTGTGTATATATATATATATATATATATATATATATATATATATATATATATAGGTCTTATATCCAAAAGCAAATAACTAGGTAATAAGGCATTTCAACCAACTGACAACAATTATTATCAGTGATGGTTTGCAATTGCTTGATACCTTCTTAAATACAATTTATTCTAACATCTCACAATTTAGAGATGACTGTAAATTTTAGTAACATTATACTATTCATCAATATTTTTGACTATTATTAATCCTTTGTAGAAGAAGTCTTAAACAATTTTAATCTGATTTATAGTTTCCCTTTTCCACATCATATCAACAAACTTTTATATTTCATCCATACATTGCATACATGGTCCCTTTCAAGATCCTTTGCAATCTCTTGGAAGCCCATTTAAAATTTCAACTGTCAACCTATTATCATCTCTTCTAGAAATATGTCCAACATAGCTCAATTTCAGTTTCTTAATTCTTTTGATGACGTCAGTGGTATTGATATTCTCCCTGAATACATGTATTTCATTTTCAATCTTTTTTTGCCATTCTTAACATAAAAGTCTCATATTCATGAGTAACAAATGATAAAACATGTATTTTAAAAACTTTTACTATTAAATTTTGGTTAGTCTGGTGAGAAATGTCTTTTCATTAACTGTTTTTCTTTGGAATGCTATTGGAAAGTCCTTTGCCCTATAATGAATTATTTAAAAGCTATTTTATCATTTTACTTACATATAATACACAGAGTTGAAATAGACTAATTAAATGTAAAATTAAGATTTATTAGTGTTGATAATTTTCAATCTTAAAAAATAACCAACCATGTATTTGTATGTTTAATATGTATTTATAATAATAATGATAATGATGATAATAATAATAATAATTCTATTTATTTATTTAACGTACAAGTCTACAGAACTATAGGTCAATTAATAAATATTATATAATAATAACAACAACAATAATAATAACAATAATAATCATCACCATCATTATCCAACAACAAGCCTTTCATACTTGCAAGTAACAAAAGTAACCACTTCCAATTTCTTAATCTTTACAATATTCAAAGGAGTAACCTAATGGCAAAAATCTTACCTATATGTAATTTTTTAGTTTCCAATTAGCTGTTTTGTTTTTTTTTAATTTAGTACTGATTTTTTCAATAAAATTTTTAACAAAAATTGATTTATTTAACTGTTATTTCAAAGACAACATGGTGTCAAAGTCATTGCATGATCAAGTGTTTCCTCATCAGCATTGCCAGTTTTCAAAGTCGAAATATAAAACTCCAGTAAACACATATCAAAATGCTTAGCGACAATGTTGCCATCCTCAATCCAAAGTGCAAATCCCTAATAATAATAATGATGACATATTAAATGCTGCAATCAACAACTTCTCAGATGAAAGGTGAAGATGAAAGATGAAATCTCAGTTGTAACAATATAAAAATCTTCAGCAAAAATTGTAATATTCCAATTGCTTTTTCACCAGCTCCTCAGTTCAAGTTCAAATCCAATACAAACATATACAAATGTTATTGGCAATAATTTACAAATCTCTAACAATAAAAAAAATGACACTTTCAATCCCTCCAAAGGCAATGCTATATTTGCACAGAACCACATCTAGTGATATCAAAGAATTAGACTTCAATGCAGAAGAGGCTCAAGAAACCTTCCTATAGTCTGGACAATAAAGATGCTAGCCACAATAAATGATAGATTAAATAACACTATCCCCATGGGGCTGCTCATAACCTTCAAGCGATCCCCTCCCCTAGTTGCTAAAGTTAGTAACCAGCAATTAAAATCTATCACTCTACAAGTTTTCCAGGCAACTTCTCTATGACAAGACCACAATGTTCACACTGTGGGATATAAGTTGCATCATTGACCACCCAAATCCAGGGTACATTGCCATCAAGTTACACGAAAAAAACATTTTCAAAACAAGATTAAAACATGTGGCAATTATGTATTAATATCAGTTGATGCAAATCACCACAATGGTATCACTGGGGGTTAAAAAACATTGTTTCAGATACACTCTACAAGATTTCCTGTGAATGGTGCAGTCTTTTGGAAAAGTCACATTTCAATCAATTATTCTCAAAGACATACCTATATTCAGTAGCAGCTATGAATTTTAAGTTCAATTGCACCCAGATGTTAAGCCAAATACAATTCCTACACAAATACTCAGCCAGGAAGCAATGTTGTGTCTATATATCCATGGATTAAATGACAATGCTATTACTATGGCCAATAGGGTATTTCACATCCCAGTGCTCAGACACCCTGATTTCATCATCATCAGCCATCTTCTAGCTAGATCCTCAAGCAATATCTCGTCACTTTATGATTAATCCCAACAGCAATAAACAATCTGACTTCCCACTACCTTCCAACAATCCCACCCCACCAAATTTAAAATACATGTCAATGGATCTTATCCCCAAAACCCTCAGATCATCTTTTTATACACATAGTCAGTCCCATTGACTTTAATTAGTCAGACACATTTAATTCATCAATAATACCAAGCTCTCATATCATCACCCAACCATTATTTGAAACACTTTTACAAATAAACATGGTTCAAACAACATAACAAAAAAAACATCAATGCAAATCATTGAAATTATTGCACCATGCTCATTAACCATATTAGCCCCCCCCCCTTCCTCCAACCCCAATGAAGCCAAAAGAGCATCCAGATGACCTAAGAAAAATCACCACCTGAAAAAATCTAAATATCATGGATATTGAACATATATCATCAGTTATTGAGATAAATGAAAACCTCCAGATGCCCATAGAAAGTACTTCAGCATACCAACTGACTTAACAAGTTCATCCACCATGCCTGAAACAACACAACCACATCCTAATCTTACTCTGATTCAACTAACCAGTTACTTCCAGTCATTCTATTATCAAAAAACTGCTCTCACAGATAGTTCATATTAAAAATGTCTATCACCATTCCACATCTATCCCTTCACCCATCCCTCTAACATTCTGTATACTCCATGAAAGTGAAAATAACATCACTGCATGTCTGTGGATTCAATTCCCCAACAATATAATACCAGCTACCAAGGTGAATTGCCATCATCCAACCACATATTTTAGGATTGCTAGAAACAAAAATTTACAAAGGATCTCAGGTTGACCCTGCTGTCCATCTTCATGCACATGGTTTCTATGCTTGTTCCAGTGCCACCTTATTGCCATCAGCAACCATTGGCCTTTTCATCACCTCTGAATTTCCATTCACATTGTTTAAAATATTATACATCGAACCCAATCTCCTAATTACTACCTTTTACCACCATAGAGCAACCTTAAATAGAGTTTTCATTTATATCCCCCTAGTCCTACAATCACCACATACACCAACATAACCATCAACTTGCTACTAATACCCAATACTAAAGGGTGACTTCAACTTAGATTATCCAACCTTTATTAATAAATGGCTATATTTAAACAACTCATGAGAACCTAGGGCTTCCTAACACCCAATACAGTCATTTTTCATAACCAATATGCCACTCTTGTTGACCTATGCTTCAAATCCCCCATGTTGCATCATCTAATAGAATTTAACCTCAAATTTACAACTTTCTCTGATCATTTAGCCTGAATGGTCACACTTAATCTCAATAAACTTTATGCAACATCTATATAATTATATAAAACAATCTTCATCTCCCATCAGCTACTACTGAATTCATTTTTTAAACACATATCATGTTAAACAAGTTACAACAAATAAATATAGACCCAATTCATGCATTCAGCTACATATTATCATACAACACTAAGCTTTGGCCGATGGTGTAAACCAAGAAAATTGTCATTACAAAACCTACTTATCAAATTCAAGCAGTTACATGGGCTCACTCAAACCTATCACTATGTTTGTAATGAGTTGAAAACCTATCTTGCCATTAAAAAGAATAATCTAATTAACCCAATAGCATACATGGACCAGAGCATGTATACACTGGGCATAACTGACAGGGGTATATGTATCAGACAAAACATGATTCACCCTATATTCCTATATTTCAAAAATAAACTCCAAAACCACAGTACATTCAAACCATCCATATATAACTTTGGACCATCAGAAACTACCATACCTTTTCAAACTGGCCAGTTCACTGCTAAACTTGCCACCAACTACAACTCTTGTCACAATCATCATCATCATCATCATTATTATGTTTCAAAGATAAACTTTATTTGACTTAGAGAGTTACAAGCTTTACATAACTTAGATTGCTGGGTTTACATGGGCAATCTGTAATTGTAGATTTACATAATAAAAGTTGATTTATTGGTTTACACAGGATTGCAAGAATTTTTACATGTTGTGAATTAGTTACAAAGGTTTTACATAGTTTGGATTACTGTGGTTACATGAGCAATCCATAGAAGTAGGTTTACATATGTAAAAGTTGATTTATTGATTTACATGAGGTTACAATAATTTTTTCATGCTGTGGATTAGTTACAAGGGGTTTACATGACATGGATTGATGTGGTTACATGGGCAATCTGTAGTTGTAAGTTTATGTATGTGCAAGTTGATTTATTTATTTACATAAGATTACAGGAATTGTTATATGCTATGGATAGTTACAAGGGTTGAACATAACTTGGATTACCATGGTTACATGGGTAATCTGTAGTTGCAAGTTTACATATATAAAAGTTGTTTTATTAATTTACCTATGATTACACAAATTTTACATGCCCTGGTTTACTGTATCTACAAATGCAAACCAGGTTTATTTTTTGTGGTTGAATTTTCACCATAACATAGGTGAGAGTCTAACAATTTCCATGGTAGTGTGGCAATTGTCTGTGAGGTCCACATGTGTGCTGGCTTTGTCTCCATATTGTTTTCCTGTCATGCTTAGGTTTTGAGTACTTCTGGAGCATGATAAACCAGAGCTCTTTAACTTGGTAGTGAACAAATAGACTATTGCTGCTTTGGACTTTGAAACATTATGCTGATATTATAGTCGATAGATACTGGTCTTGGTTGAGTGTATTTGTTGCTTATGGGAGGTAGATGTTGATTGGTCTATAGAGTCAGGTAATGGGCATTTAGTTTACAGAGTCCATGTCCAGCATCAATAAGTCAACCATATCTGTTTTTGGTTTTTTAAGTTTCCACGTCTTTTTTCGGGGGTGTCCAGGTTTTCTTTTTGTTTCATTAGAAATTTTTTGTGGTGGGAGAGAGTAAATGGCTGGTATAGGTGGCAAACATGGAGAAATTGTCTCCATGACATGTGTTGAGGTTTTATCATGAATAGCCTGGGCATTTTCATGTGTAAGATCTTCTGGGGCAGTATTATTTGAGACAGTGATGGTTTTAATTGTTGCATTGGGAGAAGTTTTGGAAACAATATTATCTAAGTCAGGGGTTGTTTGTATATCAATTAAGTTGGAACAATTATCATTATCATTATCTACTCATGGAGTGTCAAATCAGTAGGTGGTGGAGTAAGGTTGAGTGTGGATGAGTACATACAATAGGTAGTATGTCCATGGATAGACTCTTGGCTATTTATTGATGTAATCATGGAAAGATTTGTTATTGGCTGTTCTTTGTTAACTTGGGGATTTAGGTAATCCGCTGCTTTTCCTGAAGATGAAGTTTGGAGATTAATACATGACACAGCTAAATGATTCCACTGGTGATAGGAGTAGGGCAATCAAAACCGTAAACTGTAAAAAAGGGTGGTAAATAAAGTATTGTGCAACAGTAGTAAAGTGCATGGATGATTTAGTATTATATGATATCCATTTGGCAATGCACTAAAAAGGATTAGTTATTATACTTCTTGAATAGATAGCATACTAATGCAAGATTCCTCATTTGCTTTGTCTTACCTTAATTATTTCTTATGTATGGATAATATTATGGATTCACAATTGTTTTATATGATTGATTGTTAAAACTTAATCATTAGCTAGACTAGATAGTTGAATACCAAAGATTCATAAAGAAAATAAATCAACTTTTATACCAACAGTAGCAAATTCTCCAGACAGTTTGCTATTGTTAATCTTAGCTTGTGTTATAACTGTTAATAAGTTTGTTTGAGCATAGGAAATGGTGATCATGTGATGTTTTGTTGCTTTTATACTAATTTTGGTTACTTATTTAATCTCTTCTTGAGTGATAAATCATTCCCCACACATTTGTAAGTTTAAACTGTTATGCAGATTTTTCAAAAAGTCCTTTATTTTTTGATATTTCTACTATTTCTGCAAATCCTAAACTGATTGAAATGGTGATTAAAGAAAAAATGATGTTATTTTTGTTTTAAAATAATATATTATGAGAAAATCAATATAGTTTCATTTCTGAAGTATAACTTGGGCATAATTTGACATTATCATAAACTCAAACTTTTGGTTATATAATTGAGACTGATCTAAGGTATTTAATTCTATGTCTTGATATTTTACTTGAACTATATTCATATGATTTTCATTTTTTTTCTTCTTATTTCACAAGTTATTTATAGGATAAGAAGAAGCAGGCAGCAAACATTTCTACTAATAATAGTTGTTTTACAATAGTTTATCATAACCTATTAAGTTAATTTACTTAAATAGTATATTTTTGCCATATTTAGAAGTATTTAAGACTTTGCAGATGATATTGCTTTGTTCTGTGTGACTACTTTTAAATAGATAATATATATTAATGCATTGCTGTACAATAATAATTGTAATTATCAAATATCACAACATTCATGATTAATGAGACATCAGTGAGTTATTTTATTTTCAGAATAAAAAACCAAAATGTCAATTATCTAACAATGAAACTTTCAATTCTTAAACTTTTATTGTTTTTAGTTTTAAAAAATTTCAATTTATTACTCAATTAGCCATCACAGAATTAAAAAAATATATATTTTCATTAGAAAAAACAAGAATGAACATGATATATATATACAAAAATAAGCATGGCAAAAATCACTGAAACATTTTACATATATAAAGTTATTCAAAGAACAATTAAACCCAAATACATTTCTATGACAATTCACAAGTCAGATTCTTCAAAAAAATATTTTTTAACAAACTTGAAAACAATTTCCACTTTTTCATATCAATGCCAATTAATTGGTCATACAAATAATGGCCACTTTTAGCTGATCACCATTGGTACTTTGAAAAGGTAAGCTAGCTTAATTAATAATTATAAAAATCACTGCTAATATTGTTTCAACCTCTCAAAGTTACAATATTTGATATATTTATTACATAAAAATACAGAGATCAAATAAAAACAATCACCTTTATATATATACAATATATTTTCATTAGGAGAATATAAGCATTGTTTGCAAGTTTATTAAAAAATTATTCTTTGGGAATTTGATTTCAGATTTAGATGCTCTGTGAAAAAGTTTATTTGCATACTTATTAACATTATTGGAATACATATAAAGTATATGTTTATTTTAATGTTTGTGAGGGTGGCAACTTATTCATAAATTGGATTATTTCTATCACTGGATTTTAATTGAAATTTGATTAAAAGAGCATATGAATTACAGAGGAAAAAACAGATATATCCAAAATAACAGAAAATACAAGTACTAATGATCATAGGTTCATTTGGGAAAAACAAAAATGTTTGGACAATGAAAAACATAAAAAGAAAATTTTTATTCATATGACAATGGCAAATGAGCTTGTATGTTAACTTAGTATAATAATCTATAATATTTTGAAACCATTCATTAGCCCTAATCCTTAAGAAAAATGGAGAAATCAGGACCCTCATAAATAAGTATATAAAATTTATATTGATTATTGCTTTTGACAGAATAGCCAACTTACAGCAATGTCTTAAATTCAGTATTCATAAATCTAAAGCATTGATCCAATTCCTGTACTGTCACTAGTCATGCCAGCAATGCAAAGAAAATAAGAATACCATTAAAAACTTTGTATTATATATTAACCTATGTGTTAATCAGAATATATTGGAAAATATCAAATAAAGTTTGAATTTTTATAAAACCAATTAGTAATTACAATTAGATGATGGAAATAATCCAACATATAATTAAATATAAAATATAAATGTTTGTATACTTGTATGATAGTATGTTTCGGGTTCATAAAGATTAACTCAAAAACTATTTATACTTATGAAAGTCTTCATTTTAAAATATAGTTAAGTAGTCAACCCAGCTTGCTATACAATAATAGTTAATAACTAGCCACAAATAGCTCTTAAGCCAATTGAGAGTAGAAAAATCCTAAAAAATCTCACTAGGAGTTGTTATTGAATATATTAATACTTCTACGTTTTCAAAATAAATAAGATTGCATATAAACAGCACAGGTACTATTTTAGGATAGTCATCAAGATCTATAGCATGTCTTATGAGGCTAGAAAAACAAAATATATGTACAATAGCTAAAGATTAATCTGATATTTTACAGTAGAAGTTATGTGTGCAATATAATACATTGATAATTTATTTGTCATTCAATTACATACATTCTAGTTGCAATTCACAGATTACTATATATTTAATTAAGTAATAGTGTAAATGAGACTACGATTGCTTCTTCCCCTTATGCGGTATATTTTTGTTTATTGTTACATTATTCTTTAAATGCGATATACTAGGTAAGTATGTGATAATATGTCCATACTTTGAAAAAAAACAAGATTACTTTTACATGTTTATATACTCAAGATAGATTGCTATTTTCAAAAATTAATGGGTATTGATCTCTATCCATTTGATAAGACTGAATAGCTAAAATATATACATAGTGTACGAAATCTAATCTGTTACATTTTGTACCCTGGTCAATAGTGTGTTAAAATTTCATGAATTTTTCAATTACATGTACACATAAAATTAAATATTTGAAATGCTCCATAGGTATATTATTTCAACCATACTCCCCCTTTAAATAAAGAAAAGCTTGAATTGGGAGTGATGTTTCAAATATTTTATTTAAATTTCGGTTAGTGTCTATTACATTGTTTCTATTTCATAAAATAAAAGATAAATAAATTTTACATTGTTCTATATTCCCTATAATTAAAACAGATAAACTGGACCACTTTAAAGGTTCATTTCTTCTGCCAGGATCTTAATACAACCATACTCCCGCTTTAAATAAAGAAAAGCTTGAATTGGGAGTGATGTTTCAAATATTTTATTTAGATTTCAGCTAGTGTCTATTACATTGTTTCTATTTCATAAAATAAAAGATAAATAAATTTTACATTGTTCTATATTCCCTATAATTAAAACAGATAAACTGGACCACTTTAAAGGTTCATTTCTTCTGCCAGGATCTTAATACACTAATTCAACCCAAAAGTTTTTATAAATTTTTATATCTATAGTAGATATATTTATAAATATAAAGATTTAATTATGCACATATATAAACTTTCAGCTTTTTTGGTTTGCATCACTGCACCCCTTGTCTCAATGCCTTTATACTGGAATTATCTACCAACCCAGAAAGTCAGACCACTCTCTCTCTCTCATTACTTCATGCATTCTCTCTCTCTCTCTCTCTCATTACTTCATGCATTTCATGAAAAACTTTCACTCACATGATGAGTCACAGATATCAATCACCTAAATGTTCATACCCATTTTGATACCACAACATTTAAATTATACACTGTACATCGACTGGTGGCACTGATTCTGTGCCAAAACACAGAATAATACCGCTTTCATGGCCGAACCTACGTATTTTCATTCGAATTTAATATGAGAGGGTGTGCAGTGGAATGATTTCCCACTGTTTCTTTGTTGATGTATATGGTTTTTGGTAATGGCCAATGGACATATTTTTGCATAATAATAATTATCAGCAGATTAGTGATATTTCCCAAAGCATTTTTTATTTTTATTTTAAAGATGGAAAGGGCTCTGTAACAGGATGATTGCAGGTGTTGGCGAAAAAGTACCATTTCTGTCGCAACTCGTATGAGAATAATAAAATGGCTAACATGTTCTTTCAACTGGGGGAAGTCCTAAACACAGAAGATGACACAGTTGTGTTTCTGCAAGCCCAAAACATCCTGCCACATGCCATTAATGTGTATGTGGCAAATCTATGATAATGTAACCTTTTTTTGCTTTAATTTTAAACTATAATGGACATTTTCTTTTTTATATTTTTAATTAAAAATGCGGGTTTTTTTTTAATAAGTGGCTTTTTTTTGTTTTTTGGTTACATTATGTGATTTTTTTTTATTATTTTTTGGTTTTTAATTCTCATACATGTTTTATAAAAAGATTTTGGTTTTTATCAACAAAAAAACCTCCCTCCTTTTTTTTGGACATTATGTGACCTGTCAGCTTTATTTAAAAATCTACTTGTTCATACTACATGTTTTATAAAAAGATGTAAATGAGAAGGCTTTTTTTTTAGAGATCAATCGAAATAGTCAATTATCTCCCTCCCCCCAAAGTGTGTTGTTTATTGATTTCGAATAATTCTAAGCTTTGCTCAACCCATACCCTTCAACACTGACATTCTGGATGTTAATTGACTTACACAAAATAATCACAACCACAATTCTTTAAATCAATAAATTTATTAACCACCTATGACTAGAATTTATAAATGTAAGTAATTCTCCTGAACACACTGGCCAATGAACCAACAGTTGACCAAAACATTTTTTCCAAAATAAAATAAGTTGTTAGTGACTTTGGAGACTAGCTACTTGGGTGGACAGTCATTTCATTCCATATGGCTTTAAAAATGCCATTGTCTTGATGAAGACACCTCCAAATCAACTCAGCCAGATCATTTGGGCATATATTGGTGTGCTGTGCTGCATTGTTTGCTGTTTTGCCACTTCACTAGACCCCAAAACCTCTCGATGGTCTGAGTGTGAACTTGGGGTGCATGAAATTATAACAATGGTTAACTGTCAGATGGCTAAAGCCTGTCGACTCAAGATCAGTGGTCTTATAACCCTCCCAACAGTCCAAGTAGATGGTAGATCTGGACTTTATTTTGGAAAATGTTTTGGTCAACTGTTCGTTTATTGGCCCAGTGTGTTCAGGAAAAATACTTACAGTTATGAATTCTAGTCATATGTGGTTAATAAATTTACTGATTCAAAGAATCTGTGTTGTGATCATTTTGTGTAAGTCAATTAACAGCCAGAACGTCAGTGTTGAAGGGTAGGGACTTGAGCAAAGTGAGGCAGCATTTGTTGAACTGCTTTGAATGATTTTAAATCAAACAGCATGCTTTTTTGGGGAAGATAGATACTGTGTTGTGGTAATGATTATTTTGTGTAAGTTAATTAACACCCAGAAGAGCAAAGTGAGCCAGCATTTGTTTGACTGCTTTGAATTATTCGAAATCAAACAACACACTTTTTTGGGGAAGATAATTGACTATTTTGATTGATATATATATAAACAAAAGCCTTTTCATTTATAAACAATACACCTTTTTATAAAACATGTAGTATAAGTAGATTTTGAAATAAACCCGACACGTCACATAATGTCAACAAAAAATGAGGTTTTTTTGTGTTTATATAAAACAAAATCTTTTTATAAAACATGTACGAGAATTAATAAAAAAAAAATCACATAATGTAACAAAAAAAAACCACTTATTACAAAAAAAAAAAACCCGCAATTTTTAAAAATATAAAAAGAACGTGTCCATTATAATTTAAAATTAAACAAAAAAAAGGTTCCATTAGAATGTACATTTTTTAGAAAAAAAAATAAAAAAGACATATGGAAAAGATGGTATATTTGTAAAAAAAAAACAAAAACTAGAAACGGTATATTTGAAAAAAAAAAAATCTAGAGGCCCAGTAATGTTATATCGCTATGTTTTTAAAGAGAAACAGCACCACCAGTAGATGTACAGTGCATAATTTACAACTACCGAAAACTTTTGAAATTGCGATATGAAAAACTGAGATTATTTGGGGGATTTTGACTTCTTTTTTAGTTAATGCCAGACTTTAATACACTTTCCAATCCAGAATCCAGTTGAAATATTTATATAAAAGTATTTAAGAATTACAATAATAAATATCTAGTTAAATAAATTATCTTTAAGCTTAATTTTGTCGGTCAATTCTTTTTACCACTAATTAAAGCAATAACTTGTTATTGTATTACAATAGACTGAGCTAGTTATAGGATGTCTTAGGTGTTGAATTAATCTGCCATCATTCAAAACACGTTAGTTCCTGTAGGTAACTGGTGCCCAGGATTTACTCCAAAACAAAAAAGTGCTTTGAATGATAGGTGTTGAATTCAACAGCCGAGAAGAAATCTGTTTCCTTCAAAGGTGATCAGTTATATATATATATATTTTTACATATATATTTCTCGCTTGGATACAGGTGCTCTTTGAGTACTCTCTTCTATACCTAAAAGGCCATGGTAGAGCAATACATAAATTGCAAGGGATTAATAATAAATATTGTATCATATTTTGTATAAACGTTTACAAGTTATATTTAAAGAGTTAAAAGGATATAGAGTTTGTTTACTCCCTCAGGAATCTCATATAAACACACCACCCAGTACAAATGGCTATACCCAACGTAGAGCCAAATGTCATAAATGACAGTAATTAAATATTTGTTTTACTGTTTGAAAATAAAAATTTAAAGAAATGCTAAACTGTGTAATTGTATTTTAAAGTGATATAATTTTAAAAAAAATTGACCAAAATTTTTTTCTTCTTCTTTAAATGAAAAGATATTTTGATATTTATGTTAGTTGAAATAAATTATTCCGTTAAATTAAAGACGGTTAGATATTTTGGGCAGAGTTAAGGCTTTGAGAATGGGAGATGATAGGACAAAAGGGGGGGAAGTCAGTCGTATGTTCCATTTTAAAAAGAAATAAATAAACAGTTGTATTTAAATTTATTTTAACATAAGCACTAGTTTAATAAACAAACAACAACAACAAAAAAAAACTTTGAAATTGAAATTTTCAAAAGTGGAGCTGAAAGAAAGCCCGATATTTTTAAAAAATCCTCAGTTAGTGAAAAAGGAGAAAGAAGAAATATCTAAAATGCAGATGATGATGAAAATGATGATAAATATGATGAAAGAAATGCAACAATTCAAAGCAGACATGTGTCAAGAATTCAGGCAAAGTCAACAAGAGCTCAAAGCAGAATTGAAGGAAGGATTGCAAGAAATCAAGCAAGGTCAGCAAGAACTCATTGTAGAAATAAGAAAAAGGAGATGTGAGATAGCAGGAAAGATAGAGAAGAACCAAGAAATTAAAGAGTTAGACTCTGTTAAAGAAAGTCAGGATATAGAAAAGGAAGTCGTGGTAGTAAGAGATATAAGTGAAAGGAAGGAGGAATTAGAAAGGGTCGAGCCAGATAGTTTTAAGTATAGTAGTTTGGAAATGAAAATTGAATTAGAATCAGATAGTGTTGAAACAATTAATGAGTCAGAAAGGGTAGATCAAAAGATAGAAGATAATGCAAACGAGTTTTCACCAGGAAGAAAAAATAAAAAGGTTAAAGTAAATGTTCGTGTTCATTGTAAATGTAGATTTAAAAAAAGAAAGAGTAGGAAAAAATATTCTCATATTGATATAATATGGAGTTTTGCTAAGTATAGAGGTTTTCTGATTTATGAGGCCGAAAATAGGACAGAACGGGAAAGAGATAAAGTAATAAATTATAAGTGAGGGATAAACAAAAGGGGAAAGTTACTTTATATTATAGAGTTAGTAGGTAGAAAGAAAGAACCACCTGACAAAATTTGGGAGTCAGTTAATGGAAGGAATATTAAAGTAACAAAAAGAAAATAGACAAAGGACCGGAAATGGATAATGAATTTAATGGGGAAAAAAGGGTAAAGTTAAAATAATGAGTTGTTTATGTAAAATAATAACAAGGAGGATTCCCTAAATAAAAGATTATTTTTCCCGCACACATTAAGAAAAAAAATGTTCGTAAATAAATAGTTCAAATAGTTCCAATAAAATCAAGTTAAACAAATAAGTATAAAATATCCATAGTAAAATAATAAAGTAGCATAATAAAATAAAAGTGTGTTCTGAATACATGCATGTTAATAAAGAAGTTAAGTATATGATCTAAAATAATATTGTAAGATTAATAAATAATATAAATCTAAGTATAAGATAGGAGTGTATAAGGGATTGCAATTAATTGAAAGTAAGGTATAGAATAAGTTTAGGAAAAGTTAAAGCTGCTGGCTGGATCAAATTAGCACCTGTAATGAACTGTCAGGGATTACTTCTCAGGGGAGAATCCCCATTCTCTTTAAAAATGCATACTGGGAACAACCAGAGTAAGCCGCAAATCATTTCTTTGGGGGAGAGTCCCCATATTCCATATTTTTTTTCCAAAGTCCGGTAGAAAAAACTGGCAAATGAAGCTTCATTTCAAATATGAGTAAGTCAGTGTAAGCCAGAAACTCTGCATCCACATCATTAAAATCCCTGTATCACAAAAAAGTGCTGTCCTCATGGTCATAATCCAATACAAGATCATTGGAAGCAATGTAGCCAGCATAAAAGAAATGTATAGTCAAAGAAGATTGCCTTAGCATTCAAGTAAACATTTCAGATGTAATAATTAAAGTTGTCAGAGATAAAATGGTCAGGAGACACATTTTACTCTCAAACGGAGGGCGGTGTAATGTACCAATATCGTATCGGTACATATAATAATTTTGTCTAAAAATGATTGAAATAAAAAAACCTTTCGTTTAAAGAAATGGTTAAAAGTTTAAAGAGTTATTTATATAAGTTAAAATGTTCAAGAATACAAGTCTAAAGAGTTTTTTTTATTATTAGTAGTAGTTTGAAATAAAAGATACAATTGATTAATGGAAAGAGGGTAGAAAATATAACTTAAAAGAAAACTAAAAGCCTAAGATATGAATCCTTTACATAAAATTAAAAATATCTCTTTCCATTTAAATTATTAAAGAAAAAGAAATCTTTCATTTAAATTATTATTAGAATAAAATATATGTGTGCGTAAATAGCGAATGATTGATAAAATAAATATGTAAATATGTGCATGTTCAATGTTAAGAAATAAAAAATTTAAAATGTAAAAACAAATGGTGCAATGGCTATTAAGTTAAACAAAATCTGCAAAACAACAAGTTTGCAATTGCCACTAATAGCCCAGTTTTTCATCAGACAATCAGTTCAGTTCAGTCAATTAATCAGTTCAGATTGCAGTTCAATCAAACAATCTATTATGTATCCAGAATCAGAGACCATGCAGTGTTGAGCAACTTTTAGGAATATACAATCTTGCTCCAGCCCTTAGTCTAATCGAAAATCAGCAATTTGCCCGGTAAAAGTGATGTCTGCGTAACAATCTGAAGCCACCTGATGTCTAACTGTATCTAAGAATAGTACCACAGAAATATAAGCATAAAAACCTCCGCAGGGCTTCGAACCCAACCAGTTGGGAAGAGTTTCATTTGAAGCAGCAAATAGCAAGTATCCACATTCTAAAATCCTAGGTAATAAATAACATTTTTTTATTTCCATGTCTAAGTAAAGTAGCCATTGCAATAGTTTGAGGTCTCCCAGAGTCAAATAATAATGAACTCTATAGCATGCATAAAGAACTGTTGATGTGCATGTTTTGAAATATCATGTATGTGAATACTTTTTGATATATTATATTGATTTATGTATTTATTTAAATGCCTTGTAAATTTGATGCTTCATGTTGTCTTATATTTTATGAATTAAGAATGTGTGTGGTCATTATAGATAATTATCACTGTCTAAATTAATTAAATTTTTATACAAATATTTAAGAATTACGATAATAAATATCTAGTTAAATAAATTATCTTTAGGCCGAACTTTGTTGGTCCAATCTTTTTACCACTAATTTAAACAATTTGTTAGAGTATTACTTTTGCTTGAGCTAGTCATGGGATATATCGAGCAGTGGATTATGGGCCTACTGTCCAAACATGTTAGTTCTAATAACTAGCTGGCACCTGAGGTTTACCTCAAAACAAATAAAGTGCTTAGATAGTAGGGGTTTGAATCTAGCAGTTGAGGTGGGCCATGGTCTGGAAATGTGATCGTGTTATGTGTTGCATAGCTCAGTCTAATCGTGGGTATTTTTGATAGCTCTGCTATCAATAGTATTCTCCCCTTTGCTCAAAGGGCCAATCCGTTCATGTAATAGTTATTATATAAAATATAAAATCATGATAAATAAGATTTAAACCCAGTTAAACCTACAAATAGAGAACTCCGATTTTCTTCTGAATGGACCCAGCACAATATATATATATATATTATAGCCTTTCTATTTTGCTACATCATTCTACAATTGTAAGTAATGGTCAATTTTAATAAAAAATAATAACAACCTGTTATTAGATTTATAAAAGAAGTTAAAATGTATTGTTTCTTTAATATTAAATTTGAGTTAATTTTCTTTAAATAAATATAATCTAAGTTATACATTTAAAATATAAAGTATATTATTTATTTTAAAATAAAAGTAAATAATAGTTAAAATCATATATTTTAAATCAGTAGACATAATGATTAAAGTTAATATTTTTTATAATTATTAATAATCAAATTAAAATTTGCTATTTATTTATTGTTTTAAAATCATTAAATTAATGATGATATAAATGAGAAGTGAGGTGTGTGTTAATAATTGTGCACACACACATTCAACAAATAATAAATTAAATTTATTTCTTGCTCCCCAATTTCATAAATATTATTATTTTTATCACATCAATTTCATAAAAAGTTTCTAAAAACAATAATTATCATAATAATGTGAAATATATAACCTTTAAATATCAAAATTTAAGTTTAAACAAAGACTGTTTTATTATTAAAAGATAAATTTATATTTGTATTATTAAAAATAAGAAATATTAATTTCATAATATTAATTAAAAGTATAGACAAAGTAATAAATATTCATTTTTACCAGATATCTGAAAATAATTAACCAATCAAATATTGTAAAAATTTTTCTATAAATATAAGCAGGTGATAAAAAAAAAGAATCCAAGAAAAAATTTGAGGAATAACACTCTAAAAATTTTAAATATAAATTTATTGAAATCATATTGTTTTAACTTTAACTGCTTTACATCATTACGCGGGTGACCCGTGTGTCTTTTTTAATCGGTTGAAATGTTGTTTTCTTTCTTTACTGACGTAAAAAGTATAAGCATGATGTCAAACAAAATGAGTATTTGATAGCTCTCTAATGTGTCTTTCCAAAGATGTCTACCACAAAAAAATCCAATAAAATTAGGATTTTTTACAGTATTTTTAAGCGAGCAGCACATTTAATTTTTTTGTTTTTTGATCAAATTTGTAATTTTCACAAAGTGATAGACAGAACATATGTACCCACCTTCAAATGGACATTTATCAGATGTTATTCACAAACAAGGCCTACAATGGAGCCTTAATGTAAAGCACAATATCAGACTCGTAAGTATAAAATTTTAATTTTTTTAATAATATTTTAATTTTTTGAAAAAATGATAATTTTTATTAATTTTAGTTTGTAGTTTGTGTGTTGATATAAATTATATATTTATTTATGCTCATATAGAATTCTTATCTACTGTAATTTTCTAAAGTTCTAATCCACTTATTTTATAAAAATAAACTTATTTTATAAAAATAATGTTTCTCAAAAAGTTTAATAATTTATTACTTATTATTATGTTTATATGATATGTTTGTGTTTACAAGTAATGCATTACAAAACTAATAATCAAATGTGTAGAAAGATTGCATATGCAGGCAAATAATCAAATGTGTAGAAAGATTGCATATGCAGGCAAATAATCAAATTCTGATTCTTGTTTATGCCTTGATACTCATGCTTTGGAGTCACTCTGGTTTTGTTATATGTTTTATCATATTATTTTCAAGTCTATAGCTAACAAATGGACTATATGCAAATAAATTATATCTATGTGATACAATAAATATAACAAGATAGCATCACTGGTATATATAAAGAATATAAACATCACTGGTATGCATAAAGAATATAAACATCACTGATGTTCACAAAAAAATATAAAATGAGATAAAATTCATTTTATCAGTAATACAGACAGTAGCTTACAATTTCTAATTTTAGATAGACAAGAAGCCAATTGCTATGATGACAAATGCATATCTATCTTCTGGAAATTTGTTTTGTATCTTTTATTAAGATGAATCTTTTTCCTATAGACACCTTTGATATTTGGAACTTTTGAGGTACAAGATAAAAATGAAGACTTCATATGCGACTTATTTTGAAGATTCTGACACTATGAATTATCTCAGATAAGACATATTATACATGGTTTAAAAGATAATTTTGTGAGGAATACAAAGAAATCATAACTGAAGATGTAATTTAAAGTTAGTTCATGATGAATTAGAAATTATGAACAAACAATAAAGTAATAATTATTTCAGATATTGAAATTTTTTTCCTTATTTTTTAAATGATTATCATTATTTGTCTTAGACTTATTGTTTTCCTTTGTTTTTCTAGTTTCTATTAATGTAATTTTTTTTTCTCTAACATAATTAAAACTGAAGTTATTGTGAAAATTGTGTCTCAGGCCAGTATTTTAAAAAATTCAATATGGCCATTTAGTCCTAAGCAGTTAAAAGTAATAATTATAATTTTAAAAAGCATGGAGTATGTTAAGAAGTCTATTTATTAATTTATCATGGAATAAGAAGAAAAACTATCCTCATTGTAATACCACAGGAGTTGCTATAAACTTGTGATAAATGAAGAAAATAAAACTTCATTCAAGAAGATAAAAATGTATTTTCATAAGAAACCTTGCAGATTAGCAAATAGTTTTCCCTATAGAAAATGCAGACCTAAGGAATTTAGATGTTGTTAATTTTCATATGCAGCATAATAGAAAACATTTTTACTAACTCTAATCAATAATAATGATAAAGATAATTACTTCTATTCATTAAAACTATTGACATTTCCAGATAGAAATTCATTAGTGATTTTATTAGGATGATAATGGCCTAAAAAAAGAAAGATGCAATGCGGACTATATTTATTCAAAGTTTATTACTAACTACAATATTGTTTATATATTGATGATTTTATTAACATGTTAAATATAAATTATTCAGAAGTGAAATCTGAGAACTTTGTAATTTTACCAGTAAATAAATGAGTATGTAGAAAGAAATTAAACTTTTTAAAAATATGATGTCTTTATTAAATAATAAAATACATAGTTACTAAAGTGTGAAGAAATTTTATCAATGATGTAAAGAAGTATGAACTTTTTATACAAGAACTTCCTATTGTTATTAATAAATAACTTTAATTTGGATTTTTCTTCATGTTTCCAATTATGATAAATACAGAGAATAGCACAAAGGGGATAGGTGAGGAAGAAATCTCTTTTATTTCAAGTAACATTTGGTTGTGATCATCATAGTAACCAAATACTCTCCTGGAAATATGATTTTATTTAGTTCAAGGAGTTGAAAAAAACTTTTGTTTTTATTAGTTTAGTATATGAATTATAATTTTAAAATAGTATTAAGTACTTATAATTATTTATTTCATATGATGTTATTTTTTAGATTTACATATTTTAGAATATTTTGTATAACAAAAAAAAAGAAAAAACTAAATTTTTCTTTGTTCTTGATTATAATTCTATAATGTAAAAGAAATTATATCTACAAGAGTGTCATCAATGATACCCATAAAATGTTATAATTAAGGTAACTTTATTTTTTTAGTATAGGATATTGGTATTGATTTTTTTTTAAAATAAGGAATCGGGTAAAATAAATATGTGTAAAATTTATTACTTGTGTATTTACATCAAAATATATGATATAGGATTGAAAATATTTATTAAATTATTAATGTGAGTATATAATCATATGTATGATTGATCTCTTTATATGTTAAAAGTAACTAACTTATTATATTTTTGATAAATTATACCATAAACTATTTGTTTGTTTTTTTAACATTCTTGGTATGTTTAAAAGTATGAAGATGTAAGAATAAGTTTAGATACTATTTGAGAAATGATGAATAATATTTTATGCAATGTCAAGTATTTTATATGGAATGTTAAATGTGAAGTAGTGATACAGGAAAGTAGAATTATTAGAAATCCTGTAGTGTTAGGGATGTGTTGTTTAAGGTTAAGTATGATACAGTATAAAGTAAGTTAGAATATTTGATATATGGATAGTGACCTTTTTTAAAAAATGTGTAAGAGCTTAAAATAGAAGCTAAGATAGAAATTAAGGTAGGCACAAGAAAAGGTGGCCTTATTAAGTTACATAAACCATAGTATTGTTATTTATTTTAATTTATAAAGTATCCATTCCACACTCATTATCATGAAAAATCATACTGGTATATACATCGTATTAAGGAATTGTAGATGTAAGCAATGGTAATAGCTAAAGTTTTAAATGGTGATAATGTACATCCATTTAATGCAAGAAGGATGAAACACAAAAAAAATGGGATGCTAAAAAAATTTAAAAATAAAGAGGCTATGAATGTTGTATCGGATATTAGAGATCAAAATATAGAATGAAAGTCTGAAGTATAAGAGTTATGATATTGAAGAGAGAACCTGATAATTATTCATACTATTGTAAGCAATATAGTAATGTGCCATGTCTTAATTAATATTTAAATAATTAAATGTTTATTTTACAACAAATAATAAACATAGAAGAAGTATAATAAATAATAGAGTTATAATTACATAATCATATTATAGAAAGATTAAAGATGAAGTAATGATAATATAAAAAAATATGTTAGTGAAATATTTAGAATGTAATCAAATACAAATTGTATATTTTATTGATATATTTTAAGATGGAAATATTAAGAAGTATCTTAATATTCACAGAGACAAGTATGAAATATACTATATTCTAGTTATAAATAATTTATTTTATTATAAGTATTAAGTAATAAATTGGCGTTTTTCTTCATCAATAAAATTGTAATTATAATTGTGCGATTTTTTCACATCTGTTAGTAAAGCTATAATTATAATTTAAGATTTAATATACTAATCTTAGTGCTTGCAGGATTAAATATTCAAATCCCATAATCCATAGCTTTAAGAATAAAGATTCTGTTGTAAATTGTTGTACATATATGCAAATGAGCTTGAATTTTTAATTAATTAGTCCATTGTTTGGAGAGAGCAAAACATGCCTCTCTTCTATTAATGACACTGAGATCATTTGCCATGTAATAAGCCTCTTTGACTTTTCTTTGTATTGCTCTTCTCTATGCAAATTATTTGGCAGAACTGGGTTCAAATAAGTGGCCTGTAGCTTCTTGGTGGTCCCATAAGATCGATGTTCCTTCATTTTTATTTTTTACTGTATTATATGCATATCTGTGTTGATAAACTATTGTATTGATTTTAGCCCGAGTCTCACCATAGTAAGATGCTTTGCAGCCTAATTGAGGGCATGCTATTTTATAGACACATGAGGGGCTTGATCTTTTTTTATCTTATCCTTGGAATTCTTCCAAAAAAATCAAGGAATGACAATGGGCTCACCATTGTCACCCCTGATTAGCAATATATTTACATGGAAAAACTTGAAACCACAGCCATAAAAACTACTCCATATCCACCTAAAGTTCAGCTTCACTATGTGGATGATACATTTGTTGTATAGCCACACGATGAAGCACTACTACAAACTTTCTTCAATTATATTCACAATAGAATCAGAACAAAAACAAAAATTGGAATTTTTAGATGTTCTTGTGACAAGACTTCCTCATGAGAAAATCAAAACTACAGTTTTCAGAAAATCCACACATACAGAAAATACTTAGCCTATATATCTAATTACACCAGAAACACAAATCATGAAGTTTTACTATCACTATGGAACACAGCAAAAAAAGTTTTTTCACAAACCAGTAATTTGAAAAAAGATCTATATAGAACAAACTCTTATGAAAAATGATTATCCATTCGGTATTAAGAAAATCTTAAATAGACAACAAAAAAACCATCATAAGAAAAAACAATTCATACAGTAGTGTATCCATACATATCAAAAATAGCAAAGAAATTAAGGAAAAACTGCAATCAGTGTAACATCAGAACAGTTTAACAGAGCCATACCACACTATGAGGAATTCTAACATCTACAAAGTCTAAACTTGAAATGCTGAAAAGAAACAACTGCATCTATAAAATACCATGAAAACATGAAAGAATATATATAGGTTAGACTTGTCATCCCATTGAAAAGCGCACAGAAGAACACAAACTGATAATTAGAAGAGAGAAAACATGTGTCTAAGGTAGCAGAACATGTATGTACCGGGGAACATGTTCGATTGGGAAAATACAAATATATTGGATAGAGGAGATAAGGTACAAAGAAGAAAAGTTAAAGCTGCTCATATGACAATGGTAAACAACCCCATAAGTCAACCTAGTGTGACCATACATTATGTATGGAAACTTTAGGAAAAAGTGGAAAAATCAAGAGGAATCTCATAGATATGTGTATAAAATTTCTACTGACTGTTGCTTTTGGAAAAATGGCTCAGTTAATTAGAGCATTATTAAATATTCAAGAATCTAAAGATCCAGGTTCAATTCCTGTGATAGTAGTGTCACTGGTCAGTCCAGCAACACCTGAAGAAGATAGAAAAATAATACCTATCGAAATATTGTACATTTAATAACCTGTGTTATTACTAACAGTTGAATCATATTTGGAATATTTAAATAAAGTTAAACTTTTCTAAAGACATTCAATACATATATTAAATGATGTAAATAGTCCAATATATAAATACAACTAAAATACCATCATCACAAACATTCAGGAAAACACTAAATAAATATGTTGATTTGCAAATGGCTCTACAACAGTTTAAATTGATATTTACAATGAACTCATGAATTTTGTAAGGTGCCAATGGTCCAAATAATGAATATCTTGCCTGGAAAAGATACAATTCTATAAATGATGATTTAAATGATGATAAAGTATAGTATGAGATGTACAATGAATTATTTTAATTGTAAAATAAATTATGTAATAAAACAATTGTATAATGATTAATGCAATAGGCAAATCAAAATACCTAAGTTAATAATAATAATATATAAATTTTTGAGATAAGCATTAACTCATTGAGTTGGGTAGAATAAAGATTACAATTCTATTTTACCAACTGCACTCTAATATCCTATCATATATTTTATAAGTCACCTCCCCTCCTCTTTTATAAAGCATACAACTGTAAAAGGGTTAATTATAAACTCTTTAAACAAAGCTACCAAAAAACTTTAATATTGTTAGTTTTTTTTAAAAAATATAGTTTTTTTTTAAAAATATTTCTCATATTGTTAAAATGGTAGCAAATGCCAAGTAGTTTATACTAATGGAAATTATTAATAAAAACACAACTTTAATAAATGTTTACCATAAAAATTGTCATTATACTTTTTTTAACCATTTTTTCTTTATAAATGAAATTTATCTGACAGTGTTGAGGTTTTTATTAGTGTATGTTACCATAGTTTTGTATATATATATGACTTTAGCTGATATTCCATTATTTGATGTTTCCTTTGATACATTTTTGCTAATAAAAATACAAATATAGGGATCCATAAGCTTTTGATATTACAATCCAAGACGAATTCAATTACCTTATCTTTATGGCAGTCAGCATAGCACTTGTAATATCCATTTTGTTTTCATCATAAATATTAATAAAGGGGACGACTCATGCCCCTTCTCTAAGTTGTATTACAGTTCATATTTCTTTGCTACATGATTTAAGTAAAAATAAGTATGTGTCTTCTTGCAAAAATAATCATTTCTGTAGCTATGGCAACACAAAACAGTTTTTCTTTTTAAAACATTGGCTTTTGATCATGTAATTCTATTCCTTCTAATTCTAATAAGATATTGTTATCATTCACACAATAATTTAAACAAAAAATATTTTATTTTAAAATTTAATAAATAAATGGTTAACTTATTCCAGATTCCTGCAAAACAACAAATATTTTTAATACCCATATGTCTTTTGTTTTCTTTATTTACTGATTTATACACAAGAAATAAAACTATAGATGGTAACTTGTGCACATCACATATCCCCTTTTAATAAAATATAAAGAAGACAATCCAAAACAATTAACATAAGATCATAATGGCCAACTGAACATTCTATGAATAACTCACTGATTTTTATTTGTATTTGACCTTGAATGTCTGTCATCTTACTCTCTAATTCATTAAACTTAACTTTCAAGCTATGTATTTGCTCTTGACTCATTTTCATTTCATGAACAAACTCTGTATGCACATAGTTGAGCTCTTGTTCATCCTATTCTCTAACTCATATTGACCTTCATCTATCATCATGATTAACATTTCCTGGCCTTGCCTCATTTGTTGTTTAGGTGTTTCTTGATTCTTGTCACATTTTTTTTGGTTATGTTCAATTCTTGTTTAAGTATTTCTTGATTTTGTTGACTTTCATTGATTTTCATTATTAAGCTCTGCAACATTAGAATTATGAATTCATTTTGATCACTCTTTGATGTGACAGTGACTTCATTAAATTCTCTTCCCTGTCCTAACATATCTAATTCTTTCTCATTTTCCATAATTTATATCACATTTGTATTTATGACTTTATTATAGAAAAGAACATGACTTGTTCTTCCTCAATTCATTATCTCAGATCAAATGAAATGAACAACTTGTTTTCTCTACTATGTTTTATATGCTAACTCTACAAATCAATTAAATCCCTACTCACATACATTTCAACTCATGTAATGTACTTTTTTAATATAAAATACTGCAATAACATCATCTCTTGATAGTGTTTGATTCACCTATCCACAATATTATCATTTCAAACTAATGTGACTAAATTTATTTTCTTATTTTTTTTTTTTAAAAAAATTCAACTTATATTGTGTACAATATAGCATATATCTCATGACTATTCTCAAAAGACCTTGCATTATCATCAACAAATGCAAATAGTGAGCATTGTTTTCCATCTACTTTCTAAAATATCTAAGATACAATATCTTCAATAAAACAAGGTAGCCTCAAATACTTTTCATTATTTATTTTATAGTTGCTTCATGAGAACTTAATAATATTTATTAGTAATGAACTCATATTCCTTTGGCATTTTACTAACATATAGCACATATCTAGTGCTTTTAAAGTCACAAACATAAACTGTTATTTTTTATTACTATATGACAAGTCCAGTATCATCATCTGGTGATATTATTTAAAAACAGTATTGTATTCAATCGAGGGTAATTAATGATACCAATTCATAAATTACTATTCATTTTAAAGTCAGCAAATTGAACAGTTTTTCACATTCCATAGTATTGTTATTCATTTAAAATAATATGTTTTACATAAAACTTCATATTAATGCATCCACTCAATTCACATTTAAAATGTTCTTTTGGAAACACATTAATATAATTAAATGTTCTCAGAGAGTAAATAAAATAAAGCTCATTTCATTTTGTAAAATATGCAAGTCAACTTTTAAAATCATTATTAAAAAAATATTTGAAAAACGAAATGGTTATTACTATAATTGTCAGGAGTTAAGCATTTCTGAAATAAATAATATCAATTTCTGTTGAAGCATTTTTTTCTTCACTTATAAATTAAATTGCAAAAGTCTGTCAACAAAAAGTTTGAATATTACTTTACTAAAGGTAAGAAATATATAATAAAATGGTCCAGTATAATGTTCATAAACAATTCATAAACTGAGCTAATTCAAAACATTTCACATGTTAATCTGAGTTTCTTTATATACAAGATAAATATAATTACATTATATGAAAAGGGTGGGATATTTACTTACACATATTAATATTAATATGAAAAATTTTGTATAATTTTTATTGCAAAAAAAATGGCTTAAAAGAAAACTTTGAGAAACAATGTAATGAGTTATAATATACTTTCTAGTATAATATGATCATTGAAACCATATATGATTTCAATTACTAAACATCAATAAATGATATAGTTAAATTCAAAAAGAAAATCTTTGATAATTATAATTGGGCAATATTCTATTTGAAATATAATAAACATATTTAAAATATATATTACAAAAATATACTTACTTTTTTTAAATAATTGGATGGAATGAGGCGACTCAAATCAGCTAAACAATTGTTCATTCGATCTCTTCTACGCTTTTCAATAATGCGATGAGACATTGGGTCCTATAAATAAAATTAAAAGTTGATTTAATTTTTCAATTCAGAGAATATATTAAAAAAATAATATATAATCAAAGTTGTAGCGATAAGATGGCAAGCAGTCAAATGCCAAGAATGTGATTGCTAGCAAGAAGGCAGGATATCATATTTTATTGGTGCTAAATTTATTTAAAATTTTATCAGTAGATATTCAAGATTAACCCATTCATTGTATTTGGGAGCAAAAGATATGCTCTATTTGATAATAGAGATGTTTTTTAATTGTGTGGTGTGTGCATGGAAATAAAAACGACAACGTCTCTATATAGATTATTAAAAATCATACTGCTCAAGCTTCTATAGCCAGAAAAAAGTTAAAATAAAATTGATATCATTATTTTCTAAGAGTCCATCTTATTATCAGCTATGATTGAACTAAAATCTTTGAACTAACAAACTTCAAAAACATTGAGTAAAAGAAATATAAAAACTTTATATCATGTTACTGCATACTTTTAAATGATCAAATTTCAATGTTAAAATTTTTTTTTATCCGTAATGTTGTCTTTTTTATATAAAATTTAAAATAATCAATCTAAAACAAAATTGAATATGACAACTAAATTTAATTTAAAAAAATATTTAATACATTTAACCAAACTTTCATTCTTTATTGGAATTTTGTCAAAATGTTTCTTTTTATAAAACCACATGACCAATTACTTTACAGTGATTCCAACCAATGGACATTATTTACATTACATTACAATAAATATTAGTAAAATACAATAATGTACATCAAAATGAATAAACTTATTATAATCCTTTATAAAAAGAAACAACCTTATAAGGTTCCAATAAAGAACAAAAACTTGGTTAATTGCAAATAAATTTTCTATTTATATTTAATTGTCTGTTTCAAAATTGGTTTTAGATTATTATTATTATTTTTTTTAAATAACATTTTATTGCATATTCCCATAAACTAACTATTTAGAAGTATAAATTTAAATACATTAGTAAATGAAATTCTTACACTTTGTCAAAAGATATTGTGTTTTGAATATTTTATATTTGAAAATGAACTAAATTATATTATTAGCTTAAATATTTTAATTTAAATTAAATTAAAAGTGTAATGATAGAATGTTGACTTTGGAGCTCAAGATGCACTCCAGCAGTCTCTTCTGGGATGAATACTTCTTAAGAACTCCCAAACGATAAATCATTTTTATTTTTTTTTAATTTAAATTTATACTGCGTCCATTATTTTCAAAAGACAATATTAGCTTAAATATTTTAATTTAAACAAATTTTTTTTTTTTTTTCATAATTACTTTCTTAATACAGTTATATTAAAAATAACATTTGAAATTTAAAATCTTTTAACAAAACTTCATGAACATTAGAATAAAAAAATGTTCATACCAACTTCCACCATATTGTTATATATGCTTCAAAACAAATTTTTTTCAGAAAAATAATTATGAGACTATTTCATTAAGTCTCTCAGTTAAATAAGTTACACATTTTCAAATATTTTACATTTTGAATATTGAGGATAAATATTTAAAATCTTTTATATTGTGATTACTGTTAGTCATAAACTTAAATGTTGTCAATACAAAATAATTCAAATACTATGCACTTTGGCAGAAATCTGGTTACTCATCAGAAATCACATTATATACTCTTATTCTTCTCCTTTACTTTCTTTGCATTTTTTCATATATATTGCTTATAATAACCTCTCATATAAACTTTAATGCAAAAAAAATTTTTTTTAATAAAACTTCTTTATTTTCCTGACAGTTTCGACTATTCATCAGTCTTCATCACTGCGTTCTCAATTTTTCTCTACCTTTTAAATAACTGTTTTGTTTTTTTTTTACTAAAGAAGTTTTCTTTAAATTTTTTTTTTTGCATTAAAGTGTATATGAGAGAAATTATTATAAGCAATATATATGAAATCACATTATATCCAATCACCTTTTAACATCAGTTATTTAAAAATAAATATTGTCACTAATGTAAAATCTTTTCTAATTTAATACTATCTGGAAATGTTTATTATATTTATTATCATCTGTATAAAAAAAATTATGATAACTCCATCACTAATATGTAATAAATTGAAGACAAATACTAATATAACATTCTGCACAGTGAAAAGATTAAACATAACCTTAACACATTTTCCATATGCTCAGTACTCTTGTCAAAGGCAATTGTTATATTTTTTTAATACAATGTTTGTTCTTTGACAAGGGAGTTCAGCAATGAAAATGCATTTAGATTATATTTAATGTTTTCAATATTTTCCTGAAGCATTAAATGATATTAGTATTAATTTTAATCATTATTATTAACTTATTATACCAATAAATTACTTAACTTATAATTTCATATTTTATTTGTACATGCACATACTTAGTGTCAAATTAAGAAATAGGCTTTATAAGATCATAGAACAGGAACCTCTGCCAAATGAAGGGCCTCCAAAAATTAAGCAAACATTATTAAAGTTAATTTATTTGCAAAAATTAAATATTGAAAATTATTTATTTAAAAAAGTGTTCAGTCAATATATTACATAAGTATATATAACAAATAACCAAACT
Organism: Epiperipatus broadwayi; assembly: GCA_028023455.1. Taxonomy (NCBI): domain Eukaryota; kingdom Metazoa; phylum Onychophora; class Udeonychophora; order Euonychophora; family Peripatidae; genus Epiperipatus; species Epiperipatus broadwayi. The sequence continues at coordinate 7,463,390 of JAQFVV010000034.1, forward strand.
TTTCAACTTAAACAATATGGGAGCAGTTTCCACTCTACTGTTATCAGTATGAAGTTGAATAATTAATGATCAATGAATGAATGGCAATCTTCCTGCATTCCATACTGCAAATAGCATGCATTACTATGTAAAACAAATGTCTCCACATGAAAACAAGACTTCATCTTGTTCAACTCCTAGTTAAAAGTAAAAAATTATAAAAATACATATTAAAGTTATTAATGAGAACTCCAAATGGCATTAGAACTACTGAGATGAGGATACTAAACTATTAGCAACTATAGAATATCTCAAGTACCAAGTATCCCCTCTAAAGATAATCTTTTTATTTATGAAACTCAATAAAATTACTTCAACTTAATAGTAAAATTTATCAAAATCAAAAATGGAAATTTACAAATTTATTATTCAGCACACCATTGATGTCATTGTTCTTCAGAAAACTCATCATTCTTCAAATATATTCTTAAAATTCCTAAACTTATATTGATTAATGATAGAATGCTTTTCTAAACATGATATGACTACTTTTGTTTCAATTTATCTTGTAAAGCAAAGCACTTTTAAAGATAGATAGTTCAAATGATATTGTAATCATCATTCAGATATTTTTTATATACACAATATTTTCACACATACCCCAAACATATTGGGCCTATCCTCTACTTCCAGACTTTCTTATACCTTCTATATTTATAAAATTTTAATTACTGTAATAATCTTCAGAATATGCAAATGAGGATCGTGCAGGAAGTCAACTTTTAAAATGGATAAATGTAAACATGAAATATTTTACAATACTAAGAAAAAAGAACATTCCATTAAAGAAGATGGATCAGAAACAACTCTTGATTTATATTTTGTTTTGATAAATAAGTTTCATACTAATTTGATTACCTACTGATATTAGATCATAGCCAAAATAATAAAAATCTAATCACTCTTGAAGTCTACATTCCTGTAGGTAAAAATTATCCTGTTCAAATATGGAATTTAAGGAAAACAAAACTGGAGTCAATATACTGGATGGCTTAAATATGGTATTAATAGAATCTCTCCAATTTCCTCTTGCTGTGAAAGATTTAATAAACTCATAATTTCTACTGTCAAAGAGACTTCCCCTCATGAATAGTAAAAACAATTTATTACAGACTGGAACAAAACCAGTTCTTTTATAATTAATTTTTGTCCACAAAAGATCTGGATATTGCTGACAAATTATAATATTACTGAATATCAGAAAAGAAAAGCAAAGGCACATGGAAAAGCAAAACAATCAGTTTTGCATTAGTTTAGTAAATTTGAGATATCTCTAAAGGAACTATTATAGTGTGATTGCTAATCAAGTTGCCTATCTGATAACACTAAGTTTGATTCAAATGAGAAAAATATAATTAAACCAGAACTGCAAGCTTCTTATTAATAATGTTACTCTCATATCATTTGATAAAACAAGTAGATAGATATTGGTGAATTTGAAATTGGATTGGATTGCCTTAAATGAGATAAGCCCCAGAAGCAGATTTGCATCCGTTGAGAGTTTCTAGAACAGTTAATACCTGAAACCAAAAAGTGGCTGGTAAACACATTCAGTAACAATATTCATACAGAATCTCTTTCAAAAGTTTGCCATAAAAGCAAAACTGTTGTAATCATAAAACCAAATAAATATCACAATGATCCAAAAAATGTCAATCAATATAAAACCTTAGAACATCACATGATCACTATCTTCCATGCTTGCTCATAACTGTTGTTAAAATAGGCAAAACTCTCTCCATACAGTAGTGCCAATCTAAGCAAGACAGAATAATCAATGGATGCCAGAAGCCTTGTGCATAAAATCCCTATCTAGTGCCTACTCATCCAATATCCCCAAACTAGTTTTTGGCTTATGGCCTTCGTCAGTGAGAAGCCTTGGATCTGAGAGCACCGCACCTAGATCTTAGGATCTAATGCAACCCTTCAGCAGCCACCTTTTATCTCTACATAACTACAAAACTATGAGAATAAAATTAAAAACACACAGATATTTTCAATCTAAGCCCAGTAGCTTATATAGTCATACGGGTCTGAACTCAGTTCAGCAACCATACATTTTGGTGTCTTTGGCTCTTTTACAACCATAGCCACCACCTTCCTATAAGGCAGGATTGGTATAAAACCTTAAAACCTCACATGATCACTAACTTTTATGCTTGCTCATAACTGTTGTTATAATAGGCAAAACTCTCTCCATACAGTAGTGCCACTCTAAGCAAGACAGAGTAATAAATGGATGCCAGAAGGCTTGTGCATAAAATCCCTATCTAGTGCCTACTCATCCAATATCCCCAACTAGTTTCTGACTTATAACCTTCGTCAGTGAGGAGCCTTATAGGAAGGTGGTGACTATGGTTGTAAAAGAGCCAAAAACATCAAAATGTATGGGTGCTGAACTGAGTTCAGACCCATATGACTATATAAGCTACTGGGCTTAGATTGAAAATATCTGTGTATTTTCATTCTCATAGTTTTGTAGTTATGGAGAGATAAAAGGTGGCTGCTGAAGGGTTGCATTAGATCCTAAGATCTAGGTGCAGTGCTCTCAGATCCAAGGCTCCTAACTGATGAAGGCCATAAACCAGAAACTAGTTTGGGGATATTGGATGAGTAGGCACTATATAGGGATTTTATGCACAAGCCTTCTGGTATCCATTGATTACTCTGTCTTGCTTAGAGTGGCACTACTGTATGGAAATAGTTTTGCCTATTTTAACAACAGTTATGAGCAAGCATGGAAGATAGTGATCATGTGATGTTTTAAGATTTTATACCAATCCTGCCTTATAGGAATGTGGTGGCCATGGTTGTAAAAGAGCCAAAGACACCAAAATGTATGGGTGATGAACTGAGTTTAGACCCATATGATTACATAAGCTATTGAGCTTAGATTGAAAATATCTGTGTGTTTTCAATTTTATTCTCATAGTTTTGTAGTTATGTAAAGATAAAAGGTGGCTTCTGGAGGGTTGCATTAGATCCTAAGATCTAGATGCAGTGCTCTCAGATCCAAGGCTCCTTACTGACGAAGGCCATAAGCCAGAAACTAGTTTGGGGATATTGGATGAGTAGGCACTAGATAGGGATTTTATGCATAAGCCTTCTGGCATCCATTGATTACTCTGTCTTGCTTAGAGTGGCACTACTGTATGGAGAGACTTTTGCCTATTTTAACAACAGTTATGAGCAAGCATGGAAGATAGTGATCATGTGATGTTTTAAGGTTTTATACCAATCCTGCCTTATAGGAAGGTGGTGGCTATGGTTGTAAAGGAGCCAAAGACACCAAAATGTATGGGTGCTGAACTGAGTTCAGACCCAGATTGAAAATATCTGTGTTTTCAATTTTATTCTCATAGTTTTGTAGTTATGTAGAGATAAAAGGTGGATGCTGGAAGGTTGCAATAGATCCTAAGATCTATGTGCAGTGCTCTCAGATCCAAGGCTCCTCACTGAAGAAGGCCATAAGCCAGAAACTAGTTTGGGTATATTGGATGAGTAGGCACTAGATAGGGATTTTATGCACAAGCCTTCTGGCATCCATTGATTACTCTGTCTTGCTTAGAGTGGCACTACTGTATGGAGAGAGTTTTGCCTATTTTTCAACCAGTATAGTTATGTGTTCCCTACAAGCTTGTTTAAAAAATCATATTAATAAAATTTTGCCAATAGCTGAGAGCCATTTACTTATAGAGCAGGTTGGGTCAGCATAAGTAGAAGTTTTTGTCAGTAAAATTTATCTTTAACAATTCATATTAAAAAAAAATTTTTTAATAAATTAAAAACTTTATTAATCTAACTTCATGTTATGATTCTGTTTGAAAAAATTATATTTTCCTAAATGTTACTAAAATTCTTAAATGTAGAAACCATTAATTTACTTGATAAAATGGTTTTCAATAAAAAAATTGAATGACATTAAATGAGCCTTGTATTAGACACAAAATTTTACAGAACCAACTACCTTAGAGTTAAATTCTCCCACCACCCTGAATATATTTATCAGTGATCTTCCACATACAGAATGCAAAGAAACATCTACATTGTTAATATTGCTTCAACCTCAAAAAAAGATCCATTCTATCTTAATTTTTTTATCTGAACAATAAGAAATCATCTTGTAATTTGAATATAACTTTTTGCAATAGTGGACTGATATACAATTCTATTTCACACTATTTAAGAGTAATCTTAGATTGTAATCTTACTTATTTTTATCATTTATCTAAAGTTAGATCAAAATTAATTTCTGGGATATTAGAAAATTGGCTGGTACTAATTAGGAATGTGATGCAAGTATTTTATGGAAAGTTTCCTTTACACTAGCATATTCTGATAGTAAATATTCTGACTCTGTTTGAAGAAAATGTTCCCCTACTAAACTTTTGTACATTCAATTAAATATCAAGAAAAATATTAACACTCAAGCTTACTCCTTTGTAGTGGCTTTCTGTTTGTTTATAGATTTCTCCACAAATGTCAGAAAATAAATGGCCTCACAGAAAATGTATTAAAAACTGTTAAAAAGATTGAAATTGCCAATAACTTGAAATATATCACTTAAGACTTGATTCAAATGAAGATTCCCTTCTTGGATGTTCAACAAAAATCTATATCTTAAAAGATTATGGCATAAAAAATAAATATCTATGAGATTTAAACAAATTACTTCTTTCCAATCCAACAATAAAAACAGTTGGATTTGATCTTCCTAGATGCAATTAGATTCTCATCAACAAACAGGATAATCCATGGCCATTACATTCATCTGCTTCAAAAATAGAATTTAATAATTAGTAATCAGTGCAAATGTGAAGAAACACAAACTATGAATCGCATAATTAATAACTGTCTATGGCTAATGTGGCAGAATCAAATAACTTAATAAAGTTATTAACTGTACATTAGATTCTCTATAGGTTATTTTATATTTTGTTAAGAGTTCAGTTGTCTAAAAAATCCATATGCTAAATAAATAACTACTTGTATACAAAATCTTCATCCTTAATATTTAAATCCCCATTCTCATGGGTTTCTATTTATTGTCTTTATAAGTAAATATAGAAGCTCATTAATAAAGCCTAAAAGCTAGATATCAATCTGTGGATGGGCATTTAAATATCAAAAATATAAAATTTTATATGCAGCTGGTAATCATTGATTACTCAAACTTACACTAGATGGCATTAAGATAAATAACTGCTTTTGTCATGTATTGTTTAAGCAGGGAAAATTTGTTATTTGATGTTATTATTAACATTTCTAACCAGGAAAATAAGGTAACATTTCTAACCAGGAAAATAAAGAAACTATGGTTAACAAAAATCTGAAGGTATTAAAATATATAGTTACTGAATTATAGTTACTGAATTGTATTCAGATCTATATAACTGGTTCAAACAGATTGATCTGGGTCTTACAGTGATTATTATTACTAAAGTTACATTAGATTTATTATAGTTACAGTAAATTTAGATTATGGAATTTATTTATAAAAATTAGGCAGATTTATAATTTTATGAATGTTTGACATTATAGCTAACTGGAGAAATTATTAAATTAGTTTAATCAAAATTTAATTTATAGAGCTCTGGGGAAAGAAACGTTACCGATCTTCTTCAAGCTGAGGCATCCTTCATGGCATTTGGCACTGGCATTCTTTGAATGGCTGGCTAGTCTCCGATGTCTTCTTGCCAGGCTGTTGGTCTTGAACTTCTCCATCATCCTGGACCGATCTTCAGAAGAAGGACAGCAACTTTGTTGCCTTCTAGTCAACGGTTTTTATTGTAAAATTGGGCATAGCCCCCGGCAGCAAAACTTTTCAATAATTTGAGAGAGTGAACTTTTTGTGATGAAATTTGAGCATTTTTATAACTCTTCGATCCCCCCTACAAAAGCCATGAACTTGTTTACAATTTTTAGTTTTTTTAATCTTAAGTTTTAACATAGTTTTATTAACTTTAGAAAAGACAAAAGTAAAACCTGAGTGATTCATAAAATAGTGCAGCTTGACTGCCTTTCTTTTGTCTTAAAATTTATTCTAAATTTATTTTAGAAATCTGCTATTGGTTCCCACACAAATTAAACCAGGTACATGTGGCAGGATAGTTTCCAAGAAATAGGGAATCTTTTAAAAGAGATTTAAGTTTTGTAAACATTCTGCTATATGTGTAATCTTGTCATCTCTAGAATTGAAAATTTATATGCAAATAAAAATAAAATTTGTACTCTAATTTTATAATAACTTAAAGATAAAATAATTCAAAGAGCATTGCAATGCTTAGGAAATCTATTACATTGCAGCTTCATTCACATATATATGTAGGTGCACTCATACACATACAACAATATTTACACAACTTATTTTATTTATTAATTTAATTTATAATTGAGTATACGTATTATAACTATATGCATACAGACATTAATATTTATATGTACGCAAACATATAAAAATATACGTACACATATGTTAATATACCTTATTATACATGTTAATATATGATAATATACGCGAACTTGGAAGAGGTTTGAATTAAAGAAAGAATGCCAGATGAATAATACCATTTCACAAGACATACATAACTTCTTGAATTACAGTGCAGTAATTGTGAAAGTCAGGGTTGAATGAAAATCACATCTTGCTTTAATCAAGAATGACTGCTCCTTTAATTACTGTGATAAAACAAAAGTTAATAATATCTCTATATTATCTAATCTAACCACTCCTATTTTTAATATATAGTTATGAGTTTTTATTTTCTCTTAGAATATTCTTTTTTCAAATAAAATAAAATAAAAAAAAGGTACTTGTGCATTATCTGGTCTGAATGCTTGGGTACCATTTTTTTATAGATAGTCTCAGGGGACTACAATTTGTTTCTCGTAATTTTATTTTAATGAATATGAGTTGGTTATTAAGTTTTAAAAAATTAATAAATGAATTATAAATTTCTTTCAGAAGGTTCATTTCAATTTTTTTAATTTATATTTTATAATGTGTAATCAATTTTTTTAATTTATATTTTATAATGTGTAATTAATTCTTGCTAAATTTTTTTTTAAAATATAAATATCAAATACATATTTGGTAAACTAAAATTGGAAAAAAGATTAATTTGTGACAATTTTGGAGGTCATTAGATTTCAGACCACCAATATGAATAATCCTCACTTAACCTTTTTGGAAAGTAATGCATATAAAGATGTTCCTTATATATATTTTTTCCTTTTTATATTAATGACTTTACTTAATACAAAAATAATAATAATAAAGTGTAAATATTATAATTAATTTTTGCAGAAATTTTCCTTTTTAAAAAAAAAAAACAATAATAAAAAAAATGTAAATATTATTTAAAAATATATTTATTGACATTATAAAATTGTACAGATGCATAATAAATATACTTTGTTAATGTTGGCTCATCCATTGCTGGCGTTGGTCTGGAAGAAGTATGCCAGAGCCATTCTCTGCACTAGCAGGTTAATATATGAGTAAATACGTACTATTTTGTTGGTATTGCCCACCCCTTTTGAGGTTGACCCAATAATTCTAACTTATCAGCTGGGATACATGTAGTGTGAAATCAATGCCTCTCTATTAGAATCCGACATGTTACAACACAGACTACTTCTTCTACGATACACTACAATGTGAATATATCAGGTCCAAAAACTCATGTAGAGTCTGTGGGCCATACTAGTAGGCTCCATGTATCATTAAACAAAAATCTAGAGGATAGTATCTTATCCTTGTCTTGAAGAGCTTTGAGCTTATCGCAAAATATAGCATTGGGGTCCGGTGTTGGTTGTGTGAACTTTGTCCTGCACCTTGTGTACCAAAAAGCATATGTCAGGAAGATAGATAACCTGATTACTGTAAAGTCTCCAGAGAAGAGACAACCCCTGATGTCCAGGATTTTATCCACTGCTATAATGCAGTGTTGAGAGATAACTCTTCGAATACTGTTATAGCCTGAACATATATTTAACAGATGATCAAAGGACTCCTCTCCTCTAGAACAGGCATGACAAATTGGGTCTATTTTATTTAGAAACCGCTTGTAGTATAAGAATGTATTAGTTGGCATGGAATCCATATTCACCTTGATCAGATAATCCAAAAGTTTGGGCTCCAGTAGCAGATATTTAAATATTGTGGTGATTTTATGATTGCTGCACCTTAGGTGAGCATAAATAACTGTATTTACAGGATTCAGCAGACGATGTGCCTGCCAGATGTTGATTTTATAATTAAACTCTATTGTTGAGTGCCCGATGTATAGAGATTGTTGTTTAATAATGGTGTCAAGCCATGTGTGTTTACTGGGGGGAGGTCTGTCAGTAGGTATTACAGTCTCTATAATATCTGATAGAGGGTATTTTTTTCCCAGGTTTACTAAAAGTGAATGCCCTTTTTGGAAATTGATTATAAATATTAAAAATGTAAATATTAAATATGACCACTTAACAACTAGCACATATCGGGTAAAGTATCTGGTAAAATAAAATAGAAAAAAAAATTGTAGGTCCCTAAAACTATTTTTTTTTTTAAAAAAAAAAAAAAAGCTGTCATGCTTGGTAGACTAGATAATGCACAAGTACCAAAAAAAAAAAAAAATTAAAACACTAAAAAACAGCAATAATATATATATATATATTGTAACCCCTCATCACCGATCACCAACAACCACAAATAACCGGGGGCGCCAATTCTATGGATCATAGAATAAACTATTAATCTAACTTTAACCTTAAAACTATTAATGAGGCTCTTAAATGAAGTTTTACCTTAGCTTAGCTCAGTTGAGGGATACAGAGGTCTATAAAGTGTAAAATGTATATTAGATGTGGGAGGAAACATTATAATTAATAAAAATAAAACATTTATTAAATTTTAAAATAAATAAGAATTAAATTGGTAAAATTCTACCATCTAAATTAACAAGTTATAATCTATACTTCACCTCCTCTCATCAACCACATGCATCGAACAACTTCTACTATATTAGAAAATTAAATTAATAACTAAAATGTACTGTTTAGTAATTATACTGTGTAACAAGTTGGAACTAAATATAAAATAAACCTAACATTACTGGATTTTTAATTAAACAATAATATAAACTAGCTAACTAAATGAATATTTAATCTAAATAATTAATTGAATATCTCAGGAAATTAATTTATTGCATAGCTTAACTTTAAATCTACACTTTTCAATAACTACCATTTACTATTATGAAAATAATGATATAAATTAAGCAATACCCTAACTAAATAATGGCAGTTAGATAATGAAAGAAATAGGGTACAATTTGATTTCAATTCATCATCTAAACAATAACTGAATGATAAAACTTTTAGAGAATCAGTAAATAATATTTCATACAGTATTTGGATCAAGGAAATCAACATCATCATATCTGGATATGTTCATCATTAAATTAAATGAAAAGTGCAATCATATAATATTAGATAAAGTAAATGTGTGGCATGTGTGGAAATATGAAATACGAATGTATGTCAAAGAAGAATTCTGAACACAACTTTGAGTAATAAAACATTTATTTACAAATAATTAAGCAAACATTTAATTCTTTTATAATTTGTGCAGGTACAAGTTTTAGATGTATTTAACATCAATAGTTGAAAAATTCACATGAGCAGATAACATAAGAGAACCTTCTATCTTTTATTCTAACACATCCCATCTATCAAGGCATTCTGATAGATTTATGGAACAAGTTATATTGTCAATACTAGATAATACATTAAAGTAAACTCTTTACATTTTCTTACAAAAATTGTTAAACTTATCAGTCAATTCTGATAAACATACGGTGCTGAAACAAAATAATCCTACACTTTAAACAATAAAACACAAAATTTACTTTTGCATTTGGCATTTTGTTTCAAGCACTCTTAAGCTATTAATTAAATCGATAGGTCTATAAGTAATAACATACGGTTAAATATTTACATTAAATTATAAAATGAAACTAAAAATATTGGCATTTTACTTCAAATGCACATTAACTAAAATTAGAGGAGTTTGAATCTAAGAATAAGTATAAGATAAGAATAAGATAAAACTATACTTTGCAAAATTGAAATACATAATTTTATTAATTAGTTATACTTAATACTTTGCAAAATAAAAGTAAATAACTCTATTAATTAACTATACTTTATCTCTACAAAATAGGAATAAATAATTCCATGATTTAACTATATTTTGTCTTTAGAAAATAGACATAAATAATTCTATAAATTAACGATATTTTCCTATAAAATAGGAATAAATAATTCTATTAATTAACTATACTTCTTTTTTTGCTTGCTCACTCAAATGATGATTAAATATTATGAAAGTTGATAATATGAAATTTAAATGATAAATATAAAATGATTTGAAATAATAATTAAAGTTATGTATTAATGATGGATTTTTCCATATCTTTTAAATTAATACTTTATGAATATGTCTGTACTATGCTGTCTGTCATAAAATAAATAATTAACATTAATCAATCCAATCAGTTTACTTATGAACTTATAATAAAATCATAATACGGATGATGACAATGGACAATCGAGCTTTAACATTAACTTTACTACAGTTGTTTTGTGAAAAAAATCAATTCTACTTTTATTTTCCTTTGTTATCTACAAATTATCTTGCACTTGACTATGATTAACAGATGAAAACATTCCATATGGCACATGGAGATAAAATATTTTCACAATTCTAATCATATAACTAACAATACAATAACTCCCAAATCTAACTTTGAGACTCAATATAAACTGGTGGGAACAAATTCTCATCACCAAAAAAAAATCAGGGAGATAAAATACTTAGCTTCATATATTCTAATTCATAAATACAACTATCAAAATTGGAGGATTCAATCTACTCCTAACAAATACTTCAATAAACAAAAAGAGAGAGTTCACTCTATCCAATACAATATACAATGCAATCTACCCATGTCAAATATTCAAATAACTAAAAGGGGAGAGATTACTCAATCCTATAAGATACTATGAAACATCACTAACTTCATTCTACATAGCCACTAGATACTTTTCTATCCAAGCATAATAAAGAATAATAAATTTATACTTAAGTAAATTTCTAATCTTTCAATTTCAATTGGCACATTCTCATCCTCCGAAACCGATAGACTTATATTATTTTTACTTTCAATTCAAACATTATTATAGTTGGTTTTAATAATAGACACACATATATAAGCATAACAATGCACAGACAATTTCAAATCTCAGTAGGTAAAGAACTACTGTAAAAAAAAAATCAATTAATAACTGTAAAAGCAATAATGGATAAATATTTTATATCTGATAAATATAATACTTTTAACTTGGAAACATACTAATTACGGTTGAAAAGCAAGGCAAAAATAATTTCCATTGGCATGATAAGACAAAATAATCTTTTTTAAATAGTGCATTTACATTAGCACAAAATTAAAGTGAAAGTTTGGTTCAGATAAATAATAAATCTTTAAATTCTGGGTTAAGTAATTATTGAAAATAATTATTTTATAATCTATTGAAAAATGCAAAGATATACTCTAAAAATTTATATAATGAGCTTCTTTTAATATAAGCTGTTCCCCTTTCAACATTAAATGGTCATCTCCATCTCTAACACGCACATATATTTATAATAGAGGCACACGATAAAACTTATAGTAAAATAATAAAAAATATCTAATATAATATTTTCCATATTATATTTTTAATGAGACATTCTAGAAGAAACAATAATAAATATAATAATAATAATAAAAATCATAATACACTTCTTAAACTGTCTATCTACTAAATACTAAATAATAATAACTAAAGTTCTTTTTTTCTTCTAGGTTGAAAAACGAAAAGTTTATTTACAGCTTGTAAATGACGTCTCTTGATCATATATTAAATAATGATAATAACTGGCACAAAGATAAATATTGACAAACACATAACACATTCTTGCAGGATGACACACAATTTTATTTTGGGATCCAGAATAGTGTATTCAATGTTCTTAACAAGGCTAATGAATCACTAGCAATATCATACAGGATAATTTTTTTATTAAGCAATAAATATTTTTATCATGACATAGGTAAAGCAACAATTTGTTATTTCATTTGTGAGATATATTAAGCATTTATTTTATATTTTCAGAGCCATTCATAAAACGCACATAACTATTTAGCTTCAAAATTCACTTCAATTTCTGTTGGTGATATTTCAAGTAAGACAATCCCAATGCACATGAGGAGAACGATTAATGAAAGAAAGTCATATTCAGTTTTATTCTATTTTTATAAGTTCATTCCTCACAGTAATGGGAGATAGATAAATATAAAACAATCCATTTAATTTTATTTTTCAAATAGGCACAAATATAAATAGTTAGGCAAGTATTCAACAACAATGATAATAAAAGTAAATTATTCATACGTATCCTCTCATCTCAAATTTCTTCTTTTTATCACTAGCAAAAATTTAATAGTAAGAGTTCCTGATATGTTTAATAAAAGTTTGTACATTTTAGCTGCTCCATTAATATTATAATTAAATTTTAGGAAAAATAATCTTGAAACATAAACAGACCTTCTTATTTTTCTTTTTAAAACTATGATTAGCATTTAAATAAAGCAATTTTAAAATACAAGTATGCATTCCCATTCCTTCTTCAATATTAGAAATTAAATTTAAAGAATATATAATGTAGACACACATGCATTTTAAATAACGATTGGAGAATCTAAACAGTTAATTTAAGAATAAAGATTGATGTACCTTTATGGTCATTTACGTCTCATATTTAGAAACCAATAACACTTTTTCACTTTCAACTTGAAGCTTGGAAGAATTAGCTTATAACAAAAAAAATTATATTATTAAAATTTTGTTCAAAAGTGAATTGGAGATGATGCAGTAGTGGAAGATTTATTCAGCAGCCCCCAAAATTTAGTCAGCAATCCCATTTATAGATCCCAGAACATTACCTAAGCATCTATTCTTCCAATCATCCAAGGTCATTTGAAAGTTCAAAGGTCACCAGACAGAAACTTACTCCACCCATTACACTAAACTTTTTAATTAGTAGAAATTTATGCAATAAACTTTCTCCATATGTCATAGCATTGGCCGGGACGCGAACCCACAACCGTCTGCAATCAACTACTTGCTTGCATGGCGGCTGCGATACCTCTCGGCTAACAACGCAAGTTGTCTTGAAAAAGAAAAAAAAAACAAGAAACAAAAAAAAACTATTTTGTCTGTTAAATTAAAAAAAAATATTAAATATTAAATTGAACTAAGAATAGAATATTCTGCATTTTTAAAGTAACAGAATAAAATTAATGACAATTATTTTAACAAATAAAATATTTTATAATATAATTGTTGTTTAATAATTCATCAGTCCAGTAATCCATGAATTCATTTAAAATGTAATTAAGCTGGTTTTTTAAACTATTAGTTGTAAAATTAAATAATTGGATATGAGATATGATATTTGTTGGTTTAATGAAGTACATGAATGAAAAATAATATAGACATACATGCATATTTACAAATAATGTACAATAGGTATTAAACTGATATAATTAAAATGAGTTTTAATAATGATGAGTTAAACATATTTCACTGTTTATACTATAGATTAAAATATTATAAGCAAATGAACTAGAGAATCATTCAAACAAATCTTGATACTGTTCTGCAGACAAATAAAACAAATTAGAATTAACTCAAACTAGACTGACTACTTTTGTGACAAACCACCCCCCTATCCTATCATTAATTATACACTAAAGTAACATTCAATTTTATTTATTAGTGCAGTGATCATATGTAATTTTTAAACAGCAGGGATTTACATCCTAAGCATATACACTGTAATATTGTTATAATAGCTCAACAATGTTTTATTGAGTATGGAGGAAACTCTCAAACCAAAGCACAGAGTACAGACTTTGGAAAAGATAAAAATGGCTGCCTTGTCTTTTGTATCTAAATTCAATTATAAAGGCCAATCTAAAGAATCTTAGTCTGAGAGCATATAGAAAGAAATTAATGGATGTAAAGTGAATAAAAAACATCTTCCCATTCTAAAACTAAGATGCTTTTGATTGGCCTATATAATTGAATTTAGATACAAAAGATAAGATAGCTATTCTTATCTTTTCCAAAGTCTCTATCAAAAAACATCAGTGAGCTGTTATAACATTACAACACATTTAACATCCAGTCCTTTTTTCTGGAGATCTGCCTTTATTTTGAGGGCTTTTACAAAGTGATGGTAAACACTGATTATTCCTATTATATAAGTTATCATCATGATATTGAGGCCACTTCCAATCTGAAAAACCTAATCCAGGTTTTTTTGGAACTGTCTGTTAATGTCCTTTTCTTTTTCTTGTGATACCATGGTGGTGATCCTTTTCTATTCTCACTTTTATATCTTTCATTTGATGATCATTTTTGTATGAAAATTTATTACAGGTTTGAACCCTGTTTTTCATTAGGTCTTGCTGTTGTTCAAGGCATTGAATACGTCTGCCTCTTGCTCAATAGTCTTATGATCAGTGCCAATCAAAATTTGTTCCACATGACACAGGAAGCTATGTATCATTATCCACAAAAATATAGAAACAGATGAAGTTAAGTGTAAAATTGAGTTGATACATGGAACACTAATGTTAGTTTTATTATTTACCATGTTTCTAAAAAACTAGAAACTGAAATCAAAAGATTGGGGTAGGATTGAAGATCTCATAATAAAAATTATAACAATATATAATAAAATGTGTTGTGATTCAATTACTGACTAGTTTAATATATGTAATAAATAATAAATGAATTAGGTATTAAACATACACTTTTAATAATAAATATAGATAGAAAGATAGATAATGTAATATTTACAATTAATAATAATACAATCTCAAACACTGTCCAAATTTCAATATATACATTTATATATCATTAAATTTTTACAATAATAGTTAAATTCATTAAATATACATGTTAAGATTATAAAACTTTACGGTAGTGTTCTATATAGAATAGAAAACTACCTATATTTTTTCACAATATATGCATTTACATATTAACGTTTTTATATAGTTAAACATGCACAAACACACATTTGCATTAACCATACTATACACAAACAAAATATTTTTCTTTATTTTACTCATTTGCTTTTGCTCTCCTTTTTCTATTTGGATTATAAAACAAAAAATCGGAGGAATCATGTTTTTGTGTTTATTTGCTTATTTATCTTTTTATTAAAAAAAAAAAAAAATATGTAAATATATTGTTCAAATTAGAACAGATTCCTTCCTAACCCTCATGAAATAGGTTAAAACCCTCATCTGTGATTATTGCTCTGAAATAATTTTACAAAATCCATGTGATTGGAATACATTTGCATATTTAAAAAATAAACATTTTAAAACAATGTATATAAAATCAAAAGTAATTCTAACACAAATATATGTGTGTAGTGTATGTAAACAGATTTAAACAAATGAGGATTGAACATACATCTACTTACTCTTGATACTTTTTTCTTAGGGAAATTATATTCATCATCTTCACTGTGGGCAGTAGAAAAGTTTAAACTTCTGCAAATATATAAAGATGAAAGTATATAGGTAAATATAAAAATATAGATGTGTTAATTTGTTCATTGATTATAATTTGAATAACTCAAATGGCTTCTTATCAATTTGCCTTAACTTCTGAATGATCACTACCTCAATTATATAACTAATGTTAGTTAATAAAAAAGATTGGGTCATGATATTATCCATATACTGTATATGTAATCATGTTTACTTCTTGCTGATACACATGCATATACATTCAAGACATGAAATGCATATAAAAATCAAAATTCAAAAATA
Source organism: Epiperipatus broadwayi (assembly GCA_028023455.1). Lineage (NCBI taxonomy): Eukaryota > Metazoa > Onychophora > Udeonychophora > Euonychophora > Peripatidae > Epiperipatus > Epiperipatus broadwayi. The sequence continues at coordinate 7,479,379 of JAQFVV010000034.1, forward strand.
TGGTTTAAAAAAATGTTGGTATTACAATAGTATGTATAAATGAATATAATCTATATACGTGTATGTGAATTTTGAATGTAATTGCTTATAATTACAGCACTTATGTTTCAGCTGGATTTCATCTACCATTACTTGGGAAGTACAAATGATTGAATAGCAGGTGAGATTCAGTAAAAACATTGGTGCTATAATCATGTTATATTTTGCTTATCAAAATAAAAAGATAGACAATATATTATATTTATTATATTCCTACTATACTCTAAGTTAATTTTACATACATGCATTGCCTTTACAATTGTTACAACTTAATTTATTTATACATGATTAGTTCCTATAACAAAAGTGGTGCATATTGCTTATTGTAAAGGTAAGTAGATCCGTCCCCTAGCAAGCTTGCTGCATAATTACCTGCTCATTGATTAATGAAAAATAGATAATAAATTGTCATTGAATATGAAAATTGTTGCCAGTACATGAACTACAAAATAAAATTACACGAACAACACTGACATTCATCTCTTATTTACTAATATTATTGTACTATGATACACAAACTTCAACTATCTAAGCTATCCAATTCAGAGACATTTATACTAGCTGGTTTGTAGCAGGACACTGTAAACAATAACAAATAGCCACACACAATTTATTTATGAAAAACTTTATCATATAAAAAAATTAAAATAGCTTTTAAATATCCACAAAGAATATTCCTTTCCAAAATGCTCTCACAAAAAAATGATGAAGGTGAATTTGTCATGATTACCAATAGCTAGACATTTATTTATCAACCAATGTCAGCCATCTGTGCTGACTAGGACAGGCTCTGAAAAAAAAATACCAATCCTGAAACCTAAAATTTTTTTTTTATTCCCAGATTCAAACTCAGTTCATGGAAATGGCAAACAGATATAATACCACTATACTATGGATCCCCTATTAATAAATTAATATTTGTACAGTGTGTGTCAGTGAAAAGGTGACTGGTTTTCTCTTAAGATATTTGCAGGACCAACTCTAAATCAACATTTATATGTAGCAACATAGTTTAGAAAGTCACCACAAAATTTTTAAGATACATCACAAGTTATGATATGAAATATTTCAGTGTGTTTCATACCTTCATAGAATATTTTCAATATTCTCTCAACCACTCCAAAATCTTGCAAACTATTTTAAAATATTCTTGCAACTCATAACTTCACTGCTATATACAGTATGAATTATTTCAAAAATTTCATTAAGTGTTTTGCCCAATTAAAAAAAATAATAATAATAGAATATTCTTCTAATGGGGTTAAGGTACAAAACACATTGACACATGTGATGACTGTTATGTATATGTATGTTTATATTTTCTTACATACACATATATACATGTAGAAACTTTTAGACAGAAAAAAGTTACAAGTAAAAAGATTTAAGAATTTTTAAAGATACATTCTTTTAAGCAGAAATTAAAAGTTATAGTTTAATTAGATAAAAAAGATTAAATTCCAAAAATAAACTATGGTCTAATTAATGCAGAAGAACAAATGAAACAATTAAAAGGAATGGGAGTGGATTCTTTTAGATAATGACACTCTACAAAAATAACTATTTAATTAAAGGCAAAGATAATAACTAATTGCCTGTATGAAGCATAAGGAAATAATCATCTGAGCAAATGTGAAGAGAAAGCATCAAGCATTGTTAGCCGAGAGGTCATCGCAGCCACCTTGCAAGCAAGCAGTTGGTTGCAGACGGTTGTGGGTTCGCCTCCCGGTCAATGCTATGACATATGAAAAAAAAATGTGAAGAGAACCAGTCAAGCATAGCTGGGATTGAAAAGCAATGAATTGCTCGAGTACAAAGCAATCGAGGAAGACTTCATTTCATTCTCGGTGATCCAACTGTGTAGAGATGGATATATATATATGAGCAGAATGTTTCCTTTTCCACAGAGACTTCAAGTGCAGGGAAGGTCGTATCGATCTTTATTATTATTTTGTTATGCCTTTGGGGAATTTTATGTAATAATTATATATATGTAAATAATTAAACATTTAAGGGATCATATAATTAAAGTTACTTAATATTAACCATTAATTATTATTTGTACTCATGAAAATGCATTATATATATATTTGCACTCGTGGTAGTGCATTCTCTAACAGTTAGACTTAGCAATGACATAGCACAAAATCCAGATATGCTAGTGCCTTAATATTTTTGCAGTGAATAGTTAAACTAGGTTGTTACATAACATGTATTGATTCAGAGATGGCACTTTAGGAAGCTTGAAGAAAAAACTAGTCACCAGTCATTTTCTCACTGAAACACACTATACAAGATGAACAGAGTTGTTTTAAGGATATATATGTGAAAGATAGTTTTTTGTATAATTTTACTGTTAGCATTATGTACAAGATATTACATATGGTAACAGAATAAATGGGAAGACAATAAATGTCAAGATAAATGCCACTGGAGACTTCTTTATTTAAATTAACTATGATTGTTAAATTAATCACATAATATTATATTTATATACAAGAAACAACAAGTTTCACACTAATTAATATCAATTACAAAAAACATCCATAATCTTAATTTTAATCAATTATGTATCAGCTAAAATCTAAAATGTATAAATCAATGCAGAGTAAAATATGTAAACTAATACAAAGTAATAAGACAACAGAGTAAGAGACAGAAAAACTTTTAAGTGGGATTTATTTTGGTATAACTTAATTTTAAATAGTACATACATTATTACAACTTGATTTAATTTAGGTTATTATATATCAAGTATGAATTAAATTTTATATATATAAAATTAAATCAAGTTATAACAATGTATATACGATTTAAAATTAAGTCAACATCCAATACTAGAGGAGCAACCAGACTTATAGTTAGGAGGATTGTTGAGGGTTATAATGATAAGGAATGGGATAAAAGAATAGATTCTTTAATAAAGAATAGGGAGTAAGAGAGATGGAGAACTAGTATGGAGAGTAAAAAGAGTTTAAATATATATATATATATATATATATATATATATATATATATATATATATATATATATATATATATATAAGTAAACAGAACATTAGGTGTGAGTTAATGTATGATAATAGTAAGAAAAGTAGTTTATTGTTTTGTTTTTAGTTTTTTTTAAGTAGTTTATTGTTTAAGGCTTGAACAGGATCTTTAGCAACAAGAGAATATACATGTAAATGGGAAAATATGGGTGATTTAGTCTGTAAATTGTGTAAGAAAGGAATAGAAAATATTAGGCATCTGTTAATTGAATGTAAATGCTTGAAAACAGAAAGGATACAAATAATGAAGTTATGGAAAAATAAATATGAAAAAAGTGATTATATAGAAAGTGAATTATTGTTTTTTATGCTGGGTTTGGGAAAAGATAAGGGGGATTTAGATATAAAGGCCATAGAGTTGACAAAGATTATGTTGTGGAAATGGGATTGAGTAGAATATGGGAAAACTTAATGAAGATAAAGTGGCTAACAGGTTTCTCTGGGCATAGTTGCTGAGAGTTACCTCACTCCGTTTAAGAAAAAGTCACAGTGCATCACATCACATCAATTTATTCTTATGAGGCATTATATGATAGTTTACTGGTGAGAACCTTAATCATATCATCTACAGGGTCACATACCATAACTAAGAATTAAATCTTACAGAGAGCACAGAATCTTGAAAGGCATCAATTGACATGAACAACAACAGTAAATAAATATTAAAGATTAAAATCTATTGAATAAATAAAATGGTTTTATTATAAATTCATTTATTATACATTCATCACACAAACTGAAATTTCCCTTTTATTTGACTTGTCTGTAACTTAATATCAGCTAGGGCTGTTTGAATAATAATTACAAAATCTTTTGCTATTAATTAGTCTCTGGCCATTTTTGAAGGCTATTGTATACCCTACTCTATAATAACTTAATAAAGGCAGAACTTAAGTGATTAGTCTACTAGGAGTATGTATCAGCCAAATTAGATATATGTGGTATATATATATATATATCAATTTTTACCCTTAAAACTAAATGAAGTGTTATAAAACATAAGTACCATATATTGCAAATAAATTAACATTTGAAACTGTTTTGCAATGATTAGTGCCATATTACATTTTTAAAAAATTGATTTGAGACCAATTTTTACATTAACTTCAGTTTTAATAATGCTATATATTGACAGAAAATAGAAAAACTAATGAAAAAAATACAGCTAAGAAAAATAGTGATCACCATTAAAAAAATAAAGAAAGACAAGAAATTTCAATATCTAAAAAAATATTATTTTGTTTGTTTATAATTTTTAATTTATCATAACTAAGTTTAAAATTACAACTTCCTTGGTAATTTCTTTGTATTTCTCACAAAATTATCATTCAAACCATATATAATACTTCTTACCTGAGATAATCTATAGCTTCAGAACTTACAAAAAAAAGAACCATAAGAATTTGTCATATTTTCAGGTACTCCAGAAGTTATTAAAACAGGCTAAACTCACTATACGTATTGCCACATGCTGCAAGCTAGAGTAATCAATAGATGCCAGAAGGCTTGTGCATAAAATCTCTATCTAGTACCTACTCATCCAATATCCCCAGACTAGTTTCTGGCTTGTGGCCTTCACCATTGAGGAGCCTTGGATCTGAGAGCACTGCACCTAGATCTTAGGATCTAATGCAACCCTCCAGCAGCCACCTTTAATCTCTACTTAACTATAAAACTATGAGTCCTAAAAAAAAAGTCTGGGGATATTGGATAAGTAAGCACTAGATGGGTATTTTATGCATAAGTCTTCTGGCATCCATTGATTACTCTAGCTTGCAGTGTGTGGCAATACGTATAGTGAGTTTTGCCTGTTTTAATAACAGTTATAAGCAAGCATAAGAAATTGTGATCATGTGATGTTTACTGGCCTACCCCAGAAGTTAAAAGATCTCCAAGACATTTTATAAAAGAAGTTTCTTTCTAATAAAAGATACAAAATAAATCATTTCCAGAAGGTGGATATGCATTTGTAATCATAGCAATTGGTTCTTGTCTATCCAAATATAGAAATTAAAGGTCATTCCCTTTGTCAATGATAAAATGAATCTCCTCTCTTCATTTTATATTTTTTGTGCACACTAGTGATGCTATCTTGTTATATCCTGTAGACATATAATTTATTTGCATATAGCTCATGTGCTAGCTGTAGATTTGAAAATGTGAACCAAGATGTGGCAAAACTACTGACTCCACAGCATGAGTACCAAGGCATAGGCAAGAATCTGGATTTGATTCTTTGCCTGCATACAATTCCATGTGATATACATAACCATTGTTGCTATCATCACACAGCCACCACTTAAAGCCTCTCTTTAATGGGTTTAAGAGTTTACACTGTCACAAGGCACTATGCTCAATAAATTTTATGATTGCTTCATCAACTGCAACCTTTTGTGCATCTGATAATCAGCCTTAAAATTTATATTGCAGCTCTATAATAGCTTAAATTTATAGATGCACTTAAAATCATTACTTGTTATACAAACAGATACAAATACAGACATGCTAATAAATTATTAAACCTTTTGAAAGTCATTGTGTTTATAAAATAAGCTGCCTCAAACTTGGATCAAAGCCCCAAAATTACATTGTGCATAAACACCTAATTTTAGAAAATGCAATCAAAATCACTACTTTCATTATATTAGAATACAAATATAATTTATATTCTACACAGACACGCTAGTACCAGACAAACACATTAATAAATTATACATTTATCAAATAATAAAAAAATCTAAATTGCATATAATATATAGCATTACATTTATTTTTGGGATGAAAGTTTGATATTGCAAATCTTCAAAGCATGATGAATCCATTTTCTGATTATATTTTGCCATTAAAACAATTACACTTTTGTTTTCTCCATACAATCTAATAAATTGAGCAGAACAAAAAAATTAAATGGACTTATTATAAAAAAAAGATTAATAAAAAATTGAATTTTTATCCAATTTTAACATGCCATATATAAGATAAAAGAGGAAATTGAAGCACAAAGAATGATGGCATTGGCACATGCATGATCCATTTAGGTTTTATGCAATTTTAAAATGAAAACAAAGAAATTTTAATTTCAAAAAAATGAGTGGCAATCATGCTAACTTTTATGAAATAGTTAATAATTTACAAAGCGCATACAATACACAGTTTGCAGAAGTTATAAAATGAAAATAATTAATAATTCAGTTATGACTTAGTGCTTTCGAGTTCTCTGCCTCATATATTAAAGTTATTAGGAAAATAAAGACAATTTCCTGTGCAATTTTAGAAGTTTTTCACTACTTACCCATCTCTAACTAAATTTATTCTAATATCTCACATTTAAAGTTGCATGACAAATTTCTTAATATCATTAAGATAATATTTTATATATATATATATATAACACATAAAATGTATGTATAAGCTTTTATTTATGTACTTAGTAGGAATTTGTTAGCCAATTGTACAACCGAGGATTCAAATTCAGATAGAACATGAAAACTTTTTCTGGTAATAAAGAATTTTGATCAAGCTTAGGCTTTTATTCTAGTAAAAAAGGCTTATAACCAACTCAGTTAATTATCTAATTATTGAACATATGGTTATTCTTAGCAAATAATAACAAGAAAGAAAATGGTAAAATTTCTGTCATCTGGTAGATGTTTAGTTTGGTGAATGATATATTTTCCTCCATTATTATTTTTAGAAAGAAACTGGAAAGACAATCACCCTGCAGTAGTTATTTTACTTTTTATTTATATACATATACATACCCACATAAATGATTGTATGTGTGAATGTAAGGCTGTGTGTATACATATATTATAATGCTAGAATAGAGCTCTCAACCTAGACACATTCTGCATTATAATATTTGCAGTTTTTTGTTTATTATAAAAATAAATAAAATAGTAATACAATAAGATTAAAGAATATCTTATTTAAAATCCTTAAATATTTCAGCTATGTTAATCTAAATTATTTTTTATGTATAAACTGTGATAAAAAGAGTAGAAAAAATTCCAAACACATTAACCACTATTACTATGCATGAGAATCATAGTGATATATTGGAACTGAATGGTTAATATTCCAGTGCATATTCAGTCGAACACTAGTGTTATGCTGATTGATAACATTATTAGACTTTGCAATAAACCAAGCTTCTTTCAACTTCCTCTTTCTATCGATTGGAATTGAATGGTTAATATATCAGTGCATGCTCAATGGAACCCTAGTGTTACCCTGATTGATAACATTATTAGACTTCACAATAAACCATTCATTGCAGACAGTACTAATATTTTGAGGATAAAACTCATTCCCACAACTACTCTTATTAGTGATTCCCAAGTTAATTCTGTTTTTTCAAATCATGAAAGTAGTTGTGGACATGTGTTTATATCCTCAAAATACCAGTACTGTATGCAATGAATTGAATGATAGAAAGAAGATGTTGAAAGAGGCTTGGTTTATTGTGAAGTCTGATCAATCAGCATAACACTAATGTTCCACTGAGCATGCACTGGAATATTAACCATTCAGTTCCAATATGTCACCATTATTCTGGTACATGGTACCGAAAGCACATTAGTGGTAAATGTTTTTTTGAATTTTTTCTACTCTATTTATCCCAATTTATACATGAAGACTAATTTACATTATTTGACCAAGTTTTTGTGTTATTTATTTACTATGTTAATCTAATAAACATGTGTAAATTTTGATTATGATCACAAACATAAAATATTTTATGCTAATTGCATTATTTAATATTGTCGTTGCTAAAAATTTTGTTGGTATAATTAAATAAGAGAAAGGATATTAATAGAATCATATAAATTCCAATGCTAATATGTAAATTGCAATTGAAGAATATCTATTTATAAAATAAAATATGAATGTTAATTAATTTTTTTTATAGATAATAAAACTTTTAAATGAATAGATGTAACTATAGAGAGGGAGGGTTTGAAACAGTTTTAAACTACAAAGTGATAATTTTAAAAAAAGAAGAGTTTGGTGGTAATTAGTTTTAGTTTGAGTTTAGCAGCTAGTTTGTGAGAATAAAAATTAGAGGGCATTTTGTTGTTTAAAATATCAAATGAGAAGTTTAGCCAATACATTTGACTGGATATATGCAGTGGTAACTTTGATAAAAATTGTTTGCTAAGTTGAACTGCAATTATTTTACAAAATTTGAAGAAATGAAAAATAAAATTATGATGGGCTAAATTTAACATGTTCACTTGTAGCCTGAAGCCATGTGGAGCTATCCAAGGTCAAACCACTGGAAGTGATGCCATATAAAAGAGTTTAAACATGAAATGAAATTCAAGAAGCTGTCTTCAAATTATCATTTACTTGGGATTTAAATCTATTGCCACCATGATTAAATATCTATTTATAAGAAATATGTCTTAGTCATTAATCTTGCTAAAAATATATTTTTCATTTATTTAGTCATTTATGTTTATTTTGCAAATTGTTATTTAAAAAACTTAATCTATGTGTAATATTAATATTTCAATGCAAACATCTGGGAAGTCTATATTCTACTGAGAGATTTTGTTTAAAGAAAAACTATTAAGAAAATGGAATACTTGAACAGTTAAGTGGATTAAATAACCTTGGGGTAAAGAATTTTTCTTATTTTGAAGTAAGTTTTCTTTTGTATGATCATGTGTGACATTAAAGAAACCCCTCAGTAAGATTTAATTTATTTTCCAAAAAAAGTCTAATAATAATAAATAAGAGTTGTATTAGTTATTTTTTAATGCTATTAACTTTCAATTTATAAATTCATCATCATGAGTAACTTTATTATTATAAAATATTTGTTAATGATTTATCAAAATACTTGTAAATATCTGTGTGTGCATGTGTCAATTATCACCGTGTTTTTATATACATGTATGTTTTGTGTTTTCTTTTATTCAATAATTAATGAATAAAAATATATAAATCTTTTTATCACATGCCATTTTGATCTTGTTTGATGGTTTGTTTCTGATTTAAGAAAAATAAATTTCTTAGCTGAGTATATAGAGGAAATGTAACTGGATTATTTTGAATTACTGTCCATATATTACATTCTCTCCCTTTGGAAAGTGATGTCCTTATCTATAACAAACCTGTACAATTATTTGTTTGTCCCAAATGAATAAAATAAAATTTTGTATATATAAGAATAGTATATTCGAGAGCTTTTTATCAATTAAAACTTTGGTTTTATGATTAAATGTAAATTCCCAGTATGTAATTTGGTGCCCAACATGGAGCCTGATATAAAACCCTATGAGAAGTTAGAGGAATTGTTAAACAAGAATCATTAATAATAATATTTACAAAGATTCAAATAAGTTAAGATAGGGGATTAGCACAGATAAAGTAATAAGGCAGAAGTAAAGAAAAAATATATAATGGCTATAAGTAAGAGTTTAGTTTGAGGTGGTTTGAATGATATCTAGTTTTGTATAGTGAAGGAAAATATGGGCATGTATATAGTAGAAATAAAAAGTATTTTGGAGTGTAATTAATTGTAAAAATCATAAAGATTTGGAATATTGACTAAGGGTAAATAGATGTTAATGAGATTGGTACTTAAAAAGAAAATAGAAAATCAAGTAAATAATCCTGAAGTGACATAAGATATTTTCCAAAAAGAATAAGCTCAGTCATACATGATGGAGATGATACAACAAATGTTGAGAAAGGAATTTAAGTAATGGAAAAAGAAAGTGAATGAAAAGTTTTAAAAAAATCAACAGAGATGTGAGGTGAAATTTGATCAATTACAACAGAAAAGTGAGACGAAATTTGATAAATTACAAAAGAAAAGATAAAATGTGATGAATTATGACAGAAAAGTGAAATGAAATTTGATGAATTACAACAGAAAAGTGAGATTAAATTTGATGAATTACAACAGGAAAGTGAGGTGAATTTAATGAGTTGCAGCAGAAAATAGATAAAAAGTTCAGTGAAATGAAACAAAAACCGATAAAAGATTTCAAGACATGAAATGTTAATGTGAAGAATGATTTAAAGAAACACAGCAAACTATGAGAGAAATGTGTGGGGAAATAAGAACAGAAAGTACAGATAAAATTGAGAACCTGGTGAAGGATTGAGATAAGGAGTTTAATGAAATAAAAGAAAAGCAGAAGCAGGAAGAAAAGATTAAAGATTTAGTTTCACAAGTTGTAGAAAATAAAAATGAAAATAACCAATCAAGGATGAAGTTGCAAGAAAATGTGAATGATCTGAATATAAAAATTAGAGATTTAAAAGTTATAATATAAATAAGGGGAAAAGAGACAATAATCCATAGAATAAATGAAATAGAGGTAGAGTAAGACAGGTGAATCAAAAGGACAGAACAATAAATGAATCTGACTATGGAGATAGCTATAATGTAGAAAAAAGGAAAGCTGAAACTTTAAAACCTAATAGCACTAGCCATGGTTTGACACAAGATGATATTAATCAGTTTTCAAAAACTACAGTATTCAGGTCAAGAAGGTAAACCACTCACCAAACAGCTGAATAGCTTGCAAAGATATTTTATCTTAAATACAATGACATAAGAATATATACTGGCCATTGCCTGTAGCCATTTACAAGCTGATGCTCAAGCTTGGTGGGACTAATTGTTTCAGCAACCTGTTATCTTTAATAATTATAGATGCATTGATGAATAACTTTTGGTCAAAAAAACATCAAGAGACTATTAAGTATCAAATAATGCATAAGATTTTATGCAGGAATTGCAGAAGGCTATTCTCAATTCTTTAGGAGATAAATGGCCAAGTTAAGAACTTTGGATGCCTGTCGTTTGTCTCAGTCAGATTTGACATAATTTGCTTTTTAGAATTGAATAAATGATGCTGATAACTGATAAGAAGACATTTGAACAGGTAGTAGATTTTTAAAATGCAATTGTTATGAGCTAACATAAACAACCAGATAAACATTGGGGGAAAGTCTCCGAATTTTACATATATTAATGCATTAGAAATGCAGAGTGTAATGACAGACTATAGCATAGGAGGAAGAGATTAACAGGAAATCTTGAAAGAACATGGGTGATCCACAGAACTGGAAATGGTTCCAATATAATGTAACGGTAAGAAAAGTAGAGCTGCTTTAACCTAACCTAGAGATGCAGATAGAAGGGGTTCGAACCTCATCTACTCCTTTAGATTGCTACTAAGCGACTTACTCCCCAAACCTCACTAGAATTTAATCTTAATGTATGCTTGGTGGTCAGGGGGAGAAGAGACCACGAAAAGGAATTTTTACATATATAATGATCAGATGTATATACGTATGTCACAAAAGAAAACAATACAAAGTGGTTTTATTTATAGTGAATGAAAGATAACAGAAACTTTTATTATTGACATTAAAATAATTCACACAATGCTTTATTAATAGTGTCGCAGGCTATTTTCACTGCAACCGGATAGACATATATGAAAGATCCATTGATCGTAATGATAAGAACAGACAAAATTTTTACGTTATAATTTCTTCTTTAAAATATTCCAGCCAATGAAAGTGTTACGTAAAAGAAATCAAGAGAGAGAGACATGATTCATTAACCCTGTGGTTGGAGAATAGAAATAAATAGGTGGTCAAACTCAACTAAACACTTTGGACAGGTTTAAACCTTAGCCCTACTTATGATTTAAGAAGAATGATAAAGTGACCCCAGCGAGAATTTCCAGCCATAATTGAAACATTTCTATGAGATTTTGAGAAAGATTTCCTAATAAATATAAATATACAAGACCATGCACAAAGGCGATAGCATATAGAGGGCTGTGAGGCTCGAGACATAACAGTTACCAAGAGGTTAACACCAGACCGGATAGCTCTCCGTCTCTAAATAAAGTTAGAGAGAAAAATGGAACCCGTTCACTAAACACATGACCCGGATTCAGGATCGGAGTTTTTGTTGCTTATGTCCAGTTACGTACATTGAAAGGACTGAAATTGACATGAGATCAAGAACAATTTATTTGTTTTTCAGAAGGTCTGAATGTAGGTATGTTAACCTAAGCAAACTTGGCAAAAGAAGCACTGTAATATATGCTGAGCGACCCAGTAGATCACCGGAGGCACGATGCCATATAAATACGGTCAACGACCTTTAAATCTAAAAAGAAACCCTCTGCAAAATATAAATATATTAGGAAAGCTCAACTATCACTGAAAATCCGCAGAAAAATAGTAACTTTACCTTTTATAAAATTCAGATCACTAAAACAAGAGGGCGGATATTTTATTGATTTAGTTGAAGTTTAACCAACACACCCCAGAATCAATGCTATTTAATAATTTTTAATACATATTGTCAAAATGTACTCTCTCTTATTACTAAAATATAAATGTGAACGTTTTATTTCACGCTCTTTAAAATATAACTTTAAATTTGTAACCCTTCATTGACTAAAATATACAGGTATTTGATAAGGATCTTTCTTTTATATATATATAAAAACAAATCAAAATTAAAGTTTGGAAAGTTTTATAATAGAATATTTAGCAATTTAAATCTTGATTTTAAAATAGAGTTTTGCACTTTCTATGATTTGCTTCCTTTTCTTTCTAAATAAATATTTATATAAAATAAATAACTTAATTACGGGAGTATAATGGCGGAAAGTTAAATGAAGCATTTTTCAATTAAATTAATAAGAATTATCACCACCATTATATGTAATAACCCTACCACCCATTAAAGTATTTAAAAAAAAAAGAAAGCAATTAATGAAATATGATTTCACAAGACTCGAATACATAGATTAAAAAAAACATATATATAGAAAAGCATAAATATAGATTGAATTTGCAAATTACAAAGATATTTTAATAATTTGTGGGAACGTTACCGGTAACTAGATGGGTGGGTCAAAATGAGTTCATTTGATGTTCCCCGCAGGTCTTTTCAGTTCTTCAAATTTGTTTTTCCATGTTTTTGAGGGCAGATTTTCACGGATACAGGGCAGATACTTTAGTTCTCTGGCTGGCTTACATGATTACGACTCCTGCATCAGGAACAGCTCAGGAGAGCGAAGGCAAAGAAGTTACCCCTGCATTTTTGCAGAGCAACACATTTCTGGATTCTTTTATTTATATGCTGAAAGAATAGAGTGCAGCTTGAAGTAAGTACAGCAAGCAAGAGTTCGCTATATTGTCCAATCTTTCAGCAAAATTTCTTCCAACAAAATTCTTAAGATTTCTCTCTGACCTTCAGCACAGGTTACCAGCAAGCATAAGACCAAGAACAAAAGAAAAGTTCTTTATTTATACCCTTTTTCCATTATGTTTTTAATCTGCTAATTAGTAGCGAATCATGCCCGTTGTTTCAAATTTTCCCTGTTATCTATTTTTATCTAATTCAGAAAAATGTTTTACTAATTAAATTCCTTTTCCTAATGGATTCTATTTAATTAAGAAAATTTATCTTATCGAATTCTTCCAACATATATTTTAAAAATAGTTGCAAATATAATTTTAACTTTCTATATTTTATTTTATTAAATCTTTTCTCTTTAACACAATTCCTTCTTTAATTTAGGCAATTATTTGAGAAAACGATAAATTTAGTTTGAAAAAGAAACATACATTCACTGTGGTTGGACTTAGGATCTTAGTTAGTCCACAGTGAATGGTGAAGCCAGCATATATATAGTTATATATATATGCACAGCTTCAATAATGAGTGGTAGAAATCATCAGTGATCATTATCACCATATAAAAGCCCTCAAAAGAGAGAAAGATCACCAGAAAATAATCTGGATATTATATGGAGAGCCTGGTGTAACCAACAAAAAAAAAACAGTTGAAATCCTCATCCCCAGAACCATCAACTAGCTACAAAAAAGATAACAATAATAATGGGTATTGAATAGTTTTAATTGGTATGACTTAGGATTTACCCATTTGATTTTTTAGAATACCATGTGAAAAAACATAATGTAACAAATAATGTAATTCCTAGCTTGTAAAACAATCAAACATGGCAAGCATGACAATAAAATATAAGGATATAATAGATAAAAGAACAGTTTGCAGTGGAGTAATATTATTGTTTGTGGGTAATGAGTGAAGCTTTGACTGTTTGAGTTTATCTAGGTTTGCTTTCAGTACTGGTGGTGGATGGAGAATTTTATCGATATATTTGATATTATTCCAGCAACCAAGGAAAGATAAGATGACATTTCACACTGGTATCAATACATTGCTAACTTTTTAATGGTGTTATTTAGGCAATACCAAACATTAAAAAGTTAGCAATGCTTTAATACGAATGTGTAAAGTTCTCCTTTCTTTCCTTGGTTGCATGAATAATACCCAACAGTTTTAGAAAAATACACAAAAATTAATATTATAGGAGATATACACATACTTGTAAGCAATGTAGACAGATGCAAGCAACCAAATTTTCACACTTTATTTTATCAATTTTAAAAAAAAAATGTCTAGAAATGAAGCCATACATGTTCTGTTTTTCTGCATGAAATTAACCAAACACAAATATATCTTTCTAAAAGTCAAAAAAAAAAATGTTCAATGAAATATACACTTACACAGATAACGCTTTCAAACTAAATTGAATTGATTGATTTTCAACAAAGAATAATACCAAAATTTGTACACATAGTTTTTAAAATCACATCACAAAACATTAAACATACACTCAACAGCTACTTACTGAAATCTGAAATAGAACATCTGGTATAGTTGAAATCTTGGAATGGAATTCTTGCATAGAAAATGGTGATTATCAGCCACCTCCTGCCCTTCCTATGATTGTAGAACACATGATTGCACAATACATTTGGTAAACGGAATTTTGCCAAGCAATCAGAATAAACAAATGGAAATTTCTTTTTTTTAAACGGATGACATTAAAAAAAAGAAAACAGCAGTAATAATAAAATCAACGTATTTATTCAATTAGTAAAGAAAAAACCCTGTAAATTGCAGCACTTTGAGCAGGAAAGTTAATGTATTAATTAGAAAAATAGAAGAATAACTGTAAATTGCAGCACTATGATCAGTTTGACTGGAAAAATAACTGTAAATTTCAGCACTCTGATCAAATTGCAGCACTTTCAGCAGATAACAAAGAAAGAACAGCAGTAAAAACAAAGTCAACGTATTAATTTAATTAGTAAATAGAAACATAACTATAAATTGCAGCACTTTGATCAGATGGTTTTTAGACTAAATGGAAATTGCAGCACTTTGAGCAGATGGTCTTTAGACTCGAGAAATAACTGTAAATTGCAACACTTTGATGAGATAAAAATTAAACAACAGCAGTAATAACAAAGTCAACGTATTAATTCAATTAGTAAATAGAAACATAACTGTAAATTGTAGCACTTTGACCAGATGTTTTTTAGTATTGAGAAATAACTGTAAATTGCAGCATTTTGATCAGATAAAAAACAGCGGCAGTAATAACAAGTCAATGTATTAATTCAATTAGTACCGTAAATAGAAACATAACTGTAAATTGCAGCACTTTGATCAGATATTTTTAGACTGATGAAATAACTGTAAATTGCAACAATTTTGAGCAGATGGTTTTTAGACTCGAGAAATAACTATAAACTGCAGTACCTTGATCAGATAAAAAATAAATAACAGCAGTAATAACATAAGTCAATGCATTAATTCAATTAGTAAATAGAAACATAACTGTAAATTGCAGCACTTTGATCAGATGGTTTTTCGATAAAGAGGTCAATAACAAAGTTGAAATTGAAAAAAACCCAAAATCAAAATGCACAAGTAAATAATGAAGTTGAAATTAAAAATGATAAAACAAATTCACAATAACAACAAATAACTTTAAAATGTAAACAACAAACTTTTGAATCAGCAATCTCCAAAAATGCACATATATAATAGGTTTGGCTGACATGTTTTGTGCACATTCAAAAACACGTTTTTCGATGAGAAATAAAAACTCAGGTTTATTTAACGATCACAAGATTATGTGTTTATTGCATATGTGAAAAGACATCCTATCTTTCCTAGGTTGCAGGAATAATACCCATTTTACCATTGGGATGTTTGTACAGTATGTGTAATTTCCTGGAGTGTTTCTATCTCAACACTAACATAACCCATTTTCAAATGTGATAGTTCTTGTTGTGTATCATGGTCAGTTAACATAATCCTGCCATGATCCCCATGCCTTTAAGTCTCAGAGAAACTGAGCAAAACACATATATTTAAGCTGTCAATATACCTATAAGTCTTGAGAAAATGAGCAAGGCTTTATATGAAAAATTTTGTGCTATTTAAATATTTTGGGTTTTTTGTTGTACTTAAGTGTTTAAATTGAGATGGCTCTTCTGCTATTCATAACACAATGTATACTTATTGTCCAGTAGTTGAATTCTTTATCTCCATGCTGCAAGATGATGGTCATTCTCTTGATAGTTGAATGCAAATCCAGTCTCCAGAAAACAGGTACATATATCTACTTTAGTTGTTTAGGAAGAACAAGTTTTTTAGTGGTAGATAGGTTAGCAGTGGAGTAAACCTGAAGTTATCTTATTATTGAAGTGACTTAATAAATGGCAATGATGTTAGGAAATAATAGGATAGCATTTAGGTTTATAATATCCACATAGATCAATTTGGCACAGTGCTAATTCAATAAATATTCGAAAGAAAACATAAAAATGGATATTTTCTTTCTTTCTTTTGGAGGGGGTATTATAATACTAGAAATGGATTCTCAATCTAAAGACATTCTGCATTGTAATATTTACAGTTTCTTTGTTTTATTATAAAAATAAGTAAGATAATAATACAATAAGATTAAGGAATATTTTATTTAAAATCCTTAAATATTTCAATTATGTTAATCTAATAAACATGTATGTTGATTATGATCACAAGCATAAAATATTTTGTTAATTGAATTATTTAGTATTGTCATTGTTAAAAAGTTGTTGGTATAATTAGATAAGAGAAAGAAATTTATGTTAAATGCTAATGTATAAATTGAAATAGAAGAATGTTTATTTATAAAGTAAAATACAAATGTTTGTTTATTTTTAGAGATAACAAAACTTTTAATTGAGTAGATGCAATTATAGAGAGGGGGGCATTAAACTGATTTAAACCATGAAGTGATAACTTTAATAAAGGAAAGCAAAAAAAGGGTTTGGTTTGTTGGTAATTAGTTTTAGTTTAATGGCTGGCTTATGAGAATATTGGAGGACAGTTTGTTGCTTAAAATAACATGAAAAATTCAGCTGTTACATTTAACTGGATATAACTGATTCCTAGTTAAGCTTTGTTGTAGAATGTATATGGTGGTAATTTTGATAAAAATCATTTATTAAGTTAAACTGCGATTACTTTACAAAATTTAAAGAAATGGAAAAGATATGGCAGGCCAAATTTAACATATGCCCTCTTGAAGTCTGAAGCTATGTGGAGCTGTCTAAGATCAAATAAGTGGAGATAATGCTCTATAAGAGTTTAAACCTGAAATAAGATCCAAGAAGCTGTCTTAAAATTATCACTTAGCTGGGATTTAAATCTGTGGCCATCCTCAATTAAATATCTATTTATAAGAAATATCATTTTGCCATTAATATTGCTAAAAATTTATTTTTCATTTATTTAGTCATTTACACTTTTTTTTTTTTTGCAAATTGGTATTTAAAAGTGAAGCAGTGTATATCTGTATGCAGATATACTTGCTTCATTTCATTTTAAACCAACCTATCTCCTATCGTATATATAGAATTTATTAATATCTGCATTCTGCACACATTTGTTATCATCATCATCATCAACAACCATTATCAATCCACTGCAGGATGAAGGTCTCTCCAAGTTTAATCCATCTTCTCTGATCTTTAGCTTCTCTTTTCCACAACACCCCTGCACATTTTCTTATTTCATCCATCCATCTCACATGTGGTCTCTTTCTGGGTCTTTTACAATCTCTTGGAATCCAGTTTAAAATTTCAATTGTCCATCTATTATCATTTCTTCTAGCAATATGTCCAGCCCAACTCCATTTCAATCTTTTAATTTTTTCAATAAGGTCAGTAACACCTGTTTGTTGTCTTACCCATACATTGCGTTTTCGATCTCTTCTTGTTACTCCCAACATACATCTCTCCATACTCCTTTGAGTGGTCTGAAGTCTCTGTATTGCTCTTCTATTAAGTGTCCAAGTCTCAGATCCATAAGTAAGAACTGGTAAAACACATTTGTTAAAAACCATTCTTTTCAAACACATAGGCATATTTCCTTTTAGTATCAAGTTATTTCTACCAAAAGCACTCCAACCAAGTTTAATTCTATGATTAATTTCCTTCATTATGTTTCCATCTGTATTAATAATCTGACCTAGGTATTTGTAACTGTTAACTTCTTCTAATTCTTCATAATCAATCTTTATTTTCATATTTTGAGTAAATCGATTATAGTCTTTTTAACATTTATCTTTAGTCCTACTTTTCTACTTTCATCTGCTAACTCCTGCAACATTTCCTGCAGCTCTGAAGCATTATTTGCAAAAACAACTACATCATCTGCAAAATCTAAATGACTTAAATACTCTCTATTTACTTTCATTCCTTTAGTTTCCCATTTTAATCCACAAAATACTTCTTGCAGCAGTGCTGTAAAAAGTTTTGGAGATATGGAGTCACCTTGCATTACACCTTTCTCAATGTTGATTTTTCCAGTATCATTATGTAATCTAATTGTTGCTGTTGCATTTTTATAAATATTCTTTAAAATATGACAATATCCTGGATCTATACCTTGATGATCCAATGCTTTAATCACTGAAGAAATGTGTATAGAATCGAATGCCTTTTCATAATCTACAAATCCAAAACATAATGACAACACATATTCATTTGTCCTTTCTATGACTTCTCTCAATACCTGGATATGATCTATTGTACTAAAACCACTTTTAAATCCAGCTTGTTCTCTTGGTTGGTGGAAATCCAAAGTTCTCTGTAGGCGAGTTGTAATTATCTTGGTAAAAATTTTATATAAAACTGATAAAAGGCTGATAGGTCTGTAATTTTTTTGTTATAGGTGTGTGTATAACATTATAGTGTATTTTTAAAAGTTAAAATCTAATTCTTTAAAGTATGCACTTTGCATTTAAAGAAAGTTTATATTTTCGAAAAACTAAAATCCATTAAACAAAAATGTAAAAGTATTCTATACAATGGGAGAGAGGTAGGTAGCCATTAATAAAATGAACATAAGTGCTATATTTCTTTATTCATATAGAAAAATCTCTAAAATAGTTACAATTGAACACCTTAGATGTTCTAAGGTTTTAATTATAAAATTAAATATAAAGAGCAGGAAACCAAACAGGCGACTAGTAAGTATGCAGAAGTGAAGAGTTAAGAGTAGTGTAATTAATGTAATGGACTGGAAATCCATTAAGCAAAATTGGAAGATGTAATCCCAGGCAGAATGAAAAGTATAAGAAGATAGCATGGGGCTTTGTTATCATTCAGTCATAAATTTTCTATAAAATTTTCATCATCATCAGTATATTTCCAGAACTTTTATTTTCAATTATTAAATTTCAAGTTTTAAATATATTCGTTGCTACTCAAGAAAAAATAAATAAATATGCTTCACATACCTACCAGCATGTGCGAGTAGTTCGGCCGTCAGCTTCTCCAAAGGTCATCAGGAGAAGAGGCTTTTGAAGATCCATCCTAATGCAGTAAGCTATGTCCTACCACCATCATGCAAGCCAAAGATTGGAATCCATCAAGTCGAAGTCCCACAGTCAAGCAATAACGGTAATATGTTTGAATAATTAATATAAACTGTAACTTAATTATATTTGTATTCACCTGCATATAGTCTTAACCTTATGTATCTCTCATTTTATTCATTAACTGCTAACTACTAGCTTAATTATAGTTTACTAACTTTAGAATCTATAGATTTTATAAAATGATTTACGTATTTTTACTTTGAATGATAGAGGGAGAAATTTCTGATTAATTAACATGTTTAAATTTTCCCCTAAAGTCTCAAGGGAGAGCAGACTGAAAACATTTAGTTCAAGCTTTTAAATGTATAAAACAATAACAAATTTCATAAAGTTATATTAAAAGTTTCTCTTCTTACACCCCCCCCCCCCAATCATGTCAAAGCATGTTATTTAGATTCTAAGAAATATATATAAATTCAATGAAGGGTGGTGACCATTTATTTATTTATTTAAAGTTGTAAATCATTTTATGCGTAATTATTGCTCTTTATAAGTAAGATCTAGCATACAAGTTAGAAAATAGATTATTAAACATTGATAACAAATAATCCTGTAAGCAAATTACTTTCGTCACTGCCAATACTTGTCACTGCCAATAAGTAATGCCGTAATTAAAATAAAAGATTGTCTATAGTAAAAGTTATAAAATATGGCAATACTGTAATCTTAGATTTGTAATTAAAGAAGTAACTTAATTGTTTCTTAAAATATTTATATAAACTAATTCGCAATTCATGTACATAAATAATGAATTGCGAAAGTCAAATTATTCCAAGCATAGATAATTTTCAGCAACTCATTAAATATTGTTTAATTATATATATTAGATTTAAAGTAATATTAAAGATTGTGAATGGGTTATATTATGATTAAAGTATTCCCACATAGTTAAACGGGAGACTCATGATTTGCTTCTATATAAATTTATTTTAATATTTCTCATATGGGAGGCAGGTTCAGTAATCCATTAACTATGTGTGGAAATGGGCGTATTTATTCTCAAATTTTTGTATATTCCAATGCAGTCCATGTGTCGGTATAGTTAAACTGTGTAAGGGCAGACCAGATGCTGTGCCTAGTTCTTGATCTATAGACCAACCCCAGTCCAGGTTCCACAAGAGACTCAATGACCCCAAATGCTGAATATAAGCACTGAGTAGCGCTCTCCATTGGTATGCGCCAAGCTAGAACCAGATGCACCTCTGTGGCCAGAGACATCTACCCCTAAAGTGATGGACCTAACATCATTTTTATTATTATGCCATTGACTCCACATTTCTGATAGCACCGCAACTCTTAGTTAAGTTTAGCCTGTAGCATTCACATACCATCATCATTAGCCATCCCAGGTAACTCCATACAAACCCATGCACAAGTGGCCCTTTTGAAATAAATAATTGCATTTGATTGTAAGCTTGGAATGATTTGGTAATGATTAATCTGGTATATAAAATATATAGAGCATATGTAAATTAGTGTAAGCCACCATTACCTTCTTAAGCATTGTAAAGGTCAGTAGATAAGATTTAAAGTATATTTGTGAACTATTCAATCTCTTGATTTTATATCATGTTATAATAAACTCATATTATATTTAATTAACATATGTCTGTCTTGTGATTCGAAGTCATTTGTTTAAATTATTCCTTTAGTTATTTCATTAAATGTTACTATTATGGTAAATATTATTATTATTCACTTAGATTTATAGAATAGAAATGTATCAGTGTTTTGTTCACTAATATTGAACCCAGAACCCTGAGATCATGCTAGGCATATATTTAACAATAATTGTGTACTAAATAAAGAAGTAATATGTGCCCTAGTAATACGGTTAGTGATGGAGAACTCTGAGAAAGTCCCTTATCTGGTCCCTGAACTATGCTGAGCTGGTTAAAGAATGGAAATCTGGGTGACATTGAGGATATTAATTAGGTGATGGTGGTTGGAAGCCTAGGAAGGCATTTAAACTAGGGATGTGGGCCTCCACCACATTGACTGTTTGATCTTTCGATCTTGTTGACTGATTATACAATCTTGACTGTTACAAAAGATGTAATCTGTCTGTAATATTAATATTTCAATGCAAACATCTGGGAAGTCTATTCTACCGACAGATTTTGTTTTAAAAAAAACTCTATTAAAAAAACATGAAGTACTACTTCTCTAGGATTTTGAATATAAAGAAGAAAAAAATAAATGCTTTGGAACACCTGAACAGTTAAATAGGTTAAATGATCTTGGCATAAAGAAATTCCCTTATTTTAAAGTACTTTTCTGTTATATGATCATACGTAACCTACCGTGGTAAGATTAATTTATTTTCCAGAAAAAGCCTAATAATAATAATAAGTAAGACAGTTATATTAATATTTTTTTTATGCATTATATTTATGTCGTCATGAGTAAACTTTATTATTATAAAATATTTGTTAATGATTTATTATAAAGTTGCAAAATACTTGTAAATATTTGTGTCTGTGTGTCAATTATCATCATGTTTTATATATATCCATGTAAGTTGTGTTTTCTTTTATTAAATAATTAATAAATGTCACGCATTGGTGGTCGAGAGGTCAACAACGGCTGCTTTACAAGCAGTTGTCCCGCAGTTGTCCGGGTTAGCGGGTTCGCGTCCTGGCTGATGCTATGACACATGAGAAAGAAAAAAAGATTAATAAATAAAATTATATAAATTTATTTATCACATGCCATTTTGGTCTTGTTTAATGGTTCATTTCTGACTTAAGAGAAATAGGTTTTTTAGCTGAATGTATAGAGGGAATGTAACTGCGTTATTTTAATTACTGTTCATATAATGCTTCTCTCCCTTTGGAGAATGGTGTCCTTATCCATAAAGGATCTATATACTTATTTGTTTGTCCCAAATGGATAAAATAAAATTTTGTATATATAACAATAGTAAATTCGAAAGCTTTTTATGAATTAAAACTTCAGTTTTATGATTAGATGTAAGTTCCCGGTACAATATATATATACAGGAATAAGTTAAAATATTTCCATATAATAAGTAGAGAAATATATTAGCAGTGATGTTGCTATGTAATTACCAATTATTACTGGCAGTCTTTAGGCTAAACTATTTGCTCTAGTAGCCCCAATAGCATTTTTAAACTTGGTTTTCTTAGAAACCAGTCAAATTAATTCACATTTCTGATTTGTATCTATAATCTTGTAAGTAATCAACTTTTGAAAAAGGTAGCAGAGTGATATTGCTAATTTGTATATTTCCAAAAAACAAATTTCTTAAAATACCCCTCAATCACAACACCTAAATCTCTCTTTCAGAAACTTTGGATTTAAATACCATGATTTCATGATGACTGTTTTTAACACAAGAATAAAATTGCAATTGTATACATATGGTATTAAATGTTTGAAGACAACAATTACAAAAGTTTCATAATGGGCAAAGATAATTTAAAACACCAATAGAATATTGCTCATTACAGTTAAATCAAAGTGTATGCAGTGCTACAAAAAATATATATAAATAATTAAATTTATTCAAAATGTTCCTGATTTGCATTCCATAATCTCATAAACTATTTAATCATTATGAGATGGTTATAATGCTAACTGGTTTAATATTGTATATATAAATATTTGATTGTAAACATATTCAAGCTTTAAAACCAATCAATATCTTATCACAGTATTTAAATAAAATACCAGGCTAAAGTGAGGAGTTTCAGTTGCATAAATTACTAGTCCACCTGATGAATGGTGATTATTTCAAGAAATATATATATATATACAATAAGAGATCAATCTGGTGTCTGTTTCATTAGATTGTTAGTTTTAAAAGGTTATGGAATGCAAATCAAAAACACTGTGAATTACATACTTCCAGAATAATGTTTGATCATTTTATATATACATGTGCATATTGTTTTTCTATTTATTTGTATATACTTATTTTATATTATTTTCCAACATTACTTATTTCTATATATAATATTAATTTTTCTTTCATTGTATATGTAATTCTTTTGTGTACATATGTGTGTATGCTTTACAAAGTGGATTGTCTTTCTTTCATTTGGTGTACTCAGCTAAATAAAAGAAAGAAAGAAATCCTACTTTGTAAAGCATCTGCACATACATAGGAAAAATAATTATTTCTATGTACTGTATTTTGTAAATTTTTTTACTATATATATATTCCTTTTTATTTTTTTTATATTAAATTCTTTGCTACAATTTTTAATGGTAATAAAATTGTTTATTGTCAATAAATAAAATGGTTTATTGCTCAGAAATTCATAAAAAATTCAAACACTGGAAATAACAGAGATGGAATCACAATCCATGGAGATGGAATCACAATCCATGAACTTTGAGCATCAGAGTCTACCATTTTTTCACTGTATTAAATCAAACAGAATGTTTATTACTACTAAATGACATTAAAGTTTAGGATAGTAATTGTATCTTAAAAAAGTAAAAGGCTTATTAAAGTTCATAATATAATTCTAAATACTAAGATAAAAATAAAAATAGGTAACAGGATCAACATTCATAGCAGTATGATATCTCTTCATCAGTGATGAAAGCCACTTCATATTTTTCAAGGTTTCTGTTTTTGCAGGTTGTGTATCAAAACTTATCTGACATATTCAATTCTACCAAGAATGTTTATCCTTGAATTAATATTTGATGTTGTTTATTATCTAATACTGGATGGCTAACTAGGTTAATGATGTGCTGACTATCTTGAGAAAAAAGCCCATGCTGTGACATGGCAAGTGTATGCACTAACCACTAGAACGGAATTTTTTTTAAAAGATGTAAAAATAAAATATTATGAAAGTATAAACAAAACAAATCATTACAAAGATGATGAACCCTTAAAAACAGAGCAGCTTTCCTCATCAGTGCCATCTAGCATAAGCTTAAGTACATATAAAATTTCTAGCATCATTATTGAAATCCAAATATGTTAGTTTACTATTGCTTTTGTTATTGAAGCTAGGGGATCAGTTGATAAAAGCAAAAGCCAGGGAAAAAGTGAGGTTGGGGATTCAAATACTAAGGATAGGGATTTTATCTGCATCTGATAATCACTGATTTCTCAAGCTTATGCTAGATTGCATTCAAGTAGAAAATGGCTCTTGTCTTTTCATATAATCTGAGTGAGTATGGTGATTTGTTATTATTATGATCAACCTTTATCACTCGGTTATAACACCCTATTATCTAGATACTTCAATCTGCCTTCAAATAAAGAATGGAATATATATATATGAGTACGACTAATTAAAAATGTTTTACTGCTTGATTATAGTACCCTTTTACCGTGCTTATGGTTTCTAGTTTTAATTTGTGTAACTTAAATTAAAAATCATTTGTTTATCCATTTGTTTGACTAGTACATAAGACAATTTTTATGTGAATAATAAAATATGTAAGATATGTGAAGAGAAAGAAAAGACATTATCACGTGACTTTTCTTCTGTACGCTTACTCATATGTTTTACTCTCTTCATTCTAGCTAAACTAATTTTTAGAGTGATGGGAACAGCATTTGAGCATATAAAAGTATTTATTTAAATGTACAGCTTATTAATATTTCAACTACAGGCTGACTAGCATCAGAAACCAGATTTTATTTATATATACATGGGGTCTACAACATTTGATAGAGAGGGTTTTAATCAGTTTTTTTATGACGTTTAGCATCATAGCATACATAAAAAATGGGAATCCTCTATGATACACTTGATAGAATAAAGCATATTTGTTTTTTGTTTTTGCCTAATGTCTTTATTTTTAATAACTGGCAATGGCATCATTAAAAAATATCACTAGTTAGTTAATTACCGACTACTCTAAGGCGGCTTTTTAAAAAAAATTATGCATGTATTTAAAAAACTAATAATTATACAATGCTTAAAACAATTATAATAGGAATAATATTCAAATCATGAAAAGTTTGACAACTTAGAGAAAACACTGATTTATATTATATACAGTACACGCAATTGGCAGTTTTCTCTTCGGTAGTGGTTGAATAAAAGTAGAACACTACATATACATATAACACACGCATGCATAAGTACGTTTCCATGCAATACAAAGATCAACTTTGTAACACGTAGTCGATTAACAAAGAATTATGCGATAGTATATATCTTTACACACACAGAGCTTAAAAAATAAGTAGAACAAATCCATACAATACGTAACAGTCATTACTTTCTTAACATTAATCCCTTCCGTTTTCTTAGATGATAATCATCTAAATTTATTTTAATTTGCTAATATTAAATCAAGGATTGATTATAAACAAATACAAAATTTAGCAGAATAAATAATAAAAAGTAATCTTACCTTCCAAATTTCATGCCTTGAGCCGAAGTCTCCTTCCAGCAACTAGTCATATTGTTTAAAATTTATATGATGACTTTACTGTTAAATTTTTGAGAATAAATTAATTACAGCTTTTGCACGTAAAAACATAATGTATAGCAGCCTGTGGCTTAACATCACGCGTATCATGCTTGCTCTCACGTGTAGGTTGAAGTTGCTTTGACGTCATCCTAATTTGCATAATTCAATAATCAACCTAAGCGAAAGTCACGCGAGTTTAAGTGTGGCATGTTTATAACAAATTGATTCCTCTAATCTATTTGTAAAAGTTACCTAATAATTTTTCTTTGCCTGTAATTTAATTATAAGTAAAGCAAAAGTGTAATTCAGCTTTCGAATTGTATTATCCAAAGCAATCTAAAAATAAGAATTTAATTTATTAGCGGTTTTTTTTTTTTTTACGTTATAGCTGAAATAAAATTTGCTAAACTTTTTTTCAAAACTGAATTTATATTTCAAAACTAAATGAAAAAGTATACATGCACAAGTGTATACGTACATTAATTGGTGGACTCATAATTATTTCTATTACTTTGATAAAGTAATCGATTAAACGGCCTATGTAAACAATATTTAATATTACGATATTTTATGAAGGTAAATTTAAAAAAAAAGAAATCCCTAATAAAATAAAGCATATTATTTTTACTAGCTTATGATTTCTAAAATGCACATAGAGAGCGTACCAATAGCTCTAACAAGCTCGTAAATTAACAAGTGCGGTTATGAGAAATATTTAAAATCTCTACTTTTATTCAATATTTATGTCATTTATCAGTTGGATGTCAGCGGTGGTTTTTAGATTTCAAAATGGTCATGAACACAAACTAATTCAGGACCCTTTTCCTTCACGGCTACGGGCTATTGAAAGGTGGTCTATTTATAGTCTGGTTTATCATTTGCCCAACCAAATAATTGTTACTTGGATCATAAAAAATAAGTGGAATAACAAAAAAAAAAAATGTAAATTATGACATAATATGTTACAAAACAATGTGAGGTTCTGTATATGAAACAAATATATAAATTCAACATTCCTTCTTTTTCTTTTTAAAACTTGTTTTATTCCAAACTATAATTTTATTTCTTTTCCATACAACGTTTCAACTACATTCTGCAGTCATTATCAAGTTTCCTTAAAAAAATAATAAAACTAAAATAATAACACAAAATATTAATACATTCCAAATATATAATATTCAAATAAAACCACAATATTATTATCATCTACAAATACAATTATTTATCTCCTTCCCTATCTTTAATTATTTCTTTTAAAATACCTTTATAATTTAATACTCTTCTTATATAAATTTATTATCTATTCACTAAATCTTTACCCATTAACATTCTTTTTATACCCCTCCCCCCCCCTTTATATATATTATTCCTATATTATCTTATTTTTTATCTTTATTTATTAACATTCTATTTAATACTGGTTTATACTGATCTATATATACTTCCTCTTTTTTTATTCTCTCTTTAAAATTTTTAACGCATTCCAATGGCCTTATTTCGAAATTTTCATGATTAAATTCCTTTTTATGAATATATATAACAGATTTTTTATCATATAAATGCTGCCTTAATCTAGTTTTTAATTTATTCTTACTTGTTCCTATATAAGTCATATTTACATTTCTTTTATCACAATCCATACATTTAATTATATATACTGAATTTATACATTCTAAAATATCAATTTTATCATAATCATTTATTAACTCACCCAAACATTGTTTCCTTTTATAAACAGGGCAAATTATTGTATTATATCTCCTATTAAAATACCTAAAAAATTTCTTAATTTTAAAAAATAAATATCTTGATACCCTAAATCCTATATAAATTATTTTATTTTCTCCATTTTTATTCAATTTAATCTTTCTTTTTATATTTTCAATATTATAATTAGATATCAATCTTTTTGCAATATATTCGGGATAATCATTTTTAATACATCCCCCCCTAATATTATTTATTTCATTCTTAAGAAACATTTCATTTGAACATATCTTAACAGCCCTAATAATCTTATTATTAACAATATTCTGTATATGCTAATATAATTTATAAAGATCCATAACATTGCAATTGGATTTCCGAATTTTAATACAATGTAATATTATAAGTCATATAATTTATGTAATTTTATATTTATAATATATAAAAGTGCAATAGCATCTTTTTGTAATAATATATAGTCATTTAAAAATTCAATGGCTTATAACAGGGGTCCCCAACCTTTTTGCACTTAGAGAGCACACTCTATAATACTGGACAGGTGGCGGGCACCATTTATTTTTTTCAACCAGATGGCGGGCACCATTTATTTTTTCAATGTAAATTTATAGTTGGATATTGTTAATAATACACATAATGTACAAAAAAATATTTATTTCAAAAATAAAATTTTAACATATAATTAACGTTTATATTTTTTACGCTGTAAAAGTATAGTATGCGCTACAATTTGATTACAATATAATACAAAAATTTATAAGAAATTTTAAAAATTAAAATTATTTGTATCAGATAAATAATTTTTTATCATGTTCGGATAGCGGCGGGCACACGTAAAATGGTCTGCGGGCATCATGGTGCCCGCAGGCATGGAGTTGGGGACCCCTGGCTTATAAAATCAATAATGAGGTAATATGACTACTTTCTGACTAGCATCTTATGGTAATGTCTAAGTGCTGACTATCTTTCCGCTTTTTATTCTTTAGTTATGGGAAGAGGGTTTTAATGATGCCCCATGAAATCTGTAGTTGGCTATGCAATGATAAAGCACAACATTTAATAAATAATTTAACAATACTGGTTCAAATTGGTGGAGTAATTGTTTTTTGCATCCCATAGTATAAACTAGCTTATACTTAACAGTTTGAGCATTTATCTGTACCCAAATTCTTAACATGACTGTGATTTTACAAGTACCATACTTTTTTTAAAAAAAATCAATACAAGCTTAATTTGCATAGCCTTTATGAATATATGTATATTATAATACTAAAATGGAGCTCTCAGTGTAGAGTCATCCTGCATTTTAATATATATTTTTTAAATATATATATATAAACATTAAAAGCATTAAGACTAAACTAATCAATAAATAATTAAAATTACCCCAAATTCACAATTCAACCAGTCTAGCCAAGAAAATAAACTAAATCATTAGCAACAGTTTCACTGCTACAAGTAGACTTCTCAAGTGTAAAAAACTACAAAATAACATATTTAAGCTAAACATTACCAACAATTCCACTTCCCATACACTATGATATACTAACACTGAAGACATACTATTCTAATCTTACGATTACATCACCATTATTTCTGGTACTTATTAATGTACATGGTCATTTCATGGCCATTAACACAACATTTTTCACTCGGGATGATTCCATATGTTTGTAAGTAATCTAGGTACTGCTGAATAAATGTTAAATTCATCTAATTAAAGAGAATATTTTATGCTTGTGATAAAAAAAAAATTCACAAGATAATAAATTTCAAGTTCAACACACACTTTTACAACATATATAAATATTTTGGTTCAAAATATTTCTTGATCATTATGTGTGTATATATATATATATAAAATCAAAATTATTCCAAATTCACAATTGTTGATTTTATTACTACGTTTTTAGATTACTATAAACGTAGTAATAAAATCAACAATAAATAATAAATTAGTTAGCAATAATTCCGCAATCAAAATGTCAAAATTACAAATTTCATAAAATGAGAAAAATGGTGGATCACACACAATAAAAAAAAACACCTCTTGCTTGAAAGAGAACAGCAGGTAAAAGGACAGATATTTACCACAATTCACCATAGTATTCCAAAATCTCGAAGGTGACCACGAACCCATCTTCACCACTCTTATCAATTAGTCATGCCAATGTTTCATTTGCCATACCACTGCTTTGGTTCATCATCGATCATATCTACCAGTGGGTTGTGTAGTACATCATAGCTTAGTTAATACTCAAGTACCAATTACAGCAATCAAAATGTAAAAATTACAAATTTCATAAAATGAGAAAAATGGTGGATCACACACAATAAAAAAAAACACCTCTTGCTTGAAAGATGACAGCAGGAAAAAGGACAGATATTTATCACAATTCACCGCAGTATTCCAAAATCTCGAAGGTGACCACGAACCCATCTTCACCACTCCTATCGATTAGTCATGCCAATGTTTCATTTGCCATGCCATTGCTTTTGTTCATCGTTGATCATAACTACCAGTGGGTTGTGTAGTACATCATAGCTTAGTTAATACCCAAGTACCTTAAGCAAGAATGTCTATATAAATTGTCATTGCTAAGGTTTTTTTTTAATAGATAATATAGAAAATTTGTACTAATAGAACAATATGAATTCCATATTAGTCTTTTCATTGAGGTGGATGGAAATGAAAGGGAATGTTCATTGATAAGAATAATATGTGAATGATAATTATTTTTTAAATAAAGAATTTGATATGTTATTGAAAAAGAAACGATAAAATCTTAATGGAAAAACTATAATTAGAGAAGAGTTGAAAGGGATTTGGATCATGTAACAGCTTTTAAAATGTTTGGCTAAACAATTAATAATTAATTAGCAATTTTTTGGGTGAGAAAAGACATGAAGAAATTTCCAGTATCAGATTAAGAATTTCAATCATTGAATCATAGTATTTGACTAGAAGTAATCAAATTTATATGTAAATTGACAATTTTAAAAAAAAAAATCCACAAAATAATTTTGAGAAGAATATTCTTTAAATTATACCACTAATTTTCTGCATAATTAAGTTATGGGAAATACATATATGACAAGCTAAATTTTAACATATGATCACATCAATCCTGGTACCATGTGAAGCAGTCGATAATTAAATCATTTGAAGCAGTGCCTTCCAAAAGAGTTTTTCTTTTTAAAAGAATATATGAGAAGCTGATCTTGATAGCTGTTACCTACCTGTACTAAATCTTTGCCATCCTGGAATAAAAATATCAATCTAGGAGAATTGTAATCTATTTATTAATCTTATTAAGAAATGTTTTATTCATTTCATTTCTCTTGGAATCTTCATTAAGAAGACAGAGATCTGTCAGTATATGGATATTCAAATAGAAACATAATGGAAGTACATATTTTACCAAGAAAAGTTTGCATTTTGTTTGTTTTTTTAAATCTTTAGCTAAGAGACATTGAGAACTTCCTATCTTTACAATTACAAATTAAGGAAAATTATTCTTTAAAACATATGAACAGTTATGAAAATGAAATTGTGTTGTTTTAAAGGTAAAAGATTTTTTTTTTTTTGTATAATCATACTTTACTTTAAAAGAAATATCACAGCAGTAAGTTGAAAAGGCCTAGCACAAATAAGAAAGTTATTTCCTTTATTTTGTATTTGATAAATGATGAATTATATTTAGTGATATATTTATGCATATCTTGCTTAATATTTTATAATTTTGTAGCTGTGCAAAAAATATTCTTTGGCTGTGTGTGGATATGTTTTATGTAAAAAAAATTATTTATATTTTTTTTGTTGTTGTATTTATTTTATCCTTATTATTATTATTTGATTAATTAATAATATTATAAAAAACATTATTATTATTTTATTAATAAATAATATTATTAAAATGTATCTGTTCCTTGCCGATTTTGTTGAATATTTCATCTTATCTCAAGAGGTATATGTTTTCCAACTGAGTCTTCAGTGGGTATGTTATCAGGTTGTTTGAATTGCTGCGCATTTATCACATTCTTTCATTAGGAAAATGGTGTCAATATCCGTAGATGACTTACATAATTATATGTTATTCCCAAAATGGATAAAATAAAATTTGTTTTTTAAATAACTAAGAAATACATGAGCTATTTAAAGCAAGTTCCCAGTACAAAACAGTATTTTTTATAAAATACATTAAACATTGTATTAGGCTAATGATCAAATAGTTTTGGCTCAGATTTGAACTATATGGCTAGAAACTTAATAGAGAAATATTAGAAATGGAGCAAAGAAATAAATATAATAAAAACAAAAAATGTATATATTGCAGGAACACAATAGAATATAATTAATATGGATGATGTACAGTGGATTGGAAAATGTAAGGAATATAAATATTTAGGCATGAAGGTCACACAAAGAAGATCAAGAGTTGAAACTGTAAGAGAAAGAAATACGCTGGTTAGAAAAGCTTTAGCAATAAATAAATGGGATAATGTGAGACTAGAATATGTTAAAAGGATGACACAATAATAAAAAGTGTTAGTATGTATGGAAATAAGATTTGGCAATTGAAAGAACGGAAAGGGAATTGATGGCTACAGAAATGGGCTATTGGCAAAAATCTTTAGGAAGATCAAAAACAAAAGTGCATAAGCTATAAAAGAATTTGTGAAATAATGAATACTAGACAAATATAATAAATGATATCAGAACAATACAATTGGTATGATATGAACATGTGCTGTAGAGGTCTCAGGAATGATTAAACAAAATAAATAGATAATTGGGTATCACCAGAAAAAAAAAGGGTCCAAAAAGAAGTTGGAAAGAAGAAAAGAAATCAAAGACTAAAATTTACACTACTATTTATGGATAAGCAGAAAGAAGTGGTTTGGGGGATAAAAAGATTCATTTTTATTTTATAGTATTTACTAGATCAATACAAAAATGAATTTCTAATATTATGTTGCTGGGGGGGGGGGTTGTAAAAGTTTGAAAACCAGAAATGATGGGTAGAGCCATGATCCAAATACTTTGTGCTCCTGATTATTCATTCTAATACTGCACTAATTACACAGGCAGTTCCATGGTAAATACAGAAATATAATAATTAAGGTTTTATAATTGTTTGATTATTTAATATTTATTGGCATTAATGGATTTATTTCAATGTCTTAAATTCCAATCATTTTATAATTGTATGTGTTTGTTTGTTGCATTTCATATATATATACATGTGCAAGTTGTTAAAAATGGATAGAAATCAAGCCACAACGTCTTGTGTTGTTAGCCGAGAGGTATCGCAGCCACTATGCAAGCAAATAGTTGGGTGCAGACGGTTGTGGGTTCACGTCCCGGCCGATGCTATGACATATGAAAAAAAAAATCAAGCCACAACTTGTTGAACTGTTAACATGGCAGATGTGTGTTACCTCTACCTTACTTGAAGAGTACAGATTATTAATGGAATACATGCATAGTGAACTCAGTTTTTTGTGCTCTATGGGTAGTTGCAAAACAGTGGAGTTCAGATGAGAGAAGAATTGATAAAACAAAAATTTAGAATATATATATATATATATATATATATATATATATATATATATATATATATATATATATATATATCCTGTGAGTTTGTACATTTGCAAATTTAATTAAACAGTTCTGTATGCTGTGCATTAAATTGAATTACTTTGAAATAGTTTAAAGTAAAAGTAGATAAAAACAAAAAATATATTGATGATGAAATTATTGTTAATGAATTCAATTTTAAAACTGAATAAATTTCAAAGTCATTCAAATAAACTTTTCAAAGCCTCAACTAAAACTCTAAAAAAGATAATCTTTGTTTTAGAATCTTTTTCATAACTAAAAAATCTAAAATCAAATGGAGAATTAGAAGGAATACTTAGTCAACTTGATCTATTAGGAAAATGTAGAATATATTAATTATTGGTAAATGAAAGTATCAAAAATATTCCTGGAAATAGATTTAAAAAAAAAAAAAAACAACATTAAAACTGATAATTGTAAATTGATGAATTAAAATTGGAAATTACTATTGAAATATTGATATGCTCTAAATATTTCTAATAAAAAAAACAAAATAGAATGACAATGATTAACAACTTAATAAAAATGAAATGAAATGTAGATGGATTCATCAGAATAAATAATCTGTCTTTGAGCAGTTTGTAGAATAAAATGTGGTAAAAATCATTCTGGAGAAGTGTTATTTATATAGCCAACAGGAATCAGTGTTAATTGTGCCTAACAGTTGTAATACAAACAAATAGCAGTTGTAAGGTGATAAAATTCAATTGAATAGAAAAGTACATAATTCTAGAAAAAGTTATTGTTGAAAAAAAAAAGAATATTAGTGTCAAGATTGAAAGATTCTATAACAAATATGCTCTCAAAGAGATTTTATAACATTCTGGAGAAATGCTATTTATATGATTGCTAGTATTTGCCTTTGACAAAATCTAATAACAATAAAAGAGGAATCAGTGCTCCAACTCAAAGACTTATAAACTTTTAAAATTAAAATTTGTCATCACTGAAAGAAAATAAAAATTATTCAAAAAAAGTAGAGGTCTCTCTTTATCTTAATAAATGTTAACACCAACATTTCATTAATTAAAACTAAACAATGATAACTTTCAATTTCACAAGTTTAAAAATGCCACCTTCTCCAAAACTTCAATATTTAGAGGAAGGTTATTAGCACTAGATGTTATTTAATCCATCAATTATTAGCTTCATGTCCAGAAAAACTAATATGAAAATTGTTCATTCACAATTTCACATTATTGGATTTATTTAAGATGATTTATATCATCAAATACTTTTTCTTTCTTGCAAGGAGTTGCATTTTAAATGAGTGTATGCCAAGAATCATAAATATCCAGCTTAATCTATGATATTGAGCTAATGAAGAATTGGTGAGTGGTAGATATTTTTTAAATATAATAGATCAGCATCTATAGCTTCTAGAGGTGGTAATGCACCAGTTACAATCATGAAGAATGTTATTTGTAAGCATATCTACATTCCAAATCTTTTATTTGATACGGTATGGCAGGAGTCCCCAACCTTTTTGCACTTAAGAGCACATTCTAAAATACTGGCCAGATGGCGGGCACCATTTATTTTTTTAATGTAAATTTATAGTTGGATATTGTTAATAATACACATAATGTACAAAAAAATATTTATTTCAAAAATAAAATTTTAACATATATTTAATGTTTATATTTTTACACTGTAAAAGTATAGTATGCCCTACAATTTGATTACAATATAATACAATAATTTATAAGAAATTTTAAAAATTAAATTTATTTGTATCAGATAAATAATTTTTATCATGTTCGGATAGCGGCGGGCACACGTAAAATGGTCTGCGGGTGCCATGGTGCCCACGGGTATAGGGTTGGGGACCTTTGCGGTATAGTTTGAAATCAGAATTTAATAATTCTAAATTCTTATTGGGAAATATGTATATTCTTCCTATTGCTTTCCCTGAAGTCAAATCTTAAAATATTACAGACAGTTCTTATTTTATGTAAATATAAAATAATAATTACGGCAGACTTAAATATTGCATATTATAAAAACAATGTTAGTCAAAATAATAATTTTAAATTTAACAATTTAATACATTTACTTTGTGTGCGAACTTAAAATAAATCAATTATAAAATAAACCACAAGAAAGAAAACAAACCAAGAATCTTAATTCCATATGTTCACACTACAGCTAAAAGCCTTATCAAGCAACTATCATGTGACTTTGAAGTCGCTTTCCGTTCACCTCCCAACACCAATAGAATGATAAATAATACCAAAGATAGGATCAAACCTGAACTCACCCCTCAAGTTGTGTAAAAAATTACCTGCCCCCAAAGAAATTGTACGGCAACACATTATGGAGAGACCAAAACTAACATTGCCACCAGAGTAGTTCAACACCGATACCTTTATAATAAAACCAAAACAAAGTTTGAAGGTAATTTGATTTTTGTCGAACATGAGAGAAACACTGGACATGCTTTTCTACCTACCACAGCCAGTGTCGTTTGCTTTGAAACAAATGACACCAAACGTAAAGTTAGGGAAGCTTACTTTATTGTGGCTGACCAATCGGCAATCAACAGAAAAGAGGCCTGCTATTCCCTATTTCATAAATGGTCCATGTAACATCTGCACATAAGTTTGCATAAAATTTGCATAATTTTACAGTTATTAACAGAATAACTCGCCAGCGCTTGGCGGTAAAATTTTAATAATTTCATGACAATTTATTAATAGCTTCATTACCTGTGCACAGAGCACATATATATTAATTTATATGTACAATAACTATGATTATACTTTGGATGTAGCAATCATTAATCATCAGCTCATTGATCATCAATAATGCCCTATTCTTGGACAGGTTCAGAGAGCATTTACATTCTATTCTATTAATTTTCCAGATCTTTAATTTTATAAATTTCTTCCTGACTCTTATACCATCCTGAAAGGTCAATCTTTCCCACTTATTTTTTGTTTCCATTCACCATTTCTTCCAAGACATCCTTCATTATATTATTCTTTCTTTTTAATGTATGCCCAAACTAGGTTCTCTTTCTATCTCTTCATTTCTTTAATCAGTCTTTTTTTTTCTTTCCAAAATTTTCTCATTTTACTCATCCAACTAATTTTTTCCAACTTTCTCCATAATCACATCTAAATGGCTTCCAATATATTCTTTATATTTTTACTCATCCATATTTCACAACCATATAATAATTCACTCCATACCTAGCAATTAATCTTTTAAGTCACTTTAAAGATTCACAAAATATTTTCCTTGTCTTAATAAATTCCCCCTCTGTGAATGTTGTTATTTTATTTTCATCTTTCCTTCTTTGGTCCTCACTTAACCTACTACCCAAATATCTAAAATCATTCACCTGTTGAAATATCATAAATTCCAACTTGCATTTTTTTTTTACTCCTATCTATCCAGAAATGTGAATATTTTCTAATGACTGAAGATCCTCATTATTTTAAACATATAGTTTTTTAAATTTAGACTACTTGTTTAAAAAAACATATATGCAAGAGGTGATTATTTTGGTTTATATTTTATAATTAAAAATTTTAATTGGGTGGAAATATATAATAGCAGTGATATTTTAAAAACAAAAATCTTTCAAAGATTACTGTCTGATATTATAGATTTATTTCAATAAAACTTCTAAATATCTTAAATTGCTTTCTAGAAAAGTTATCAAATTTATAAAAAAGAATGAGGATGTCTTTAAATAATTTTTAAAATGATTGATTTTTGATTAAAAAATTGAAAAACATGATTTTTACTTATGCATTGTTAATGTGCAAAATAATATTTGTAATAACCTAAGTGAATTTTGGAATGTCATGAAGGAGTACCTTAAGCTAGCCAAAAATACAGAAATAATTGGTTTTATGAAAAATTTCTCATCTCAAATGTGCCACAGTATTGTGATTTTACATAATTATTGGTTTGCAAGTAGAGAATAATTTAATAAATGTAACTAGGTTAAGCATAGATGATAATATAAATATGTCTAGATCTTTGAAAAATAAAAGAATATTGCACATGATAACATATCTATATTCATTTATAAAGATTGCATTGAACTTTTACTTTCAACTCTAATATGTACATTTAATTTTGTTTTAAAAACTTCTTTTTTTTTTATTGCTGGACAATTGCAAAAATAATTTCAATTTATAAGTTAGTGAAAAAATCACTTCTCAGTTTTTACTAAATGATTAGGAAAAAACAATTTATAATAGAATTGTACATCAATTAAAACACTTTTTTTCTCCTGTACATAGTTTTCTGATAGAATAATCTATTAAAACAAAGTCCTATATATGTTAGATGTTATAGCACAAACTACTGACTCCCAAAGTCAATTCGATATTATTTATTTTGATTTCTCTAAAGCTTTTGATAAACAAATAAAATTATACTAATGAAAGCAGCCAAAATTGATTTATCAGTTAGTCTATTACAACTTTTAAATTCTTTTTTAATAGAATTAATTATAAGGTAATATCAAAGGAAAATCTTTTATGATTACTTAGAAAAATGGAATTTTCCAAGAAAGTATTTTAAAAGTCTTATTCTCTTTGCTATATATATATATCTGACCAGAAATCTACTATTGATTGGAAAAAGTTTTTTTATATGATGCAGATGATAGGTATGTAGACTTATAGATTATGCAAATGGATAGACAGGTAGGTAGAGAGGTGGGTAGACAGGTAGATAGGTAAAAGGTAGGTGGGTGGATGGGTAGGTAGATATATAGGTAATGTTAATGTTTTTGTAATTGATATAAGGCGATCAACACGCAAGTAAATGTATTTCAATATTTTTTTCAAAGAAAACTATAATTACTATAGTCATTCTTGTTTTAATGGTAACAAAATTAGTTTTGAGCAAAAAAAATATGGGATTTATTTTCACCAATAGTTTTACATTTAATGATTATATTCAAAACAATAAATTAATAAATCTTAAAATTATGGACAAAGAAATAAAAAATGCTACATTTTCCCTAAAATAATTTGTACAATATTTGCTGTGTAAATTTCCCAGGCACATAATTTTCCCAAATTAATATTTTGAATGTAAGTATTAGAATAATTTATTATTTTTAAAAGGATGGAAATCTTTTTTTTTTTTTTTTGCTCTCTAAGAACCAAATATGTCATCCATATAAGCAATGAAAACATCACATGATCACCATTTATTATGCTTACACAAGCTCTTAATAACTGGCAAACTCTCCATACAGTAATGCCACCCAATGCAAGCTTTAATAATCAATAGATACAAAAAAATTTCTAAATAACTAAATAGATAAAAGGTGGTAGTTGGAGAGTTGCATTAAATCCTAAGATCTAGGTATATTGCTCTCAGATTCAAGATTCCTCAATGATGAAAGCCACAAGTTAGAATTTAGTTAGGGGGTATTGAATGAGTAGGCATTAGTCCTAGATTTTATGCAAAAATCTTCTTGCATTCATTGATCATTAAGGCTTGCACTGGCCGGCACTACTGTATAAGAATTTGTTACTGTGATATAAGCAATGCATGGAATGCAGAAATTTAATTGTGGTATATGTATTCCACTTATTTTGAATTTATTTGATTTGTGGGTTAGTAAGTAATGTGAAAAGTAATAAATTAAGTGGAGCTCCTTGTGATATTGAGCACTTTGACATTATTAGAGTAGATATTTTACCATTGAAAGTAATATATACTTTCCTATTTAGTAAAAAATTAGTGTTGCATAAATATAGGCTTTGGGAATTACTTTATTACTTAAAAATTATATCATTTTATCTACTAATACTATGTCAAAAGCTGATTTTATATCTTTTACTATTTATTACTCATGCATGTTTTTATTTCTTACTATATAAATGATCATTTTATTTGTGAATACTGCTTTGAATGACAGAGGAATTTGTGGTTTGGATATTATTGGAATGAGATATGGATCTATTCTAACTTAGCTAACTATTTCAAATATTTTTATGCTTAATGTGCTCATTAAGATTGGGTGTAGATTGTCCAGGATAGTGGGATTTTCCTGCTTCTTTAAAAAGATGACGAGATAGAGTTTAGATTTTGAATTTTGTATATTTGCTTAGTGAGAAGATTCACTATAACCATTAAATATTGAGAAGAGTCCAAGTGTGAGTAAACTACCCCTAGGATCCCATAAATATCTCTATGGCAGGAGTCTGGAATTATGACTATTTTATATTTAAATTCTGATTTTCAAATTTTATATTTATCTATGATTTTCTGATAATAAAAAAAAGGATGAATTTTAAAAAAAAAACAGAATTGTAATTTGTCTTTTAAATAATTGTATATTATGCTTAACATGAATGCCCTGCTTATTGTTAAGTTTTTTGTATCATTGTTTTTGCAATATTGTATTTGGATAATTGTCTAAAAGACCATCTAATATATCATTTGTCCATATATACATTTGTTTGACAAATAATTTATTTTATTGCTATATATTCTTTTAGCTAATTTTTTCCTAAGTTATATGTTCTTTTAAGAACTATAATTCTCATTTTATTTTTATCATTGTATGTAATGTTAATGATTGATTTGTGCAAATTTCTGAATAATATATGCAGTCTTATGGTGATAGGAGATTTTTGTAATATGCTATATTGCATATGAAATTACATTTATATATGGTAGTCATGTTTGTACAGGGTCCATTTTTAGTTTTTTAATTTTGTTTAAGTGTATATTTTTCAAAATATAGGAATTCACTTCTTTGTGATGATAGACATATGCTCAATGTTTTACTCTATGCTGAAGGTTTTTTGTGATAAATTCTAGATTTAATGTAACTATCAGTACATGGTCTTATATAAGTGTATTTATTAGTGAGAGAGATATTATATGATGTAATAAAAGAATAGAATATTAAGTCAATAAGGATATATATCTGCAATTATTAAATGAGTTGATTCCATCTGGAATAAATCCCTTCCTACTAACTAAATAGAAAGACATTTGTGAAGCCAGTTTGTAATAAATTTTTCACAGCTTATATTTAAATCACCTAGTAGTATAATTGGATAAGGTGATATGGATAGCCTAGAGTTAATAATTTGTAAGACTGTATTAACTGTTTTTTGTGTGTGCTAAGTGGTAAACATACATATTTTTATTGTATTTGATAGATGCAGAAAGGTTTCAATTATTATGGTGACATTAATGATATCAGAAAGTGGTCAAGAGGTTGTACCTGGAGTTATTGAAAGTCATCATCACTCCCAAGTAAACAAAATTCAAAATTTACAATATTAAAGTACCAATATTAAATTTAATGAGAGATATTAAATAAAGTAAGCATAGCCTTATTTAAATAAAGTAAGGTATTATTAAAATAATATATTAAAGTAATGTTTAATTTAAAATTTTCAAAAAATATATTTTTAAGTTTTCTGTATAATTCTGCCAGCCATCTTTGCATCTAGCTTTACTGTGGCCACTCTCTGCTACAGGTACCAACAAACTGAGCTAACTCTTCACAAAATATTTGGTCAATTTTGCAACTAGCTATAAGCCAACTGCTTCACCAAAAATATTAAGACAAGAACTGTCTTCAAAAAAATTATTAGCCAAACTTTGTATCTGGCCAATATGGCCACTTGTGACCAGTTCATACAAAAACTACAAGTCAAACTTTGCAGCTAGTCATTAGCCAACTACTTTACCAAAAATATTAAGACAAGAACTGTTTTCAAAAAAAAATATCTAAATTTTGCAGCTGGCCAATTTGGCCACCTGCTTAAAATATTAAAACTATACTCTTCTGGCCAACTCTTATAAAAGCTACAAGTCAAACTGAACTGATATTTTTTATCATCCCCTTTATAGAATTGTTTTGGGGTGATAACACATTTAATTAAAAAGTTTTTTTTCTTATCTTTTCAAAAAAATCACTAATCATTTCAAATTCCTTTTAATTAAAAGCTTCTTTTGAAAGCAACTTTGCAGTTTTACCAAAGGTATGATCTACATGTTTTTACTTAGTGAAATGCATACAAGCATTAATTTAAAAAGATATTTTATACAAGTTTTAATTAAAAAATTTCAAAAATAAACCCTGCTTGTTTTTAAATTTCAAAATCAGAATAATAATAATTTATTTAGACCATTTTTAAAATATTTATTTCATAATAAAATTCTGTTTTAAATTCAGAATTATTTAATCCTTGATTATTCCAGGATAGTGTAGAAAAATATCTACAAATTTATGTCTGTGTTTGTTTCTACTTTTCCTTTATATATATATATATATATATATATATATATATATATATATAAAAGTAGATATATATATATATATATATATATATTAGTACACATACACTATATTATTGTGCACCATATAATAGACCTGTTATAATATGGTATCTTGAAATTTAAAAAAAGAGTTGTTTTATTTACTATTACTCCTGTATCTGCTGAAGATGAAAAAGTATCTGAGAAAAATGTTGGGAAATTCAGTGGGAAATGTTGTTGCCTAGCCACATATAGCAGATAGTCTTCTAAATAAAATCATTATAGCAATTGTTATAGCTAGTGTATTGAAAAATACTTTAAAACAGTCAGCAAAATACAGCTGAGTTATGGTGAAAAACAGTTTTAACAAGCAGTTTCTCTCCTCTGCATTGGATCACTGCAACACTGCTTCTTAAGTTGAGTCTTCAAATAAACTAAAGTAGATTTAAATGCCTTAGTTGCTTGTTTCAGATCTATTTATCACTATTTGATGTTGTTTAACAATATGTTTTTCATACAATGAATTCATCACCAAGGTTTGATCTATTTCCTTGCAACAACATGTTTTTTGAAAAATATTTTTTTTATTCCTTTCACATGTTATGGAAACAAATTTATAGATACTATATCCTGATTTGATGCATAAACAAA
The DNA here is from genome assembly GCA_028023455.1 of Epiperipatus broadwayi. NCBI lineage: Eukaryota > Metazoa > Onychophora > Udeonychophora > Euonychophora > Peripatidae > Epiperipatus > Epiperipatus broadwayi. Next base: position 7,521,951 of record JAQFVV010000034.1, read on the forward strand.
TTAAAGGAAAAAAAAGTTTTTTCCCTTCTTTATTTACATTAGTTATTATAGAAAGAAAGAAAATTGATGGTAACATTTAAATTTTAAATGATAACTTTTAAAATGTTATTAATTCTAAATTTTTAACATCATTTCTAAATTTCCTATGAAATTTACCATAAAATTGTGAAAAATTTTATTTAAAACTTCATTCAAAAATAAAACATACAAAAGATATAAAATGCTTCAGATTTTTTTAATTAAGCAATTCAAACTTCTTATGGACATCAAAACAAACTTTCTTTTCAGTGCAGTTTATCATTAGACATATTACAAAGTAAATATTTAATAATGTGATCAAATGCATAAACTAATCTTTTTTTTAATTTTTTTTTAGTTAGTTCATATTATAACCTTGCAGTATCTCTGTAAATTGGTTATTATAGGTTTAAAACTAAAAATTTTACTGGCTTTAATTTTTATAGTTAAGCAAGTATATTCATCACTACAATTGGTTGTATAGTATCTTATATAATCAATATTATGTTTAATAATCTCATATTAATGTTTAAGAGAAATAATTTTATAAAATATTTTTGAATGACTTTCCAAGCTTGTATAAAATACATATATTTTATACTTATTTTTGTTAAGAAACAAAGATATCAAGTGGTATAAACAGATAGAATTGCTCACACACATAAAACAATTAATTTCAAACAGAAATATAGAATAGAGTTATAAATCAAACATTACAACACTAAATTATTGTGAAGTAAAGCAATTATATTCAGATTACATTTTTATTTATGTGTAGAATAAACAGTTATTACTTTTTTATATTTTTTTTTTTTGTGTGTGTGTGCATGGAAGCTTACATATTTCAATTTAGTAAAATTAATTGGTTTAGTTTATTAAAATATTTATTAAATAAATTATTTATTTAAAAGCCATTTTAAATTTAATTAGAATAAATATCTGAGAACTGTATAGTTTTATGATTTATTTATTTTAAATAAATGTTTGTAATATTATTTTTAAACCTGGAAGTACAGATGAAGCAATTGAAAAATTGAATTTTTTTTCTTCATTTTTAAAGTCGTTCATAAAGCTTTACCATGCTGATTCAAAGTGTCTAGCATTTTGCCTGGTAATAACCATGACAACCTCTTCCAATATTTCATGGACAAATGAAGAAACCCCAATGCGTGGTGGAGAATATTCTGCAATCCAGATATGATAACTAATATAAAAACTGAAGTTTGAAAAATTCAAACAATCTTCACAAATTTTTATTGCATTCAGGACCTAAACAGCTTCAAATTTTTGGTAAATTTCTCATCCCTGGTGTTCGCCGCGGGATGGTGTTGATGCTAATCAAAAACATATACATATAACGATTCCGGGACGGACCTAAATGATTGATTTGATATAAAAAATCTGATTTCTTAGATTTGTAATAAAATATTCTACTAACTAATACTATTATATGATGTTAGTCTTTTATTTTTGTAAATGTTTATTAATCTTATATTGTTTTTGAGTTTGTGTGTGTGTCTTTAAAGTTACGGTGTTTTTCTAATTTTTTTTTTTTTTTTACTTTATGTGTGTCTTTTTAAAGTTACAGTCTTTTTTTTTCAAGAGTAAATCAGTAATTTTATTAAAAAGCAAGACATAATAAGTAAATAAACAGTGAGGATTGCCAATTCCTCTACAAGCTTTATGATAAATGCTTAGCCAGAGCCAGCACTTAAAATATCTCTATCAGGAACCCCTCCTCCAAACCCCATATAGCTATTTGAGTTGGATAGCTGGGTTTGAAGACATGTAGATGTCTGAAAATTTCAGATTTTCCACTCAATAGATAACTTTTAGCTAAGTGCTTGGCTTTGGGTTGGTATTTTTAGATCTAAGGGGTTTGGGGAGGGGTTCCTGACAGAGATATTTTAAGTGCTGGCTCTGGCTAAGCATTTATCATAAAGCTTGTAGAGGAATTGGCAATCCCCGCTGTTTATAACTTACAAGCTTAAGAGATAGGGTCATGTGATCTTTGAATTGATCTATGACTCTTATTTTAACTATTTATAGTCTCTGTAATAAGTAAATGTTTATTAATCTTATCTTATTTTTGAGTTTGTGTGTGTGTGTCTTTCAAGTTACGGGTTTTTTTTTAATTTTTTTTTGACTTTATGTGTGTCTTTTTAAAGTTACTTGTACTTTTTTTGCAAGAGTAAATCAATAATTTTATTCAAAAGCAATATTCAATAAATAAATGTTTATTAATCTTAGATTGTTTTTTAGTTTGTGTGTGTGTCTTTAAAGTTATGGGGCTTTTTCGAATTTTTTTTTGGATTTTATGTGTGTTTTTTTTTTAAAGTTGCAGTATGTTTTGTCAAGAGTAAATCAATAATTTTATTAAAAAGCAATACGTAATTCTAAATCTATCAAAAGTAACGTAATTTATATACTACAATTTAGAATTGATATCCGACTACTATTAGTAAGGACCGTCATTGAAAGACTCAATTGAAAAATGATACCCGACTAATTTGCTTTTTTTTTTGGGGGGGGGGGAACTGTAAGGAATCAGAAAGTGGGTTGTTTTTGTTATAAAAAGGTACCATTATTGAAATAGTAAATTTAAAAATGATAGCCGACTAATTTGCGTATCTTTTGACAGTAATTAATCAAAAAGTGGGTTTCTATTTTTTTTTTTGGTAAATCTTGTGTATATATAAAAAAAAAAAACGTAATTCAAATACTCCATTGAAAAATCAAACCCCGTTCAATTTGCTTTCTTTTTTTTTTTTTAGACAGCAATTAATCAGGAACTAGGTTGTTTTTGTTAGTGTGTAGATATAAAAACTAATCTTATTTTGAAATTATAAATGTAAAAAAAAATAATAATAATACCCAACTAATTTTCTTATTTGGACAAGTAATTACTAATAATTAGACACTGGGTTATTTTTGTTTATGTGTATATCTAGCAAAAGTAACTGGTCATGGACGAATTCTCGCGAACGGTACTTTTCACGTGATCCTTGAAATTTTTTCCATTCCGCACCCTTAAAAGCAATTTTTGAGGGTTACCCATTCATAATGGAATCTTCAGGACATTATTACTAAACTTACAACAGTAAAGTAAGTTACAGCACATTAAAAAATATATACGTCTTATCAAATTTTAAAAAACTACGACTGCTTCAAATACACACACTCTCACACGAAACTACAGAGAAAATAGATATTCTACTATTACGAGAAAATGATGAACAAAATCAACTACTACGGCAGCCAATAAAGGCATTTGTTTTTTTTTGCTTTTAGCATAGAAAAAAAAAAGCCATAACCAGCAGCCATCGGAACTCTTTCTGTGTTTTATCATAGAAAGAAGCCTCTTTGTGTTGGCTTCTGTCACCACCGCTGCCATCCAACATAAAGTGAGGATTCTTTTCTGCATTTATAATGTAGAAAATTTCCTCTTTTGTTGGGTGAATGCCGGTGAAATGGTATATTTCTAGGAATTGATCTAGAAATAGTGACATCTCGAGGTGAACACCAGGGATGAGAAAACAACCAAATTTTTAAATAGCTATTTTGTATGTTATTTACATGATAACTGGCTAGACATATCTGCCTTTTCTGGTTAAAAATGACATCTCCTTGTTATAGGAAAATGTTGAACAACTTGGATAAACCATCATTAATTAGTTCATTCATTAATTCATTATTTCAAGAAATCTCACTTATTACAGTCATCTGTTAGTGGGAAAATGAATAAATTGACTTGTGGGATGCTGTCTCACCACTTCAACAATAGAATTAATAGTAAATATCTGATATATTTTGGAAAATTATAAATATTAATTTCAAATAAGTTGCTAATGTTTATTTTCAAAAATATAATAAAATTGTTTTTTACTTCAAGAAATGTGCATATATGTCTTAAGATTGTGAATTTGTCTTAAATTAGGAAAAGAAAAATTTTGAATAATATTTTTTTAAGTCAAATATGCTTCCATAAGCTTGTCACTTAGAGAAACAAACTTTGATTCCAAAAGTAATGAAAATAACTTTGTAATGGATGATAAACTATTTACTTTATCAGAGATATGATCAGAATTGCTGGCATCATGGATTAAAGATCTGTAAATGAATAGATTAATTATATATCTAAAATTAAAAAAGTAATGAATGCTAATCCTTTGGATAAAATTATAGCATCTGTTCAAGTGAATTAAATTGCTGTTTGGTATAAACTGGAATAAACTACAGATTTGTATTCAGTGCATAAGAAATTGCATTATGGATTATTAATGCTAAATATTTAAACAGCATTCAATAGATAATGGATCAGGAAAACTAAATATTAAAATGCCACTCATAAATTATGGATTATCAAGGCAAGTCTTAAATATGATAAATGTCAAAGTTATAAGTAATCTTAAAAATGGATTAATGTGTTAAATATAGATTAACTTGGATTAACAAATATGCTAAGTTAAATTTATTAATCTTTATGTTGTGTTCCAGAAAGAATTATATTACAAAATGAAATTATTTGTGCTTTACATCATCTGTGATGCTGTTATTGCAAAAGTGTTTGTAAATCTCAAGAACTCTGAAATATTTTTCAAGTATTAATATTTCATTGGGATAAATTTTAAGTCATCACAACCATTCAAGGATTGTCTAATGCATGTAACATATGATTTGATTTCTTTGTTAGTTATTATTATTATTAATGTAATAAAATTTTTCAGATATTACTATGCCATGTATAAGTAACATTTTATATTATTATAAATGATATTGAATAGAATTAAAAATGCATTATATAATTATTTCTTTCTTACTTATTATTATTAATGTGTAATAAAAATTTTCAGATATTACTATGCCATGTATAAGTAATATTTTATTTTATATTATTATAAATGATATTGGATAGAATTAAATATGGTTTACCTTAAAGTTTAGGTTGTATAAATGTAAGTATTAAATTTATATAAAATTGTGCCATATTACAAATGTTAGGTTTTATTAGATCAAGTTCCAAACTCAAAGTTAAATAGAGTTAATCATCCTTATATAAATAAGTAGTTTGTTTTCTATTCCCTGGTGTTAGCAGTGAGATGTTGCTATTTCTAGGTCAATTTCTAAAAATATACTGTTTCACCAGCATTCACCCAACAAAAGAGGAAATTTTCTACATTAAAATGCAAAAAGAGTCCTCACGTTGAAACAGTAAGGTCTGCTTTGCAGATCTTCGTTTCACCTTTTCTCACCTACTTCCTACCCTCATACCTTAGTTTGAACCCCAATCTATCGTAGGGTGTCTGCAATACACTTATATACCAAAAATCCCGCCTAATTTTAAACCACGAGCACAATGCTCGTATTATATATATAACTTATTCCCAAATAAAATAAAATATTATGAATTATGTATTTCTTCACATAATTTACATTTATTAAAAAGTAAGTTATATAAGTCGTAATTGCACACACACTATGATATCCATTTTAAAACATATCAAAATTATAAATTGTTAAAGTTATTTTGTTTGAATCTGTTTACAAATATATTACCGTCGTAATATATTTTGATTTAAAATAAAATTCATTTAGTAAATATTCGTTTAGTAAATAGATTCAAATATTGCAATTTAAAAAGTAAAATCATTTTCTTTAATTTAATAAAAGTTATTCCAAATATTTCTGTTAAAATCAATGAGGGACAATAGTTTAATTAGTAAATGTATAAGTTTATCTAAAAACAGCAGATGTCCACTTAAGGTTTTCTTTAATTAATAAAAGTAATTTTTAACTAAATCTAGTTTGTAATTTGAATGTCGATAGGGAAATTAACAAAAGAAATTAATTAATGTTGAATTCCTTTAGACATTCCGATGATTTAATTACAGCTGATAAGTCCGATATTTTTGTAATGCTCCAGGGAAGTTCTATTGTTAAATTCTACTATAAAAAGGAGGGTTTTCTTTTGTTCTCCAGTTAGTTTTTATTCTTGTGATGTTTCTAAGAGAAATCATTCTAAGTTCTATTCTAATAATTTGCTAACCTTGACATGACAGGGTAGAGGTGTTAAGAGGGCTATGTCCCCCTCGGAATAGCCTGCCGCTGCTCCATACCATCGAAAGCTATCACATGGGAAACCCCGGAACTGCTGCCGCTGCCAAAAATATGAACATTTCCAGATTTTGCTGCCGAATTATAAAACCTGCCAAACATCTAACTGAAAATGCTTCTCCAGAGGTAACCCTAAATTAACCCAAGAGCTCTTGTGATAACTAACATGCTATAGCTATTTAAAATTGTTTTTCTTATATTTCACATAACTTCATTATGTATTTCTTTAATGTGTTTAAATACACTCAACATTTTGCTCTCTATCCTTGGGTTAATATTTTCTATTTAGAAAGCTTTCTTTTATCTTATTATGATAATGTGTCAGAATCGTCTTTGACCGAGTGAACTATTCCCTTTATTGAAAGTAAGACGCCGCTATTAAGGCATATTTTAAATTTATAATTTTCCAATTTTATTATCTTGCAAATCACTCGTTCGAGGGCGATGCTTTTCTTTAATATAATATAATCACATAGTTTAAAATCTACATGTTATTGATTTTAATCTAATATAAGAGTATGTGCGAAGTCAATGGATAAATGTGTCCCTTAATGCATGTTTGCGTATATAAATCTATACTTTCTTTTTAAACCCGCAAGCATGCATTTTCCTATTTTAATTACCGTGTTCTACTTTAATTAGAAAGTTCATCATTGACGTCGAGAATGTACGGACCCTTTTAAATGAATTTTGGGGAATTTGATTGGGCATTTCTCTTAATCCAAGTAAAACCCATTCAGTATGTTTTATATACTCTAGTCTTGTATTGCTGGTACATGAATTGGTTGATGAGACTGCTTTGTTTTATTTTTCCAAGGATTCTTTACATGGCTAAGGCCGTTCTCTCCACGCTTGTGGTTTCCAGGCAGAGGGTGTCCCAAATGACACCCCTGGGAATTAAATGCAATCATCACACAGTTGCTAAGCTTCGGCTGTTCATCAAAATACTTTCCTACGGGTTAGCGGCGAGATGCCCTCCTCCAATATTGTTTTATTTTATATTTATTTTACAAAGCATCCATGACTTAAACGTGTCACACCCTCCAACTTTAATAAATTCATTATCAGCAATACTGACCTCCCAATGCAACTCTATTATTATTATTCTCAAATAAATGCTTTGATCCCATTCCCACTTTGTTGCTTAGTAAGCTTTAGTCTGTGCTATTCTCGAAATCAATAAATATTTTAGAACACTGAATTTTCAAATATTTTCTTAAACTTGTATAATTTCTCACAGCACCTCGCACATGTTCCTATCTCATCAAGCACATTATCGTAATGCTATTAGCCCGAGGAATAGAATATATCACTTTGTTTTAAAACCTTTTGTCATTTATTGAAATATAATGCCCACAATTATTTAATACGCGTCCCTGTCTCATATAAGCAGACAGTGGCATTATATATATATTTTATTTAAATAAATTTTGTGAAATTATTTAAAACTAAATTTGATCTCTTATTTTACTTGATTCCTATCACTGTCTCGGTCTATATATATATATATTTTCTGCATTTCTTTTGTAAATCCATAGACGTTAATTAGCCACCCAAGCTTCTTTTAGTATAGAGTCTTTTGTTTCTCCCTGACCACCAGGCACCGGTCAAAGGTTATACTAGTAGTGGCATCAGATGCGTTATCATGTAGATGGCGCTGTGAAATTTGGACTTTAGATTCGAACTTAGTATATCTAGAAGGCAACCCCTCCTAGAATGTTCAGTTTCGTGTCTGGGGTTTGAATTCTACAGTGTGTTAGCGAGATAGACGATTCTGACTGTTACATAATAAATTTTTTTTTCCGGGTCCATGGCTTGCCCAAACGTGGAGCCTCGAATATTTAAACACCCACATCCCTGTAGATCTTAATTATTTAAACACCCACATCCCTGTAGCTTAATTTTAGCATTTTGTTTCATATGTAATCACTCAAATCCTTTATATTTTTGATATATAATATTTTTCAAACTCTATATTATCTATTTGCGTGTATATTTCATATATTTTGTTTGACTCGGGCATTCAATTACTTATCCTATATAATCAGAACTTGTCCGAACATGCTATAGTGCAATACGAGCCATCTGTATTATCTGTATTTATTGTTTCACTTAAATCATGCTATGTACGCATAGCGTAAATTACTTAAATATTGTCCCAAGTGAATATTGTGACAATTATGAATATTTCAAATATTGTATTTTACTCTCAAAATAAAGTTTTATTGGCTCAATGTGCAAGATAGCATAATAATAATTTTGTATGGTAATAACCTAGATATAATAGGCTATCGTATGGAATTCAGAAATAATTATAAATCAAATGTTGTAATCAATAAAAAAAATGCGGATGTTTTAACGAGTGCCCATAGTTAAATGGAATAGTTATTAAAATTCATTTTGGGAAGCTAACAGTCTATGGATCTTTTTAACTGGTGACATGGCGCCCAAGGGTAATTTCATTAAACGGAGTTACTTCTAAAATAAATTTTGTTACCAGGCTAAATTCTTTTGTATAATTTGTTTTTTTCCAATGTGTGTAAATTTTTCTTAGACCAAATAATGAGACGTGAATCGGATCAATAATTATGTAAATAAAAATATATATGTATGCTAATCTTAAATAAGAGGGAACGAAATAATTATACCCGGATCTAGCGAATGTTAACATATATAAATAAAAATTGCTTGAGTTTAAAAATATATATGTTAGCAAAATATTTTGACAGATAGAATTTAAAATATTTTTTTTATGTACGGGCAGTATAATATATGTATGTGGCAGCAGATTTAAACAAGAAATTTTTGCAGTAGCAAAAGGGTAGTAGTCGGGGTTTTTAGTGATAAATGTAAAAGCAGCAATTAGGCCAACAGAACCGAGAGGGAGATAGCCTATTAGCCATTAATAAAATTTGAAGTCAAACGTAATAATCACAGAGAATCAAACAAGGAAAATATAGTAATAGTATTTTTTTTAACCGTATTAGTTTTAGTAAGCTCAACGTAAAACCATTTTAAAAATTTTCTTATCAGTGCTATACATTGTTTTAAAAGTACACCTATTCGTTAAAAAAAAATATTTTTTTTAGGATATATTAAATAGTTAGCAATAAAATAAAAGTCATCATCATCGTCGATCACGATAATCATCCAAGGCCATGGAAAATACGGATACTAATGAGATCCAATTCCGGAATCTTATAGAGATGTGGAAGCAAAGTGAAGAAAGAGTGAAACGATGGGAAGAAGAGCAAATCCGCAGGAGAGCTGAGGAATGTAAAGAGTTGGCCAAACTCATCCACGAATTGGCACAAGTGAGAGAGGGACAGGAAGCCCTCCGACTTGCATTTGAAAAATGCTGCATGAAGAACGATAAAAGGGTCATTGAACCAAGAAAGGATGAAACAGACCTGAACTCGGTAGGGTCATTAAAAGATGAATCCCCGAACCAGAAATTAGAGTCCAATGATTCGGCAAATGAAAAAAATGATGTCCAGGACACAGGACATCAAACCTAGCTAACCAATCTTCGTCACATAAAAATTTTTCACGAAGTCAAAAAATGTCCACAACTGTATTTAGACGAGATATTTCCAGCCAATAATGTATGGGGCTTACGGATTCAAACCCATTCAAACCCAGCTAACCAAGCTTCGTCACATAAAAATTTTTCATGAAGTCAAAAAATGTCCACAACTGTATTTAGACAAGATATTTCCAGCCAAGAATGTACGAGACCTAGGGCCTCAAACCCAGCTAACCAAGCTTACCACCAATATCAAAGTATTTAAAAAAACACAAGGAAAATATCCCACCTGATATAGCACAAATATCTCAACCGGATGAAATAAAGGAAATGGCCGAAGTTTTAACCACTCTGGATTTCAGTCCCTGGGCTAAAGAACCGCCAGACATGGTAAAGAGGCCTGATAATCGGAGACTGCACTTATTAAAATATAAAGGCAGGTATTACCCACCAGACCCAGGATTATAGTAGTTTTTTTTTAAACAAAAAAATAAAATAAAAATGGACACGTCACAGGATAAATGAGCAAGGAGATAGGATATAACCAATATTAAACTATTAGATGTTTTTAATTAAAATTTTGTTGAAGGGGGGGGGAGATAATAGAAAATGTTTGCTAGATGGTAGATGAATTAATATGATCCGGGTATATAATTCAGTTTCGCTTCTTCATTATATTTATATCCTGTACATTGTGGGTTATCTTGTAAATTTTTTTTATGCAGGCTTCATAGGTGGACACCTGTTGTAAGATCTTTTTTTTAACAATTTTTTTAGGTCAGTCACTAAGGGAATGTGAAACAGTAAAGTCTGCTTTGCAGATCTTCGTTTCACCTTTCCTCACCTACTTCCTACCCTCATACCTTAGTTTGAACCCCAATCTATCATAGGGTGTCTGCAATACACTTATATACCGAAAATCCCGCCTAATTTTAAACCACTAGCACAATGCTCGTATTATATATATAACTTATTCCCAAATAAAATAAAATATTATGAATTATGTATTTGTTCACATAATTTACATTTATTAAAAAGTAAGTTATATAAGTCGTAATTGCGCACACACTATGATATCCATTTTAAAACATATCAAAATTATAAATTGTTAAAGTTATTTTGTTTGAATCTGTTTACAAATATATTACCGTCATAATATATTTTGATTTAAAATAAAATTCATTTAGTAAATATTCGTTTAGTAAATAGATTCAAATATTGCAATTTAAAAAGTAAAATCATTTTCTTTAATTTAATAAAAGTTATTCCAAATATTTCTGTTAAAATCAATGAGGGACAATAATTTAATTAGTAAATGTATAAGTTTATCTAAAAACAGCAGATGTCCAGTTAAGATTTTCTTTAATTAATAAAAGTAATTTTTAACTAAATCTACTTTGTAATTCGAATGTCAACAGGGAAATTAACAAAAGAAATTAATTAATGTTGAATTCCTTTAGACATTCCGATGATTTAATTACAGCTGATAAGTCCGATATTTTTGTAATGCTCCAGGGCAGTTCTATTGTTAAATTCTACTATAAAAAGGAGGGTTTTCTTTTGTTCTCCAGTTAGTTTTTATTCTTCTGATGTTTCTAAGAGAAATCATTCTAAGTTCTATTCTAATAATTTGCTAACCTTGACATGACAGAGTAGAGGCGTTAAAAGGGCTATGTCCCCCTCAGAATAGCCAGCCGCTGCTCCATACCATCGAAAGCTATCACATGGGAAACCCCAGAACTGCTGCTGCTGCCAAAAATATGAACATTTCCAGATTTTTGCTGCTGAATTATAAAACCTGCCGAACATCTAACTGAAAATGCTTCTCTAGAGGTAACCCTAAATTAACCCAAGAGCTCTTGTGATAACTAACATGCTATAGCTATTTAAAATTGTTTTTCTTATATTTCACATAACTTCATTATGTATTTCTTTAATGTGTTTAAATATACTCAACATTTTGCTCTCTATCCTTGGGTTAATATTTTCTATTTAGAAAGCTTTCTTTTATCTTATTATGATAATGTGTCAGAATCGTCTTTGACCGAGTGAACTATTCCCTTTATTGAAAGTAAGACGCTGCTATTAAGGCATATTTTAAATTTATAATTTTCCAATTTTATTATCTTGCAAATCACTCGTTCGAGGGCGATTCTTTTCTTTAATATAATATAATCACATAGTTTAAAATCTACATGTTATTGATTTTAATCTAATATAAGAGTATGTGCGAAGTCAATGGTTAAATGTGTCCCTTAATGCATGTTTGTGTATATAAATCTATACTTCCTTTTTAAACCCACAAGCATGCATTTTCCTATTTTAATTACCGTGTTCTACTTTAATTAGAAAGTTCATCATTGACGTCGAGAATGTGCGGACCCTTTTAAATGAATTTCGGGGAATTTGATTGGGCATTTCTCTTAATCCAAGTAAAACCCATTCAGTATGTTTTATATACTCTAGTCTCGTATTGCTGGTACATGAATTGGTTGTTGAGACCACTTTGTTTTATTTTTCCAAGGATTCTTTACACGCTTGCGGTTTCCAGGCAGAGGGTGTCCCAAATGACACCCCTGGGAATTAAACGCAATCATCACACAGTCGCTAAGTTTTGGCTGTTCGTCAAAATACTTTCCTATGGGTTAGCGGCGAGATGCCCTCCGTAATTATTCCGGATCTCCAATATTGTTTTATTTTATATTTATTTTACAAAGCATCCGTGACTTAAACGTGTCACATCCTCCAACTTTAATAAATTCATTATCAGCAATACTGACCTCCCAATGCAACTCTATTATTATTATTCTCAAATAAATGCTTTGATCCCATTCCCACTTTGTTGCTTAGTAAGCTTTAGTCTGTGCTATTCTTGAAATCAATAAATATTTTAGAACACTTAATTTTCAAATATTTTCTTAAACTTGTATAGTTTCTCACAGCACCTCGCACATGTTCCTATCTCGTCAAGCACATTATCGTAATGCTATTAGCCTGAGGAATAGAATATATCACTTTGTTTTAAAACCTTTTGTCATTTATTGAAATATAATGCCCACAATTATTTAATATGCGTCCCTGTCTCATATAAGCAGACAGTGGCGTTATATATATATTTTATTTAAATAAATTTTGTGAAATTATTTAAAACTAAATTTGATCTCTTATTTTACTTGATTCCTATCACTGTCTCAGTCTATATATATATATATTTTCTGCATTTCTTTTGTAAATCCACAGACGTTAATTAGCCACCCAAGCTTCTTTTAGTATAGAGTCTTTTGTTTCTCCCTGACCACCAGGCACCGGTCAAAGGTTATACTAGTAGTGGCATCAGATGCGTTATCACGTAGATGGTGCTGTGAAATTTGGACTTTAGATTCGAACTTAGTATATCTAGAAGGCAACCCCTCCTAGAATGTTCAGTTTTGTGTCTGGGTTTGAATTCTACAGTGTGTTAGCGAGATAGACGATTCTGACTGTTACAATGTTATGTTGGAAGGCGACAGAAGCCAACACAAAGAGACTTCTTTCTATGATAAAACACAGAAATAGTTCCTGACAGCTGCCGGTTATGGCTTTTTTCTTGCTAGAAGCAAAGAGAAATGCCTTTATTGGCTGCCATAGTTGATTTTGTAAATCATTTTATCGTAATAGTAGAATATTTTCTCTGTAGTTTTGTGTGAGAGTGTGTGTATTTGAGCCAGTCATAGTTTTTTAAAACTTGATTAGACATAATTTTTTTTAATGTTATGAAACTTACTTTAGTGTTGTAAGTTTATTAATAATGATGTGAAGGTTCCATTACAGATGTGTAACCCTCAAAAAGTTATTTTAAAGGGTACATGACAGCAGTTATTTGACAATCATGTGACAAATAATATTCTCGTGAGAATTCATTCAATAACAAGTAAGATGGCCACCTCTAATTCAGAGTATTTGAAGCTGTGGTGATTGCCATCAACTGAATCCAGTGCTGTGGCATTTTTACAAAATAAAAATATCCTGTTGAAACAGAAGATGTGTCTTTGTGGCGAAAAATGCGAATTCATGCTAATAAAGATCTGAGAACTTTCATTTTAACATTCTATTTGTAATCTTATTCTAAGAATTGAGTGTGTACAAGTTATTGCCCTGAGTTTTGAGTAGGTATATTTATGAGCATGGGGCTAAATCCCATCTCAAGTGCCAGTCTTATCCATTAATAAGAATTATACCCCTCCTAAACAAAAAAAAAGGTTCTAGTGGACACTCTTTGGGTATCTTATCCAGACTAGCTCAATCTCAAGGTCTGGGGAACAATGTCTATTGGGAGAACAAAGCTAAGGTGATCTTATGAAGAGACATCATATATATATATATATATATTGTAACGTTTATTTATATACGTTACAAATATATTGGCATTTGGTAAAAGCTAAAAAAGTAAATTTAGATTTTTTTTTGATTAGTATAATTTTTGTTAAAATGTGCAATGAAGGTTAAAATTGTCATTCTTATTTTTTTTTATCTAATTGGAAAGAATAAATGACCTACAGATTACTAATCCAGATAAATTAAAAGAATTCCAAAAGTATAAGCTAAAAGAAAAATATTTTAGCTAATTAAAGATGGAAGAATAATGCTAAAAAAAAAGAGAACTTTGTAACTTAAATTTAAGAGAGAGTGTATAAGATTATTATCTTATACACTGATAAAAAGACAAAAGAGTGCGCAGAAGTTCCAAAAATGGAGTGCGATATAAAAAGGAGATGACAACTTCAATCTGGGTCTTCTCTTTTACTTCTAGTTACGTCTCTGAAAGTTGAAGGTTTCCACGAGCATAACCTGTGGCAAGAAATATACTTCTACACAGGTATGCCCCTTGCTGTACCAAGCTGTCATGCAAGCATGGAAATGGGACTTGTGAAGACCGCTTTTTGCAATAAAAGGGTCACTACAACCGTGCCTTTTCTCCAGCTATAGAACGGAACAATAATGGAAGACGCCGGCAGGAGAGACCAATGGAAATTCTCATGATCTGGGATCCCATAAACCTACATGAACTTACCGGTAAGTTAAGAATAAATTTTTCTGATAGTGACTTAAAAGTTTGCAAACAATTATTTATCTAAGCTTAGACTACCATCCTGCTATAGACTTTTCGTATTCAAGGGACTTTCTTATAAAGAATTTTATACAAGATCTTGGAACATTATTAAATTGCTTTCATTATTTAATCTAACTGTTTTTGTTAATCGATTCATTATCTGGATTAGCATGTGTGTACTTTCCAGTTTAGTTAATTCGTAATTTAACTTATAAATATTTTAGTTTGTTAGAATAAAAGAGATTATACTTTTATCAACCTTTTTCATTGTGCGTTATTAATAATGGTTATTATTCTTTTTAGTATTAAAGTTATTATTAGTTTAATAAGATTTAAAAGTAATTTACCTTGCCAATATGTTTGAATAAGCCCAGCAATAATAATCTCAAAAAAAAGATAATTCTAGTTTACCGTAAAATTACCGATTCTTAAAATCTAAGACCAATAATCTTAAAACTATTAATTCTCATTACGGTAGAAGGTAATACCGATTTGTTTAAAAGCATTTTTTCTGTTTAGTTTACGAGTTACCATATGTTTGACGCAGTCTCAGTGGGTCAACGACTCTGGCGCCCTCAAGTAGAAATTAAAAACTGGTTCTGCTCACGATAGTACTCGGTAATAGTTCTAGGCCGAAGTTGATCAGGAAAAATAGCTGTGTTGAGAATAGAAATACAACTTTCTTTTTTCTTTTGATACAGCTTGATCAACTCACGCTCAAATATAAATTTGAGGCGTATAGAGGCCTAGTAATAAGAAAAACATTACAATGGTGACCCAACTCGGGCTTCGATTTAACAACTACAACCTGAGATGAGTTGTAATGATAAAGAACATTACAATGATGACTCAAAGAAACTCACAGCCGGAAAATAAATTATGATTTTTTTGAAAAAAGAAAAAAATTATAAAAAAAAATACTAACTAATTAAACCCTGATTATTAAAATATGAAAGAAGATATTTTTTTAATATGACTTCCAGAAAGAAAAAATATATATGTATATTTTTTTATATATGTCTAAAAACACGATCGTGGCTGATGTAGACGTAAGTCACAAGTATTTGACCGGGTAGGCGGTTACTGAAGAGGGGAATAACATAGCCCCGAGTCCTTATCCGCAGTATATGAACATAAGACCATCTTTAAATGCTCATCAGACTATTTCTAGCAGAGATCCCAATAAAGGGGAAGGCGGATCAAGTTGGACCAAGTTGCCACGAGCCTGTAAGACTCAGAACGATGAGCAACGCTCGTTTGTGCTTATAACTTGGGCTTCTTATCGTTAATATTACACTAAAGCGGATAGGACACAGATGAATGTTGAAATATTTTCCATTCCCACCGTGTTAGACCTAAAAGTGGGCATTAAAGCCGAACGTCGCTTGTGAATGAGTCTACACAATATATCAGCACGCTACTACAGAAAAAAAAAAATACGAATATGAATTTAAAAAACTTAAGAATAAAATTAGTGTAAACCCCTATTTTATTCTCATCTCCTGGCACTGGTGGTATTGTAACATTTATTTATATACGTTACAAATATATTGGCATTTGGTAAAAGCTAAAAAAGTAAATTTAGATTTTTTTTTGATTAGTATAATTTTTGTTAAAATGTGCAATGAAGGTTAAAATTGTCATTCTTATTTTTTTTTATCTAATTGGAAAGAATAAATGACATACAGATTACTAATCCAGATAAATTAAAAGAATTCCAAAAGTATAAGCTAAAAGAAAAATATTTTAGCTAATTAAAGATGGAAGAATAATGCTAAAAAAAAAGAGAACTTTGTAACTTAAATTTAAGAGAGAGTGTATAAGATTATTATCTTATATGCTGATAAAAAGACAAAAGAGTGCGCAGAAGTTCCAAAAATGGAGCGCGATATAAAAAGGAGATGACAACTTCAATCTGGGTCTTCTCTTTTACTTCTAGTTACGTCTCTGAAAGTTGGAGGTTTCCACAAGCATAACCTGTGGCAAGAAATATACTTCTACACAGGTATGCCCCTTGCTGTACCAAGCTGTCACGCAAGCATGGAAACGGGACTTGTGAAGACCGCTTTTTGCAATAAAAGGGTCACTACAACCGTGCCTTTTCTCCAGCTATAGAATTGAACAATAATGGAAGACGCCGGCAGGAGAGACCAATGGAAATTCTCATGATCTGGGATCCCATAAACCTACATGAACTTACCGGTAAGTTAAGAATAAATTTTCCTGATAGTGACTTAAAAGTTTGCAAACAATTATTTATCTAGGCTTAGACTACCATCCTGATATAGACTTTTCGTATTCAAGGGACTTTCTTATAAAAAATTTTATACAAGATCTTGGAACATTATTAAATTGCTTTCATTATTTAATCTAACTGTTTTTGTTAATCGATTCATTATCTGGATTAGCATGTGTGTACTTTCCAGTTTAGTTAATTCGTAATTTAACTTATAAATATTTTAGTTTGTTAGAATAAAAGAGATTATACTTTTATCAACCTTTTTCATTGTGCGTTATTAATAATGGTTATTATTCTTTTTAGTATTAAAGTTATTATTAGTTTAATAAGATTTAAAAGTAATTTATCTTGCCAATATGTTTGAATAAGCCCAGCAATAATAATCTCAAAAAAAAGATAATTCTAGTTTACCGTAAAATTACCGATTCTTAAAATCTAAGACCAATAATCTTAAAACTATTAATTCTCGTTACGGTAGGAGGTAATACCGATTTGTTTAAAAGCATTTTTTCTGTTTAGTTTACGAGTTACCATATGTTTGACGCAGTCTCAGTGGGTCTAACGACTCTGGCGCCCTCAAGTAGAAATTAAAAACTGGTTCTGCTCACGATAGTACTCGGTAATAGTTCTAGGCCGAAGTTGATCAGGAAAAATAGCTGTGTTGAGAATAGAAATACAACTTTCTTTTTTCTTTTGATACAGCTTGATCAACTCACGCTCAAATATAAATTTGAGGCGTATAGAGGCCTAGTAATAAGAAAAACGTTACAATATATATATATATCTCATTATAATTTCTATCTGCCCACAAATCCTATTACAATAGTCCAGAAGTTATCAGAATCCCAGAATGCAAATAATACACAAGTTATAATTAAATTATAAAATTTATCTCTATATCTTAAGCATACAACTCATTCATTCCGATACATACACACATATATATATATATATATAAGATTAATATACTGTAATGTTTCTCCATGTCTTGCTAGGTCTCTGTTACACATAAAATGCACGAGTTGATCAAGTTATGGAAAAAGAAGAAAGTTTCATTCCTATTTCTAAAAACATAACTATATTTCCTGATCAACTCTAACTAGTAATTGTTATGATTTATGCTATCTATGAAATCAGCTTTTATTTCTTTCATGAGGGTGCCAGGATTCATATAAGAATCTGCTAAAATCTGTCGCATCATGTGTGTCTCAGGAATTAAAAAGAAAAATGTTTTTAAAAGAATCGGTATCATATTCTACCATAACTAGAGTTATTTTCTAGATATTATTATTCCTGGAGCTTAATCAACACATATTGGCAAAGGTAAATTATATTTTTAAATCTCATTAAACTAATATTAATAAATTTAATAATAAACATTAATAACTATTATTAATAACGTACAATGAAAAGTTGATATTAGAAATAAATATTTTTATTTTAACAAATTAAATAGTTAAAAAACACATTATGATTTAATTAATTGGAAAGATTACACACACACTAATCCAGATATAAATCAATTAATAGAAAAAATAGTTAAAGTTCTTAGGTACACAAGAGTCTCTTGAAGAATAAAATTTAAAGTTTTTATCGGGATTATTTTAATCTTATTTTTAAAAATTGCTGACAATTTAGTTACAATCAGGAATAATGAATTATAGCTTACTGGTAAGTTTAGTGAGTTCACGAAGCTTGTAGATTACTATGCATAGTTTTTTTGTGGTAGAATGAGCTTGGCCATCAGTTATAAGTTGATATTGGTCTATTCTACTGGTCGGTCATGAAAGCTTTTCTGGTGTCCATCTTCAGAAACGATGTCAGAAAAATCCCCATCCCACTCCAACATGCAGAATCATTTCAGCGTAGAGTGATCCTGGATATATTTTGTTATCCAGGACTGACCATAGGAAAAACGGACAAAACAAGACCCTGATCAAACTGGTCTCTTCCTTTTTATACTCGAGGCCCAGTTTTCAGACTTTGCACATGTTATCATGGCATTTAGGTTCATAATCTTGTACATTATTTATCATTTTTCAATTACAAAGTTCAGCCATCTTTAATTAGCTAAAATATTTTTCTTTTAGCTTATCTGGATTAAATATGGTTTTAATTTCTCCTTATATGTAAAAACAAAAAATACTTAATTGTAATATTAATTAGAGAAAATATAACTTACTATTAAAAATTTTCGGCTGAACATTTTCGAGGAACCATGCCTCATACTCATAGCCTTATGAAAAGTGTAATAAATATATGCAAATGTAAATATTCAAATAAGCTACTGTTACGTAGCCCATTTTTTCGAGATCTCGAAGCATGTGTCCTTTCTGTTAATGGCATGGATGTCTCTATTAATATAGAATGCCTCCTTTATTTTTTTCCTGTAATCATTTGGCTCTGAACATAAAATAATGGGGCTGGCACAATTAATACTAGATTGGCTCAACATCGTTACACATTCAACAGAGCTCAAACGAACAGCAGCACATCCTCTGTATTTTTCGAACATAGTAAACAATCTGAGCACAATTTCATACCTGCCAACTCCATTATTTTATATTCAGAGCCAAATGATTACAGGAGAAAAATAAAGGAGGCATTCTATATTAATAGAAACATCCATGCCATTAACAGAAAGGACACATGCTTCGAGATCTCAAAAAAATGGGCTACGTAACAGTAGCTTATTTGAATATTTACATTTGCATATATTTATTACACTTTTCATAAGGCTATGAGTATGAGGCATGGTTCCTCGAAAACGTTCAGCCGAAAATTTTTAATAGTAAGTTATATTTTCTCTAATTAATATTACATTTAAGTATTTTTCTTATCTGGATTAGTAATTTGTGTGTCTTTTGTTCTTTCCAATTTTTTTATTTTTAATTAGATAAAAAAATGACAGAAAATTAAACTTTTATTGTATGTTTAAAAAAAAATTATACTAACCAAAAAAAAATCTAAATTTACTTTCCTTTAGCTTTTACCAAATGCCAATATGTATATTTGTACCATATATAAATAAACGGTACAATATATATTAATGAGAGAGTGCAATTACGCATCAGAGTTGTTTATTAATGATTTAAGAATTTATTAATTACTTTCTGTAAATTGGAATAATGCATGTTTCTTAATCTATTACTAAATGTTCATTGAACATACATTGAGAAAAGGTCAAAGTTACCTCTGTTAAGAGCGAATGTTCACGTGGTCAAGGCTAATGATCTGTAACAGTCTCAAAAGAATGCTGGTTTTAGCAAGAATCATTGATCTGAACAATGATTACAGGCTCTGAAATATATTACACAAAATAATCCATCTTAGAGGTTAAGTAGGTGCATTTTAACTTGCTTGTGAGAGGTTCTAGCTGTTTGGAGTTCCGTGGCCATTACACTTGATTGAATAAATGGCAAATCTCCAAATATAAAGTTCAGGCGAGTCCCACAATAACTGTCCACTGACATGGTCTAACGAACCAGTACAATTATATTTACCCCTGCATTTCGGTGGAGTACACTAATAATTTTTTATTAATTAAAATAACGTTAATACGTTTTACTTTCCCACTTCTTTTTTATTACTGTATCTTTTTGAATCACTGATTAAATCACTATATATATATATATAGTTCTTTTCTTTAATGTTCTTTCACCTCATCTTTCTTTTATCTATTCATGCACCGATGACCAGATCTCAAGAATGCTTTTAGCTTCCATTGTTCTAAAATACTAATTTGACTAGTTCTTAGAATCCTGGTGGACAGAGTCATTAACTGAAACCGCCCACAGCACAATTCTATTTATTACTCTCCAGCCTTATATGTTTAATGGGTTTTCATTAAGAAACATGTGCTACCACTGTCAATATTTAAATCTATACCTTATGACATCAATATACAACAATATATATATATATATATATATATATATATATATATATATATATATATATATATATATATATATATATAAATAACACAACTCTGCACATAATCACTTCTCTACATCCTCACATATAAATAACACATATCACAATAACACGTACAAAAATATATATACATATACATTCATGCCTTTAACTGATTAACGTATTCCATTCATACTCTTTTGTAACAGGATTCGAATGATTTTATAATTTTTCCTGGATCTACCTATTTAATTCGTAACAACACTCACAATTAACACTCTTTATAATTATTATTACCCTTTATTTACTTTAGCACCCGTATTCGAACCCAGCTACTGTTACATACCTCCTGGTGCAATAGCCTTCAAATACCCTCTGTGTATTTGAATGGCTTCTTAAACGCCTCTTTCTTACCCTTTATCTGTACCACCTTTCTGCTTCAGTGGCCACAGCCCCTTCCCTTGATCATAATTTGGCTTGTCTGGTAGACGTTGAGTTTCTGGCTTGTACTGCCATCTCGGTCTGTAACTATCATCACCTCCTTTTCTATATGTTGCATCCCCATCAGAATGTCCTTCCACCATCTACTCTGACTGCTGGCAAGGTTATAAAATATCTGATCTGGAGGCAGCAGAATTTAAACATCTGTGCGTAAACGACCGCTACAACTTTGTGGATCCTAACACAGGTGCACATACCCAAAATATTGAGCATTTATGGGGCTGCCTCAAATCCCAAAACAGAAAACAGTGTGAGACACATAGGTTATGCATGGATGATTACTTGGGTGAGTTCCTTTGGCGATGTCTTCACAAGGGTGAAGATCTTTTTAGTGCAATCTTGTTTGAGATGCAACTAATTACAAAGTAATTGTCGATTGTTCAATTTATTTTTTATTAATATGTTCTCATAGTTCAATAACCAGTTATAGTGTTATTTTGTTATTGATGTTTCTTCACTCAAATGTGTTTTTGACAAATTTTCTCACCACGGACAATGTTGTTGTCATTTTTTTTTTTCCAAATAGACCAAGAAAGAAAAACATGTAGGTGAGTTTTTTTTATTTGTATATTAACTATTATACCAATTTAATGATTTAGGAATATATTTTATCTAAATGTTTTACTATTTTATACAAACAGCATTATTTTGTATTAAAATAATGACGTTATAGCCATTATAGAAATATATACACAAACAAAAACAATACAGTTTCTGAATCACAAAAAAAAGAAAGAAAATTGTTCGTATAATAAATCTAAATGTAGTATATAAATTTAAGGTTACTTTTAACAGATTCACACTATTAAAAACAACCCACTACTTTTAACTTAAAAAAAAAAAGTTCGTGGAGAATATTTTTAAATTGTGCTATTTAAATAATGTTACCTTTTTATATTTGTGAGTTTTAATTACTGTAAAAATCCATAGTAGTCGTGTATCAATTATAAATTGTAGTATATAAATTACATTACTTTTTATACATCTATAATTATGTATTGATTTTTAATAAAATTATTTATTTACTCTTAAAAAAATACAGTAACGTTAAAAAGAGACACATAAACTAAAAAAAATTAGAAAAACACCATAACTTTAAAGACACACACACAAACTAAAAAAAAAAAAAACAATATAAGATTAATAAACATTTACAAAAATGAAAGACTAACATCATATAGTATTAGTTACTATAATATTTTATTAGAAGTCTAAATCAGATATTTTTATATAAAATCAATCTGGCCTGGAATCGTTATATGTATATGTTTTTGGTTAGCATCAACACCATCACGTGGCTAACACCAGGGAATAGAAAATTACCAATAAGTACATTTGTAAGAAATATTTTATACAATACTCTTACATGCCAGTATTAATTTTTCATTGTTATGTAGTATGTAACAAGGCAGCCTAATCATCTAGTTCTATTTTTAATGGAGTAGCACTCCTAACATTAAATCCTAAAAATGAATAGAGTAAAGGATTTTGAGGTAAAAATAAATAAGCCCAATGTGGTAAATATCATCTAGGTATGCTAAGCAATCATTGTACTTACTTCTCTTAAAAGAGTAAAAACTTCTCCAGCATTATTAAGTGGGGTTGATTAATAATTGTTTAGTCAGTGGAGCAAATTAATTAAGAACCATCTGGAGCATTTATTATTGATCATTATAATGACAATTATTACCCTCCAGTATTTTGAATTGATGAATTTTTTTTTAAATAAACAATTATTCCTATTTAATGTTAGTATCTTCACAATCTGTTTGATAACACACTTTTCATATCCCAAGTTCAAATTATATTTAGAAAATAAATAGTAATATTTATTCAATATTTTATATAATTTTCTTATTGTTATTATTATTTTTTAATATTTATATTGTGCAACAAAGTAATTATTAGTTTTTAATATTTCTTTTTTGTTGTTATTAAAGAAACATTCTTGCAGCATATTCACTATAGAAATGGTCATATTTGAGATATTAGATTACACATAAAATCTATTTGGATTAAATACATCATTATTGTACTAATGCTATCTGAAAGATAAAAATATTTGGTAAGATGATGTACATAAAATCCCTTTTACATTGTTGTATTCTAAAATGCATAAAAATATATTTTATATCCATTTATTTAATTTTTTACTTTAAAAAACTCTAAGATAAATCATTAATCAACTTTATATTTAAAATTGTCTAGCCTTAGTTTTAAAACTCTTAATTAGTTCTTATAGTAAGAAACAATATATTTGCAAAGATTTTCATTAATAAAATAGAATAAGACTAAGACTACACCTATTATTGAATAATTCTAAGAAATTGATTTATTATTTTATTAAATGTAAATATATTATCAAAGTATGGAATAGTGAACTGCAAGTCAGGTGAGATATAGTCACACTTTTGCAATACTGATTTACAGTCTCAATCATGATTGCAATATCTCAACTGGCTTTCTCCACATTATTACCATTGAAATCACAATTGGTCTTTTCTGTATTGTTTCAATATATTTATTATTCAAATGCTGTTATGAATTTTTTATTGAACTTTTTTTTTTCCTGCAGCTTTGTAATATAATTAATTGAGCTGCTGTAAATTTGTTACAGTTACAATATTTATGACTTGATAAATAAATTAAGTGTTAGTTTAACTTTCTGTCTATAGTTAATAAATTTAATATGTGCATTTTTTATTCATTAGTTCCTTTGTGTAATAATATATGAGGATTAAGATTCCCAGATATGAGGGACTATTCTGAAGAAAAAAGAAAGTGATGGAAAATGCATTTCTCTTAGAAATCCCTGAAAGTGATAAAGATATCTTCAATGCCTAAAGTCTCAAACCAAAAGCACTTCCTGAATAAATAAATAACATATTTTAGACAAACTGCAGTAAGCTATATAAAAAAAACATTTGTTTTAAGATAACAAAGTTTCTTTATTTGTAAATGGGTACTATAAGTTTAAGAAATGCTAAACATTTAAAGAAAATAAAATATAATCTAGTGTTAAATACATTAAAAGTGGATTTTTTAAACCAGCATGAATATAAGGTTTTAAATAACCTTAACAATTTAAATTTAGCAGTATGAAATCATAAGATTATATTTATAGTTGTTGTTTTGTATTGTACCATATGGTTTGGCTCAATTACATTAAGCTTTATTCAAGTGATCTAGTATGTAAAATTTTAAATTTTAATTAATAGTAATTTATAATATATTGAAAAATCAGCATATAAAATCAGTAATAGGTTGAAATGTTTGTTGGATTATAATTTTCCAATTAAGTAAAAGCTCACCAATAAATATGGTACTTTAGTATTTTTCTTGCTATGACATATTACCACAAAGACGTACTATTCTAATCTTTCGATCTTTAAGATAATGTCTCCTAGTGATTTCTGGACAATGTAATCGATAAAATGTGTTCAGAAATCATGTGGAGACATTACATTAAAGATCGAAAGATTAGAGTAGTAAGTCTTCGTGGCAATATGTCATAGCAATAAAAAGCAGTAAAGAAGCAAGCCATTTGGTAGAAATCGGATGCCATGTTTGTTGTTTCTGCAAAAAAAAAATATTAATATAATAAAATGTAATAACATCGGTAGACATAGCAATAATAATACTAAAAAGTACATCTAATAGCAAGAATAATACTAAAGAGGCTAACAGGTAAAAATAGCAATAATAATACTAAAGAGGACATCTAATAGCAAGAATAATACAAAAGAGGACATCTAATAGCAAGAATAATATGAAAGAGGACATCTAATAGCAAGAATAATACTAAAGAGGTCAACCGGTAAAAATAGCAATAATAATACTAAAGAGGACATCTAATAGCAAGAATAATACTAAAGAGGACATCTAAGAGCAAGAATAATAAGAAAGAGGACATCTAATAGCAAGAATAATATGAAAGAGGACATCTAATAGCAAGAATAATATGAAAGAGGACATCTAATCGCAAGAATAATACTAAAGAGGTCAACTGGTAAAAATAGCAATAATAATACTAAAGAGGACATCTAATAGCAAGAATAATACTAAAGAGGACATCTAAGAGCAAGAATAATACGAAAGAGGACATCTAATAGCAAGAATACGAAAGAGGACATCTAATAGCAAGAATAATACGAAAGAGGACATCTAATAGCAAAAATAATACTAAAAAGGTCAACTGGTAAAAATAGTAATAATAATACTAAAGAGAACATCTAAGAGCAAGAATAATACGAAAGAGGACATCTAGTAGCAAGAACAATATGAAAGAGGACATCTAATAGGAAGAATAATACTAAAGAGGACATCTAAGAGCAAGAAATATATATATGACATTAACTTTAAAAATGATATAAAGCAAAACTGCAAAAATTAGCACAAAAAAAATGTCTAAAAGACCAAAAAAATGTTAAATAGGTACTGTCAAAATATATATAAGAGATTCACTTAAAAATTGATTTAAAGCAAAACTGCAAAAATTAGCACAAAAAAAAAGAATTTCTCTAAAAGACCAAAAGATGTTAAATAGGTACTGTCAAAATATATGCTTTCATTTAGCTTGTTGTTCCTCAGGAAAAAATAATTAATTACATGTGCCAAAAAAGTACATAAATTAATAGTAATTTACTAAAATTATTATAAATTCAAATTGACTACAAAATAATTGACAAAAGATTTATAAAAAATATTTATAATTTTAAAATTAAAGACAAAAACAATACTTTTTCTGATATAGTGTGAATCTGTTATACAGTGGAAATGGCGGACATAAAAAAACAGCCATCTCATAGGGAAAAAACAGACAGCGCCATGTTTGTCATTCCTCGGAAAAAGCAAAATAATTACATGCGCCAAAAAAAAAATACATAAATTAATAGTAATTTACTAAAAATATTATAAATTCAAATTGAAAACAAAATAATTGCAAAAAAAATTATAAAAAATATTTGTAATTTTAAAATTAAAGACAATAAAAACACTTCCCGATATAGTGCAAATCTGCCATACAGTGAAAATGGCGGTCATAAAACGTCCTAATTAAAACATATTACATAAAATTATGAATTAAAAGTGTAGTCTTTTTTTTAATGAAAATAAGGATAATTTATATAAAAAAATGGAAAAAAGACGACACAAAAGAAGCAAAATAACCAAAAAGGTAGTACATAAAGTTATGAAATTTACAAATTAAAAAATAACCTGTAATGGCAATATATGTCTTAAAAGCTACTATATTTAGTTATTAAGAAACAAAATGAAACTTACAAATAACGACGGTGAAAATTACTATAATATCCAATCGACAGTTAAAAATTCACTCTATTTAGTAATATAATGTCCATATTAGATATGAAATATATGAAAATATGATCTAAAAAATCACTGTGCTCACATCGATATCAAAACCGCAAAAGACAGAGAAATTACAAAATTTCCCATAAGTCTCTTAACTTTTTAAATCTCGCGGGACACTTCGATCAAAAAATCAGTATTAGTCTTGCCAGTGTCTTTGTTGCCATGACATCATTTATCTAATCTCCGATGAAATCTTACCAGCAAAAAACATGTTAAACATAATTCGTCATAGCAAGAAAAATACTAAACTACCATAATATACTGAGAGTGATGAAGATTTGGACTGTTTGATACACACTAGAAAATCTGATAGAGTGGATATGAATTTCATAAACATTTTTATCATAAGGTCTAGTGGCAGTCATACTTAAAATAATATTTTAATAGTATTAAACCAATTTGGAAGTAGTAGTATTTTATTATTATTATTAAACAATAATTACAAGAAAGAAAACAATTTATATTTATTCTAAATTTTGTAAACATTCTTCAAATATATTGTATTGCAATTTAAATTGATATGAAACAGTCTAATTAGTTATAACTAGAGGGATAACTATTAATTTATTCACACTGTTCAGTTATTGGTCCATTTGGTACCATAATACAATGTAATACAAGGTATAAATAATATAACAAAGTTTGTAGGGGGAGGCTATTAAGAAAGAAAATCAGAATAAAAAGGTCTTCAATTTCTACACAAATAAAATAAAATGCTGAAAAGTAATAACCTTGTGGATTGAATTGAATAAGATTACAGGATGTGTATTTAAAAAAACATGGAATAAGAAACCTTAAACTTTGTATTCATTCATCACTATTTTCCATTTATTTTATAATTCCTGAGATGCATACTGGAGAAAAGAGAATGACAGCCATGTGGATAATTATTTGCCTCAACAAATACTATTTCAAACTAAGAACAAATCCAGAAAGTGTAAGCAATTACTTTTATTTTATTTCTGTTAGCCAGTTTTCATATTTAAAAATGATGTTTTCATATTTAAAAATGGTGTTTTGTTTTCACACTCTTTATAATAAAGAAGAAAAATATGTTTGCTTATAAATTATAATCTTCATAAAATATAATTAGAAATAATTTTGAAGAAAAGTGTGAAAATATAAAGTAAACAAACTAAAAAGCCATTTTAGGTCGTATAAAATTCAATCAATTTAAAAGAAAAATGTGTGAACTTATTTCCTATTATTAAAGAAGAAAAATCATCTGCGAAATTTTGTTTAGTGATAATTTTGCTTAATTATTGAAAATATAAAAGTTACAGATTATTAATGCCAAGGATATCATAATTATAATTGCTCACAATTGAATAAATTCTTCTTAGTATTGTTAAACACATTAATTTGCTGATAAAAATAAAATAAATAAATATTTACTTAATCTTTATTGTGTAACATGTGAATTAATAATGTCTGAAGGTTTCAGATTTTCTTCTCAATGGTTATACATTAGATAAAGTGCTGAGCTAGTTCCTAGTATTTTTAAACTAACGAATATTCTAACACCTCACTGACAATGCTATATGCAGAAACCGGTCTGGTTGAAAATATTCTTCAAAGCTTGTTAAGAGTTTGTTTTGCAAACTCTATATATAACTTTGTAAATATGAGCTTTATTAAAATTAGGTCATGTGACATCTGGCCTGGTTTTTTTTTTATAATATTTTAAAATGTTTTAAAAATGTCAAGATCATTTAAAATTATTACAGATATCACCGCGGATGGAAAAACAAAATAAATCAATAAATAATTTTAAAAAGTTTGTTTTGTAAATCATAATAAACCTATAAATTCATTTAAGGAAAATTATCTATAGAAAGTGCGGATAACCCTATTTTTAATTGTTCTACACTTGGAAGTGTTTGAATTTTATTTCACTATGCTGGCATTGAATATAATAATCATAATATATAAATATATATATATGCATTACTTATGAATGTTTGTTCATGATGTCAGTTTCCTTATCATTCAGCTCATAATGATGGAACAAACTTTGAACTAAGGAGGATAAAATATAATGGGAGAAAATGTTCGTTTCTTTTTTTTATTGCTTAGGTTTATTATTGTAATATACTGTTTGTAATGTGTTATTCAGAGAATTTTATTTTATTGTGATATGAAAATATATTTAGTTAAGGAAAAATAGGTGTATAAAGATATATACATTTATTATATATATTTTTGTGATTTTCCCAGTTGAGAGAAAATATAATATTAAATATTGTTTATCTAGACAGAGAGAAAGATATTCATCTCTCACACTTTTAAAACAGATTTTAATATTTTATTGAAGGGTAAACAAACAAACAAAATTTATCAAAGGTATACTATAATGACACAATTGTTTTATTATATAAAATATTTAATATAAGCATTTTGCATTTCTTAAATTTTGCCTATGAATGAACATATCCACTTTAAATATAAAATGTGGGCTAATCTTCATTGTCTACATGTGTATTGCTTGTTATAATGAAAATATTATTTTTAAAAATAGTTAATGGTCATTTGACTTACATATTGGTTTGTTTAATACACTAATAGTTTCTGCATTGTGAAATGGAATATTTATGCTTCTACGTTTATTGTTAAAATTATTTTATCTTGCTATTGCATTGAGAAGTATTCATGACAGCTTTCAGCTGATAAGTATGTGCCATATATAATGGCATCAAATATAGTATCATTGATATTGGTCATGGGCAGATGGAGAATTCTTCCATTGCTAATTCCATGAGAGGATGATATTGTCAAGGCTGATTAATAGTTAGTGCTTAGTTAGCATAGTTAATCCCAAGAGAGGATTATATCCATGGTCTGAATTCTATTTCCCTGTGATGAGTAAATGCCCACACTTTTGTACCTACGAAAAGATATTAGAATTGGCCATATTGTACAACTATCATGTTTTGTAGTGCCTACTTTTATTGTTTGATCCCTCATGATGTTATGTAGTTAGTTTTCCATCATGTGTGGTGAAGTTTAGTATTTTAAAATTCAATAGCAAGGATAAGATAAAGTTAGATTCAGGGACATTGGTTTATCTATAGTGTTTGCCTATGTTGTAGGATCTTCATCAATTTACAAACCAACCAAAACTTATTAGTGATTGTAAAACTTCTATATGAAAGAGCAAGAGATACACATGGACAATGTTGATTTATTTTCATCAAGCAGTGATAGGCCGATGGATCAGTAAGATAGATTAATGATTAGAAATGATTATGTTGTGGACCTAGGCAATGTTTTGGTGTCATTTGCATTTGACCTCTGATGTCTGTCCCCACATTAATACCATAAATCTCTTCATAGTGAATAATAATAATTGTTAATTGTGCTGAATATGATAATTGTCCTTATCATATTCTGATAAATGACATAGCTATAGTATAATACACAACTTTATAACTTTGAGTTTTAGATTTAAAATTTGCACATATCCCAAAGATTTAAATACACTTTTGTTTGTGTTAAAAATTTATTTAGTTGTCTATAGTCTTATTGCTAATTACCATACACATTATTATTGTTATTGCTATCGACATATCATCTGATTATATTGAAATCATCATCAATCAATATAGTATAATTAACTATATGTTGGTATATTGTAATAATTTTGTTAAGCTCTATAGTTTAAGAGTACATCTATGGCATCGTCACTTAATAATCAAAATATTATTAACATAGAGTGCATATTATTTTAAGTGGTATACTAAAAAATAAACACTTAATATTGGTTTAATCAGTTTATTTGAACCTGAAGATCTATCATTCACTGACTTTGATCACATTGTTCATAATTATTTGAGAAAAGGAAGCTGGTAAGTTATTGTGTTTAGTTATTAAAAGGTTATTCCTATTTCTTGAAGCTTAAAGTTTATAATAGTTAGGGAGTTTATAAAGTTTCTTTGGCATTGTTAAATATTGTTTGTTAATTCGATTTTGTATTAAGAGCTGTTTTGTACATTATATTTGGGTAGTGGCAAAATCCCTCTTACTGACCCAAGTATATCTTGTATAACAATCTTTGAGTTGTTTGAACCCTGAGAAGAATAAGTTATTAATTTGCAATGTAGAATTTGAATTTATGGTAAATTTTATGTCTAGTTATTTATTGTAGTTGAGTTATGTTATATTCACTGTTTTATGAAAGTCAACCAAATTTTAAGGTGTAAATTGCTTCTTTTGTCTTAAAATGTATAGCTTGTTTTGACTTTATGATGAATAGTCTGGTTTTGTCAAGCTTGGAATCCCTATTTTATTTAGTTTATCTTATTATCATTTAATACAATATTAGTTTATAGTTTAAGATCTCAGTCTCCATCAACATTGTTCTTCAATTTCGTCTTGATCGTTCTTTTATTTATTCATATTCATTTGACCTTATTTCATTATCATAATTGATTATTCATTTATTAACTTTTATTCTATTATCATCTTAATCATTGATTAACTCTTATTCTATAATCATCTTAATCATTCATTATTCTCATACATCTTCATTCTTTTCTCTTCATCCTCAGACCCATTTCATTTTATTATTTAATTATTACTTATTCTCATCATCCATTTAGTCATCTACATCCTAATTTATTTATTACTTAATTTATAATTTTAATTTCATATTCATTCCATCGATCTAATTATTATTTAGTTATTGGTTTGATGAATATTAAATTTATTTCATAACAGTTTGTTTGTTTGTGGATTTTAAAGCTAGTTTGATCAAAAGTTCTGATCTTCATTAATCACCTTGTAATCTTCTTTAGATTTATAATTTCATTCTAGCTTAGTTCAATAAAGAAATCATTTCTTTAGTTTAACACTTCTTTTTAGGCGTATATTATTGATGATTCGGATAGTGTAGATTACAAAGGCGGATTTAGCGCCGAAAATGTGGAGCTTGATTAGTTACAATTGCTAGACATACTAAAAAAAGGGTTACAAAGTGCGGATTTGGTGCCATGAAACATGCGGCCAGATTCGTATATGATTCCAGCGTTCAAAGAGAAGGTTACAATATAGAGAATTTGAAAGTGAAATAATATATCAAGAATTTATATATGTTTTTTGAGTTGTTAAGATATTAATTATCTGAAAGTTAAAATGCATTGAGATGAGTTATCAGGTAATAAAATTAAGAGAATTAATGAATGCATATCCTGATTTATAATAGCTTATATTAAATGTTTTATAGAAGAAAGTTTCTTTAAATGTGCAGCAATTGTAAAAGAATACATTTATATAAAAAAATAAAAGTTTTGGAAAGTAAAATGTATTAAATGAAAGTAAGAAAACATATTTCTGTAATTTATATAATAATCAAAAGTCGAACCATTGGATAAAATAAATGAATAGTGTGAATAAAACTATCTTTTATTGGTTAAGAATATTAAAAGAAACGTAAGTATATATATATAAGTGAAAAATTACTCTATTAATGAATGTGATTTTTTTATTTAATTACCCAAATAATAGATGTTATAATGTATTAGTATTTAAGTGCATTATAAACTAATTATTGAAATTTAGATATTCAGTTAATAAAAGCATATATAAATATTGAATATATATTGCATACTTACAAAGTATATGCTATGGTATTTATATTTATCATATAGCTTAATTACAGTGAAATGCAAAAAATGAAGGAATTTATTTATGGTCAGACTAAAAATAAGGATAGAATTTAAAGTTAAATTTTAACAAAGATTGCTATTAGTTTTGCAGATTATTATTAGTAAAATATTTTTTTCTTCTTCTGAACTGAATATATATATATATATTAAAGTTTCAAATAAACTATAAAAAAAAATTTGTGTGAAATGAAAATGATCATTGTAATTTGAATTTAAATTTTATTAACTCATTTCTTTTATTTTAATTCTAATTTAATTTTAAAATATCTGAAGTAGTTTACCTCATTATTAAATGATAGTTTTGATAACATGTAATATAAAATGGCATTCATACTTTCTAATGAATTATGTCACAATGTTAGTTTATTTTATCACTTGGCAAAAAAAAAAAAAATTAATATTTGTATATTCTTAGGACAATATAATAAAGTTAATGACAAATATTTTGTAAAAATTGCATACAGGTGTGTGCACTCCAGAAAAATTAGAATTTATTCAAGAGGTTTTTAGATCGCATACTGATAACTGAGGAATTTAATTAAAGCATTAACGTAATGGCAATCGACAAAATTCCAAGAAATATTTGCTGATTGCAAATATTTCTAGATAAGAGACCTTACCTTATTGGAGAATGTGATTAAATTGTTGCAGTTATCAGAAAACTATAAAAAGAATATGCAATAATTATGTTAGACCATTCAAGTGCATCTCCAGTTGACTTTTCTTGTTCAATTCCAGTAGGATAGTTCTCATTTCAGTCCTTCGGTTAATGTCCAGTGCTCAATGGAAATGTAGTTCATTGGCATAGCTGAATAGGCCCATAGAGATTGGGAGACTGTAACCTAAGGAAACCATCTGGATAGCAGCTGAATAAAGAATTGAGTTTCCAGCAGTTTTCAAGTGAAGTTACTAATAGACTGTTGCAGAGATGGAAGCTGTAAGAAGCTTAAGGTCAGTTGCAATGCTATACTACAAAGTGTTCATGTGCAGCTAAACTGGACTGGGGCTAAGGTGTGCAGCCCATTTTGAACTATTTTTGTAGCATCCAGCCTGAATGTACATCGATGGAATTGAACATTAGTGAACTGTAGAGATAGAGTTGTTGTGGACTATTCGCTATTCTGATTACTTAAAATATTATGAGTCTTTTATTATATATATTCATTTTCTGGCTGCCCAGTCATAATTGCAGATACAGCAAATATATATTATATTAGGGCTATATTACCAGGGGAATCTAAATGATTTTATATAATAGTAATAATAAAATTAAGTATGTATTAATGATTTTTTTATCAATGTTTTATTTTCTGCATACATCTGAAAAATAATATGCAAACATAAACAAAATACTAAAATATTTTTAAAGTATATGTATGCATGTATATGTATTATAAGTTTTGGGATAAACCAAATCATTGAATGTTATGTATTCAATATATTATTTTAAAATATTTAATTCAAATAAAATGGGTATTTAAAATATTGATTAAAGTATATAAAAATAAATAAATAGATTTTTAAAAAATGTCTATTTTGTTTAAAATAAAATTTAAAATAAAATTTTTTTTATGTTTTGATTTGTAAATATAGATTTTTTATTGTTTTTTTAAAACATATTGTAATTTTTATTTTCATAAAGCCTAAAAAATATTTTAATATCAGAAAATGCTGGTGTATGTGAAAGAACATTAAGTGGCTATAGGCGTAAATTTACCTCTTAATAGGAAAAATTATGAAAGTGGGTGATATTAAAGAATATGACATAAAATATCATAGAAACAATGTCTAGGATAATCTAAGTATGACCTCATTAGGTTGCTAGAGTGCGCATGCAGGAACACAACCTTACATTAATTTAAGAACAGTTAGTTATTTTGAAGTAAAAGATAACGTTTAGAAGCCTAAGGTACACGTGGTTATTGATTGATTGTTTTTGAAAGTAAAGTTTTTATCTTCCTGTGCAAAAGGGTTTGAAGAGTAGAAGAGGAAGGATAAAGTCAAATATAGAATAGGTGGCTTGGAAAATAAGTAATATGGATTGCATTTGTATTTTACAATGCATATATAATCATCAGAAAGGAATTAGGCGGGCTGTGGTAGAGTGTAATATATGTGATGAAGTTTTCCACTTGACATGCTTAAATAAGACTAGAAAGGATGTAACAGGTTTATGGTTATGTAGACAGTGTGTAAATGTGATAAAAGAGGTAAAAAAAGTGGTTTCAAAATGTAGATAGCATAAAGAGAAAGTCTGGAGAAATGGAGCAAAATGTTGTTGAGGAAGTGGGAGAAATTGAACAAGATGTAGTTGAGGAAGGCAGGATAGAATATGTTTGTAGTAGAGTGACAAGAGATATAGATGGAAAAAAGGTAGTGCATTGGAGATGGTTGGCCAAATAATAAGTAAGATAGAGGAAGAGGTAAAGGATGTAGAAGTAAAATTAAAATCGTTAGAGATGAAGTGTGAGCAGATAAAGGAATTATTGAGTAGGAATGATAAGGAAGAAGTGGATGAAGTCCAGAAGGTGATAGAGAAGTTTGTGAATGAAGCAGAGAAGGTAGACTGTGAGACAGTATTGATAGGGGATTTATTAATAAGAGAATGTGGAGATATAATTGCAAGGGAAAATAGAAACAGGTATGTAAGAGTATGTTTGCCATGATCTAAAATTAGGGAAGTTACAGATAAAGTAAAGAAGCAAGGGAA
The DNA here is from genome assembly GCA_028023455.1 of Epiperipatus broadwayi. NCBI lineage: Eukaryota > Metazoa > Onychophora > Udeonychophora > Euonychophora > Peripatidae > Epiperipatus > Epiperipatus broadwayi. The sequence continues at coordinate 7,557,099 of JAQFVV010000034.1, forward strand.
AATATATGTATATGTTATGGTAGGTACTAATAATTTATCAGAGTCATCAGAGAGAGAAATGGGTGAGTACACAGAATTGATTAGGAATTTGAGTATGGTTAAAGGAAGAGTAGGAGTAGTTGGATTATTAACAAGATCTGATAAAAGGTATATGTTAGATAGGGCATGTTCTATAAATGAAAGATTGAAAGAATTGTGTAAGAGAAATGATGTTACGTTTGTGGATGTGTGGGATTTTTTTATTAGGAAGAGGGAGTTGTATAGTAAAGATGGGTTGCACTTATCGAAACAAGGAAGTGAACTTTTAGGGAGTCTGATTTATAAAGAATGTAGTTCGGGAAACTTGTAAAGGGGGTTGGAATTTTAAATTGTAGTGTTATTAAAACAAAGAAGAATGGATGGGATGTAAGGAATAAACAAAGGGCAGATGATTTAAATATAAATGTAGATGTGGAGAGGGAATGGGTCTGTAAAATTAATGGTAAGCAAGTGTGCCAAGGCCAAATTGGCACATATATATAAAATCATTATTAAAACAAAAAAATCTTTCGCAAAAGAGTTTGAAATAAAAGTTGAAAAATCATTGATTTAAAGTGGGGAGGGGGTTTTCTTAAAGTTAAACTGAGGGTTTTATAAAAAGAAAGTAAAGAGTTTATTATTATTAGTGAAATACAATTTAAAAGCTTTAAAAAATATATAAATCTCTTCATTTAAATTAAAGAAGAAAAATAATCTTAAAACTAGTTTTGATCTGTAGAGTAAAATTATATATGTGCGTGCAAATGTAAAAAAAATGTATCAGTATTAAATATTATAAATAAATGAAAAATGTATTTTAAAAAAAAACACAGCGGTGCACTACTAATTAAAGATATGAAAACAACAGGTTTTGAAATAGCTACTACTAATTAAACAATCAATCAAAAACACGTCTTAGGATTAGTTGCTAAAGAATTTCGACAACAGATATTTTCCAGAGAATACCAAAAGGAAAACACTTCATCGGTATAAATACGGAATATTTTATCGGACAGTTAAGAGTTTTATTCAGTCTAGTTTGCAGTGACAGTCTTGATAACAGTGCATTTTTTATTATGAATCCAGAAACAAACATGCATTGTTGAGCAGCTTTTGGAAATATACGCTTGTGCTCCTGCCTTTTTAGTCCAACAAGATCATCAAAACCTGCCTGTGAAATAATGTCTGCATAACAACACAAAAATCCTCCGTCAAACGTTCAACTGTCTTCAAGAATAAAGCCAATTGATCTGCATAAAATCTCTTCAATAAACATCAAAATCTAACCGGTTAGATATAATCCATCAGAAGCAGCAGAAGCAGCCAACAACAAGCAATATCCACATTCCCAAAAATCCTAGGTAAACATTTATTTATTATCATTTATATGTAGTAGCCACCACGGTAATTCGTAAATATTCAAGATTCAAATTATATGAACTCTTATCATACATAAAATGAACTATTGATATGTGTGTTTAAGTTTCCAATGTTATTAATGCTTTATTATTATGAGTTAATATGTGTGTGATCATTATATCAGTGTTGTTAGTTAAATCAGATAAATACCGGTGTTCTATTATTAAAATCTACAAGAATATTTAAACTAGGCTAGAAATGTTAATTTAAAATGTGTGTATATTATATTAAATTTATAAAATGTTTAAAATAATTTAATGTAAGTTAATATATTGTCTTTAAAACTTAAACTTTATTTGTCGGTCAATTCTTTTTACCAACCTTTTATCAATTCTTTCCACCACCAATTTTGTATAATTTATTACTGATTAAAATTAGACTGGGCTAGTTTATGGGATGGTTTCGAGTGCTGGATTATAAGCCTACTGACCAAAGATGTTGTTTATTCTTTTGAATAGATAGCTGGTGCCTAGATTTACTCCGAAACAAATAAAGTGTTTGGATAGTAGGGATTTGAATCTAGCAGCCAAGATGAGCCATTGTTGATAGTTAAAGCTATCAATAAGATCTCCCATTTTGCTCAAACATGCCGGTTCGTTCACGTAACCTTTATAAGATTATAAATGTATTATGAAGGAGTTTGAAACCGGCCAAAACTTATATATACGTGTAAGTAAGTGGTTTCAGCGGTTCGACCCAGTACACAAGTTATTTATAAACATAATGGAGAAGAAAGAATCAAAAAAAATTTTAAAAGAATAGTTAGAAAAGAAAAAATTGTTAAAATTGAGTATTTGAATATGCAAGGTGGTATGAGACCAGAAAAGTGGCAGGAATTAAACAAAGTAATTGAAAGTGAAGAGCTTGAGGTATTATCAATAGTGGAAACACATCTAAAAGAAGAAAAACCTGTTTTGGAAGATTTGGTATGGCAGGGTATAAATAGAAAAGAGAAAAAAAAAGGTGGTGGTATAGGTGTTATATCAAAAAAATATTTAAATACTGTTAAATGCCAAGAACATATGTGGTTTGAAATAAGATTGGAAAAATAAGAATGTATGGTGGCTATAGTTTATATAGCTACTGGAGATAGTCAAACTATAATGGAGTGGAACAATAGCGTATATGAGTGCCTAGTTAAGGATATACAGAATTTTAAAGAAAAGGGGAAGAGAATAATGGTTATAGGAGATATGAACAGACATATTGAAAAAATTGATGATGTAGATAATAAGAATGGACAGTCCATTCGTAAATTTGAGCAATGGAAACATCAAATATTTATGAGGGACAATACACATTGTCTAGAAATAATATATCCCATACAATACATTATGTATTTGTAGAAAAAGAGGGAATGAATAAAGTACAGAAAATTAAGGTGTTTGATAATGAAGAGAGAATATGTAATAGTGATCATAATTTCTTTATAATTGAAATGGTTAATAATGTGATGGAAAATAGAAATAAAAATAAAAACAGTAGTAAAAGATGTGGATGGAGAGTGAATGATAAGAATGAGTTGGAAGAGTATAAAATACAAGTTGGAAGAAACCATGTAAGAGTTGGTTGGAAAGGACTATGAGGGCTGGTATGATGAAATAGAAAAAGTAGCAAATAGGGTTTCAGGTGAGAATATTCAGAAGAATAAAAGTAATAGAAAAATAAGAGTTAGTAAAACTCTAAAAGAGAGAAAAAAAGCATGCAGAGAATATAAGTGCGCTATTAAGAACAAAGAAAGTGAAAAAGATATTAATGCTAAATGGGAAATGAAACTAAATAGTAAATTATTGGATGATATTAATAAAAGTGGAAGAGATGGGAGTAAAAAATTTTGGAATTACATTAAAAGGAGAAATTTAGGGGGGAGAGAGAGATAGTATTACTGGATGAGGAGGGAATAGAGTAGCTCTAGAGACAAATTAGAGAGAATATTGAATAGTTATGTAATGGATATAGAAAAGATGTTAGATGTGAAGAACAGAGGGATAGAAAATATAAAAGCATATAGTAATGGAAATATTAGGTTTACAGAAAATGAACTGAATGAGGCAGGGAAAAAATTGAGAAGTGGTAAGGCAAGAGGGTTAGATGGATGGGCAGCAGAGATAGTATGAATTTAGGGCATAGGGAAAAAGTAAAGTTACTATTAAAATGGCACAGAAGAGAGTTTTTCCAGGTAGTTGGAGTAATAGGAGAGTAATATTATTATTTAAAGGAAAAGGTAACGATCATAGAAAGTTAAATAATTATAGACCGATAGTGGTAACATCAGTTGTATATAAAGTTTTTTTTATATATGTGGCTGGAAGAGTTGCAAAATGGATGGAAGAAAATAATGTAGTGAAGGAAATGCAAGGAGGTTTTACATCAGATAAACATATAGGGGATAGTTTATTTGTAGTTACACAACTTATGGATATGAGTAGAAATTCAGGTAGACAGTTATATATGAGTTTTATATAGAGAAGGCATATGATAGAGTGAATAGAAATAGATTATGGATAAGTTTAACAAATCTGGGAATCAATGAAGTTTTAGTAGATGTTATTAAGAAATTATATGAAAATAATTACTATACATATCAGTTAGGGGATATAGATTCAGTTAAAGTTAAAAATAGGGTGGGATTGAGGCAAGGATGCCCTATGTCACCTTTTTGTTTGTGTTACATTTGAGTGAAATGGAGAGAGCAATAGAAAGACTAGGAAGATGGATAGAGATACCGTTAATAGATGGCAAGAGAGTATATACATTGTCGAGTCTTTTTTTGCAGATGATGTTTTTTTGTGTGCAGAAAGAAGATATGGAAGTTATGCTGAGAACATGTAAAAGGGTGGGTAAAGATATGGGGATTAAATTTAGTGAAATCAAATATAATGATGGTGAATACTGGGGAAAAAAAGACAGATTTCTTATTGGGGGATATAAAGTTAAGTGTGGTGAATAGATATAGATATTTGGGAATCATCTTGAGTAATAAAAAAAATTGCTTGGATGAATGGGAGAAAAAATTGATAAATGAAGAAAAGACAAGAAAGGGATTGATAAAGAAATTAACAGTGTTTCATATAATAAATATGATGTAGATAGAATTGTATGGGAATGGCAGTAGTAGGGTTAACATAAGGTGATGATGCATTATGTGTTAGTAAAGTGGTATTAGATTACTTAGAAAAAATACAAAGGGAAGTGGGAAGACATGCATTAGATGCAGAGGTGTGGACAGCAAAGGAGGCAATTCTAGGAGAAATGGGATGGTCAAGTTTTTATATGAGGGATGCAAAAATCAAATTGAAAATGTTTGGTAAATTGCAGTTTATGGATAATAAAAAATAGCCAAAATAGTATTTAATTGGGTTACAAGTAAAGGGCAGACAACAATAAAGGTGAGAAAGGTAATGCGGTATGCAGAAGATTTGGATAAAGAATTTATGTCAGTATACTTGTACAAAAGATGGAATGATTGTGTTAGGAGGATTGTTGAGTATTTTAGTGGTAAGAAGTGGGATAGAAGAATAGATGCATTAATACAGAATAGGGAGTTGGAGAGATGGATAACTAGTATGGAGAATAAAACAAGTTTAAATATATATATAGTAGTAAATGGAACATTGGGTGTGAGTTAATTTATGATAATAGTAAGGAAAGTAGTTTATTGTTTAAGGCTCGAACAGGATCTTTAGTAACAAGGGAATATACACATAAATGCAAAAATATGGGTGATTTAGTAAGTTGTGTAAGAAAGGCATAGAAAATATTAGGCATCTGGTACTACAATGTAAATGTTTGGAAGCAGAAAGGGTACAAATAATGAAGTTATGGAAGATTAAATATGAACAAAGTGATTATTCAGAAAGTGAGTTATTGGTTTTTATGCTAGGTTTGGGAAAAAATAAGGAGGATTTAGATATGAAGGTTATGAAGGTCATGGCATTGACAAAGATTATGTTGTGGAATGGGATGGGGCATATTATGGGAAAACTTAAGGTGGAGAATGGAAAGGGAAGGTAAAGTGGCTAACAGATTTCTTTGGGCATAGCTGCTGAGAGATTCCTGACTCCATTTAACAGTGCATCACATCACATTTCTAGTGATAATATGAATAAAGTTCTATTCTTTAAATGTTTTTTCCCCACTTGGAATTCATAATAAATAACTTCCTTATCTATTACTCTTACTTATAAATTAAGATAATGACTTGTCTCCCAACAGAAGGAGGATATAGGATTTTAATTGTACTATAGATCATCTTGAACAACAGCAAGCATCCGTTTGCATTTCCAATAAATCTCATTGCAGCAAGTTTCAACAAGAACAGAAACAGTAAAAAAATCAGTTTGTGAGTGAAGTCATGTAAACAAAATGCTAATCACTGGGAACTTCAATAGCAAATTTCTGAAAGAAATTCCAGAAAACCGAAGCACAGGAGGGATCATTGTAACAGAGGATAGCACTTCTTCACAAGTTAGTATTGATAAAATTGCTAATAATTTATTAGTCTCTAAGCTTAATCAGAAAACATCTCAAATTAAACCAAACCCCAAGAAAGAAAACATTAATATGAATAACATACAAACCCATCTGAACTCAACTATATTTTCTAATAATGATACAGGCAACAGTAGATGCACTGGAGAGTTCATTTCAGTTGATGATTTCCCAGAATTAGAAACTAACAGAATTAAAAATCTGCATAACACTAATGACAATACCAACAAATTATCATAATAAATCCAATCATGAGTGACATATAAGTGTGGTCCCCCCATAGACTCAGACTCTGCCTGATTTGGGTCCAGCAAGTGATATTTCATACTCTGGAGCCTTACTTAGAAATTCCAACAGACAGATCACTTTACATTAACAGGGATTACCTGAATCAAGAGGACATTTTCAATATGTTTAAGGATGAGTAGCCATTGGCCTCCCAACCTGGCCAAAAATAAGTTACTCAATGAAAGTCTTGATCAACTGATGATAAATAATCTTGTCAACAGATTTAATGTGACTATACTTCCATAATTACACCGGTCTTTTCTCAACTATAGCAGTGACAAGACCCTGATTCTTGCTGTCACGAACCTCAATTGTGAGCTTTTCAATTTTCCTGTCAAAAAATTCTTCAGCAAACTCTCAAAAAAGAAATTGTGGAATAGTGTATACAAGTTACTAAATCATCCCAACAGCATATATTTGATTGTAGAATTCCCTAAGTATCCCAAAGACAATTTTTTCAAAAGTCAATCAAGTTTATTGGAGACAAAGTTCTTTGTATAATCAATATGGATAGACCAACAACCTTCAATGGCCAAATCCAAAACTGCTACCTTAGGTTTATGGAAGCTGATCTACAGCATCTGCTTAGACCATATGACACAGTTTCAAACTTCCAGTACTCATGGAAAGAATGGGTGAAACCCCTGTCCTGACTAATATGGCAGGATTCACTATCATGCTCAACAAGGGAATAACCACAACCATGATTCCCACAATGAACCTTGCAGAATCAGCCTCTCATTATCTCCTTTAGAGGGATATCACCACAGTGTTTCCATTGTGAATTAAGAACCCACTTGGTTAAAGCCTCTCCAGCCTGGATTTACCAATTTTGCCATATGAAAAATACTAGGCTGCACAACTGCCGACCACTTGCAAGTTTGAGTAATACTTATGTAATTTCCCCTGAAGTAGATACTTTGGAAAGTAACCTTCTGAGTCACAATACACCTGACAATGTAATCAGTCTCAACATGCCAAAACCTTCTGGTGCTGCTGAGGTTGAGAACAGTTCAGTAACTATGGCTTCAATCCACTCCTCTTGAAGCAGTAGTTCATTCCCAAAGTCAGATGCTATGATTACAGAAAGCTGTCCCTCCATCAAAAAAAAAATATAAGGAAGTCCAAAAGTGCTATCAGTGGTAATGTGTATTCTAAGGATGATAAGCCGGGGAAAAAGTCCAGTGACTCTAGTAAAAGCTCATCTGACCATGAATCACCAAATAAAACCAAAAAGGAAAAAGAATGAAAGCTGACTTGTCAGCTGATTTAATCAAAAACCATGACACACTACCTGAAAACAATAATATGGAGGTAGTTCCAGGAGATGGTCCACAGGAAATAGCTCAATCTGAGCAGTGCAGGCCACCCAAGGTGGAGTTGATTGGGAAGCTCATTCTAGTGGTGCAAATCAAACAGTGGATACTAGAGATGACAAAACTATAACCAAGACAATGTGGAAAAAAATGAGTAATGAATTTAAATTCCCTCTAATATCTTAACAACCCATGCACTCATTGATTAAATCTGACAAAGGACAACTTAACCACTCAAGTCTGAGCCACATGAATCTCAAATTTGCTGGCTTCAACATACATTGTTTGAACTCGATCGGAAGAATAGAATCAATTATGAATTGGATTCACCAATTTAAACCTCATATCTTCTGTCTTGCAGAAACTAAGCTTCACTCATGCTTAAATCCACAATTACTAATTAAAATTGCCATCACTCAACTTTGTCCCATCCCTCTGCCTTTCAAATCATATAAAATAAACTTCATCAATCAATATCTCCTAATCGTAACATTATCTCACCAGTTTTTTAAGTTGAACATTGTCTTTGTTTATCTCAAGAGAGATGTAATGTTAATTCGCTCATTAATCCAACAAATAAATTTGACACTCAGATCTAATCCCTATCCTACATTAATGTTTGGAGATTTCAATACCATCTAAAATAATTTCAATTCCAAATACATTCATCTCACAAACACCCCACTTATGTGTGCAGAGGAATTCCTTCTCATTGAAGCCTTCTCCTTCTACACATAAACACCCCACTTATGTGTGCAGAGGGATTTTTCCCACTGAAGCCTTCTACACTAAGCAATATGTGACCCTCATAGATCTGGCTTACTAGTCTCCAGACCTTCATTTCATCATTGATCCCTCCCTCCAGCCTGTTCCTTTTTAGACCACCTGGCACTAGAGATCAATTTATCAATTGACCAGTTTCCACAGCCTATGAGTGCTGAAGTCATTCACTCATATCCTACTCAGGACCACTTCCCCAGAAGCAATTTTATCTGAGTGTTGCATATATTTCAGGAAAATCATTCTCGCCTTACCCCCTGCAGAGGCATGGTTCACATTCATTAATATTTTTGAGTACAATAATTTCTTTTTACACAGCCAAGAATAAGGGTCTCAATTCCCTCCTAAACAAAATGGATCTAATCACTAACACTTTGAAACAGATACCTGCAGTCCCTGCTTCAATAGAGCTAATCCTTAATCTTAAGCAACTATTCAAAATGAATCAACAAGCCATTGCTAACTACATCTCAACAAAAAATCGAGAATATTACTAAACCAGCCACATAACTGGTCCAGGCTACATTAGGTGGGCTCCTGGTCACAAGGATAAAGTAGATACACCCTTCTCCATCATAATTGACAATAAACTCTATGCTGGTAGCAGCATGATAACACAAATTTTTAACTTTTTCAAAATCAAATTAACCAAATATCCTCATGAGTCAAATCATCCTAACCATAAATCATGGCATAACTGAAAAAAATAGTATGAAACTATTCTCTATGCCAGAGAAAACATCCGGGTTTTCATGCTATCTCACAATTTATCCTTCACCTTGAAAAATTTTCAATTCCAATCATACATAGAATTGTTGATCTCATATCTACCAAACCCCTTGACATTGGTAGCCTGTATCTTATAGGGATGGTGCCTTTTCTCAAGAAGGGTACATTACCATCCCCCCTTTGAGAATCTTAGGCCCATCTCTATGACACCATTAATGATTAATGTGGTGGAATCCATTATCAAGGATAAGATACAGGATAAGGTCCTTACATTCATATCCCAGTACCAGTTTGCCAGAAAAGGTTCTTCAACTACTGATGCAATAGCATTGTTCAAGATGGTAGTCAATTACACCAGAATCACAAGGAAATTGAAACCAGTAATTATCCAGCTGGACATTGCTGGCACCTTCGATGCCATCAGAACACATTGCCTCATCAACCTTCTTGCCAAATATGATATCCCATCTGGTATAATAAACATTATAGCAAATTTCCTCAACAACAGGGACATTTCCATCTCCCTGAATGGAAGGATCTCACCATCTTTTACTCCAACAAATTCCCATTCTGCAGGGTTTTCCCCTGAGTGCCCTGCTATTTCTCTGAGTGCTCTGCTATTTCTCATCTACATAAACCCTCTATTAATTAGACTTGAACAAGATCTCCTTGGGATATTTATACCCACTCTCAAGAGATCAATCTCCCATATAACATATATGGATGACTTGGCTGTTTTTCTCCCATCACAAAGACTAATCCCAAAGCTTGCCAAAATCCTTCATGCAGTTTTTTCCAAGTTGGGACTTACCTTTAATTTAAATAAATCCTCGGCATGGAATATTTCCTCTGGGAACACCATACCCTCTTTTTTCACTGCCATGCCCCAAAAATTTCTGGCATTCCAATCCACAGCACACCCCTTGCAATGAGGAGAACCATACAGGACTCCCTTCTCCTCTTGATCCAAAAAAACCATTGATTCATTATCCAAAGTTTATTTGTCACTATATGTGCAAACTTCACTGCTCAACATCCTGGTGTTCCCAAGGATCTCTTATTACATGCCGATTATTAATTTTTCCCAAAAATTCATTAGAAAGATAAATTCACTATGTGCAAGACTTATGTGGAAGGGCAAGATTGTGGCCATCAGCCTGAGGGGTCTCCATAGGCACTCATTGGGCTATCACTGCATTCTGTTTTAAACTTTTGTTTCCAGCATATACATAACACCACCCTTAACCTATCTCACCATTTTCTGGAAGCATCATGCTTTATATCTGTTTCTCCTACAGACACCCCTCCTCCCATGAGGAGTTGATTGACATCCTTATTGTTAAATATTGCAAAATTTATCCCTCTACCTATTCAGGTTAACTCACAGAAAATTATGTACTGGGATGCATACCACCTAACTAATGAAGAAATCCCCCCAATCCCATCACTGTTAACCCTTCCCAATCATTCAATCATTAAAAAGTTTAAACGGTGGCATCTTGAACTGAAATTTTTTGATTAAATTAAACCTGAGTGCTCTGCCCATATGCCATTTTCTGGTCTATCATAGAGGCTTCTCATGCTTGGATCCAGTATGCCCTTTATGTAAATGGGATGATGACCCAATAATACATATTCTGAGCCATTGTGCATTACTCCAATGGGACAGAGACTTTATTGCATCCATATACAAACCAAGAGTGCCTCTCCTCACCAGACTGATTTCTAGTATATCCAACAGGATTTTTCCATCTATAAGAATGATAACTTTTCTGTTGTTTGCCTATTGGTCAACTAGGTGTGCACTCATTTATGGCATATCTTAGTTGAACATAAGAAATTACTTCTTGCAAACTTCAGGCCATCAGAAGCAGAGATGAAAAATTAGCTCCAACATACTTCTACAATGCTACATGGAGCCTTGTAGAAATGGACAATTTGTGATTGAACAGTTGATTTTTTATGCCCAGACCATTGGTATTGGGTTATGTAAGCTTTATTATGGTGTTTGTTAACAACATAACTCTGTTATTGCAATAATGTAATTCTTTGATCTCACAGTAAAATTTCTTGATTAAAAAAAGTATGACCTCATTGGAAGAAAACTATTTACATCTCTGATATTAGATTTTCCTTCCATTTTTTACATCAAAAGATATGAGCACAGACTTTCACATGACCCACAACTCTCCACTCTATCTCATAACACTGATGTCAAAAAGATAAATAATCACCAATATATGTATTTCATGCTAAACCAGCATATCATCAATTGGTCTACATTACCACCTCTACACATATATTCTATAAGTGCCAACTCTTCAACCATCCATCCAAATGAAAATCTGATGATGGAATGCTCAAAGGCCACCTAAAGCCAAGATTTTTGTCACACACATGTTGACCTGAGGACAATCTGACCTCTCATGTACAAGACATAATCCATTTAATACATATACAAGAGATGGGCAGACATTTCTACTAAATAAATAACTGAAACACAGGCTTATTATATACCTGTGTATATATAATATATAAGGTATATGAGCATAGACTTTCACATGACCCACCACTCTCCACTCTATCTCATAATCGTGATACCCTTGAACACATATATGTCAAAAAAATAAATAATCACCAATATACGTATTTCATGCTAAACCAGCAATCATCAGTTGGTCCATACTAAACCAGCAATCATCAGTTGGTCCAGATTACCATATCTACCCATATATGTTATAAGTGCTCAGATATATATTAAGATAGCCAATCTTTATATTTTAATGGACAGGCTTCAATCTACTCCACACTCCAACTCTTCAACCATCCATCTCATTGAAAATCTGACAGAATGCTGAAAGGTGATCTTGAGGCTGAGATTCTTGTCACACCCATGTTGACCTAAGGGCAATCTGAGGATAAACAGCACTGAATGTATATATTGTAGTGATCAGAATAAACATGTTTTTATTATTTACATTTATCTTTATATTGTCATATTAAATTATGTAGAAATTATAATAATTGTTAAAAAAAATCATATCATAGAACACATTCCAAATATGTTACACAGAGCTATTTTGCATGCAGATGCATAATGAGTAATTTTTATTGATAAATGAATAGTAAAATTGTATTTGCAAGTTCATTAAAATGATTTGTTATGACACTGACTGCAAAATAGTCCTGATTAATGTATTTGGAAAAGAGTGTTCTATAATATAATTTTTTAACAACTATTATAACTTCTACATTAAAATCTCTTACACATCTATTTATTATTGTTCAGTATATATTGTACCAAGATCGTATTGGTACATATATCTAGTTTTGTCTAAAAATTATTAAAATAAAATACAGTCCGTTAAAAGAAAATAGTATGTAAAAGTTTAAAGAGTTTTTTATTGCAGTTTGTTTTCGAAATGTAAAATTAAAAGTCAAAAAGTTTTTTATTATTATTAGCAGTTGAAATAAAAGTTACAATTAATTAATTAGAAGGGAGAGGGGTGTTGCTTTAGAAACATTAAGATAAAAGTTATAAAAGAAGTTTAAAGAGTTTTTTGCTAAAAAACAATTAATTCATAGTTACAGGGAAAACTAAAAGAAATTGATTTTTAAATAAGTAAAAAATATCTCTTGAGTTAAAGAAAGAAAAATTAATCTTAAAACTAATATTGATGTCCATGAATGATGAACTAATGTTAAGTATAAAGAATAGTAAAATATATGTGTGTGACTGTAAACATAGCAAAATGTGTGCATGTTAAAATGGAATAAATGAAAGTTAAAAAAAATTAAAAACCCTCAGCAATGGCTACTAATTCAAAATGTAAAAACAAAACATGCAATGGCTGCTAATTAAAGATCTCCATCAACATGTAAATAAAAGCTTATCTAGAGGAATGCAGTCAAAAACGAGGAAGGAATTTTGACAACAGATATCACTGGTGGACATCAAAATGACAACAGGTCTTATTAATAAATAGTCCTGTTTTTCATTGGACAATCAGTTGAGATTACAGTTGAGAAAGAGTGCAGTTTAGTTCAGTGAGACACATCAGATTAAATTAGTCAATCGATCAGTTGACAATGCCGTGTTGGAAACCTCGGAAACATACGACTTTGCTCTAGCCTGAGTCTGAAGAAACAGCTAACCTGCCCATGAAAATAATGCCTGCCTAACAACTTGAAAATCCACTTTCAATATGTAAATGTCTTAAAGAAAAATATTTTGGAGTACTAAGCATTAAACCTCCTCAAGAAAAACTCATATCCAGCAGGCTGGAAATATTCTCACTTGAAGTAGCAACCAGGAAGAAAACAAAGTCCTACTGAAAATAATGTACACAGCAAACAGCAAGAGATATCCACATTCTAAAATCCTAGGTAATAACATTTTTCTTATTCGCATTTTTAAAGTAGCCATTGCATAATTTGAAGCCTCCAGAATCAAATAATAAGGAATTCTATAGCATGCATAAAGAAACTATTGATGTGTGTGTTTGTGAATGTATATATAAATGCTTTATGATCTTATGAATTTCATGTATTTATTTAATGTTCTCTTATATTTTATTGCATAAATTATGAATGGGTGGAGTCCTTATATGTCATTATCATTATATAGTTTAATTAAGTTCTTCATAAAGGTATTTAAAATCAGAATAATAAATGTTTAGTAAATAAATTGTCTTTAAAATTAAAGCTTAATTTATCGGTCAATTCTTTTTACCACTAATTAAAGCAATAATCCATTATTGTAGTACTTTAGACTGAGCTAGTTGGGATGTCTTAGGCATCGAATTGGTTGCCATTGTTCAAAGTGTGTTAATTGCCTTGGTAATTGACTGGCACCCAGGGTTTACTCCGAAACAAAAGTGCTTTGAAATGATAGGTGTTGAACTTAACAGCCAAGAAGAAATCTGTTTCCTTCAAATGTGGTCATTTAGATATATTTCACATATATACCTGCTGGCTTGGATACAGGTGCTCTTTGAGTACTCTCTTCTCTGCCTAAGGTGCTGAGGTGGAGCAATATGTAGATTGCATTGGGAAAAATCTAATATATCAATAGTAAATATTGTATCATATTTTGTATAAATGTTTACAAGTCATATTTCATAACATTATTGTATTGAAGAGTTAAAATAATACGTAGTTTACTTACTCATCATAAGTAAAAAAAAATTAAAACATCCCAAAGCACAATATAGATAGCTGTTTATTTCAGATGAATTTTATTCAGTATATATAGATAGCTATTTATTGCAGATGAATTTATAAGTGTCAAATATTTTTCCCACATAACATTTGACAAAAGTATATTAATATTTTTTATTCATTTATTAGACTAGAGATTATTCACTTAATGAATAAAAATTTTCTACAGTAATATTCACTACACCAACCTCTGGTAAATTAGAGACTGGCTATAATCATAAACATATAACAAAAGACATGTGAAAAAGAAGTATTATCTCCAATAAACACATTTTATGCAGAAATTGCACTAGACATTTCTTTATCATTGTTCGGTATATATAAATAACCAATTTATGCAGTTTAATTATTAAGTGTCAAACATATCTCTTTCACAAATTTAACACAAACCACTTGACAGAATTATATTAATAATTTTTATTATACATTCATTAGATTAGAGATTATCCACTTCATGAATAATATTTCTCTTTTTTACAAAAGGTAGGGAATAGTTTCTTTCTGCTTTTGAAATTTTATGAAGAAGGATTGTAATAATAAATTTATGACCAAAGTCATGTTAAAAACCTGGATAATATTTCAGATGCACATTTCATGCTGATTAGCTTTCAGCAGATGACTCTGACTACCATCTTTTATGCATATGTTTATTATTGTTCAATATATATAAATTTCCAGTTATTACTGTTTAATATATAAATGTCAAAATTACTGTTTTCACAATATTAAACAAATCACTTGAAAGTATATTAATAACTTTTTATTAGTTATTCATTAGATTAGAAATTATCCACTTAATGAATAATAATTCTGTATTATAATGTTCACTATACCACATGCATGCAAGATATGGATTCATTTCTATTCACATTTTATACTGTTGAAACATATAATGGTAAACTTATGACTATAGACATGAGAAAATATTTATGATCCTCCATAATGCAAAATTTATGCTGAACCAGCATGCATACAATTGATGCAGATCATAATGTTACACACACACACACACACACACACACATATATATATATTGTACCGGTCAAAAAGAAGCCAACACATCAACAAACCCAAACTCAAAGTCGGATTCAAACTCAGGTGGTTCAAACTGAATTCAAACCCAACTCACGAGCTCAGATCAAATCAATGGATGACATATATCGACGGTACATGACTATGCGCCAAGGAACTAGCTCAACGGATGATGATGATTAATGAGACTCCTGATCTAACTCTAATAAAGTATAACAAAATAACTAACAATCTTTATAAGTCAACTCATATATATATGTTCGGGTTGCCAATACAGACAGTGAGCATTAATATTAAAATAATTTGAATAAGAAAGAAAGTTAAAAAAAAAAAACAAATGTGTTAATAAAATGTTTAATAATAATTATAATTTTGTTCAACTTTTAGATTGTGATTATATAGATTACCTCCAGTCTTTAAACGGAATTTATATTTACAACAAGAATGGCAGTCCTTATTATATGCCAATACTATTATGCAATATTATATGATAAATATATGTCTATGCCCCCGACAAGAAAATAAAGGTAGATAAAGGTATTTGGCTATGACTGAAATTATTATTCTGATTCTAAAGGAAAGAATGTGAGATTTATTTTCACATTCGCAAATCAATTCACAAAGAGCAAGATACGTATTTAGGGCATAACTTTAATATTTAATAAAAAACTTATTTAATTATAAATAAATATTAATTTGTTCGACTTTAATAAAATCAATTCATCACGATTTACGAGCATGAGAGCGGGCTTTACTGGAACTGAGAAATAAACGGTACTGACGACTTATGAGCTATAAGAATAAATGTGAAAAATAATGGCTTGTCTATGATTTGAGAAAATAGCAGGGCTGCTTGTATTTGACAAGTCTTCAATGCCCTATATGAAGGATCCATAGAACACAGGGAAAACCAGGTCAGGTCGTAGCCTCGAACCTTTGGTGTTCCAAATATAAAACGAGCAAGTGGAGGAAGTGCTTTCTTCCTAGATAATTAAACTAATAGAAATATCACTGAGGACAAGCCTATGAAACAGGAGATGGCTCGCGTCAGCAACGTTCGGAAAATGATGACTTGGTAATCATCGTATTTAAATAATAAAACCCAATTTATATAAAGAGTGCTCTACGTGATGACCTGATCAAGTTAAATTAAAGTCAAACGTGCTTTAATCAAAAAGTATTTAATGCAATTAGAAATTATATTAATTATGCCCTAAATCCCATGCCCTTCCTGAATATTAATAGAAAGTATAACATTTGAATTAGAATATATATTCATTTAATTCCTTTATCAACCTTTTTGCAAACAATAAATTAATGTGAATAAATAACTATTATAAATTCAGTAAAGTGGCCGGGAGCATAGGTTAAAAATTGAGCTAATAATTTGTTGTTATTAGCCATTAATAAAATAGCAAAAATTGTACAAATCACTCAACTCGATAATTAATAGAACTGTATCAAAATAGTTCTAGTGGGTAAGAATTACTGTAAAAATAAATATATTATTTAACAAGGCAAATGCAACGAAGGAAATTATTATCGAGTTGAAGTTATTATTGGCATATAATAAAAAATAAACAATATTAATAAATCACACAATATATATATAATATAATAAATGAACCGCCATCGTAAGAAATGAGAAAGTTAAATATTAAATTTAAAGACTAGAGATTAAGATAGAGAATTACTACATAATTTAAAATAACATTAACAAAAAGACAATTTTACAGTAGATAGCTTAAAGATGTTTTAACTTAAAGTTCAGAACTGGCCAGGTTCAAACGGAAAGATATTACCATTTCTTCATGGTTGACTTCTGCGTTTCCACAGGGCAGAGTCCAGTTGGATGAAACATATGCGCGCATTTTGAAAATTATGTGAATAGCATTTTGATAGATTTCTCTAAGGTTTTGGCAGCTTACAATTGGTATATGAATTTTTATATTGCAGCCACATTGAAGATTTTCAGGGGGCTTAAGGAACCGTAGTCAGACTCTTGAAGTTAAGCCCCCCCCACCATGGTAGAAACACTATTTTACTTCATAATTTAACTGGGCGACTTCTCTAATGAAATATATATAGCTTCTCTTAATGATGAATAATACTGCTTGGAAACTTTTCCTGGGCTCTTTATAGTGTATCTGATGCCTTTAGGCTAAATCAATCTTACAAAAAAAATGTACTAGTTGTTTTTAGATACATTCCTTTGATAAGGCTTTCAAACTCATTAACTTGAATTCATTTTCTAATTAGAAAATGAATTTTTAATATCAGAAAATGATTTTAATTAGGACCGTCCTAACATTTTAAAGACTTATCTATTTCTAATTAATAAAAACTTTAACCATTGTTTTGGAAAAAGAAAATCTGAAAGCTTATCGAAAGAATGTGGCTTTTAATCACTAAAAATTTAACATATTATTTAAAAGCAAAATAAACATTCCGACGCAATGAAACTTTCGAACAATTATATATATTTAAACATTTATAAATATATATACACGCACAATCCACGCAGTTATAATATATATAAATTCATGAATAATTCTAACATGAATTTATTAATAGAAATGATTAGTTTAAATCTCAAATGAATTAATTTTAACACACATTTATAATAGTTTTTCTTTAAGGAAACTAGCGTCGTGGACTGAACGCATAAAGCCCCATTGCATCAGAAATTCAAAGTTAGTACAAGGGTTTGAAGTTGGCTACATGTGAAAGATCATGAAGCTAGGATCGAACTTAGATCCGACTGCTTCAATATATATATCATTGTTCAGTATATATGTTTATTACTATAGTTAAATAAAGTATCAAACATTCTTTTTACACAGACAAACCACTTGATGGAAATATATTGTTAAATTTTATTATTCATTCATTAGACTAGAGATTATCCACTTAAACAATATTTCTCTAGTACAATTTTTACTACTACAATTTTATTCAAAGTAGGAACTTGATTCTCTACTGCTTTTAACATCTTGTGGGTAATATCATAATTATATGACTACAGACAAGTGATAAAGATTTATGATTTCCAAGGTGCACATTTCCTACTGAACAAGAACATATCAGTTGGCCTAGATCACAACCTCTTGCATTTAATACTATAAATTTCAGTACAATTAGATATTGAATATATCAGTTTAATTGATGTGTCAAATTTACTACGCTCACATTTCTGACATAAACAATTTGATAGAAGTATATTATCAATTTAATGAATAATATTTCTGTAGTGTAATTTTAACTATAACTTTATATGCAAAGTAGGAAATGGCTTCTATCTTTCATAACTCATGTTGGAAATATATAATTATAAACTTATGACCCAAAACATTTGAAGATGTTATGATTTCAAAAATGGACATTTTATATTGACCCACCCCTGACCAATGGGCCCAAACACAATGTCTTATATATGTCTTTATCAATAATCAATGTATAAAAACAGCCAAATACTATAATTTAACTGAGAATCATCAAATTTACTGTCTTCACACCTTTGACACAAACAACAACATGACAACATGATTGCCCAAATTATTATAACATCAGTGGAATTCTTACATGTCCAATTTATTAAAACATCAGTGAAATTCTTACATCCTGCTTTCACTGATAATTCTTGGACAGTCTGCATTCCATAATCCTGATAAAAGAACAGATACTACCTGATGAGTCAAACCCATAAATGATTTACAGCAAAATTAAGAAAAGAAAGGGAAATTTTTCTATTAATATCTATGTATAAATAAATTTGAATAGATGTTGGCTTCTGTTATCATGTACAATTTATTTTATTATGACTACATGATAAAATTGGCAAATCACTCTGGAATAAACATTCATATCAAGGATGTTTCTTTATCAGCTGCCTTTTAAAACCATGCCAACAATTAATGCAAATATAGAAGTTGCCCATTTACATTAATTCCTCTTAATTAGAGTAGAACCCATGTTGGAAAAGGCTAATTTTTAATAAGTAATAATGATGCAAATGTTTTACACTTTGACAACAAGCTAATCACCATCATAATATTAATCCCAAGTTCTACAATTTGTATTTATGTAGATTCTTGTCAGTGATCTAAGTATCTAATCAAGTAAGGTATCCCTGAAATATGTATATATTGCAAAATGTTTATCATTGGGAGAAGAGAGGGGGAATCTAAAAATTCTTAGATTTAAAAAAAAAACATATCTTATTTACAGATATAGATATATTTCTTTACAATTATTATAAATCAAATCAAGAACAATTTCTTTAAACTTTTTATTTATTTTGAATGAGAATTCACTAAAAAAAAACATTCAAGAAAATAAAATATAAATTATAATTTTTTGCATTATGTGGATTTTATTTTGTTTATTCAAAATGAAATTGCACAAATTAATACTTATAATGTATAAGTAAAATGGGAAGCCAAGGGAATAAAAGTAAATGGAGATTATTTAATTCATCTAGAGTTTGCAGATGATGTAGTTGTTTTTGCAAATAATGTTTTCTAAAGCTTCTGGAAATGTTGCAAGAGTTAGAAAATGAAAGTTAGATAGTGGGACTAAAGGTAAATGTTAAAATGACTAAAGTAATGTTCAATGGATTTTCTCAAAAGATGAAAATAAAGATTGAATATGATGAGTTAGAAGTAGTTAACAACTATAATGTTGGTCAGATTATTATTACAAATGGAAACATGATGGATGAAATTAATCATAAAATTAAACTTGCTTGGGCTTTTGGTAGAAATAATTTAATATTAAAATGAAATATGCCTATGTGTTTGAAAAGGAAGGTTTTTAATAAATCTGTTTTACCAGTTTTTCCTTATGGATCTGAAACTTGGACACTTAATAGAAAAGCAATACAGAGACTTCAGACCATTCAAAACTATGGAAAGACATATGTTAGGAGTAATAAGAAGAAATCAAAAACAAAATACATGGGTGAAAGAATAAACAGGTGTTACTGAAATCATTGAAAGAATTAAAAGACAAGTGGAGTTAGGCTGAACATTTGTTAGAAGAGATGACAATAGTTGGACAGTTGAAATCTTAAACTGGATTCCATGAAATTGTAAAAGATCTAGAGAGAGACCACATATGAGATAGATGGGTGAAATAAGGAAGTGTGCGAGATAATGTGGAGAAGAAAGGCTAGAGATCAGATAAAATGGATTGAACTTGGAGATCTTCATCCTGCAGTAGATTGGTAATGGTTAAAGGTAATGATGATATGAATGTAAAAATAATTATTTATTATTATTATTTATAAATATTTTATGGAATGAATACTTGAGAAAACAAAATAAAATACACATAATGCAAAAAATTATATTTTATTTCTTTGAATGTTTTATTGCGAACCCATTAATAAAATCATAATTTATTCTTTTTTGCAAATTCTGATTCAATAGAAAAAATTGCTAATGAAGTGAATCATTCTTGATCTATGCTGATTTCACATTAACATGACCAGAACATTCTGAAATATTTAATCATACACATTGTGCATTGCTGAAAGGTTTACATTAGTGTACAACCAGTATTTCTAAAATTGTATTTCTTTGACATATTAGGGACCTTTAAACTAGAGAATATTGGCAGTAACAAAAAGAAAATTTAATTATGTTAACAAGTACTAAAACACTTTATTTTTTTGATATTCATAGAAAGTGTAGACCATGCACATGCATGGCCTTGATAAATGCAAGGTCTAATATAGTCACATTTTACCACCCTAACGAGGCTGGCTCTGCTATCATTGATGTGCACTTAATTTTTTTTAAATTATAGTCTCAGATACAAGTAATAATTAGAATAGTATTAATCGAAAATATAAAAAATTTTAATAACTTTTTATTAAGTTATATCAAACGAAATTAAAAACAAAGTTATTAAGGTACTGTTATATTAGTGTGTTGAAACCGCTTGTTGTTTCTAGGAAAACACACAAATATAACGTTATCAGGCCCACCACCTTATTTCTGAAATAATAATAAGAATAACGTAAGGGTTAACGTAATTCATTTATTTTCCTTAATAAATTACTGTAATTCTTTTTACAATTTCTTTTTGTCCCTGGATATAACTATGAGAATTTTTTTACACTGAGACATTTTATCATACGGGTTAACATAATTCATCGATTGATTTCCTTAATAAAATACTGTCAAATTTATTCCATTAACAATTTTAGGATGATAAATTTAAACCTTTAGCAAGTGCCTACAAATTTCACGAGGCTGGCTTTGCTATCATTGATTGGCACTTAATTTTTTTTAAATTATAATCTCAGATACAAGTAATAATTAGCATAGTATTAATCAAAAAATAAAAACTTTTTATAACTTTTCATTAAGTTATAACAAACGAAATTAAAAACAAAATTATTAGTTTATTTAACATATATGATATACAATTTTTCAAGTTACTATTACAATGAAAGATTTAAATAAAAAATGAAAAGATACAAAATAAAATACTAAAAAGTAATATTAAAAAGGTAATTATATTAAGTAGTATATAATGTTTTCAACACATGTATATACCTTCTTGTATCAATATATATAAACAATATCAATATGCACTTAACTCAATACAGATACAATATTTTATTGTATTCAAACTTCCAAAGAACTGACAGTTTTGACTACTCATCATTTTTTAAAATAATAGAAAGAGCTCTGAAGAAAGCTGTTGGACATTCAAAATTCTCAGCTATTTTGGAAGTTTGAATATAATAAAAT
Organism: Epiperipatus broadwayi; assembly: GCA_028023455.1. Classification (NCBI taxonomy): domain Eukaryota; kingdom Metazoa; phylum Onychophora; class Udeonychophora; order Euonychophora; family Peripatidae; genus Epiperipatus; species Epiperipatus broadwayi. The sequence goes on from JAQFVV010000034.1 coordinate 7,579,153, forward strand.
ATTGTGTTCAGTTTTAAAAGTTTAAATAATTTTAAAATAATGGAAAGACCCCTGAAGAAAATTGTTGGGTAATCAATACTATCAGCTGTTTTAGAAATTTTAATACAAATGTTATATTTGTACTGTGTTCAATGTATAGAGATATTTTTTGTTTATATCATTATTAATATAGTCAATGCAGAAAAATTAGTGGAGTAATGGAGAATATTTAATATTAAGTTAATACGAGAAAATTTTCAATAATTGCAATTTTGAGGTATTAAAATTTACAAAACATATATTGGTGATTTGTGGACATAAATATAAATTGTCTTGTGGATAAATTGAACAAATTAAATGGTTTAAAATATACCGTTGAAAAAAACCAGAATAGATTATGATTTAATAAGTTATAAAATAATTAAAGTTTTGCAAGAAAGATATTATGTACAATGTAAATCAAAAGTACCAGTTGTGCATTAGATGACAAGTCAAAATAATAAATCACATTCTTGAATATGTACAAAAGAACTGATTGAAGTTGGAAATAATAATAAACATTTTTTTTTAATATTATATATTGTGACCTTTTACTTATGTCCCTATACTTAATAATCCAAAATTTTAAATGATATATTTGGCATTAAAATCTTAATAAAGTGGCCTTTAAATAAAGATTGTTTTGGATGTACTAGGAAATTGCTTGAGTGGAGATGAGATTTTAAACCCAGTCTAGGCTCTGACTAGACTAAAATAATCTAAAAGTATTGTTATTAATTGGGAGATAAATATATTACTATTTTATTATGGTTGAATAGCAATTGAAATAAATAAATAATTAAATCAAATATGTAAGTTTTGTAAAATGAATCATTACAGTAAATTACTTAAGCATATTTTTTATGTAGTAAATCTAAAGCTGTCTTGAATCATTATGGGTAGTTATTAAAAATGAAGCCAGAGGGAGTAATATTAATTATTCACACAAAGATTTATTGGTGCAGCTTTGACCACAATGCATTTTAAAAACAAGCTATATATTATCTAAACAAAGGTTGTAGGGGGGGGTTGATTAAGAAAAACAAGAACTAAGCAACCACAAACCTCAGCTCTGATTTAAAATAAGGAAAAATAAAATAAAAATCAGAAAATTCTGGAATCTAATTGAATGGAATTATAATATCTTGCTATCTAAAAATGTTTGAATAGAAAATCTTAAAACCTTGCTATCATTTTAAGCCATTTCCACGACCGCATACTTCCTAGGATTCATACTGGACAAGGAAATAAAAGCCATGGAAATAAGTATTGCTTCAAATGCAGGAAAATTCAAAAAAAAAGTAAGCTTTTGCTTTTATTTTATTCATGTTTTTGAAAAATCTTCTTTGAAAATGATGCACAAATTATTTATAAGTAAACCAAAAAGTTGATAATGTTTGTATTTCGCACGCTATTCTTATTATCCAGCAGAACAAGATTGTGCTTGTAAAGTAAAATATCAAGAAAAAAATAATAATTTGAGATAATTTTGAAAACAAGTGTTATGTATGATATATATAGTAAATAAATTTAAAAATCATTTTTGAATCATCTAACTTTTAGTAAAGTAAAAAAAAAAAAAATTGCATGATTTTATTCTCTATCCTTGTCTGCTGATTTTTATAGCGGGAACTCATGTAATGATAAAAAATAATCAATTACCAATTAATTAAAATGCTAAGGATATCATAGTGATAAATGGATAAATTTCTTTTAAGATGATAATTATATAATACTTTGCTAATCAAAATGGGACAAAATAATTATTTGCTTATAAAAGTTTTCTGTGCAATACATATAAATAAGATTTGGAAAATGGTTTTTAAAAATGTCCTACTGTTTAAAGATTTTGACATATATATTACCACGGAAGAAAGAATAGAACTAACAAAGAATTTAATATATATATTGTATCGAGCACAGACGTTCGTTACATTGTGTTTTATTATTAAACAAGTTAAAATAAGAAGTTCGCATTTAAAAATTTTCTTTAAGAATTAAAAATTGAAATTAAATATCATCTTAAACTCGTATATATTAAATCGCACAGATAAAAAAAATTATTAAAATAAAACTGTATTAAAAATAGAAAAGGTATTTTAAAAACAAAAACTTAAAAAGATTTAGAGATAAAAATATATCTTTGATTTGGAAAACAGGTTAATTAATCAGAAATGGAAATGATAAATTTAATTAGTCAAATGTAAACCAGCCTTGGGCATTTAAATGTAAAAACATCGGTCAATTAGGAAAACAATAGAAACTTTTAGCAAATGAAATAAATCCATTGGGAAATCGGACCTCAACGAAAAGGATCATCGCATCGATAACATAATGCCAAGTCAATCCTTCGAATACATATAAAAGGAAAATTTGGAAATTATTAATTAGTGATTATGATTATTACGATGTGACAGATAGGTGTTAGTGTGGAGGTGGGGGAGAAGCGATTGAAGAGATGCACGATTCAATCACTTCAGTTTTGCCAAAGAAAGAAAGAGAAATGAACTATTGTTTTCTACATTGAGGACCAACTAAATTAAAAAACCTCCGAATGAATAAATAAAACATCGGCTAAATGTATACCAATATCTTCAGGACGGCGTGGGAATTCCCGTTCAAACTTACAAATGACAGATAAAGATGAACTGTTTAAAGCCGTAAGAACTTTACAATTAATGAACATTAAATTAAAACTTTTCGTATTTAAAATAATTGCATTAGTTTCCTATCTGACTAAAGTAGTTAAAATGTTATTTGATGTATTTTTTATTTATTTGTGTAAAATCATTTCCATTTATTTAATTTTGTTCTTTAAGTTTATTTATGATTTCTGTTTTCCGATAAATTAAAATATATCAATGTTAAACTTAAGTCGGGCGTGAATGGCTGTATAGATTTGTAAAGTTATATTAGGGGAGGGTAATCTTGGGTTATTTGTTTTGTGGTTAAATTGGGTCAATGGATTGGATATATTGGTGTGATTAGTAGATGTAATATTGATTCGCTATGGGCAGAATCACTTCATACGCCACACACTTCCGTTTGCCTATGGAAGGAATTATAAGTCGGATACCGCAGTTCCTTTCTATGGAGTTTTTTGTTTTATTGCTCTTCTTTGCAGATAGATGTAATATTCCTATCTCATGAGAAGCAATTTCTTCTCTTAACTTTTTGTGCTGCTGTATTTTATTACATTGAATACATCGATATATCAGATGAATTGATGCCGGTTTGACTACGAATTTTAACCTAAGGTTAAATAGGGATAGAATGTTTATTTTCAAAAGCAAATCTATGTGGTCTATTCATACTTGACCCTAAATAAAAATGCATTAAATTTAAGTTGTTTATAGACGCTTGCATTGATTGGTTATCGGTTAAGTATGTTTTGGGTTTTCATATTTGATCAAAATATATAGACATTCGATAAATAATGATACCTTACGGTGAGTATCTAAAATGTATTTATTCGGATGTCTTTTAAGTTATTGGTGACAATGCAAGTATCTTATGGTGAATACTATTGGGTTACATATAAATTTCCCTCCACAATTGTCAGTAATCAATAATTTTGTATTTTGATCGTTTATGTTTCTTTTGAAATGTTTTTGACCGTGAAATCTATGTAACCGATCTATATTCAACATTATAAACAAGCTTTCATAAATTTATATGTGCGAACTTAATTAAAATGTAAAATTATAATATAATAGTAATTAAATGTAAATTAAAGTAAAGTTAAAAATAATGTTAAATGTTAAAATGTAAACTGATACTAAAACAATTTTAAATCTTATATATATATATGTGCGTAAATAAATTTTTGTATGTTAATTACTGGCAGTGGCTTATTTTATTCTTTTTTTTATATATACTCTTAGATTATCTTATTAAATCTCTGCTATTCCACTGAGCTAGTGACATGGGCTAACGACCGGAATCAAAATTCAAAATAAAAAAAATAAAAAAAAATTTTTTTTTTTGACTTACGTATCTGCCTACTTTATAAATTTTTCTAGGTTCAAATGCCTAGATGGCGCCCTGTAGTGCAGTTTACATTAAGTCACATTCTCCGGATCGTAAGTGGAGATCGAATCTAACCGCAAAAACGATATCTGCAACTACCAGGGCACCATCTAGGCATTTGAGCCTAGAAAAATTTATAAAGTAGGCAGATACGCGCTGTTAAGATTCCACTTTATTTAAATATTCTGATCGTTAGCCCAAGTCACTAGCTCAGGGAGTAGCAGAGATTATAAAATATACATTTTATATCTTAAATATAAATAAATAAATAAAAGCCACTGCCAGAAATTAACACATAAAAAATATTTATTTACGCACATATAAAATCATTCTAAATTCGAGGAATAGGTTTAACATTTTTTTAGATTTTTATATTACTCTTTAATTGTACATTTACATAAATTTCAATGAGTTTAATATTTTATTTAGATGGTCAAGTATGAATAGACTACATAGATTTGCATTTGAAAATAAAACATTCTATCCCTATTTAACCTTAGGCTAAAATTCGCAGTCAAACTGGCATCAATCCATCTGATACATTTATGTATTCAATGTAGCATGAAAATACAACAGCACAAATATACTATACTGTCAGGAATGGACTTCTGAACAGTATAGTTAGAGAAAACATTGACTCTTGTCCAATACAGGAATATGATGTCTGTATAGCAAGAAGAACAATAAAATAAAAACTCCATAGGAAGGGACCGCGATCTCTTTTGCCGACTTACAATCCCATCCATAGGCAAAGGATTGGTGGGGTGTATACAGCGATTCTGCACGTAGCGAAACTCATACTACATCTACTAATTACACAAATATATCCAATCCATTGACCCAATTCAACAACAACACAAATAACCTAAGATTATCCTCCCCTAATATAACTTTACCAATCTATATAGCCATTCACGCCCGACTTAAATTTAACATTTAAATACGTTCGCACAAATGAATTTTATAAAATTTGTTTTAAAATGTTGAGTACAGATCAGCTGCACAGATTCCACGGTCAAAAACATTCCAAATTAAACACAACCGATCAAAATACAAAGTCATCGATAAACGTCACTTGCATAGGGAATATACAAATCCCATTAGCATTCATCGTAAGATGCTTGCAGTGATATCGTTGACCCATATATTCTAATCGAATGTGACAACCACAACATTATCAACCGCTAACGAATCTATGCAACGTCTATACCCAACCTAAATTTCATCATTTAAAATTTAAACAATAAACAATTTATACAATAAGAAAGAAAAAAAATGGAAATGATTTTTATCAATCGGAAAACATATAAAATTAAACATTATTAATTTGATTTAAAAACTTACAAAAGTCAGATAAGAGTCCGTTTTAACATTTAAGTTGGCTTGTTTATTAATTTGTAAAACTTGACGAAAGTTCTTAATTGATTTCAATAATTGTTCATTTCATATAGCTTATGGTAGAAGAGTCCATGTTCCCATTGGCAATTCCCATGGAGACTTTCCTGGAAGACCGGTCTGATATTTTGGAGGTAGCATTAGCTGGTTCTGTTCTGGTATCACAGTCTTTGCATTTTTAAAATAAATGAGTGAGGACAGCAAGTGCATCTTGTCACTCGACTCACCAAAATCAAGTTGGAAAAGTGACTGGAACTCAATATTTTTTCTTTTTATAGTCCTCCTATGGATTCCATGAACAAAAATGTCACTGTTCTGTTTTTTCATTATGGTCCGGGCCTTTATTTGCTTCCACTGGTCGAGCTAAAATCTCTTTCTTCTCTTATCTAACTTTTCATCTGACTTTTTAATTACACAGCTTTTAGATAATTAATAAACAATCATTTCCATTTACAGATTACAGGAATTAATTAATACCTGTTTTTATTTTAACTTACGTTATTTTTTTATTAAAATATTTTTATATTTCAATCTTGTATTTTTTTATTAAAAAAAATACGTTCAAATACTTTTTTTTTTTGTTTATGAAAAAAATATTTTTAAAGTTTAGCATCTGTGCGAATATATATATGTTTAACAAACATTTTAATTTTAGCGTTTAAGTTTTTCCTTTTATTTGCTTTTATTTGCGAACTTTTAAGTTTTTATTTTAAATTAATGTAACGACATATTTTTTTTAAAATTTAAATTACTATTTTCAATAGATTGCACAGATGGATATTTAAATTATATTTTACTTTAGCATGACGAGCATAGATAGTCTACATAGATTTTTCTTCACTTAAAACTTATCAAAACATTCATTCAGTCTCAGACTAAAAGTTCGTAGCCAACCCAATGTCAGCTTCCAGATATATATTTGCAACTAATGCAATATGAAGATGCTAGCATAAAACCATGCCGACAGGAATGGGCATCTGACGGCGTGATATTGTTTGAAGGAAATGATCCGTGTCTAGATCAGGAAAGGGCATCTGTTAGACTAAGGAATCATGTATATAATTTTTTTTATTTTAAAGAGTGCTACGTATGGGGGAAAGCGGTCTTTCTGCCATCTTATAAATCCCTGTCCATAGAGCGAGAAGGGGTCAATGGTGCAGGAAATACATCTGCCACCATTTCAATGATATGACTGCCTCTTTGGGGTCATGCATTCAGTTGGGCATGTTGCCCTGTATGCTAAACACGCTTCACATTACATTAATATAAACACCCATATATCCTTCCACAAGCATTGCCCTAACTACGAAACAAATAGCCTGACCCTAAAATCCTTTAAATTAAACATAAACGAATTTAAACAGTTATTACTCTTTATCCATGCAGCTATCTACACCCAACTTTAATTTAATACATTTTATTTAACAGATAGAAATAAATAACCTAGTTAAACACAAACATAAATAATTAAATTAAAAAAAATGGAAATGATTGAAATAGCAAACGTATATAAAAACAAATATTTACAATTGATTTAGAGTTCTATTCTTGGTCAGATAAGAGTACATTCATTTATATTACTTTTTTTTTGGATTGATTACTTATTGATGTTATACGGTAATTATTTAAAAGAAAGTTCAATTTGCAAAAGTTTATACTTTACAGATTCTGAGGTCCATCTTCGTGATCACTTATATACATTGTTTGTTCTTCCTTTTTAAAAACGAAGCCACCACTTGCCATTCCTTTTTGGTCCCTAACTGGCATAGGGAGGTCTCAGCTGGTTGCCCGGAAAATCTAATTTTATTGCAGACTTCCACATTGTGAAAATCTGCAATATAGCTAGTTATAATGACATATTCATAGTCAGCTCCCAGATAACAATTATAATAATCATTTGGCTTTTATATTTTTCTTAGCCTCTTATCATTTGATCTTAGGATTCAATCGGCAATACGTCACTAATCCTCTGGTGTTTCAGTTACAGTCCATGCTGAATTTCTGGTGTTTGCATTGGTCATTTAATTTCTTTGTACTCTCTTATCTGACCCTTTAATTTATTTTAAATGCCTCAAGGGCTAGCTTGTTTTCGAACAATCATTTAATTAATAAAACAATCATTTCCATTTTCTAAGATTATAGAAATCAACATTATTTCTATTTCCAAAAATATCAAATCTTTATATCTTTACCTTTTTACAAAAAAAATTACTTTCAAATATTTTTATTTTTTAAAAGTATTTAAAGTTGTCCATCATGCGATCTATATATACGTTAAACAGTTTTTAAATTAAGTTGTTTTTTTTTTCTTTTTAATAAATCAATTTTTATTTATGATCTTTTATTTTAATTTTAAAATAATGTGACGGGATTTATATTCCGTTACATATCAGTAAACTTCGTCAAAAAATAAAAACATTAAAAAAAAAAGAATTTACTTAGTGTTAGTAATGACGTTACACAAATTGATTAACTAAATTTTTTTTAAAAGGACAGAACTTTGGTTATTAATGAAAAGACCTAACTTTGGTTAGTAATTACAAGAAAAAATGCTGACTATTCTTTCCTTTTCACTCCAGCTGAGATTACACCTCCTCCCTCAATAGTTCCCTTTCCCCTACATTTCATTATTAACTTAGGCAAGTCAAAGATGTTACGTGATTTTAGACTTTTTTTTTTTTAAATTAAATTATGATTTATAAATTATTAGGTTTTATTCCTCGCATTTATTTCTACATATGCGCAATTTTCTTACTGGCAGTACTTTTTACACAAAATTCAAGTTTATAACTATATAATACAAAAAATATATTCTGATTTCAGAAAAAAATATTACTGGCTTAATTTTCAAGGTACTCGTGGTTTATTAAACGTCAGGCCACACGCTGGGCAGCCACTTTAATGGTTACGGGATGATGATGACGTTACACAAATTGATTATACTAATTTTTTTTTAAAAGAAAAACTTTGGTTATTAATGAAAAGACATATAATTATAGTCTATGAGTATCGGGATCCATGGGCACAGATTTCAGAGAAGTTCATCTCGAATGGTGAGAAAGGTGAAGTGGATTTACTCACTACACATTGAAATTAATGAACGCAAATTTTCTTGGCAACTGCTCTCACTGACTGTCTTATTTAAATAAATAATTTATAAAATTTGCTTGTCATGCCGTGTGTAAAAATAAAATGGATAAAAAAAAAAGAAAAGTTAGAACTCTGGTCGGGAGGAGGTGAACGTAAATGGTCCTTTGAAAACGATAGTAAACATTTTTTTTGTATATAGTCTTTTTGTAAAATTACTAACCGGATGTTTTTGTAAATGTCTTCGTTAATTGTGTACCGTAATTACTAACACTAAGTAAAATTTTTTTTTTTGATCATTTTTTTTAAGCAACTTTACTGATATGTACCGAGCACAGATGTTCGTTACATTGTGTTTTATTATTAAACAAGTTAAAATAAGAAGTTCGCATTTAAAAATTTTCTTTAAGAATTAAAAATTGAAATTAAATATCATCTTAAACTCGTATATATTAAATCGCACAGATAAAAAAAATTATTAAAATAAAACTGTATTAAAAATAGAAAAGGTATTTTAAAAACAAAAACTTAAAAAGATTTAGAGATAAAAATATATCTTTGATTTGGAAAACAGGTTAATTAATCAGAAATGGAAATGATAAATTTAATTAGTCAAATGTAAACCAGCCTTGGGCATTTAAATGTAAAAACATCAGTCAGATAGGAAAACAATAGAAACTTTTAGCAAATGAAATAAATCCATTGGGAAATCGGACCTCAACGAAAAGGATCATCGCATCGATGACATAATGCCAAGTCAATCCTTCGAATACATATAAAAGGAAAATTTGGAAATTATTAATTAATGATTATGATTATTACGATGTGACAGATAGGTGTTAGTGCAGAGGTGGGGGAGAAGCGATTGAAGAGACGCACGATTCAATCACTTCAGTTTTGCCAAAGAAAGAAAGAGAAATGAACTATCGTTTTCTACATTGAGGACCAACTAAATTAAAAAACCTCCGAATGAATAAATAAAACATCGGCTAAATGTACACCAATATCTTCAGGATGGCGTGGGAATTCCCGTTCAAACTTACAAACGACAGATAAAGTTGAACTGTTTAAAACCGTAAGAACTTTACAATTAATAAACATTAAATTAAAACTTTTTGTATTTAAAATAATTGCATTAGTTTCCTATCTGACTAAAGTAGTTAAAATGTTATTTGATGTATTTTTTATTTATTTGTGCAAAATCATTTCCATTTATTTAATTTTGTTCTTTAAGTTTATTTATGATTTCTGTTTTCCGATAAATTAAAATATATCAATGTTAAACTTAAGTCGGGCGTGAATGGCTGTATAGATTTGTAAAGTTATATTAGGGGAGGATAATCTTGGGTTATTTGTTTCATGGTTAAATTGGGTCAATGGATTGGATATATTGGTGTGATTAGTAGATGTAATATTGATTCGCTACGGGCAGAATTGCTTCATATGCCGCACACTTCCGTTTGCCTATGGAAGGAATTATAAGTCGGATACCGCAGTTCCTTTCTATGGAGTTTTTTGTTTTATTGCTCTTCTTTGCAGATAGATATAATATTCCTATCTCATGAGAAGCAATTTTTTCTCTTAACTTTTTGTGCTGCCGTATTTTATTACATTGAATACATCGATATATCAGATGAATTGATGCCGGTTTGACTACGAATTTTAACCTAAGGTTAAATAGGGATAGAATGTTTATTTTCAAAAGCAAATCTATGTGGTCTATTCATACTTGACCCTAAATAAAAATGCATTAAATTTAAGTTGTTTATAGACGCTTGCATGGATTGGTTATCGGTTAAGTATGTTTTGGGTTTTCATATTTGATCAAAATATATAGACATTCGATAAATAATGATACCTTACGGTGAGTATCTAAAATGTATTTATTCGGATGTCTTTTAAGTTATTGGTGACAATGCAAGTATCTTATGGTGAATACTATTGATTTACATATAAATTTCCCTCCGCAATTGTCAGTAATCAATAATTTTGTATTTTGATCGTTTATGTTTCTTTTGAAATGTTTTTGACCGTGAAATCTATGTAACCGATCTATATTCAACATTATAAACAAGCTTTCATAAATTTATATGTGCGAACTTAATTAAAATGTAAAATTATAATATAATAGTAATTAAATGTAAATTAAAGTAAAGTTAAAAATAATGTTAAATGTTAAAATGTAAACTGATACTAAAACAATTTTAAATCTTATATATATATGTGCGTAAATAAATTTTTGTATGTTAATTACTGGCAGTGGCTTATTTTATTCTTTTTTTTATATATACTCTTAGATTATCTTATTAAATCTCTGCTATTCCACTGAGCTAGTGACATGGGCTAACGACCGGAATCAAAATTCAAAATAAAAAAAATAAAAAAAAATTTTTTTTTTGACTTACGTATCTGCCTACTTTATAAATTTTTCTAGGTTCAAATGCCTAGATGGCGCCCTGTAGTGCAGTTTACGTTAAGTCACATTCTCCGGATCGTTACAATATATTATAATGGGATGACCTATTTGATAGCCTTAGTTGAGGCACCAAATATAACGGAATGGCATTTAATCATCCCAGTTGATATACCAAATATAATAGAATCGATTATATTTAATGCTTGGAAATCATTAACTTAATGTTTCATAGTTAGGTTCGCCAAATATAACAAAATTGGTTATATTTAAAATCTAAGTTGTATATATGGGGATGATTAAATTCACTAGAAAGAGGATATGCATTTCACTGCAATCGGACTTTGGGTCTTCAGGTAGAATGCTAGAAATGAATCAATGAAATACTAAGTCCATGATTATATCTATCTTTTTTATGCTAGCTCAATAATCTTTAAATAAGTTTTAATATAATTTAGACTAGTTCATCCATCTTTCATCCCTCTTTCAGTCACCATTATGCCACGATATTCAAACTCATGGAGAATTTGCAATCAGCTCTCTTAAGAAAATCCAAAACAAGTTATTATTTATATGCCTTTATATAAGCATTAATTACAATTGATATTCATATGATATTTATAATACTAGCATATATATAATATAATTCAATAATGATTAGACAAAGAGATCAAGTTAATAAATCAATATTTAATAAATAATAAAAAATATAATATAATAGATAATAAAATATTAATAAACAAATACAGATGAATTTTATCATTTTAAAAATATTAATAAATAATATTTTTATTTAATACCTTATGATAAAACTCAATATTATAATAAATTTTCAAAAATTAAAGAAAATAGTTTAAATTAACAGATATATAAAAACAATATCTGGGTTCAAAAATTAATAATTTATGTAACTTATTAATTTATTTACCATTCTTATTTATATGTTTCATAATTACCAGTATATAAGTACTACTTGCAATTGTATAACTTATATATTATATGTATTTTTGATAAATAAAGTACATTAAACTTTTACAATATTACATAGTAAATACAATATAATCTTGTTTAAGATATCTGTCAAATAATAACTATTCTTTATATCCCTCATCTAATTTGATGAATTATGTCAAGCTTTCAATTAATTATATTTAATAATAAATATAATTTTCCTATTAAGATATAATGATGTGATGCCAAATTTGAAATAAAGATAATAATAATAATAAACATATTAAAATAATGTAAGCATTATTATAATATATATAAATAAATAATAAAGAAAACTTTTTTATAATAGAGTTGAGAGTAGATATTGAAGTCTATAGTTCATCATCCTAATGAAGATATTTTACGAAGTATATTATTAATCCATTGGTATAATGATGATTTTATTTATCCTTAAACGATAAACTGTTAATAATATCCAATGATTTGATTAATGTGAAATAAAATAAATATTCTTCGAATGTAGATGTTCTTAATCTTCATTTTTCTATTATCATTAGACGTTCTATATATTCAATATTTAAAAATATTTTAAAATAGCATGCAAGGTTGGTTTCGAAACCTTTACGATACAAAGCTGTTTTACTCAAAACACATTGTTTTATCCTATATATATATATATATATATATATATCATTATCTTAAATTTATATATATCCGAAGAATCACGGAAGTATTAAAACAACGTAGTTTCCAAAAAACTTAAACAGACGTTCTTTTCTTTTATATTGCTATTCCTTTAAGACTTAATAGAAAATTAAAATATTTTCCTTGCAGACTTTTAATCCACAGATTATTTTAATTTGGAAAAGTTAATATTTAAATTCCAATCGTTGAACGGTAGTATTGATAAAAGAAAAAGTTATTTAAAGAGAAATGATTTTCTTTTCTTCTCCTTAAAAACAAAAGAACGAATCAATCTGCTCGTGTGTTATTACAAGTTCATGCTTAACTCAACTATCAATTGTTCCGTTGACATTAAGATTTAATAATAAAATAAAAAATATATAAGTATTTATTCTTAACTTCAAATCTGGCATTTTACTCAAAAGCTTAAGGTATGTATTATTTAAAACTCAAATGTATATATATATATATGTATACATAATAAAATAGTCAAATAAAAAATTATATTTATAAATAATTTCCTAAGAGATAAAACATGTTAGACCAATAATAACAACTGTAAGTTACTATTATAATATATATATATATATATATATATATATATATATATATATATGTTAAGTGTAATAAAATTCTACTCATTTTCAGGGGAAATTATCTGGATTTTAAATGTAAATAAATGATTCTTGTTATACTTCATTTGAAATGCTTACAGAATAAATCAATAAAGGTTTTTTAAAAAAAGCTTGTTTTGAAGATTGTAATAATCTAAAGAGATATTCAGGAAAATTATCTAGAGAAAAATAGATAAACCTATCTTTTTAAAGTCTGCTACAATTGGAAGTGTGAATTTTAATTACCTTATTAATTATCAGTACAGAAACCAAATAATTTTTGCTTTTGGGATAAGTAGTGAATATTGCATTATTATACATCCAACAGGATAATAAACATATATATGCGTTATCTGGAATGTTTGCTCATCATAATATTAGTTATTATCAGTTCAACTCACAAAGATGAAATAACTTGGAGGAATTATATAAAATTTAATGGAAGAAAACGTTTGTTTATTATATTTTTTTTTATTACTGCTGTGTTATGTATATTACTTACGTAATGTGTTATTTGGGAATTTTTTTTTAAACCTATGTTTTATTGTGTCATGATAAATATATATATTGAGTTAAAGAAAAAGATGTGTAAAATATATACATCTATTACATGTATTTTTATTTTTTAGTTAGGGGAAAACATGAGATCATATATAGCGTTTATCTAGAGAGAGTTGAGAGAGATCTTTACTTCTCTCATATTTTAAAACAGATTTTAGTGTATTTTATTAAAGGTAAACAAACAAAGATTTTGTCAAAGATACTAGAATGGCCAGATTATTTTCTTATATAAAAGAAAATTTGATATAATTTTTTTTTCATTTTGTAATTTTGTATAGAAATGAACTTGTCCACTTTGAATACAAATACAGGTTTGATCTTTATTGCTTAAATACATTGTGCTCTCTCTAACAAAAGTATAGTTGTCATTGTAAATAATTAATGATCATTTGATATCTATATTTTGGTTTGTATATTAATACATTAATGGTTTTGCATTGTAATATGGAGTATGTATATCTCCACTGATATTGTTGGTATTGTTTTACTTTGCTATAATATTGAGAATGATTAGTGACAGTTTTTAGCTGATAGGATGTTCCAATAGATTAAAATTAATATTGAGCATGGGCTGATGGAGAATCACCTATTGCTGATTTCATGAGAGAAAAGATTGGTAGAGGCTAAGTAGTAATTAATGCTGGTTAGCATAAATAATCTTAAAGAAAGAATATCCATGGTCTGAATTCTATTTTTTTATGATGAAGCAAAGCCCACACATATGTCTACCCATAGAGAGGTAGCAGAATTAGCCATATTATTATACAACTGTCATGTTGTTTTATAGAGCCTCCCTTTTTAGTGTTAAATCCCTCATGATGATATAGTTAGTTTTTTCACCGTGTGTGGTGAAGTATAGTAGTTCAAAAATCATATAGCAAGTATAAAATAATGTTAAACTTAAGAACATTGATTTATCTGTAGTGTTAGCTTAATTGTTATAGTGTTTTGTTATGTTGTAGGATCATTATCAGTTATAGACAGATCAACTAAGATTATTGATAATGGTAGAATTTTTAGATGTAAAAGCAAGAAATGCACATTGGCAGTGTGGATTCATCTTCATCAAATAATGATTTGACAATAGATTGGTAAGATCAGAAGTATTCAATGATTAAGTTGTGGACGTAGGTAATGTTGTAGTGAGATCTATGTGTATTTGACTTTTGATGTTTATTCTTACTTTAATGCACCAAACCTATTCATTTCAAATTTGAATAAGTTATTAATTGCGCAGAATATTATAATTGCCCTTATCATATTCTGATAAAAGAAAGGGTTTTAGGAGAATGCAATACTTTATAATTTTTTTTTAATTCTAAATTTAAACTTGGTGCATATCCTAAAGTTCTAAATATTCTGTTAATTGTAAATTAAGTGCTGGTTTAGTTTCAATAAGTTTCATTATCTTATTCGGTTGTCGTCGAATAGCTACCATATCCCACTCGATGGCGCAGTTTTCATGCTTAAACTATAAAATATGATCATTCCCGGGTTGTTAATTATAATCATTTTGATGTGTTTTTGTAATGTGAAAATAAAAACAAAAGAAAATCGTCTTTTTTAAATATTATTTAATTTTAAATATTATTTTTTATTAACGTATACAAATTAAATGATAATAATAAATGTAAAATACAATAAACAAATTACAATTTGTTTAGTCTTTTTTAGTTTGCTTTTTATTAGAGAAATCAATTTTCTATCAGAGATTTTTTTACTGGGGTTATGGCTTTTTTGTTGTTGTTGTTTAAAAACTCATAATCGGAATAAAAAGTAAAATTTCTTACTCTTCCTTTTACATTTTATTTCTACAGAGAAACAGATATTATTGTGTTATCACTATTTTTTACTTTTTTAATCTTTGTTTTAAATTTTTTTTTTTTTACAGACAAACAGATATTACCGCTATTTTTTATTTCAAATAGAATGACAACTAAAAGTAAAAGTTGTTACAGTTAGGTTTAGGGTTAGCTTTAGGGTTAGCTTTAGGGTTAGTTTTAGGGTTAGGTTTAGGGTTAGTGTTCTGTTGTTTGTAATGCTAAAATAAAAAATATCAAAATCGTATTTTTGTAAATAATTTTTTTTACTAACATCTATAAAATAAATGATAACAATAAATGTAAACTATATTCAACAAAGTATAACAGTAGTCGGAGAAAAGAAAGAAACTAAAACTTTTTTAAACAACGACAAATATATATATATATATAATGTTTATAATATATGCTTTTTATGACATTTAAAAAAACAGTGTACATTTGTACTTTTTTTACTGGATATTTCTGTGTTAACGCTCTTTTTTATTTCAAAAATATACACATGATACAATCTGAAAATGTCTCATGGAATGTTATGAACAGTACGTTACTTGATGTGTTACCTAATTCCAACTCACTTTATACATATATCTCATCAACATTTATTACTTAAAACTTCAATACATTATGGTGTAAAAAGTCTGTTAATTATTACTATACAAAGTCTGAACATTTCAATACTTTGAAATAAAAAAAATCCAATGAAAACAACATTTCCATCCAATTCAAAAAAACACACCCTCTCCCCAAGCCGTAACCATTTTATAAACTGTGCGAATTCAAAAAATGTATTTGCTGCTATGCAACATACATGCTGTACTGCAATGCAACATAGCAGCCTGCAATCTGTAGCACAACAAAAAAGTTGTATTATAGAAAACACGAGTTCGAACATGTCGGCCGTGATAAATGGCATTTTTATGTGTTTTAGTGTGAAAATGGTGCCATCCAGTGGGATATGGTGGCTCATCGACAACAACCTCTTATTCTTTAAAATAAGCTAAACCGTAATAAAATGAGATTTTAAATTCCATTTTATAAGCAGGTTGTATCATTTCCCTGAGTATATAGTCAATGGGATACCAGGTATTTTCCCATCCATAAGTTCTTTTAATATATTAGTTTTGTTTCATGCCATGTCTGTGAATTAAAAATTTGTAAATAAAGTTTGTTGTATTTAAAAATTTATTTAGTTGCCTGTAGTCTTATTGCTAATTACAACATATATACACTATTATTGTTATTGCTATCGACCTATCAGAAGATTATATAAATTGAAATCATCATTGACCAATATAGTACTATTAACGATATTATGCTATATCATAATAATTTTGGTAAGTCTTGTAATTTATTGGTACATCTAATGCATTATCACACAATAATCAAAATGTTAATATCTTATAGTACAGATTATTTTAAGTAATAGATTAAAAGATAAATATATTATTGATTTAATTGATTTAGTTAAATCCGCAGAGCTATCATTCACTGATCTTGATCACATGGTTTATCATTATCTAATAACAGGAATTTGGTAAGTTATTGTTTTTTAATTATTAAAAAGTCATTCCCAGTCATAAATTTTAAAGTTTGTATTAGTTATAGAGTTTATGTGTAACTGCTAAATATAGTTCTTAATTTGAGTTTATATTGAGATCTGTTATATGCATTATGTTTAGGTAGTGGTAAAATCCCTCTTACTGACCCAAATATATTTTGTATAATGATTTTGAGTGTTTGAACCCTGCGAAGAATTAGTTGTTAAGTTTCAAAGTAGAATTTGAATGTGTAATAAATTTTATATCTAGTTAATTATTATAGTTGGACTTGAAATAGATTACTTTCACTGTATATGAAAGTCAACTAATCTTTAAGATGTAAATTACTTCTTTAGCATAAAATAGATAGTTTGTTTTCACTTCATGATAATATTCTGGTTGTGTCAAGCTTGGAATCCCTATTTTTAGTTAGCTTATCTTTTTACCATTTAATACCATATTAGTTTATAGTTTAAGATTCCTGTCTCCATCATTACATTGTTCTTCAATTTCATCTTGATCATTCTTTTATTTATCCATTCTCATTTGACATTAATTCATTAGCATAATTGATTAATCATACATTAACTTTTATTCTTTTATTATCTTAACTATTCATTAATTCTTAGTCTATTATCATCTTAATCATTCATTATTACCATACATCTTCAGTCTTTTCTCTTCATTCTTAGACTTATTTCATTCCACTATTTAATTATCATCTCTTTCTATCATCCATTGAGTCATCTACATCATAATTTACTTATCATTTCATTTATAAGTTTAATTTCATAATCATTCCAGACATATAATTATTAGTTATTTATTAGTTTGCTGAATATCAAATTTAACTCATCACATTTTGTTTGTGTGGATTTCAAAGCTGGTTTGACTAGAATTTATTATTTTTATTAATCACCTTGTGATCTTCTTTAGGTCTCCAGTTTCATGCTAGTTTTATTCAATACAGGAATCATTTTGTTAGTTTTACATTTTTGTTTCTTCATGCTTATATTCTTGATAATAAGAGTATGATAGGCTGCATAGGAGAATTTAGTCGCTAAAATGTACGGCATGATTCGTTGATGACCAGATAGATCAGGGAGAAGGTTACAATATATATATATATATATGTATATATATATTAAAAATATACTAATTTAAAGAAGTAGAAAGTTTAATAATAAAAATATCTATCCTATATGTTTCAAATGCTCAAGAATTATTTTTAAAATATATATAGAGAGAGAATTATATATTGTTTCATTTTAAGTTTCACCTAATGTTAATAGATTGATAAATAATTCAAAATTACCATTTACAACTTTCTTAAACACTTTATCAATACTATTTTTATGTCAAAACTTTATTCTAACAGTTTCTACTGTCCTGCAGTCATCATCAGAGCTGTTAGAATAAAGTTTTGATATAAAAACTAGTATTGATAAAGTGTTTAAGAAAGTTGTAAATGGTATAATATGTAAAAGTAGAAATCAATACATAGGAAAAGGAAAAAAGAAGAAAATTATATTAATTTAAAAATATTATATTTATGAAACAAAAATAGTATATATCAATTTTTTATAAGTGTAAGGTATCATTCATAGATGTCATCCATATATGACTTAAGGTGTTGTCTTGAAAAAAGCTTAAAAAAGCACCAACTGTTAATTGTTATACAAAACATGTAAAAAAAATAAGAAAAGTAATGACTTAAAAATAGCATCTGTTTTCTTTAATGAGTTCACTTTCAATTTTGATCTGGAAAATATTAAGATTCTTGAGAAAGTGAAATTATTATAAATAAAAAATTTACAAGTAATTTTGGTAAATAATAATAGAATATCTATAATTAATAGACAATGTGCAAATATTAAAATTTATGAATCTTTGAATATAACATGATGGTGTTTACTTCTACATTTAAAAGTAAATAATTTTCAATTAAAGAAAGTTAAAAAAATAATTCAAAGAACTATTGCAGTTTATAAAATATACCAGCATCGTTATACTTCATTATTTTTATTACAATTTTATTAACATTAATTTATATCCTTAATAGTTCCTAGACAACCATACAGCATTGATATGCAATGTTTATGACTTGATAATAAAATCTATGTCAGATAAAACTAAATATATTTTTTAAAGTTTAGTAAGGTTTAGGATTATTTTTCAGGTCAGGCAGTGTATAAAACTATTCTGATAACCATATGATATTGGTTGTTAATTTTTTATTTAGCTACTCTTAATTAAAGAGAAAACAAGAATGTAAAAGTTGTATAAACCTTCAAGGTCCAATAAATAGAAAACCTTTCTTTTTCATTGTTCCTCTATAATAAACTGTTGTACAAAATTTTGTCTGACAGGAGATTATTTACAAGTGTATTTTTTTTTATCAGTATATATTTTTATTAAGTACTAACATAAATATGTATATAAATGTAAATATACATTTTATATATTGTCTAGGTTTATATTGGGTATTTTAAAAATAATTATACACCTAATATGAATAAATAAATGAGACGACAGTTTGAATTGGTTAGTTGACAAAACTGAAAATTATGGGACTGATGTAGCATGAACAATTCAGTTGAAGCATGGATTGCCATAAAAATGGTTTTGACTTTAGAAGAATGCATGTTTTGGTGGAATATTATTTCATAGAAGGACAATATAAAGCAAGTGTTAGAGAATAAATTTTCACAAAATTTCCTCAAAAAGAAGTGCCAAAAGGATATGCAAGGTGGGTAGTCTCATGGGAAAGATTCACTTTGTGAACGAATAATATTACCATCTATCCTCAGTGAGGCTAAAGTTTTAAACATTAGAAATTCAATGATATAAAATCCTTCAAAATTAGTTTGCTTTACATGTACAAGAACTGAAACAAACAGAAAACAAGAAGCAAGATGCATTTTCATTACTGCTATTGGGTTTCAACAATTCACTGTAAGCAACAATGAAGATAGCATTTTTTATTGATGAGGCATTGTTCCACTTGAGAATTTATATTAATTCTCAGAATATGTAATTTGCATATAATCTATGACAGTTATATCAAATCTTTTTACAGAGATAAAAGTAGATGATTGGATGATGACATCAAGAAATATGATTGTTGGTCCGTGTTATTTTATGATAGCATTACAAGTGATCATTACTAAATTAACATTCTTTACCCATTTATTAATAAACATAATGAGAACATAATAAATAATGTATGGTTATAGCAAAATAATGGTGATTTTTGGTAGCCAGGTAATTTCTAAAGACTTATAGTCTTCCAGATCACTTGATCTGAGCCCACCAGACTTATTTTAGAGGGGAAATGAAAAGATATAAGAAGGCAACCTACATACTACTGAAGAAGTGAAAGTTGTGAACACAGCACACATTGAATGCATAACAAATAATACATTTAAAAAATTTGATTGATCATAAGATTAAATGAATGCATAAATGATCATAGAGGGTATTTTAAAACTTCTTTTGCAATTGGTGATACAAATACTACACATGGCGCATATAAACTAAATAAATAAAATGTTATATTTTCCATAGGTGTATAGTTATTTTTCAAACACTATATATTCTAGCACAATGTTTTAAATAAACAATGGTTATTAAATATGTATCATGAGAATATATAATATTTTTAAGAAACAGTCTTCATGTGCATATACTATAAGAATTTTCCACAAGTAAGGTTTTCTTAGAGCCATTTTAATAAACCTGCAAATAATAACTTTAAATGTTGGTTTACTAACCAGGTAGAAATGAATTTGCTTTTGTTGATGTAGTATTTTAATTTCAATAAATATTTTAGTATAAAAAATATTAATAATAATACTCCAGAATTTAAATTTAGATGTACTATTAATGGCAATGGAAACTGTTTTAGGAATGAGTTATAGATATAAGAAAATGTATAGAGTTACATAATTAAAAGATTTCTGCAGACTGAATAAAAAAAATGGAAGAGAAAATTTTAAATTGATTAGTGTAAAGATTAAAATCTTATAAAAATAGTAGATCAAGAAAGTGAAATTAACTAAATGCAAAGAATTTTTCTGATAAGAGAACAATTAAATGGCAGACTATAAAAACTCTGGATTGTAGATTTATGTGCTCTTTTTCTTCTTTGTGTTGATGAAGTGCTATTGGGCTTGCAACGAGTATCATCAGTAACAAGTCAACATCTGCAATGGAATAAACCCAGAATGATTTCAGAGATGTCCAGGGTTCTGTTCTCCAAATGCTGATCAGAAATACTTAGTTATCTGCTGTATCAATAGCTTATTGCCATGATGGGAGAAACTTATCCACAAGACTGTCAAAATAGACTTTCTTTGAATTCAAATACTTGATCAACTTCATGAAACTGCTGGTAAAAAAACTTACAATTATTAATATTTCAAATATAAAAGCACATTTATTCATTTATTATTAACTGTAACTTAAATATATATATACGCATTTGCCTTTAACTTTAATATTTTAAAGATTTATTTTTATTAATAATGTAAAAATTTTGCTTGTCTAAAATATTTAATTTTCAGTTTTTTTATCTAATCTTATTTACTTGTAAAAATTGGATGATGGTGGGATTAATTTATAAAATATAAACACCACCTTGCATCTCTTTTCATGGTCTCCCAGGGGACATCAGGGAGAGAGAATAAGTCAAGAGTGGAAAAATATACAAATAAAGTTAAAAGTTTTATAATGTGTTTATTTTATTCTTATGCAGTCTCCCCCCCCCCATCATCTTAAGCAATGATTTTTTTTATATGTCAAAGCATTGATCAGGAAGCAAACCCGGGTCAGCTGCTTGGAAGTTATGCTAACTGCTAGGCCACCAACACTTGACTAAGCAATGCTTTTCTTGATGATTGCCAAGTAAAACCAATGAAGAATAATGAGTGATATTATTTTTAGTTTATATTGTAACGGGCACACATGCCATTAAATTATTTTAAAAATTAGACATGAAATTAAAAATAAAGTTCACAAATAAAAATTTGTTTTTAAAAAAAATTGAAATTTAAAAGTCATCTAAACTTTATATATATAAAATCGCACAGATGAAAAATTATTAGAAGAAAACTTTATTAAAAAAAAAAGAAAAAGTTTTAAAACTAAATATTAAGAAAAAAGACTTGAAAGATTTAAAGATAAAAAACAATGTACAATAATTTAATTAATTCTATTGTATAAAATGGAAATGATTATTTTAATTAGTAAAAATAAACTAGCCCTTGGGCATTCCAAAATGAAGAAGTAAAGGTCAGATAGGAGAGAAAAAACAATAGAAACTAATAGCCAATAAAAGAAATCCCTCAGGAAACAGACCTTAACAAAAGGGTCATCATCATCATGATGTAATGCATGCTGGATCTGAAAGTTTATTATAAAAGGAAAAAGATGTGTCAGCAGTGGTGATATGTGTTAAGTCGGTGAGAATTGGAGAAGGGATTGAAAGACACACTTTCAATTCCTTCAGTTATTCTTGAAAAATGAAACATTGTTTTCTTATATTGCAGACCACAGAACATCAGGGCCTGGAAGAATACCATCTACCATAAAGGACAAATGGCTAACTGGATACCAATCTCTTCAGGATGATGTGGGAATACACGATCAAAATTACAAGCAACTACAAAATATGGACCTTTTAAAACCGTAAGAACTTTAAAAATTCATGAACACTAAATATAAAACTTTCCCAGTATTTAAATTATAGCAATAGTATTGCCTATCTGATCAAATTAAATTATTTATTAATTATTTTGATTGAATGTATTATTTGTTTGTTAAATCATTTCCTTTTTTTTTATTAATATTTATTGTATAAATTATTTAAATGCATTAAATTTAAGTTGGGTATAGATGCTTGCATAGATTCATTTATGTTTAATTATGTATTTGTTTTCATATTCGATTAAAATATATAGACATTCAGTAAACAATGATACCTTACGGTGAGTATCTAAAATGTATTTATTCAGATGTCTTTTAAGTTATTGGTGTCAATGTGGCATCTTATGATGAATGCCATTGGGTTTCTTGTAAATTTCCCTCTGCAATTCCATCAATGATTTTATATTTTGATCGTTTAGGTTTATTTTGAAATGTTTTTAACCGTCTAATCTATGTAGCTGATCTATACTCAACATTATAAAACAAACTATTATAAAATTCATCTGTGCAAAATTATATAAATGTTAAATTTAAGTCAGGCATGAATGGCTATATAGATTTATAAAGTTATATTAATTAATTAAGGGAGAGTTAATCTTAGGTTATTTGTTTCGTAATTAAACTGGGTCAATGGATTGGATATATTGGTGTAATTAGTAGACGTAGTATGAGATTCGCTATGTGCAGGATCGCATATTACACCACACACCCCTTTTTGCCTATGGAAGGGGATAGTAAGACAGAAAACACCGTCCCTTCTTATGGAGTTTTTTTTTATTGTTCTTCTTACCAAACAGATGTAGCATTCCTGTCTGGACGAGAGTCAGTCTTCTTAACCATGCTGTTCAGATGTACATTCCTGACAGTATGGTATTTTGTGCTGTCATATTCATACTGCATTGAATACATTGATATATCAGATGGATTGATGTTGGTTTGGCTGCGAACTTTTGGCCTAAGGTTAAATCAGGGATAGAATATTTTCTTCTCAAATTCAATCTATGTAGTTTATTCATACTCGACAGTCTTAAAAAATATTATTAAATTCATCTGTATGGATGGTTTAAAATTTTAAAATAATTTAAATTAAAAGTTAATATTAAAATCTAAAATAATAAATGTTATTCCTCAAATTTTAAATGATTATATATGTGTGTTAATAAATGTTGTTTGTGTGTTAATTACTGGCAGTGGCTTTTATTTTTTTATATTTAAGAGACAAATTAAACAAAGTTATATATTATTATCTCTGCATCCCCACTGAGCTAGTGACTGGGGCTGATGGGCTAAATAAATAAAAGTTGGATCTTTAACAGCATGTATCTACGTATTCTATAAATTTTCTAGGTTCAAATGGCCTAGTGGCACTCTGTAGTGCAGATACGGTAAGACTGGAAACTTCCACTATCTTATCTGACCTCTATAATATATATATATATTGTGCCAGGCATTATCAAATGGCCTTGCACAAAATCCACTGTAAAGAATATTACAGCAGATACATATATAGATTTGTACATATTAGGCACAACAAATATATAAATGTGCTATATTAAATAATGGAAGTTGGTGGAAGCATTAAAATACCCACACACACCAATTTAAAGTAATATGAAATTGACATACAAAATATTGCATAGTAAACTCATGTGTTTTTTTTGTTTTCCTTTTTGTATATTGTTTATGATATGTCATTGTATGTATTTGTTTTTTTTTGTTTTTTTCCCAACATACTTGTATATTTTTTTTAATTACTTTTCTAAAGATGATAATTTTATTCCATAAGCAAATAATGTTAATTGCTTTTGCAAAAATCTGATCAGAAGCAAAATGTTTGATAATGCTATAATTAAACTGTTATCTTGTTAAAAATTCTTTTGAATTGATTTTGTAAGCAAGTAGTCTGAGTTATTTAAGATGGAAACCATGATATCAAACTTAAAATGTAGAATTTAATCGGAAAGATTGTAAGGAATGTTATAATCTAAATGATAAGATAAATTGAAAGGATTGGCTGATTCATACTTCTCAGAGGGCTAGTGGGATTGATATAGTTTATTCAGTGCTGTGAAATTCATTCTTTCTTTGGCAGTTGTTCTGGGCAAGTCATTCACTTTTTTTGGCTCCGGAATTCTCCAAGCAACCAGCTACTTAGAGATTAATTTATGAACAGGACTACTGCTGACATTTTCTAAGAAATCCATTATACAGTTCTTTTAAGAACTAATGATTTTTTAAAGATTTAATGAACAAGTCAAATAGCAAATGAACATTTAATAAAAAATTATTATCATATACAAACAGAAGAAAATATGGAGCAATCTACCAGAGAGTCCAGTGAAATGACTGTGGGGTAGACAACCCGCCGGTGCACCGCCCTTTCTCTGTCCCAAGCCACCAAGATGTGACCACGCCAGTTCCAGCCGCCCACAATGTCTTGCCTATGCCTAAATAGATGAAATCCTCACCACACAGCCAGTTAACTTGAAGCCCACTCAAGAGCCCAGAGGAGAAGAATGAAGATGCAGATATAAGTTTATTTTAAGATATTTATTAATATTGAAATAATTAACTTTGATATTTCCGATTATTATTTTTTTTTGTTATTATTATTAATCATTTAAAAAAAAAGAGAGAGAGTCTCTCACATACTTATATTGAATTTACGGTTATTACGGGCATAAATGATAAAGCTTTTACTTAAATCTTTTGAGTCAATTTTTCTATTTTAAATTCTAGTATTTTCAACAAAGATTGCAATGAGATTCTTTTTTTTTTTTGTTGCTATTCATTTTCCTCTTGTTGTTACTCCTGGAATTCGTCATATATGGATATACATGTATCTATATGCGTACATACGCTTATAATATTCGGTAAATACGATATCTCATGCTGAATATCTAAAAATGTATTTAACCGTATATCCTTTTTAAGTTATTTTTTTTGTTACTGCTGCACCTTATGATGAGAGCAAGAAGGGATTGATCTATTATAGATTCCCTGTAAGCAAGTACTCTAATAACTTTATATTTAAAGTAATAGTAAGTGTATAATTGTGATGCGCGTATATACATGTACAGGAATTTATCTATAGCGAGAGGGAAATAGATACACTACCTTATGGTGAGTACGATATAGTATCTGAGCCAATGCAACCTTGTTGACTTGTTGAAAAGTATAAAATTAGTGAAATATCTCATATTGCAAATATACGTATGCCTAGTTGTTGTTTTTTTTATTTTCTATCAATAAAAAGGTTTTAAAGTTATCAGTAAAAGCATATGCCTGTATGACCAAAAATCTCATATCTGTATATCAAATCACACAAAGTAAAATTTATTTCTATTGGGTAAAAAGAGCTCAGACCACTTCCATTACTTATAAACATTGTAAATAGCTTTAGGGATTTATTATATTTCTTATTTAAAATTGTATTTTACCTATTTCAACGCCTCAAATATATATGGTTTGGGATAATTAATTATTTAGTATTTTATTATATCATCATTTGTATGAAAAGGTGGTGGGTATTTGGGATTAAATAAATATTTAATCATAATATTAAACTTGTTTCATTTTCATATTATTATTTATATTTATCAAAATGTATTCTTTCCTTATCAACCACGTACCGGTAATAATCATTTAACTTACCCATTTGAAGACCCTAGATTGTAGAGTGACTGAGCTAGCCACAAAGAAATATCACTCTACCAGGGTGTTAAATCTTATTCTTATGCTCCGCTGAACATATGGTATTGCACATCCTTCTCGGAGGATGAAAAATTCATTTTTTTGATTCTTTTCTAGAAGTGGCACGCAAAAGTCTATTTTGTAAATAGATTTTTCAAAGGTGTGTACTTGCCATTGTTCTAAATATTCAGGCATTCAAATAAGATATCAACTAAAGGGTGTTTTAACTGGAAGAGTTCTGTCAACCCACTCTTTCTATCAATTTAGCTGGAAGTACCAATATACATGAGTACAGATAATCGGCTAGATTGATATCCATTTCTTTACCTGTTGAATCTTGGTCACTTCATGCTCAGTGCAAGATTAGGAAAAGAATTCTGCAGGGAGTATGGACTGGTATAATATATATATGAAGCATTTAATCACCTCACATGGTTAAGAAATCCAGTACTGCCCTCTGTGAACTAATATATAAATACATTAGAGTTCGTATTTCAAAATAGCTCAAAACGATACGGCTTTGAACTGTCTGCTATAAGATGATATATATTGAAATACGAACAAACTCAAAGAACTTGAAATTTTAGCAAGCAAAGATCTTAACTTTTTGCTACTAACAAACATGTTTTACAATTATTATATAAAGACAAACTAAACATTAGTAATTTTAATCTTTAAACCACCTAACACAACTGTATATAAAATAATCCCAGTGCATAACACTATACTGAAATAAATATACAAATATTAAGCATTAAATCACCCCACATGGTTAAAAAATCCAAAAAGTTAAAGTCTTTGCTTGCTAAAATTTCAAGTTCTTTGTTTGAGTTTGTTCGTATTTCAATATATATCATCTTATAGCAGACAATTCAAAGCAGTATCATTTTGAGCTGGCTATTTTGAAATATGAACTCTAATGTATTTATATATAGTTCACAAAGGGCGGTACTGGATTTCTTAACCATGTGGGGTAATTTAATGCTTAATATTTGTATATTTATTTCAGTATAGTGTTATGCACTGGAATTATTATATAAATGTATGTAATTATATAACTGAATATTTATAAATACAGTCACTAAATAATTAAAATTTTTATCCACTTAGGAGCGCTTTCATTTATCCCAGTAATCTTTGTCAACTAAAGCTTTGAAATCACTCCTAAGTGGATAAAAATTTTAATTATTTAGTTACTGTATTTATAAATATTTAGTTATTATAATTACGTATATTGCTTTAAAAATACAGACATCGAATATTATATATATATATATATTGTAACGGAATAGCGTTACATGGTATTCAAACCCAGGCGTATGGGGGTATATTCAACTATAATCAATTGACGAAATAACTGACAGGGACAAAACTTTTATAAAAGCGGTCTTGCTTTAACAATAAGCGAAGAACAGCCGTTTCTAAAAGCCGATCGCAGCTATATAAGAGTACCTGTCAGATTTATTGAAAAAAAGAGTAAAAATTGTTGTTATTTTATTATTTTGTGTGTGTGTGCTAAGAATAAATCTATAATCCGTCGTTGTAGTTTTTTGTTATTTATTTTTGATCAATTAAAGAAGAATGATTGAATGCAAGTTTAACTTTTATAAAATAATTTAAATTAATTAGCAATATGTTCTGAAATTCCAAGCAATCTCAGATTAATTTGTACAAACGTAATTAGTAAATGTAAAAGTAGAAATTGAAACAATAGGCAGGATATGTGCTGGTACGCCGAGATAAAACAAGCCAAAATTAGAAACAGAGGTGTGAGAAAGTGTACACCGCTATTGTACGACTCAGATTTCTGTCCCCAGAGAAACAATACCTAAGAAAAACGGTTAAATTCCAAACTAATGTCAACAATCCCAGAAATCTCGGAGTTGAGCTGACACGCGATGGACTTATCAAATAAAGGGACTCACAGGTGCATGGGATTGATTGGAGGAGAAAAATTCAAGGTGTGAGGGCATGAAGGCAAAGATCAAAAAGGCCGAACAGCATTTTCAGAGGACAGTTTGTGCTTTTTTTTGAGAGATTATTAAGAGACTTGATTTTATTAGACGTTATGAATCTAACTGCCATGCGTTGCTGAATATAGAATTCGCGGCTTGACCGCCGGACCTCCGCGTCCAGTCCAGCTGATTGCCATCAAGATGCTCATACCACCGGAGAACCTCATATTAGGACCACGCTCGCTTGGAGACCGCGCAAATCGCCGGAATACATCATTAAAGAATAATCTTCGCTCAGGATCCCATTACAGTCGTTCTACATTTCACAGGTAGCTATCGTAAAATTTGTTATATTCAATTGTGCACTTAAAGAAATAACTTTTATATCCAGAACTATTAGAAAGACATTAATCTAAAACAGTATAATTAATATTAATCATTTATGAACAGTTCGAGAGTTTTTTACCTAATAAATTTGCCGACTGATCAACAGTCTGAAATAATATGTGCAAAGTAATTTGAAGTTTACCGTTAATTGTCTCGGCTTGCCGATCACATACCTGCGTTAATCATTATTAAACAGATTAAATAAATATTTATGTAGCTAATTTTTTTTTTGTTATTTAATTGCTTGGAATTTCAACATAAATTTATATATGTCGGAATGAATGCTTTAGCGTAAATTTATTTGTATGAAAATGAATGTAGTTGATATTTTGGGGGTGGGATTTTATTGATTTTATGCTTATGTCGTGATGCTTTTTTTGACTAAAGTTAAGTTGGATTAATTTGTTCTGTGGGATGTAGGGTGGGCCTTTCTATGATTATAATAACGGAGGTAGTGTGAAGGGTAATTGTGGCTGTGTTCGTTTCATGTTTCCGACTGGAGCGAGGCACGGGCATGTTTTGTGATATAATTGAGTGGGCTTATGCACATATGTGGCGGACTCTTCTAAAAGTTCTCCTGGTGCCTATTACTGGGATTCGATTCGAATCTATGTATAAAATAAATAAAGCGTACGTGTATAGGTGTTAGAAATTATCGTCACAGAACATCATGTAATCCCCGGACGGAAGAACACAGCGGGTGCCAACAAAAAAAAGGAATCGTCAAGCAAGGAGTAGCGAAGGTAGTGGTGGTTGACACGGTCGCGGGTGGTTACAATATATATATAGGTTTAAGTATATCTCATATTTAAAATGTATTAAAATAAATAAGTGAATTGATTTTTTTCTTAACATTTGGTCATCCACAGGTAAATATTTTATTACTTAAATTATTTTATAAATAACAGTCCATTT
Source organism: Epiperipatus broadwayi (assembly GCA_028023455.1). NCBI lineage: Eukaryota > Metazoa > Onychophora > Udeonychophora > Euonychophora > Peripatidae > Epiperipatus > Epiperipatus broadwayi. Next base: position 7,608,922 of record JAQFVV010000034.1, read on the forward strand.
TGTCAACATATGTGTATGTAATATCACTATCTATATGTAAACTAAGAGCAAACCATAAGTTTTATATTTTATTCATCTAATATGATAGAGAATGAATTGGATATCAATTATTGTGGATTAGTAAGATCCCCTTTTATTATAATATATTAGCTAGATTAATAAAGCTATAATTAAGTTTGTAGAAGAGCTAAAATATATAAACTTTCTAATATGCATTACATACAGATATGAGCTATTTTATTATATAAACATTTTGCTACTTTAAATTTTAGGATAGGTATGAATTAGGTAAGATTATTTTTATTATACCCATTAATTGCATTACTGCATAAGACATGTGTGTTATCAAGGGCTAGCTTCAATATTCTCCATCATTATATAGTATGATTCACTATTTATTTATAAACATAGTGCACCCAGTGCCTGCTATGTTTAGGTATATGTGCTTAGTGAGCTCTCTTCAAATAATTCAAAATATTTTATTATCAGGCTAGGTAGAGTTGATGGATAGAAGATCCCAGCCCCTAAATTCTAACTTATATTGCATAAACATTCCTCTTAGGATGAGCATACAGTTAGAAGCAGGAGTACTTCTGCAGCCTGAGTCATCCCTCTTCATTCATGAATCATGCCCTAAGAATTGCTCAGTTGATCCATATGATATCCAATAAACCACATATTATAGATGCAGACCCATGATTCTTAGATTCCCTCCTAGTATGTTTACACCTATGCATATAGGCATAATCCCATGTCAAATCTTGTTTAGCTTAGATATAGTCAGATCCCCTAATAATAAGTTAAAGAAAGGAAATATAATTAATGATTTCCCATAATTTATTGATCAGTATTATTTTATTACCCCATGGATAAATAATAAGACACACCATTTTGCTACTTATGCCTATTACCATTCTCCTTGATTATATTTGTGTAAGGTCCAGTATACCACCCCTTATTTCACTTAATAAATAGTAAAACCACCCTGTTCAATTATATTATTTGTTATTAATAAATGTTATTTCATATAAATTATCTGTTGTCACTATCAATGCTGATCAGAATCCCATAGTTAGAGTTAAGAATTAGTTAAGATAGAGTCTATGCATATCCCTGAGCTATGCAGGGCTATGTAAAAATGAGAAGCTGTGCTTACATCAATGAGTGCTAATTGTGTAGTAGAGGTTAAGGAGTCTAGAAAGGGGTTTAAACTAGAATTGTAGAGGTAGCAATACCACTATGCATGCTTGTTAAAAGCTTCTGCTTGGTCTCTTGGTTTTGTTAGCAAATTACACATGTTTGACTGTCACAGGGTATTTTTATATAACATGGTACCCAATGTGAGACTTTGAATCATTCACAACCATGAGAGGATTTTTTTACATAACATGGCACCAGCATAGAGCTTTAAACTACTTCTCACAGACCTGGAAGTCTTGAGTTGTTAATATAAATGTTAAACCACTTCATGCATAGCCTTTCAATGGGTAATAATAAAAAATATTAACATATGGACACAGAGAAAGAGTTAGTGTGTATGCATATATGTGTAACTAAAAATGAGGCACCAATATTCAAAACAAAGTTAAGTGTGTGTAATAAAATATTTTTTATATTTCTTTGCAGATAGGTAGAATGATCTAACCAATAAATAAACCAGAAAGATTAAAGTAGAAAAGAGAAAATATTATGGGGGATGGCAATGAAAAATTTTTTTAATTAATAAAGGTGCATAAAATAGAGAAGGCAAATTGTTTATTATCATATTAAACTGGAACAAAGAAAAGTGCTGGAACAGAGCATGATGCCACAGGAGCATGACATGGATAAGCAGATCACATTGATAAAGAAAAGAAACAATAAAATAATGTCACAATCAGGAAAAGAAATAGAAGAAGAGAAATGGATGGGCATATAGAGCCTAGAAGGTATATTTAGGATACAGAGAAAGTAGAGTATCAGACAAGGGAGAGAGGAATAGCTGAAGAAATGATATAGATAAGATTGGAAAGAGATGAAAAACAAAGGGAGTATGTGTTATAGATGCTCCATATAATAGCAAGAAACCAAGAAAGGACCCAATCACCAACACAAGGAAAAATCCAGGACACTACAGGCCATCACAAAAGTTACCCAAATGAAGAAATAAGACAGAATCAGTGGGTTCAAACCCAAATAACAATAAAGATAAAGGTGAAACACAGGGGCAAGACATTGCAAGAACAATCACACAAAGGCTACAGGAAATTCTACCAAAAGAACATGAAGAGAAGCACATAAGAGCCAAACACCTGCAGACAATCAAATGCAGTTGGTGGAAAATGTCAAAGATACCAATGATCCACCAGTTCACCAGTGACAACATCTATATAAGTAAAGACTTTCAAATGAGACATCAGAGAGAGGCTGATGGTGCACATGGACAGCTTGAAAGACTTCATGTTCTATACATTGAGTGATAATGATCAAGAAACAGTTGTCACAAATTATTTGGGAAAAACTGCAAGAGTGTGGTAGAGGAGCATTGGATAGCTACCATGAACCACATGACAGTATCAAACATCATTACCAAAAACATTTTAGAGCCAAGATAGGCAGGATGGCATCTATACCATGTCTCACAAGAAAAATATAATGATAAAGTAAAAACCCAGACTCAATTTTTTCTGAAACAAGTAGCCCAGCTGCAAATAGTACAGAATATTAGATACAACCTACATATGACCACTCAGAAAATCATGCGAAGTAATAGAGGCTACAATATCAAAGAGATGTCTAAGCTACTGATGGCCATTGACTTTGAAAATTTATCCAAGGAAGTCACTGAGAAAACAAAAAAGGTATTTCAGACACACAGTCTGAAACCATATCATGGCTGACCATATAACCCACATGGACAACAGTAGCAAAAAAAGAAAAAAAGGAAAGACAGAGTACAACTTAATGACAAAGGAAAAGGACAAAAATGGTAAAAAGAGAAACCTTTAATATGATATAATACAATATAGTATAAGATAATATAGTATAATATAATGTGACATAGCACTATAATTAGTACAGAAATACATAATACCAACACATACAAACAGAACAGCAGGAAAGGTATACAATGTTCACTTTATTCCATGCCAAGAGATATGTATTTTTTTTCTTTTTCTTATTTTCATTTTTTTTTTGCTGTAACTGTGCAGATATGAAGTGATGCATATATGCTTGCTTCATCTTTTTAAATTCCTGCCATCTTTTCTTAATTTCTAATTTTTTCTAGGACTCACCCACATAAATAATCAGTGTTTGTGTGTGTGTGCAATTGTACAATATATTAAAATAGAAAAAACACTCAAAGTAAACCTAGGGAAGTTAAGTAAATTTAAAGTTAATTAAATACTTATTTAGATTTAATGTAAGAAAACAATAGGAAAAGATTTGTTAATGGAAATAATCCATTAAGTAAATAAGAGTTGGTGCCTTATTTAAAATCAGTAGTAAAAATCAGAAAAATAATTACAGTTCGACATCTTTATGGTGAGAAAACATCTAAAATGTCTTAAAGGTAAAAATAAAAACAAAAAAGGAGGAAACAGATGCAGGAAATAATCTGAACCTGAAACAATTATAAAAAAAAATTAATGAAAAAACAATTAGCTAAATGGAAAAATACGAAAGTCCATTAAATTAACTCATAATAGTTAAATGCTCCCTAAGGCACTTCAAAATAATATATTGTAACAAAATTTAAGCAATATAAAATACTAATTTAAAATACTAATTAGGATATATCATTTTGTTAAAAGACAAATTATTAAGCAAAATGTAATCTAAATAATAAAAAGAAATTACCAATGATCTCAACCATTATTAAGATCATTATGGCAATCTGCTTCATGGACCATACATTAAAAAAAAAACAAATCATGATTGTAATTTACCTTGTTCAGAAAATTACTTTCTGAATATCCATTTTTTATTTAATAATAAAGTTAATCTATTTTAAGATTACATTTAAAGTACAATAACAAAAGGTTAGTTTTAAAAAAATAGAAAAAATTGTAGTATTCAAAATATTAACATTATACTTAATATAAAAAAATGATAAAGTTTTAAAGTTACAAAAATATTTTTTACTTTCCTTCTGCTTGTAGGTTGAACACTTGTCAGGAATCTTGCACTATTGCCTAGTTATGGTTGGACAGTTTGGGCACAAATTATACTCTTGTCTTGGCACCATTAAAAAAAGTGTAGAATAATATAAAATTCATTAAAATCCAAAAAGGATATTAATGTTACAGGATTATAAATACTGGACTATATCAAGGCAGTAAAGAGTAAAAAGAGTTTTTAAAAGCAGAGAGTTGTTGGCAGTTAAAAGTAAAAAAATCATAATAAAAAAGTTTTAAGAGTCAAAGTGAAAGTGAAAGACTCTCTAATAGACATTGAACTAAGCTGATGTCAGACACCATGACCTATGAGTAGACAAAGTTTACCTTTCCCTTCAGGAGAAATCTAAAAAAAATGCATCTGTGGGAAGGAAAGAAATCCAATTAGTTCCATGTTGCTGCTGCTGAGAAAAAGGAGAATCAACTTTGAATCCAACCTGTACTGTGTCCAGTAAAGCAAAAGGTCAGTCCTGAAATAAGTGTGGACAGTAAGCATTGCAAGTATAAACTTTTAATCCTTCCAGATAAGATAATTAAAATGCCTTCTATAAATTAAAAAAATCTAGAATCTCTAAATTTAAAATTCTCATGTTTATAACTGATCGGTAAAAGACTCTCTCTTAGCAAAGGATGTGTTTCAAGAAGACAATGATATATATATATATGAGTGTTTTAATTTTTTTATATTATTTTTTAGCAAGTCAATCTATGATATAACTATATTTCTACTTATTAATGGTAAAAAAGTAAAAGATTTTAATGTCTAATTTTAAAAGGAACAAAAATGCTATAAAGTTTATAATTACAGCTTTTATTATTCATTTTGAGATATGCCATTATGTTTTCTTTAATTATAAAAATATACACTTTATTGATTAATTTTATTTTATGCCGAACCCAGCCAAGTATGGGACAAAATGATATTATTACTATCAAACCAATTTTTGCATAAATTTATTTGTTTGTCTCAAATCTTAAATGTGAGAATAATAATTATTTTATAATTTTTTAAGTAACAAACTAACGAACTTGAATTTCTTAAATCATTTGTTCAATTTTTGCTGGGTAAAAAATGTCATTTTATTTTTTAAAAAGAGAGAGAAAATCAGATATCTGGATTAAAATTTGCCATCTACTCATATATGCCTTGTTAATAGAGATTGGGAATATAAATGAGTATTAGAATCATTATCTATTTAATTTACATTTGATTAAAATTCTTTATAACAATTAAATGAAATAATATATATATGCATTTATTTATGTGTTAGAAAAAATAATAATAATCATGCCTCTTTTTTTAAAATATAAAATGGACAATAATACTTATTATAAAAGTACGTGTTTATCTCGCTAAAAAAAAGTACGTGTTTATCTCGCTCTATATATATATTTAATGACGCATACATTTGGTAAAAAGTACTCTCAGCAGTCGTATTTTGTTTCCTCCTTGGTACATTATGATAATAATTTTATAGTTAAGCTTTATAATTAAGCATGGGTGTTTTACAGCCTATAAAATATACAGGCTAAGGAAAAATATCTAGCTAATGCTTTTTATGGGCAAATATATCATTGTTGCTTAGTAGAATGATCTGTGCCCATACAGCTTTTAATAATGAATATATGTTGAATAATGCTATGTGAGCTGCCAGACAGATATTTTACCAGTCCTGGAGATAGCCATGTTTTGAGCTGATAAATGGGTACTCTATGATGATAGGGATTCAAAGCCCATGCTTCATTATTTCCTACACATGCCATGCTGACTGCGAATGTGTTGTCTTAGGAACTTATCTATATATTTTATTACTCGATAAAGAAGATTGGCACATGTTTGTTAATTCCAGTAATAATTTAGCCAGCACAGGATTCAAACCCAGATGACACTGTATGCTGTAATTAGATTTCTTGATCATGCCTGTTAGTAATGCTGTGTGGAATATATAAACCATATTTATCATATAACTGTTAATAATAAAGGGGGCTAGAATTATGCTTTGGGCCAAAACATATACTTGATATTGTACTGAAATGTCAGCATTTAGCTTTTTCACTACACGGAATATCCCGCAAATAGTAATAATAATATGACATCTTTTATCCGTGAAAACATTAGAATTAATATATATATATATATATTTCTGGCCTCTAACTTAACATAACCAGGTATTGCATTTGCTCTTGATAATTGGCATAATTTCTTGATAATTGGCATATTGAAATTATAGTGGCATATTAATTTTATAGTGGCATATTTCTTGATCAAATATTATCATTATCAACATAAAAATTTGTTTTATGCTTACACACAGTATAATACTGATATTTACTATGTGTTGTAATTATTATTTCTGGTCAATTTATAATTATTGTTTTTGATATGTAATTGTTGTTGTCATGAATGCCAGTATGACTTCATTGTAATGCACACACATCCATCTAACACCAATGTTTAAATACTATTGAAATTATTATTTCTGGTCCATAACTTCTGTTGTCATTATTGATAGTATGACTTCATTGTAATGCTCACGCACATCTAATATTGACATTTATTATTGTAATTATTATTTTTAGTTCATAACCTTGGTTGTCATTATTGACAGGTGACTTCTTTGTAAAAATCATACATTTAACCTAGTGATATCTAAATACTGTACCTTTATAAATAACTGATAGTTGAATATTGTAGTTCTTTGTAAAAAATCATACATTTATCCTAGTGATATCTAAATACTGTACCTTTATAAATAACTGAGGGTTAAATATTGTAATTGTTATTGGTTTATATGTACGCCCATACATGGAGCATAATAAGATCCAAATATTGTTATTATTACTTCTATCTTCTAATGAATTTTGTTAATAAATCATATATATCTATAAAATTGTCATGTCATTCCTCGGTTTATCATATCCACCCAACTATGTGTCCACACTTAATTAAGTCATGTGTATATATCCAAAACCTATGAAATATTTGAAATAATATTCTGAGCTGTATCAGAGTACTTGGTGAGTATCTTAGATTAATTTAAGAATTCTAGTGCATGACAGGCTGTTTAAATTGATAGAGTCATTGTTTTACCCTGACCACCAGGACTGAAGAAAAATGATGACCATTAGTAGCATCAGGAGCAATGGTCGAATAGTGGAGGTTTTGGAGCACTGGAAAATAGGTTAAAGCTTAGTACTGTTGCATGAGTACTATATCCCAAACATGCTGGGTTTGAAGTACTTTTGCTGGGTCTCTGAATCTTGTTGGCTGATCACACAATTCTGACCATTACATTATATAATTTATTTATTGATTTGATTAATAGCAAGTCTTCTTAAAAGCATAAGACATTCAAAAGTCATCATCATTCTGTCTTTAAATACATCATTCTTAAAATGTAAGTACATTTTTATTATTTTAAAGACAAATTAAATGTGAATTATTACTATCAATTATATAATAAACAGCCATTCATCATACTATAAAACATTTTAAATTCAATTTTAAACTTAGCGGCAGAGACTTAATTTCCTTTTCTTTCTTTCAAATTTAACACTATGATAATTTTTTAATAAATATCTGATTCCTCTTAATTGACATTAATAAATTAGTTTCATTGTAACATGATAAAGTTATTACAAAAATGTTCACTCACTCCAGACATACTATTTATAAAAATTTCATAATCCTCATAAATCTTTTCCAGCCTTGTTGCACTATATTCCTTGACATTTAGTGTTCATTATCCCAATATTTAAGTAGATACTATCATGTTTCATAGAATTATTGAGGTCCTAATTTAAGTTCAAATAAGAATAGACTGACAAAAAAATTTGGCATTTTAGTGAACCATTATAAGTAAAATAATAATTTTAAAAAAATTGCTACTTTCATAGTATAAAAAATATAGTTATAAATTTCAAACTAAATCTGCCTTAATCTAAATCTGTAAATCACTATATCACTTAAATCTTTAAATCACTAAAATCTGTCTAGACTGGCTTCAACCTCTCTTTTTATACTGTTCTTAATTCAATAATTTCATTGGTCAATACTACTTGTACAAATCTTCTAATTTACATAACTACATCAATATCATTTTTAAAATTAAGTTTTAAAATTATGAGTCATCGATATTAAATATCAAATTATTTAATGCCTTAAACATTAAATATTTTATCTAGAAATTAAATATTGTTATTAAAACCATTTTTAATATTCTAATTACATAAAATTGATTTAAATAATAAAATACTATGCCTAAATAAAATAATAATTTTTAATTATTACCTTGTTAACATTATCTCTAAAGTTAATATTGTTACACTTTATTATGTATCAAATTTTTGTTAACAAACTAAAATTAAAGCTTTCTTTCCTTAACTTTTTGTAAGCCTACATATTCACACAATCACCTCTAATCAGGTGATACCTTCAGCACATTTTAAACAAATTAACTATCATTTAAATAATATTTTACAAAAAATATTTACCTTAAATATATAATATAAAATATTTACTGCTATAATTAACCTATTCTATCTCTGTAGTATTTTTTAAATATAATAAATAGAAATTAATATTATCTTTTAAACAACTTATTGTCTCATTCTATTATTTAATTCATCTCCTAATGAGTTCAAACTATCTAATATATATTTATAAGCTCCTATCTACTGTGTTTGAACCACTACTACCTATAACATCAAAATTATATGCTAGAAAATAACCTAATTTAAACTTTTTTTAATATAGCTACTTATTCAATCTTACCTATCTGTACCAATTATAAAGGGTACAATATTTATTATAATGATTGGGGAAGAGACTCTTACTCTATCTGCCATACAGGGTGCCATCAGACCATTTGAACCTGGAAAATTTATATAGAAGGCAGATACTTCTTTGTAAGATTCCAATTTTTCGGCCGATATGCCCTAGTCACTAAGTTCGAGAAGTAGCTGAGATTTAATGATATATATATATTTTTAAATACATTTTTAATAAAGAAAAAAGTTAATAAAATAGACCCCTGCCAGTAATAATTACACAAACATTTATTTATATACATATATAAAAATAATTTTGTGGAATAAATTATTTAACATTGCTTTAGTTTTTGTTATTATTATTATTTTAAATTTAAGTTTTGATATCTTGGTAAGTTCATTCAGATGGATATTTTATACAATCTAATAATTTGATAAATGTAAATATGCTACATAGGTTACACATTTATATACCAAATTCTTTCTTATAACTCCAGGTTGCAAGTTTGCATCCAAACCAGCACCAGCTTATTGATATACCGATGTGATCAATACAAAATGAGGATGTCAGCTTACAAAAAACTTTATGTCAATGTGATGTAGCATGATATCATTGAAAAAAGATACTTGTCCAGTACAGGAATGTGCATCTGTCTGGCGAGGTAATCATTTGAAAAATATATATTTGACATGCTCTATATGGGACATGCAGTCTTGGCCATCTTACTATCACAACCAAGTGTAAGGAGATCAATGGCACAGGGAATATGTCTATCCATTGGCAACATGATGGCTACACTTATGGCCATGCATTCAATTGGGTATAAGCCCTGATGCTAACATAGTACAAGGGAATGGAAATTTTTCCCCACATCACATTGACATAAAACATCTGTACATCCATCCACCAGCACTGATTCAACTGCCAAACAAATAATCTGAAATTAACCCACTTAAATTAACATAATCTTACAAATCTATGCAGACTAAATGCCCATTTTTAAATTATTATTTTAAAAGAATTTTGATAATTTGGTTATTAAACAAAACACAAAATTATAAAAAAAAGTGAAAAATAGAAATGATTGACTAGCAATCATATTAGGAGAATATGACTAATTTAAATTTACACTCAATCAGATAGATTTTTTTTAGAGGTTTATGTATTTGAAAAAGTTCTTAATTATTTTAAATTTGTACAGTTCCTATGTCAATTAAGATAAATAAAAGTTCATAATTCCATGGTAGATTTGAAGTCCATCTTGTCCATAAGGCATTGCACCCATCCAAATGAAGTTCATTTAATATTTATATCATTTCTGAGAAGACCGAACTGTTGTTTGTTGCCTTCAGTCATCATTAATTTGGAGACCGCCTCAGCTGGTGCATAAGAGGAAATTAATTCAATGTGAGACCCATATATTTTGGGGTCCACAATGCAGTTTAAGAGTCAACTGTTACTACATTTTCTAAGTGAGTAAAAAGGCCCTAATAATTGATATTTCCATCTTTTATAATTTTTGGTCTCTCTTATCACAAACTCTCCGGAACGATCGCACATGATGTTTTTTCTTTTTTATTGTTCCAGATGTTTTCCTTTCTGGCCCTTGCATGGCTTGGTGCTTTATTGGTCATTCTGCTCCAGAGTGGGAAACAATTTTTATTTTTTATCTCTTATCTGACCTTTACATTACAAAATGCCCAAGGGCTCATTTGTTTTAGATTCAATTAATAGACCAATCATTTCCATTTACTAAGATTTAAACATGATTCTGTTAAATAGAAACTAATTAACATTTGTTTCTATTTTCTTTTATATTAGTTTTAACAAAAAATATTAATTTTTATATCTTTTACTTTTTTTAAAACTTTCTTTTAAATAATTTTTTTAATAGCTTTTCATCTGTGCTATTATATATGTTAATATAACTAATTTTAATTTTTCTTTTACGTATTTGATATATCTGTTCTATTTACTATTTTTTTCCCATTTTATTTTAATTTTAAAATAATGTAAAGGTATATGTATCCATTACAATATATATATATATAAAGCATCTGTTATATATATATATATATATATATATATATATATATATATATATATATATATAATATATAAATATAAACATCATTATCAACCATTATCAATCCACTGCAGGATGAAGGTCTCTCCAAGTTTAATCCATCTTCTCCGATCTTTAGCTTCTCTTCTCCACATCACCCCTACACATTTTCTTATTTCATCCATCCATCTTACATGTGGTCTCCTTCTGGGTCTTTTACAATCTCTTGGAATCCAGTTTAAAATTTCAATTGTCCATCTATTATCATCTCTTCTAGCAATATGTCCAACCCAACTCCACTTCAATCTTTTAATTTTTTCAATGAGGTCAGTAACACCTGTTTGTTCTCTTACCCATACATTGCGTTTTCGATCACTTCTTGTTACTCCCAACATACATCTCTCCATACTTCTTTGAGTGGTCTGAAGTCTCTGTATTGATCTTTTATTAAGTGTCCAAGTCTCAGATCCATAAGTAAGAACTGGTAAAACACATTTGTTAAAAACCTTTCTTTTCAAACACATAGGCATATTTCCTTTTAATATCAAGTTATTTCTACCAAAAGCACTCCAACCAAGTTTAATTCTATGATTAATTTCCTCTATTATGTTTCCATCTGTATTAATAATCTGACCAAGGTATTTGTAACTCTTAACTTCTTCTAATTCATCATAATCAATCTTTATTTTCATATTTGGAGCAAATCGATTAAACATTACTTTAGTCTTTTTAACATTTATCTTTAGTCCTACTTTCCTACTTTTATCTGATAACTCCTGCAACATTTCCTGCAGCTTGGAAGCATTATTTGCAAAAACAACTACATCATCTGCAAAATCTAAATGACTTAAATAATCTCCATTTACTTTCACTCCTTTAGTTTCCCATTTTAATCCACAAAATACTTCTTGCAGCACTGCTGTAAAAAGTTTTGGAGATATGGAGTCACCTTGTCTTACACCTTTCTCAATGTTGACTTTCCCAGTATCATTGTGTAATCTAATTTTTTTTTATAAATATTCTTTAAAATATGACAATATCCTGGATCTATACCTTAATGATCCAATGCTTTAATCACTGAAGAAATGTTTATAGAATCAAATGCCTTTTCATAATCTACAAATCCAAAACATAATGACAACTCATATTCATATATATATATATATATATATATGTGTGTGTGTGTGTGTGTGTGTGAATGTTGAAAAGTACTGTAAAGTGATGCCCAATCCTTATAAAAAAAATTAACTAAAGTTTTGGAATGACAAGCTAAGATTATGAAGATTAAATTGGCAGCCAATCTTTAAAGCACATTGAATAATTTTTAGGATATCTTGAGATATATATATTTAACCATTAATTTTTTTTAAATATATATATATAATATTTTATAATGGGTATTGTATTTTACATTTAATATATATAACTATGACTTTAGAAAGGAATGAATTTATTTGTTTTTTTGTTGTTGTTTTGTTAAAATAAATATATTTATACATTGTAGATTTAATAGTTTCAATCATGATGTAACAAAAATAATAATATGATGTCAAGTCATGTTAGCAACCAAGTTTTTTTTTTTTTAAACAGTAAAAAAGAGTATAAGTTTGTTGATTTTGAACGTAAAGCTAGACAACAGTTAGTTGTTGTTAGAAATGGAAGCCAACTAAAAGTAAAGTTTTAGAATAAGAACACTTTTTTATATATATATTATACTAATTATCATGACTCTATTTTATTTACTTAAAGAAAAAAACCCGTTAATATCTTGAATTGCATTTTATTTATTAATTCGGTAAAATGCAGAATATTTTAAGAGGAAAAAATGCATTCTTTGTTTAAATTTTATGAACTTTCGTTCGAATAGACTCTGAAAAATTTATGCTTTGCTTATCAAATGCAAAAGTCATATAATTTTTATAAAATGCTTTAAAAAAAATGCAAACTAATTAAAATATGAAATAGAATTTTAAAATACTAGATTGCATTTCTTTTGAAGTAAAATATATTATAACACATTTTATATATATGTATACAAGTTGCATATAAGAGCGTTTCTATTTATATTATAATGCGAACTTTGAAAACAAAAAACCTATTTATAATTACTTATTTGGATATATATCTATAATATAATAATGTAATCTTGTTAAATCAATTGTCACAAAATCTTTGTGCCTTCTTCGTGTCATCAAATGGTGATAAAGTCTAATCATTGGTATGCCTTTTGTCTAAACAAGCATGGAATGATTTAAAAGAAAGTTCTTATGGATTTGGAGCAGAAATTGATACAAAATCAGGAGCTTTATGAGTTCGACTTCATCATGGGAATTGTTCTAAGTGGTTGGAGTTTGGAATGATTCAACATGTGCAAATAAAAAAAAAGAAACCATCTGCCAAAGATGCTGAAGCCACTCTTACAAATTTTAACTCTTTATTTTTTAAAGAAGTTCAAGATTTTGTTTAATTTTGATGCTTTTACATATTTTGTATTTCTATTTTTGGTATATACTGAGAGTTGAGTTACAATTTTTCTCACCTTTCTACTCATTTGCAGAAAACTTTTTTATTTCTCTAAATCTTAAAATTTAAAGAACCCATTATGCTTAAATTTTAATAAAGGGAGAAAAATATAAATACACAACTCAAGGTATACATACATAATTTATATATGTTTGTAAATAAAATCTTATCATAATTGGGTGCATTAGACTTGATGCCTGGACATTGACTTAAAATACAAAGGTAAGATTTTTAAATCTCTACATTTAATTAGGTATTTCGTATATAAAGATAAATATTCATTTTACTTACTAATAACTAATTATACATGAGTAATTTTCCTATTTATATGATTAATCATCTTATGAATGACCTCTATCTATAAAACATAAATTATCAATCTATAAACCTAAGTTAATATACATTCAGAGGACAAAATTTAATTAGTAAACATTAAGCATCTAATAGATACATTATTCTATATTGTTGTCCATTATAATTTTTTATTTTAATTGATATGTTTAACATTTAACTTACAACTAATATTATAGTAAAGACACATATCCTTACTGTATTATATTCATGTTTATATTTTTATTAATTTATAATTGTTATAAATTTGGAATCCAAATTTTGTTAACAAATATTTGTTGTTTGAGGTTATAAAATCTGTTTCTCTAGTCTCTAGAGTATCAAGCATCATTCATACTTCACTTCCCAGGATATCTATTGTACATGGGTACACATTTTATGTGTTTACGATATTTGTATGTGATGACTTAAGAATATATTCATTAGTAGAAGAGCCATTAGGGACCTATATAGAGGTCGTATTATTGCCATCCTGTTTAAATTCATCCTTGAGGAGAGTTGAAGGCAAAATTCTTCACTGAGTTTGAACTCCAAGATGTAATAGGATCTGTAAGTTGAGGGGCTCTGGGTATACCATTTTAAAATGTACTTTGAAAAAAATTTAAAATTTAGCTCAACTGTTGTAGACAAGCTTAAATATTGGTCAAGTATAGCATAGACCTTCTCCTGTATTCTCCACCAACAATATTCCATTGTTTGCCATTTCATTTTGATACATTGAGCATCCAATTGGGAAGTGTGCCAGTCATCAGTCCATTACATTTTTGGCACACAACATGGTATGCATGAGTACTTACTTAGGTTCACCACATGTGAGTAGTTATGTCCATTACATTTTTAGTACACAACATGTTTATCTTTAAAGAGTTAAGTCTACCATATACATCATATTTTAGTTAGTCATTTAACTGTCTATATGATATAACCATAAGGATTAAACAGTATGGCAAATCCAAAAAACTCTGAGTGAATTGATAAATAGATACCAAAACTAAATGGATGATCAAGTATCTAATAAGAGTAGGCAAGTGAGGTGAATAAAGGGTGGTGGATAAAGAGCATAATGTATAAAACAGGCATTGATACCAATGAGGTATAAAATACTTAAGGTAACCAAAATATTCACATGAGATGACAAAAGTTTGTAGGTGATCCTATGACATGTTATAAGTATTGTGTAGAAAAGAAATAACTTTGAATTTATAGAATAAATATTCCAAGGAAAAATATTTTATTTTGTATGTTACTTAGAAGTGGGAAATATTTAGTGAGTATGGATAAAGAATCAAATGAAAAAGCACCAGAATGTTAATGGCAATGAAGTTGAGGGTGATCTTGATGTGGGACAAGAAGGGTCAGTAAGCATACATGTACCCAGAGGGTCTATGGTTGGAAATGAGAATTTTTAGTCATTGCAAGAGGAAAGACAAATGACCCATCTCCAATACAATAAGACTCTACTGAACAGTCTGCTCAATTACCTAGAATCAGACTGGCACATGCTACAGAAGATAAGGTAGCCATGATGCAGATGCTCCAGATAATATTGGATCAGATGGATAGTGTGAGTGGTCAGATAGGTGCAGTCAAGACAGATGAATAGCATGAGAGGTCAGATAGGTGCAATCAAGACTGATGCAGGCAGCATGAATGGTCAGATGGATAACATGGTAACCAAGGCTGATATTGACAGAATAGAAACTGAATTGAAGGAAAACATATGTTGTTTAAAAGATCTAAAAAAATATTGAAGGAAAACATATGTTGTTTAAAAGATCTAAAAAATATTGACAAAGTAGATGAGAAGGTTGAAAAGAGAATTAGTGGCATTGAAATGAAATTGTCCACAGACATGGAATGGTAATCTTCAGAGATGGATAAAATGCATAACAGTAATCTGGTATTGAAGCAAAATATAGAATAGCAGATGGATGTAGGGAGCACACAGTGTCAAGAGTGATTCACTGGATTTACAGAAAGCATTACTACATGAATTGACAATAAAATTAAGGAGGTAAACAGATGCTCTGATATGCAAAACTACATTAGAAAACCTTGTGGAGAAAACCACTGAAAGACAGTTGGGTTGACAGTTTAGATTAAGCCACAATGCAAGGGTTATCAAGAGACAAGTTCCAACTCAAATCAAAGACACCAACTCATATGAAGCCTTAGTAAGAAAGTGAAACAAGGATTCAAAAAGACTGAGATTTAAAAAGACTGAGAAGTTTGCAACAATGGTGAAACACATTTAAGAATAGCCTATAGAGATTTACAAGGAGCAAATGATACATATGAAGAATCCACTCTCCAATCTCATAGGGTGATCAAAGCAGAAAATTGCCTCCATGAATTCCATCTAAGCAGCACACACCTAGATAATTATCTAGCTGATGCAGTTCATTCCAGGATGGATCCACAAATAAGTACACAGGAAATGAACAAGACCCATGTAACCACAACGCATATAAATGCCATCAACTAATTTGTAAAACTGAAAGTTTTCAAAGGTGCCACTAATGAAGCTCCAATTGAACATTTGCAAAGTTTAAAACTTTATTTTACCATAAATAGAAGTTTATCTGAAGGTGATAAAGTAATAATTGCTTATAGACACCTCCAAGGTGATGCTTTAAAGTGGTGTGAGTCATTGTTTCAGATGCCTTCCACATTCTATGACTACCAGACTCTATTGGTTCACAATTTTTGGAACAGAGATAGGCAGAAAGCCATTCTATACCAACTTTTCCACAGAAAGTCATTCTATACCAACTGTTTCAGGAAAAATATAGATCTATTCCCAGGGAGACACTTACTAAGTTTTTTAGGTGACAATCAAGCTATGTACTTTAAACACATATCGCTTTAATGAAACAGAAATCATCTGCATTGTTAAAAGAAATTTATCTTTATAAAAAGAGCAATCACTGATGTGGTGTACAAACACCAGGAATATTGAGCAGGCTTCTGAACTGTTAAGCAATATTGATATGAACAATACTAATTTATCAATCAGGGCACCAGAGAAGAGGGAGGAGGAGACAAGGATTAATGGCCTTTTTTATCACAAGAGAAAGAATAACAGTGATCCAAAACACTGGAAAGGGAACACCAATCAAATCAATGCACAAAATGTGTAGTCACCCATGAGAAAGAAACCCCTCAGTAGCCCAAACAGTTGACCAAAAACAGGATGCAGTAATCATGCATCCAATACCAAGCAGAGACTAAACTAGAAAGGTGCTTGAGGGTTGTTAGTTCCTCACCTCAAGAAGCCAAAAATACACCGAGGAACCAGGGACCAATAATAGATGAAGAAAACACCAATATGATGTCTTTATGGAAAGACAAAGCACCCAACTTTGCTTTGCAAAGCTGACCCATGATAAAGGCTTTGTTTGAGTGTTTGCCAGTTAAAGCTTTGTTAGACTCTAGTCACCAGATTTCTGTCATTTCAGATTGACTGTATCAGGAGGTTCTGAACAAGAACCAAGTTAAAATCTTGCTCCTAAAATCTCTACAGGTTACTATTGCTAACAATAGGAAGGCAAAGCTTGCACAAGAAGCAAATTTGGATTGAAGTAAAGTTTTTCCAGGCAATCCTCTATCATGTGTTCCTGATATTAAATGTTTTAATCCATGATGTCATATTAGGGGCAGACTACACTCTTGTATTATTGATTTCTCCAATAAAATAATTAGGATTGATGATGAGGTCTTGGAGATGACATTGCTTTTGAGGTATGACCTAACTAAAGTAGATTGCATTATATCAAATGTCCCTGAAGCACTTGTAACACCAAACTCACAGAGTCCAATCTATTAGATAGCAAGAGTGCAGTAGAGTAACAATATATAATTAATCAGTTTAGCCTGATTTTTAAGAGATTCCAGGAGTTATAGCTGGCTTCCAATAGAGAATGAGATTGAAAAATGATGAACCCTTTCAATCCAGATTGCATCATATTCCATACCAATATCAGCAGAAAATATTCAAACAGATCAATAAAATGCTGGATTGAGGTATCATTTCCAAATGCTCTTCACCTTACTGTAATCCAGTGGAGAAGAAAAATGGGTAAATGAGATTTTGTTTAGATGCTCATCAGCTAAACAAAATTACTGTTCCAGACAAAAATATTTCACCACCCATTCATGAGTTGTTTATGAGATTCGGAAAAGGAAGGTATTTTTTACCTTCGATCTGACTTCCAGCTATTGGCAGATCTAACTCTATCCTGATGATCACCAGTATACTACATTTTGGTATGAGGGATTTACTTATCAGTTTAATAGGAAGCCATTTGGGTTGATCAATAGTGGTGCTGATATGATTAGATGCATAGATAATATTCTTTCTCCCCACATTAAGTGAATCATAGCCATCTATGTAGATGATGTGATTATTGCATATTCCACAATTGAAGAACATCAACAATTCACTATGTTTTTTCAGAAGTGCTTTCACAAAGGGATAAAAATCAACTTACCCTAGTATCCAACCAGGTGGTATTTCTAGGTCATATCATAGGTTGTAATGGGATAAGACCTCATTGGGACAATATCTCTGCCATTCAAAACTTTTCTAGGCCCACTAACAGAAAAGCAGATTTGATCATTCTTAGATTTGTGTAAATTTTACCATCATTTCTACAAAACATTTGCTGACCACATGGAACCTTTGGTGAAACTAGTCAGGAAAGAAGAAGAATGGAAGTGGACCAAGGAATGAGAAAGGGCATTTGAAAATATTAAACAGGGTTTTTAGAGCAAATGATTTTGACCTTCCTTGATTTTAATAAACCATTTGTCATTCAAACTGACAGTAGTGGTTTTGGATTAATGGTAATTCAGGAGGATAGTCAAACAGGCATCCTCTACTTTATCAGCCAACTCTTGAAAGGTCCAGAGTTGAATTATATGGTAACTGAGGAGGCACAAGCTATAGTGTGAGTCTTCCAGAAGTTCCAAAAGATGCTTCTTGGATCAGAGGTGATAGTGATCACTAACCATAAAAGCCTTGAATTCCTGAACCACAGCTATTTGACCAACAGTTGCCTAGTTAGGTGGAGTCTGATGTTGCAGGAATTTAATTACACTGAGAACATAGGGTCTGATGTATAGTCAGAATCTATGTAGCTCAGATTAAAACCATCTATCTGTAGAAGATGCCTATATTACTAATGTTGACCTAATAACTGACAGTAATGTAGAGAACAAGTTGAAAAAATTACCCAAATTACAGTTTGAAGATCCCGATTTAAACATAATCATAAGAGCCCTAAAAGAAGAGGAAGTTTTGAATGTGCCCAAGAATCTTGTGCTTTATAAGATAGAAAATAAGGTCTTATTATATGAAATTGATGCAAATACTGTAGAGTGGAGGGTAGTGATACCTAACATTTTATGCATCCCACTCATAAAGTACATCCACTATTCGTATGGACAGTACGGTGCCTGCAAAACAGAATATACTAAGAAAACTCGTTTGTGGCCAGGCATGTATAGAGATATCTTGAGAATACTACAAGATTGTCTGGTATGCCTAAAAGCTAAGCCGGTAAATCAAAACTATAGCAAGACATTAAAATCAATAATTCCAGAAAGACCGAATGAGATCTTGGTGGTAGATTATTATGGACCATTATTTCCATTTAATAAGCAAAAATATCTCTTGGTTGCCTATGATCTCTTTTCAAAATCTGTCTCTGCTCACCCTATACCTCAGGCTAATACCAGACACACAGTCAGAGCATTAAAAACCCTTCAATTTCCCAAGATAGGAAAATCAAAAACTGTTTTGACAGACCATGCAACACCTTTCCTATCTAAGGAATTGAAGAGATGGGTAGAGAAGCTACAAATCAAACACATGCCTAGTTCCATTAGAAATCCAGTTGAATCCTTGTGAATGCATAATGTGGGAGTTTGGCTGTTTGTTCAGGACTTATCTAAAGGATGAGCATAGGAGTTAGGTAAAACAGACAGAACATGTAGTGAATTACATTAATTGGGGTGCAAATAAATCCACTGGATTTGCACCCATTCAACTACATTTTAACCAACCTATTCCTTCTTTATTTGTAAAATATCATCCTCCAATTGAATGCCATCAATATGACTTAGAAACAAAAATTCAGATGGCTCACCAACAGTTAATTGATAAAGCTCATGTTGGGAATAAAAATAAGAGAAAGAGTAAACATCACTTTAAGATTGGAGATATGGTTTTTGTGAACACATCACCTGAGCAAACCAATGGATAATGTTTATCATAAATTTTGTCAACAATATGCTGGACCATACACTATTGAAAAACAAGCTGGCCCCAATGCATTTTGGTTGAACATTGAGAACTAAAAGGAAGTTATAATGCATGGATATTGAAGCCGTACATTGGTCCTTAAAAAGAACGGACAAATGCAGGAGCTCATATATCCATAAATGTATGAATATGATTAATGTAGATGAAAGTGGAGTTTAATATATTATAACGATCGAAATGAAAGTGAAGATCGAATCTAACCGCAAAGACAATATCTGCTCTACAAGGGCGCCATCTAGGCATTTGAGCCTAGAAAAATTTATAGAGTAGGCAGATACGCGCTGTTAAGATTCCACTTTATTTAAATATTTAGATCATTAGCCCAAGTCACTAGCTCAGCGGAGCAGCAGAGATAATAAAATATAAATTTTATATCTTAAATATAAAAGAATAATAAAAGCCACTGCCAGAAATTAACACATAAAAATATTTATTTACGCACATATAAAATAATATTTAAATTTTGAGGAATAAATTTAACGTTTATAATTTTATATTGATCTTGTAATTTTAAATTTAAATAGATTTCAAATAATGAGTTTAATTTTTATTTAGATAGTCAAGTATGAATGGACTACATAGGTCTGCATTTGAAAGGAAAATATTCTTCCCTGATTTAACCTTAGGCAACAAATTTCGCAACCAACTTGGCGCCAATCCATCTGATACATTCATGTATTCAATGTAGCATGATACGACAACACAAAATACTATATTGTCAGGAATGTACATCTGAACAATAAGTAGAAATAGAGAAGAGATTGACTCTCCACCAACAGGAATGTGACATCTGTTGGCAAGTAGAACAATAAACAAAAAACTCCATAGGAATGGACTGCGGTCTTCTGCCGACTTACAAACCCATCCATAGGCAAACAGAGGGTGTGTGGCGTATATCTATAATCCTGCCCGTAGCGGACCTCATACTACATCTACTAATTACACAAATATATCCAATCCATTGAACCAATTCAACTACGAAATGAATAACCTAAGATTACCCTCCCTTAATACAACTTTACAAAACTATATAGCCATTCACGCCCGACTTAATTTTAACATTTAAATACGTTCGCACAGATTTGTTTAAAAATGTTGGGTATAGATCGATTACATAGATTCCACGCTCAAAAACATTTCAAAATAAACATAAACGATCAAAATACAAAATTATTGATACCGACAATCGCAGAGGGAAACTTATAAGTAACCCAATAGTATTCACCATAAGATACTTGCGTTGTCACCAATAACTTAAAAGACATCCGAATAAATACATTTTAGATACTCACCGTAAGGTATCATTATTTATCGAATGTCTATATATTTTGATCAAATATGAAAACCAAATTATAATTAACTGCAAACGAATCCATGCAAGCGTCTATAAACAACTTAAATTTCATACATTTAACCAATCTTTACAATAAGAAAAAAAAAATGGAAATGATGTTTGTCAATCGGGAAACATATAAAATTAAACATTATTAATTTGATTTAAAAACTTACAAAAGTCAGATAAGAGTCCGTTTTTTAACATTTAAGTTGGCTTGTTTATCAATTTGTAAAACTTGACGAAAGTTCTTAATTGATTTTCACAATTGTTCATTTCATATAGCCCATGGTAGAAGAGTCCAGGTTTATGCTTTTAATTCCCCCGATGCCTCCGTTGGAAGGTAATGTTCTGGAGATGGCAATAGCTGGTTCAAGGTATCACAGTCTGTTCATTTTTTTTTATATAGAGAGTGTGGTATGTGCGTCATGCCACATCTCAAACACAAAACGCTGGAATTGTCCGAAAAAACTGTATTTCCCTTTTTATATTATCCACAAGGATTCAATGAACAAAACGTCACCAATCCATCACTTTCGTTAGGGTCCGAGCCAAGGCTTAGTGCTTCCATTGGTCAAGCTAAAATCTCTTTCTTCTCTTATCTAACTTTTCATCTGACTTTTTAATTAAACAGCTTTTAGATAATTAATAAACAATCATTTCCATTTATAGATTACAGGAATTAATTAATACCTGTTTTTATTTTAACTTATGTTATTTTTTTATTAAAATATTTTTATTATTTCAATCTTGTATTTTTTTTATTAAAAAAAATACGTTCAAATACTTTTTTTTTTGTTTATGAAAAAAATATTTTTAAAGTTTAGCATCTGTGCGAATGTATATACGTATAACAAACATTTTTAATTTTAGCGTTTAGTTTTTTACTTTTATTTGCGAACTTTTAAGTTTTTATTTTAAATTAATGTAACGACATATTTATATATCGTTACATATCAGTAAACTTCCTCAAAAAACAAAAACATTAAAAAAAAAAAAAAGAATTTACTTAGTGTTAGTAATTACGTTACACAAATTTGTTATATATGAAATTTCAAAAGGACAAAACTTTTTTTTTTTTTTTACAAGACAAAACAGTAATTACACACAAATATAATGATTAAAAAAAAAATGTTGACTGTTGATTCCCCATTACCAGCTAAATTTCTGCCCCCTCCCTTCCAAGTTTCTTTTCTTCTACCTTTAACTATTACTTAGGCAAGTTTGAACGATTAGATTTTAATTTAACAAGACTTTTTTTTTTTAAAAAAAAATATGATTTAGATTTATTATTACGTTTTATTTATTAGTTTTTATTCCTCGAATTTATCTCTACATATGCGTAATTTTTCTTACTGGCAGTACCTTTAAGACAAAATTTCAAACTGCAACTCCACGTCAATACAACAAATATATTTATACTAATTTCAGAAAAAATATTACGGGCATGATTTATTTTCAAAAGTATTAGTGGTTTATTAAACATCTGGCTATAACTTTACGTTAGTACAAAAATGTACTTATTTCAGAAAAAACAACAAATGTTATTTGCATGATTCACTTTTAAAATTCTTAGGGCACTCGTGATTTATTAAAGATAGAAAATTTCATCATCAATTCCCCTTCTCAGGGTCAATCTCTGAGGTAAGGCCACACTTGGGACGCCAATTATAATGATCGAAATGAAAGTGAAGATCGAATCTAACCGCAAAGACAATATCTGCTCTACAAGGGCGCCATCTAGGCATTTGAGCCTAGAAAAATTTATAGAGTAGGCAGATACGCGCTGTTAAGATTCCACTTTATTTAAATATTTAGATCATTAGCCCAAGTCACTAGCTCAGTGGAGCAGCAGAGATAATAAAATATAAATTTTATATTTTAAATATAAAAGAATAATAAAAGCCACTGCCAGAAATTAACACATAAAAATATTTATTTACGCACATATAAAATAATATTTAAATTTTGAGGAATAAATTTAACGTTTATAATTTTATATTGATCTTTAATTCTAAATTTAAGTAGATTGCAAATAATGAGTTTACTATTTATTTAGAGGGTCGAGTATGAATGGACTACATAGGTCTGCATTTGAAAGGAAAATATTCTTCCCTGATTTAACCTTAGGCAACAAATTTCGCAATCAACTGGCACCAATCCATCTGATACATTCATGTATTCAATGTAGCATGATACGACAACACAAAATACTATATTGTCAGGAATGTACATCTGAACAATAAGTAGAAATAGAGAAGAGATTGACTCTCCACCAACAGGAATGTGACATCTGTTGGCAAGTAGATCAATAAACAAAAAACTCCATAGGAATGGACTGCGGTCTTCTGCCGACTTACAAACCCATCCATAGGCAAACAGAGGGTGTGTGGCGTATATCTATAATCCTGCCCGTAGCGGACCTCATACTACATCTACTAATTACACAAATATATCCAATCCATTGAACCAATTCAACTACGAAATGAATAACCTAAGATTACCCTCCCTTAATACAACTTTACAAAACTATATAGCCATTCACGCCCGACTTAATTTTAACATTTAAATACGTTCACACAGATTTGTTTAAAAATGTTGGATATAGATCGATTACATAGATTCCACGCTCAAAAACATTTCAAAATAAACATAAACGATCAAAATACAAAATTATTGATACCGACAATCGCAGAGGGAAACTTATAAGTAACCCAATAGTATTCACCATAAGATACTTGCGTTGTCACCAATAACTTAAAAGACATCCGAATAAATACATTTTAGATACTCACCGTAAGGTATCATTATTTATCGAATGTCTATATATTTTGATCAAATATGAAAACCAAAATATAATTAACCGCAAACGAATCCATGCAAGCATCTATAAACAACTTAAATTTCATACATTTAACCAATCTTTACAATAAGAAAAAAAAAATGGAAATGATGTTTGTCAATCGGGAAACATATAAAATTAAACATTATTAATTTGATTTAAAAACTTACAAAAGTCAGATAAGAGTCCGTTTTTTAACATTTAAGTTGGCTTGTTTATCAATTTGTAAAACTTGACGAAAGTTCTTAATTGATTTTCACAATTGTTCATTTCATATAGCCCATGGTAGAAGAGTCCAGGTTTATGCTTTTAATTCCCCCGATGCCTCCGTTGGAAGGTAATGTTCTGGAGATGGCAATAGCTGGTTCAAGGTATCACAGTCTGTTCATTTTTTTTTTTTATATAGAGAATGTGGTATGTGCGTCATGCCACATCTCAAACACAAAACGCTGGAACTGTCCGAAAAAACTGTCTTTCTCTTTTTATATTATCCACAAGGATTCAATGAACAAAACGTCACCAGTCTATCACTTTCGTTAGGGTCCGAGCCAAGGCTTAGTGCTTCCATTGGTCAAGCTAAAATTTCTTTCTTCTCTTATCTAACTTTTCATCTGACTTTTTAATTACACAGCTTTTAGATAATTAATAAGCAATCATTTCCATTTACAGATTACAGGAATTAATTAATACCTGTTTTTACTTTAACTTACGTTATTTTTTTATTAAAATATTTTTATATTTCAATCTGGTATTTTTTTATTAAAAAAAATACGTTCAAATACTTTTTTTTTTGTTTATGAAAAAAATATTTTTAAAGTTTAGCATCTGTGCGAATGTATATACGTATAACAAACATTTTTAATTTTAGCGTTTAGTTTTTTACTTTTATTTGCGAATTTTTAAGTTTTTATTTTAAATAAATGTAACAACATATTTATATATCGTTACAATATATATATATGCATGTATGTCATAATAAGAGAAAGGTAGCATTGTATGCAAATATATAGATAGAGTAATTAGGCATGATGAGGGAACACTCAAGTTAATGTGGAAATATTCACTGGAATAATATCATGGAAGTGGCTAAGATGTGGGAGTTGACCCATACAATGTGGTTGGCACCCTATATTTTGTTCAGTCCTTATAACTAACTAATAAGACTCCAAGGAGCAGGCCAAAGGCTGATGAGCACAAATACATATCTCCTGGAACAGAGACACTTAACCAATTGAATTTGGGTTATTCAACCACCATAAGGTAAGTAAATTCTGTTAAAGATAGTAGGAATAATGGTAATGATAACAGCAGTTTAATTCTAAGAAGAAAGAAATAAGGATAGGAATCCCACAAAAATGAGTCATAAAAAAAGTAAATGGATATAATGAATAAATCAAAAGTTAAGTAAGCATTAGAAGTCTCCCTTATTTAAAAAGACATGATAAAATGATCCATTACAATAACCATCCTAATATTTGTTCATGTGCTAATTTGACAATAGTCTAAATTTTAACCCTCTAAGGATGGATGAAATGTAAGATGATGCCCAATCCTTATAAAAAAATTAACTGATATTTTGGAATGACAAGCTAAGATTATTAAGATTAAATAGGCAGCCTACCTTTAAAACACATTGAATAATTTTTAGGAGATATATATATATATATTCTAACCTGGTCCATTTGCATCTTTACTTCCGGGCAGTATATTATATTAAATAAAACAGGTTCTAGCTCAGTTAATAATTAATAAAATAAAATATTCAGCATTAAAATTAAATGTTTCACTAGCTCAAATTTAAAATATGAATAAGGTTCAGTTTATAAAATAAATTAAATAAATATTTAATATTTTCATGAGACTTGGAAGTGAAAATACAGGTGACAAGATAGATTACATTGAGCCAATATCCTACAGGATACTACCTCAATGGCATAAGAACACTATCCCCCTATTACTATTTCAAATAAATAAACTTATAGTATTCTTACAACTTTAATAAATCCTACTCACTAAGATTAAGCTAATAATTAAATCTTAATCTTCTATTCATAATAATTTAGCTTTATAAAATCTCAGGTTCATAAAATTTATTCTAAGTTAATTAAAAATTACGGTAGTAAAATATGAAAAGGGATTTTATGTCATAATATACTACACTTAAACTAATAATAATAAACACTAATAATATTCTTCATTGTATTGATTAATTCTGTATATCTTCACTTTACTATAATCTATTATGATAAATAAAATTCATGAAGATGGAAAAAATAATAAACCAACCCACAAATTTTGAGAAAAAAAATTTTAACAAAGTTTATTATAACATTAACAACATAACAATTTATTTACAATATGTACATTTAAAGATCAACCTTTCAAGCTAATTGGGCATGCATCTTTTGAGAGTGTTAAATAATAAATGAATACTTCCTTCTACAATACAAGATATAGTATTTATGCAGGAATAAAAGGAATCCTCTTATTCCTACGACTCAAATTCTTTTATATGAGCAAATCTGAAGTACTGTTGAGCAAAGCATGAGAGTAGAATTCTCACTTTAAATTACTATATACAATTTTTAAATGAATGACGTCAGTGAAATTGTCTAGAAGTTACTAAACGTCACTCTAACTGAAACTTAATTATAAGTAAATAAGCATTTATTTTTATATAGCGCTATGTGTACAATTGTATTACATTCAAAGATCAGCCTTTCAAGCTAATTGTGCATGCATCTTTTGAGAGTGTTAAATAATAAATGAATACTTCCCTCTACAATATAAGATATGTACATTTAAAACATCTTAAAGATTTGTACCATTATACATTCTTTATATTCGAACCTCGTTAAATCTTTACTCTGACTTAAATCAACAAAAAAAAAAGATAAAATAATACAATATTATTAATCCCTGTTTGATCAATCTTATATAAGAAAAATTACATTTATTTAATGCTTACTCAAAATATATTTTACATCCTTTAGCTATTATTCAAGTATGCTTCTTTTTTTTTATTAAACATCTATAGAAACATAGTATGGATAAACATAAAATAATACTAATCGAGAACATGGATATCATTTTTAGTAGACAATTTCACTTTAGCAATATTAACAATATTATGTAAAATATCTATTGATAATTTATTTCTAAATTATGGATACTATTGTTCACTACACTGTATTTATTAACTATAATACATTCCATTATAACAATATTATAGTACTATATAATTATAACTACTAATACATTCTCTATTATTGAATAAATATAAATTGTACCTAAACTTATTGTGTAGATCATTTTTTACTTTGTAGAATTATATTAAAAATATGCAGTACTCATTTTAAAAATTGAAATAAATATTTTAATATTATTTAATATTTCAAAAGCAACTTTGCCTTACATATTTTATTCTTAAAATCTTATATTTATTTCCAAAATAAAATAAATCTCTAACATATTTTATGATTCTTTTATTTAAAGTCCATTGGATTTTCAATTCCAATTCATACAAATTCTATTCCTTCATACAAGTAAATGAACTCATCTCATTCCAAACAATTGCACATTTTTAACTCTAAATCATCTATTATTTTCTTTTAAATATACCATACTGTACAATGTAGCTACTATTTGAAAATCTAGATAGCGAATAGATTTGTAGGATAGGAAAGAAAAACTAGAGTATAACTCATAACTCATATCGAATAAAAATATACCATGGCACAGTGTATTTATAAAACTAGAGGCAAGACCTATTCTGTCTAATGTCCTCAAATACTATAAATGATGTCAAGCTAATTTCTTCAGCTTTATTGAACATCAATACTCCAAGAAAAATAAACACTGTCCAAAATAAATATACAATTACAGGGCTTTGTTAACTGCATTGCACATCCACAAATATTATAAAACACTATTCATATTCCCTAAATATCCTAACTTAATAATCTCCTGGATTCATGTTCATCATATTACTAATACCAGGTCACTATCCTATTCTTATTTCCTAAAGATTTATCAGGTCTTACATTGACAAATTACTAGCTTACATATTCAAATAATAAATAAAATTCAACTATAATTAGAGCAATCTTACTAATCCATAAGAAAAGTTTGCTTTTCTTTCTTATTCTAAACTAATCACATAATATTTTGATCATCCAATAATATGAAAGTTTTCTAAAAAGAATCACATAAATATTTATTATCATGTTGGCTTATATTACTAGTATGAAATCATAGTATGCATATTCCCAAATAAATCCTGATCTCATAATGTTTAAAATGTTGTACAAAATGTGTTTACATATAATTAAAACATTTATACTTCATTCATTATTATTCATAGGCAATCTGTAAAAAAAAGAAAACAAGGAAATGCATCATAATAAATATCAATAATTCATTAGTTGTTACCAAGTGACATTAGCTTATCATTATCACTTTTTTGCAGTCTTCTTTTCTCCAACTAGATATAAATCACATACATAAAAAAAAATATACATCCATGCTTCTATTTAAATGTTCTAATTTAAACTATTAAATATTATATTATAGGATTCTAATACCATAAATAATTAATATTAATGTTTCTATTCTTATTAATCAAAAAAAAATTTATATTTAAAATAAATAGTAAATAAATTAAAAGCATATTTACGTAAACTTCAGATGAAAACGTATATTTTTCCTAGGTTCAAATATTCCCATTTTCTTTCTCAAAAGCTTTTTTTTTTAAATGTTCTCTTCAAAAGCACTTTATTTCTTCAAGAGCATTCACCTTCCCCTGTTGCTATGATGATGAACAAGACAATTTGTCAGTCGGGTGGTAGTGAGCAATTTTAAAAAAAAAATCATAGTAAAAAAATATGGTGTCTTTTTAAATCTTGAAAATTAAACAAAATAATTATCTTTCCATCCTATAAGAGTTTATAGATTAATAGTTTATGGATTCCATAGTCCACATCCTATTCTGTTTGGCTTAACTTAATCTATCCGATAAACTTTTGCGCAATATAAATATATTTCCATGGTTCCATCCTTTTATTTAATCATACATTAACTTTCTTTATTGGTTTCTTTCTTAGTAAATTTATTTCCATTTAGTACTTATTTTCAGCGTTTCATTATTAACTTAATTTTCAAGTTTTCCAAACAAACTTTTATAAGTGCATATTAACCCTTTTAGACTTTAGGTTTTTTTAATAATATATACACTTTAGTAAATATTCTCCATGAGTCTTTTCCTAAATAATTTCTTGTAAAATATTTTTTTTTTAAATGTTTCCTTCAAAAAGGTTATAACATTTGCTCTTTTAATATGATATTTCTATAAAATTATAATAAAGTATACTTGTCATATTGTTTCTTAATTTTGGACAAGCTTATATTACTATATAAATATAATGCATCTTTACTTTTAGATGGCAAACAGTTTTTCCATTTAAGTTTCTTGTACAATGTCCATACTGTTATTTTATTCATTAAAACAGTCCCCTTGTTCAGCACTAATGAAACTGTATCAACAAATATTATATTGTACCTATATTGATATAGGCACATATAATTTTATCTAAAATTATATTATTAAAATAATCATTCATAAAAGAAAACATAAAATTAAACGTTGAAGAGTTTATTGCAGTTTGTTTTAGAAAAAAGATAAGAATTAAATAGTTTTCTAGCGTTAGTTTTTGAAATAAAAAAAAACTACAATTAATTAATCAAAAGGGGGAGGGGGAGTCTTGGTTTGAGAAATGAAACTAAGGGTTATAAAAGGAAGTAAAGAGTTTTATTAGTATTCGTAAAAATATAATTTAAAAAGTTAAAACGTACAAATCTCTTTTCATTCAAGTTTAATTAAAGAAAAAATAATGTTAAAACTAAATAGTAAATTGTATTAAAAGTATATGTGCGTATATATGTGCGATTGGTAAATAAATAAAATGTATGCGAAATAAAAGAAGATTATCAATAAAACCACGGCAATGGCTATTAATAAAATAAAACAACACGTTTTATTGCATGGCTATTACTAATTAAGCAATCTTCCAAAACACGTTTATCAAATGATTATCATTGGAATTTGACAACAGATCTTTGCCAGAGATATCAGAAAGACAACAAGGTGCAGGTATAAATAGACCTTTTTTTATCGGACAGTAATCAGTTCACAAAGTTATTGAGTGAGTGCAGTTCGGAAATTAATTGAGTCAGTTAAGAAACAAAATGCAGTGCTGAGAATATTTTGGAACGCACGTTCACCTCCAGCCCAGATGTCCTAGAAAACAGCAGATCTGCCCGTGAAATAATGTCAGCTTAACATCGTAGAAAATCTCCGTCCATATCTAATTGTCTCCAATAGTAATAATCGTGAAAATAAGAAAACTCGTCAAGGAAAAATCCCAGCTGGCTGGTAAGCATTTATAATGGAAATATCCTCACCGAAAGCAGCCTCCAAAGAACAAAATTCTATGTCAACATTCAAAAACGCCTAGGTAAAAACATTTGCTTATTTTGTTTATACTGTAATAGCCATTGCATTGCTTTAATTCATACGAATCTTTCAAAAGTCTAATTATATGAACTCTATATCATACATAAATGAACTATTGATGTGTGTGATTAAATTTCAAATGCTATGTCATCCTTTATTATCATTATTATGTGTATACATGAGTTAATATGTGCGTGGTCATTATATCAATATTTATTAGTTAGATTAGAGTGTTCTGTTATTAAATCTATAGGAATATTTAAACTATTTAGAAATGTTAATTTAAAAATATGCGTGTGTTTTTATTAGAATTATAAAATGTTTAAATTTAGTAAATAAATATTAGTTAATAAATTGTCTTTAAAATTAAACTTTATTTGTCGGTCAATTCCTTTTATCAATTCCTTTTATCAAGTCTTTTAATCACTAATTAAGTATAATCTATTAGTGATTACAAACAGCTGAGCTAGTCATGGATTTAGGCGTTGAGTTAGTGGCCAGTGCTCAAAGTGCATTATTTATTCATCCTTGAATAGATAGCTGGCGCCCGTGTTTATACACAAACAAAAAAAAGTGCTTTGAACTTGGGTGTTGAACTCAACAGCCGAGAAGAAGCTATGTCCTGGAAATGTAGCGCTAGTTATATACTTTATAGCTATCGTTTGGGCATACATACTCTTCGAGTATGTTCTTCTCTGCCTAAGAGGCCGGTGTTTCGAATGTACATATTCGAAAAGGGTTCAATATACATTTTAAAAATATTATAAATTGAATATATTTTACTTCTTAGTATATTCATTTTAGTATCGCGAAGTTCTATATTAGATTTTGATAAAATACTTCTGGCAAGAAAAATTTTTTAAACTAGCAACACATATTAAATGAAATTATTAAATATATTTTAATTTACACTCTTTTTTTGCAAAATACTTTTTAAAATAATACCTATTAGCTTTTGCAAATAAATTATAAGAGAGCAATAAATTGACTAAAATAATAAAATTAAAATTACAATCACCTTGATAGCTTCTGATATGATTCAGCTACCTTTAATACATTATTAATCACCACTGATAAATCAAATGCAATGGTATTTATACCCTGAAAGAATACCTTATCCTATTGGTTGATTCTTACTTTTAGTTTGATACCAAATTTGCATAATGTTACAAACTTACACAATTAAATTTCAAAATAAAAATTATGACGTATTATAACCTAAAATATTACTTAAAATATTAATTTTAAATCAATTATTACTTTACTAAATTACTTAAATATTTAAAAATAACTTTTAAAAACAACATTTAATAAATTTATCCTCTTTTAATATTTAATTTATCTATTTTTATTTAAACAAAATATTTAACTTTTTTATTAACTGTATTCGTCAATATTACTTCATTTAAAACATTTTATATGATAGTTAACTTAATATTTATTATTTGCTTTATGATAGGTAATAATTCTATTTAACTCTATAATTCAATTCTACAATATTTTAAACTTTATTAATTCAAATACAAACAAGCATGGGTG
This sequence comes from Epiperipatus broadwayi, assembly GCA_028023455.1. NCBI lineage: Eukaryota > Metazoa > Onychophora > Udeonychophora > Euonychophora > Peripatidae > Epiperipatus > Epiperipatus broadwayi. The sequence continues at coordinate 7,641,339 of JAQFVV010000034.1, forward strand.
TACAACTATTATGCAGGTCACATGATTAATATAACTAATAACCAAGACAGGCTATTTCCGATTTCTGTCTAGGAATAATAAATTACTACACTTATTGTATTACATAATATAATACAATAATATAAAATTTGGAATAATAATTTGGAAAATATAGAACTAAATATAATTTTCACTACCATAAAACTTACTTTTAAAATATACGATATTAATTATGATTATTAAATATAATTTATAAATTTAAATATAACAATTACTTAACTATAAGTTTAAAACTATTAAAATCAAACTTTTTAAACATACTTTTAAATATTTATAGCTGTGTTATTTATTATGGCCAGCTTTTGCAACTATATGTAATAATATTTTTAACTTTAACTATTCTTAAGTGTTTCATTATAATTTTATGCATTACGTATTTTATTTTAGCTTTAAATTGTACTTTAAGACATTATTAACAAAATATAATCAACACATCAAGAGAACACATTCTAAAATTTAAAATTTTTAGTAATTGACTGTGATGAGTTATTTCTGACCTATAGAAAAGGGCACAATATATATATATATAACTATGCTTTTAGAAAGGAATGAATTTATTTGTTGTTTTTTTTGTTTTGTTAAAATAAATATGAAATAGAATATTGACACATACACATTTATACATTGTAGATTTAATAGTTTCAATCATGACATGACAGAAATAATAATAATGTGATGTCAGTCATGTTAGCAACCAAGTTTTTTTTTTAAAGAGTAAAAAAGAGTTTAAGTTTGTTGATTTTGAACTTCAAAAAAAAACTAGACAAGTTAGTTGTTGTTAGAAATGGAAGCCAACTGAAAGTACAGTTTTAGAATAAGAATATTTTTATATATATTATACTAATTATCATGACTCTATTTTATTTACTTAAAAAAAACTGTTTAATATCTTGAATTGCATTTTATTTATTGATTCAGTAAACTGCAGAATATTTTAAAAGGAAAAAATGCATTCTTTATTTAAATTTTATAAACTTTCATTCTAATAGATTATGAAAAATTTATATTTTGTTTATCAAATGCAAACGTTGTATAATTGTTATAAAATGCTTTAAAGAAAAAAATGCAAACTAATTAAAATATGAAATAGAATTTTAAAAAACTATTGCATTTCTTTTGAAGTAAAATATATTATAAACACGTCTTTCATAGATATATGTACAAGTTCCATTTAAGAGTGTTTTTATTTATAATATAAAGCAAATTTTGAAAACAAAAAAACCTATTTATAATTACTTATTTGGATATATATAATATAATAATGCAATTTTGCTAAATCAATTATCGCAGAATCTTTGTGCCTTCTTCGTGTCATCAAATGGTGATAAAGTCTAATCATTGGTATGCCTAGTGTCTAAACAAGCATGGAATCATTTTTAAAAAAGTTCTCATGGATTCAGGGAAGAAACTGCTATAAAATCAAGATCTTTATGAGTTCGACTTTGTCGTGGGAATTGTTCTAAGAGGTTGGAGTTTGGAATCATTCAACATGCATGAATAAAAGAAAGACACCATCTGCCAAAGACATTGAAGCTACTCTTACAAATTTTAACCCTTTATTTTTTAAAGAAGTCCAAGATTTCACTTAATTTTGATGCTTTTAAATATTTTATATTTGTATTTTTGGCGTATACTGAGAGTTGAGTTACGATTTTTCTCACCTTTCTACTCATTTGCAGAAAACATTTTTTTTCTCTAAATCTTAAAATTTAAAGAACTCATTATGCTTAAATTTTAATAAAAAGAGAAAAATATAAATACATAACTCAAGGTATATATACATAATTTATATGTTTATAAATAAAACCTTATCATAATTGGGTGCATTAGACTTGACATCTGGACATTGACTTAAAAGACAAAGGTAAGATTTTTAAATCTCTACATTTAATTAGGCATTTAGTATATAAAGTTAAATATTCATTTTATTTATTAATAACTAATTATTCATGAGTAATTTTTCTGTTTGTATGATTAATCGTTTTAAGTTTAATATACATCCAGAGGACACAATTTAATTAAACATTAAGCACCTAATCATATAGGTTGATTCTCGGGATAATAGATACATTATTCTACATTGTTGTGCATTATAATTTTTATTTTAATTGATATGTTTAAGATTTAACTTACAACTAGTCATATTATAGTAAAGACACATCCATACTTTATTATATTCATGTTATATTTTTATTAATTTATAGTTATTATAAATTTGGAACCCAAATTTTGTTAATAAATGTTTGTTGTATGAGGTTATAAAATCTTTGTTTCTCCGGTCTCTAGATTATCAAGCATCATTCATACTTCACTCTGCAGGAGATCTATTGTACATGTGTACACATCTTTTATATGTTTATGATATTTGTATGTGATAACTTTAGAATATATTCATTAGTAGAAAAGCCATTAGGGACCTATATAGAGGTCATATTATTACCTTCCTGTTTAAATCCATTCTTGAGGAGAGTTGGAGTCAAATTTCTTCACTGAGTTTTTACTCGGAGATGTAATAGAACCTGTAAGTATACCATTTTAAATTGTACTTTGATCAAATTTTAAAATTTAGCTCAATTCTTGTAGACAAGCTTAAATATTGGTCAAGTATAGTATAAACCTTCTCCTGTAGTCTCCATCAACATTATTCCATTGCTTGCCATTTCATTTTGATACATTGAGCATCCCATTGAGAATTGTGACAGTCATCAGTCCGTTACAGTAACAGTATTCTTGTAGTTCAATACCAATGATATTCTAATCTAATAAATGCTTATTAACAGAGTGTGTGGTATTATATGCTACATATGTTTGTACATGAGGTAGCTTGGAATAAATATAGCAAAATATGTGTTTCCATTGTATTTAATGCAAACAGAGAAAAAATGCTAATGAAAATTAATTATCTAACTATTCAACTTGTACAATGATTGCTATAATCAATGTTATGTTGGATGGAGATTAATGTTGGTTCACATTTATGGAAGAATACAATGATTGTAGATATTCTGATTGACATCATATTTATATCTCACTATGATAATGACCATGTGCAATTATTAGGAAGATTACGTAAAAGATAAAATTACTGCTAAATAACGGAAAGGTAGATTATGATGATAATAAAACTAATGTTCTTAAAATAAATGAAGAAAACAAATTGAATGCATTTCTCCCCATTAGATTAGTCATCATTAATAAAAAATCTAGCAAAGAGATTAATCACAGACTGGCATTAGAATGGCTTTCAGTGAAAAGGGTGTAAAAGTATTTAGATGTAAGAATATACATTAAAAATTAGATAAAAATTTCTATATTATAATAATTTCTGTAACTATCCATATCTATGTATATTTTTTTAAATTTCCTGTATAGTCAGAAGCATTGCTAGAATCAAACCCTGAGCTTAAAGTTCATAAGTTATACCCAGCTCTATCATTTTTAGTGCTCAGATCTCTTAGCAACTCATGAGCAATACACCATTTGACTTATTTTAATATGAAAATTGATCACTGAAGAAAATATGAAAAATATTAACACTTTTAAACTGAGATCTTTGAAAATATTATAGGTAGCTATTCTAATACATTTTATAATGCTCAGAAACATAGATGCTTAAAGAAATATGACCAACAACAGGTTAGGCTCTATAATTATAGTAATAAATATGCCTTTGAGAAGCCTTGAAAAATCAATCAGATGATAGACTATTCATATGATTTCTAAGAATCAGCATCAAGTTGATAGTATCTAATAATAGAACAGTAACAATTTAACCTTTCTGCTCATCACATTTAATTTTTTCCTGGTGAGACTTTTCATAAAAGTTTCAAGTTTTAATACTAGTATAAAATCATTCTTCTATATTAGAATTCAATAAATTGAACTTGATTTGATAGTAATATACATTTGCAGATGAAAAATTCTAAAAATTCATATTTGAATTTTGCAAGTTGAAAAAATAAGATTGTAATCACAACAAAATGTGATGTTATCATTGAATGCATGGCAGAGCAGAGTAACTTCAGAAAATGAACAAAATCTTTTCTGATTGGAAATTTGTTTTCAAAATGTGAAAAAAAAAATATTAATCTCTGATACATCTATTAAATTTGGTTTAACATATTAAAATTGTTTCCTAATTTTTAGAATATCTCAAATTATTTTATGACAATGATGGCAATCTCATATTAGCCATAATTTTCAGAAGATAGATTGATCAGAATGCATAATTTTTTTTGTTAAAATTATGCTAGAAATTATTACCTTCAATTTTTAAAAATGAAATACATATATATAAAAAAGTGTAATATTTGTACTTTTGATTATTAGTAGTTATTACTCAAATATTGTGTAAAAATAATTATAAATCTTAATAAACTTCACAAAACAATACCTTTGTAATTCCAAAAAATTTCTCAAAATGACCTCACAAATAGCTTGTTCATCGATTACAAAGGAATACATCAATCAAAAAGAAGGCAATTCTTAAAACTATTTACTTTGCTGCTATTTGATTTTACTGACATCTTTTAATTTTGTAAATTAATATATATATATATATATATATTAAAGCAACATGAATTTATAAATTAAAAAGAGAAATAGCAAAATATGCTCTAAAAAATAAAATTTTAAAAAATATGATTATAGCATTTTTTTTTTGGGGGGGGGGATTTTTTCTGACCAAATTCCTCTGGGCTAATGTTCTGTATAGTTATCAGCAAATGTTTAACATATATAATGGTCATCAATTATTCAGGTTTACAGTAACTCTAAAACATGCAATTGGGTAAATTAAATTCCAACATTATATATTGTAACAGGATGGGGTGGGTGAGAGTAAGGAAAAACAAGTTTGAACTGAGTGATGGCAAAATCATCATCACCACAGTCAATTTAAAATTTAAAATATATGAGTGATCATTGAGAGCAATGGGAGATCAGCCAGCTAACTTAGAAGAGCAACTATAATAATTATTCACCAATGCTCAGGCCACTTGTACTGGCCAACTATAAACTTAAATTTTTAACAAGACTGAACTAAAATAAAATATAGTGCATGGCTTTAAAGAGTATCCTCTTTTGCACCAACAGGATGATGATTGATCATCTCTGGATGCCCAAAGCACCAAACACATCCCCATTTATCTGTGTCTGAATCTAGCCCAGAGAACACAAGATCTATTACTGTATGTGAACAAGAGATGATGGAATACAATTTTAACAATTAAATAAGTTTATTAATAACAATAAAAAAATAAAGGTTTTTAAAGATAATTAAAGATAATTGAAAAATGGTATTTAAGGTCTTATAGGATAAGGCTCTGATTTTGAAAAGTATACAAAATTACATACACAATTAAAGTTATTACATGGTTTTACAATATTTTTCAATTAGCTTCTATAAACGCATATATATATCTATACACAGACGTGCGTTTTATAATACGTGATGAAAACATTTCAATTAAACATAAAATAATTATTACATTTGTCATCCAAATTTTTACATTAATTTACAAAACTACAATTCATGTTATTGCTATGGTTTACATATATATGCGCACAGACGCACAATTTATAATATACAATTAATATTAAAAAAAATGAATTGACATTTAATCAAAAAAAATATTAAAATTTTACCTATATGAGTGTGTGCGTACACACACACACACTGGCTCCCATCTATTTCAACTCATTACAATAATGTTATTATATTTTCCTAATCAATTCCATTTGGAAAACATACGTAAAATTTCACATATATACGTGAGTATAAACAAAACATAGTTATAATTTAAAATTTAATTTCAGTTTATAAGTTCTTTTTTTTTTTTTTCAAACTAAATAAAGTCAACTTCTGTTGACAGGTACTTGTTGATTAATTATCAATGTTTTTAAATTAAAATGTCTCTCTTTTTTTTTTTTCAATAAACGAAAGATAAAATCGTTTCATAGAATTAAGAAAATATAAATTTCAAAATGTCTTTCTGCTTGATTAGTTAATGCTGATGAAGTAGGCAAGGTGAGAGAGGAAAAGTGAATACGTGAAGTGCAGCTCTTCATGCCATGATAAGTAGATAGTCAAGCATGGACTAAGTATCCGATGCCCCATGATGTTATGAGAAAATACCTCATTTTTAAGCACTGCCCCTCTAAGTACCTAGACAAATCATCCACAAGAAATAGTATCCAGAAAAAAATATCAGGCACTGAGCCAACCCTGCTCATCTCTTGTGAGTCTTAGGGGCTTTAGAAGAGGTCTATTCATGAGACCAAGGCCTATTCATGAGGCCTGCATATACACTGCTGGACTACCCTGGGAGCTCAATATCTAGGTCTAGACAGTGCCGAGTATATACTTCGAAGCACTATAAACACATTGCATCCACACAGCCCTGCTCAACTATACACCCACCATAAACATAAAAAGTACAAATTCATGCATCACTTTCAAAATGTAATTTTACTAAAGAAATTATTTAAAAGTTTGTTATCATATATAACTTTACTCACCACAGCTGTATATATTTTTATCTGTTCTTCTCTGCCTTTAGATAGTCAGCATCTATATAATTATTTGTTTAGCAAGATGGTTCTTTTGGTCCATTAGAAAAATATAATCCATGTTTGTTGTCATCATCATGTAAAAGTATGCAATCCATGTAAACTCTTGATCTGTAGTTGGTCACTTTCTATCTAGGATTATTCCAGGCAAGCAACCATCCCACACGTTTAAGGCTATGAATTTATTCCCAAAGAAGTGGGTCATTTTCTCCATGTAAATTTCAAACTCCTGCTAAGGAAAACAGTCTACTATCTTGCCTTCAGTTACATCAGTTTATGGTAACTGGACTGTCAACTCTCTGCTATAGCCAACAACAAACTGCAGCTATTCCTTTTGGTCAGTAAATTGCTGCCATTTATTCAAAAAATTTTAATAGCCAAACTGTTCTGTTCAGCTCTTACAAAAAACTACAATCCAAACTGCTCTCTTCAAAAATCATTACCCAGACTTTGCAGTTGGCCTAGTTGGTCACTGCTTAAAATATTAAAAACTCTTCTGACCAACTCTTACAAAACAGCAAGCAGAACTGTTCTTTTCAAAATCACTATCCAGACTAACTGATATATTTTTCAATCAGTCTTTTTTTATAAAATCATCTGAGGTGTTATAACAACACCTTGATTAAAAGCAGAATTTTAATTTTAACTCTCTAATCCCTTGGAATCTATATACATGTTTTTACTTAGGAGATTTCTAATAGATAAAAAATTTGTTTAATTAATTAAAAAAATTCCCAAAATAAATATGATGTTTTTACATTTCAATCAGAATAATACAATATTTATATTTATTCAGACCTTTTAAAAGTTTAATTTATAAAACAATATTTTAAATCAGAGTTATTATTTATTTATTTCTATTTCAGTAAATGTAGAAAATATCTACTATAATTTTTGTCTGTGTTTATTTCTACTTTTCCTTTATTTTATATATATATAAACATACATTATATTAGTGTGTGCTATGTAAGCCAACTGGTTACATTATATATATATATATTATATAAACTTATTCATGAAGCAACTATCCAAATATGCAGTTCAGATTTCCAAAGAATCACTTTTATCATACTTACAAACAATACCTACTTGCTCATATTATTGCCAATCTATTGATGAAATAAAAGATTACTACTTCTATCTGATCTCTACATTATTATATGGTAAGTAAATCAAACATTGGTACTCAAGAGACTGAAATTTTATATTACTGCTAATTCTTGTAATATTAATCGAGCTAGCTTATAGAATAATTAAAATGAAAATTCTAATAATTTTAATCAGCCCATAAGTAAATTGCAACTATTAAATATATAATTTTGAGAGTATAAATCTACATGAAACAACTAAATCCACATAAATTAATACAATAATTCACAAATCAGATTATTATTACAAAAATCATTACTAATATAAAGTTTTACCTTTTTTGAATAATAATATTTGATTTATTGTCTATTATATAATAATGAGAAGATCAGCTTTTATCTGATCAATAAACTAACATTGATATGAGAAAGTAAACAGTGTTTGCAAATTTCCTAAAAAAATGTTTTTTGGGAATCAGACTAGTGAATTATTGTAATAATGGATTCAAACTCAATTATGTGAATATATATTATCATGATTACATATTCAATAACTGCAATTTATTTATGGGCCTATTAAAATCCTTAGCTGTTTATTATATCCTACTTCCTACTAGGATGAAAAAATTATTTAGTTGGTCTTGAGAAATATTCTTTTCTAGAAGCAGTTTTTAATAAATACTCAAATTAAAAATTTGAAATGCCTACATAAAAAAAATGTATAGTTCTCATATCACATTAATGATTGAAGTGCCAATAAGTAAATAATTAACTCACAACTGATATTGCAAATCAAATATTTTAGGATGCATCAGCCGTGGCCTAGTATACACATTGATTAGTGCAAAATAATACTATTTGCAAAAATTTAAAATTCATGGTATGCTGTCTGACTAATGCGCGCATATGATTTTGTAAATAAATTCATATATTTGTTATAATTATAGTCAGATAGGAAACAAATAAATTTTCCCAAAATTGTAAACACTCTCTGCAAAGCATGCATTTAAATGCTTATTAGACTAATATATGCTAATTCATTTAGATTGTATGAGTGATTAAAAAAACTACAGAAATCTGTTCATTTTCTGGATGTGCATAAAAAAAAAACAAATAAAAAAAAAAGAAGCACCCACAAATATTCACAATGTTATTAAGCGTATGTGTGAAAAAGCTGAAGTCACACCTTAAAAGAAATAAATATGTACATAGATTGTTTGATTCATTGCTAAAAAAATTACATTCCTTCTACTTATATCTATTTGTATTTCCCTCGAATTCATACTCATGTAAAGTTTAAATTTTCATGCCGAGTTTTATTATATTAATTTTTACCGATGCATACTTAACTAGTATGGTTAATAAATACAGTGCATGTTAAACTATATTTTGATTGCAGATTATTCTTTGCATGCCAAAATATTTGTATGAGTGTGTTTGGCGATAAAAATTGTTTACAATTAGATTCTTTACATCAGATATTCTTATATGTTCTAGTATAAAATAAATTATATAAAAGGACACAAAACAATATTTTATTATTGGAATTTCTTTAGAATTTTAAGCTTAAATCTTTACATATAATGGATACTTTTATTTTTTAAGTCTTAAAAAAAGTTGCTTTGCTAAGTCGAAATTATAAAGTGAAATTCCTACGAGGCAAATTATGCATTTTAAATTTATACTAGAATTCCCAATCCATTTTGGATTGTAACTTGTTTTGTATTCGAAAGAGCTTATACTGAAATGAAAAGTTTTGCTAATTCTAAATATGTATAATTTCATATTATTTTTAAAGTAACAAGAATTGATGTAAGTTCGGATTGAAAAATTATATACGTTAATATATATTTTTAAAATTACAACATAAGCCGCTACAACGGCTATTACTTTTACGGTAATATGCCTATCGCTATTGGCAACCGCTAATTGTTTTACACATGCGCAAATTGTGTCGCTCAACGTAAATATAGTATCTTCTAACCTAATTGTCACAGCTTCTTAAATGTTTTCAATAAATATAAATTTATTAATTAATTTGATTATCTTTACTGCTAACAGACCTGATATGCAATGGACAAGGAAAATTATTAGCTGAATTTAGTGTCAATGTGGCTAAAATTGATTTTGAATTGATAAAGTTAATCTTCATAAAATGTTCAAAATAGTTTTATTTTATTAATTGTCTAAAGCTTTAAAAATGATCAAATTCTATAGCCATGGAAGCGTTTTCAAAATTGCGTGTAATTGGGCGAGGTAGTTACGGAGAAGTATGGCTAGTTCGTCTTAAAAAAGATAAAAAACAGGTATTTTATTAGATACTGTACATAATTAAATATCTAGAGGATTTTTTGGTTTTATGCAGAAATAGACAAGTTGCTTTCCTTTGTTGCTTATATACATTTTATTTTATAAATCTTAGTTTTATATTTTTTAACTTTTTTGTATTTACATTATAATTTAATAATGATAATGATTAAACATCACCTAGTGACTATATACTTGGAACGTCTCCAAAATGTCCTGCTTTGAGACATTCGATATTGAAATTTTAATTCATCTTGTTACTAATCAAATTTTTGTGTTTGTCTTCAGTTTAATCACTATTGTAGACCTCTCCAAAAGATTGGTGTCAAGTCATTAAATACACAAAATATGACAATAAGTAAAATTATTAAATATTATTGCTAAGATTTTAGTTTTTGCTAATAGTATACTTAGGTAATCAAATCATTTGAGAATAGAAGTGAAATGTTAAAAAGTTAGTTGAATAGAAAATGCATTTTTGACGAATAAGATATATTAAAGTGAAAGATATAGTTCTAATAATAATTGCTCAGAAATTCATAAGTTCCAAATGGTAGAGTCAAGCAACAATCATGCAGTGGCAATTCAAATTTGGATTCATAACATCATATTAAGAAATACATGTAATGTGAATTTAATGGCAAATTACTACCATTGATGTGTATTGATTGATTGTAGCTTTTTTTGGACAGTATTTCTATCTACAGAAAGTGTAAATTTTATTTAAGGAGTGAATTGACTTTTTAAAGATTTTTGCCCAAAACAGATTATAGCTAGGCAATAGAATTTTACAATTGAGCAATATTAATATTTGATAGCAAACTAGATTCAATCAATCAGCAAGTTTTTGATCATAATTACTGTCATCAGTATAAGACAGTTTTTTAATTGTTATAAATCTTGAATATTTAAAGGTGTTTGCCATTGCCGTAAAACCTTACTTAGTAATATACATGGATATATCAAGTACAAAATATATTTATTGCATTGATTATGCAAAAAAATGTTAAATCTTAATGTCAATATCATGAATAAGTGAATAAATATATTTAAAAAATATCAAAAGCTTTTTAGGTGAGAGTTTGTTTTGTGGGTGACTTGTTTTTTTGTTTTTTTTTTTTAAATGTTGAATTGAGATAAAATAATGAGATAAATGATATAAATGGCCATATTGTATAGAGAAATGCTTAAGTGAAAAATACCAAACAGTAAGAGACCATAATCTTATCTGCATTGATATAGTTGTTTTCTATTGCTGAAATAAAATATAATTTGTATAATAAAGCTCTGTATCCTGGATGTATACTACCGGATTATGATTCAAACCTAGCTCAAGAGCATCATTTTGAATGCTTTAAATAGATAAAAAATTAAAACTAAAAAAGTCATAGCTGGTATTTAAAAATAGAAAACGAAATGATCCATATATAAAAATAAGGATTGAATGTTAGAAAAATTTATGTTACTGGATAATCTTTAATTTGAAATTTCATATCAAAATTCATTCAAAGATACATGGACTGCATTAACATAATTACTGAAACAGAGAAATGTCAGTGATTGTAATGATTAAGAAAAGATACAAAAGCACAAAAATTTATCATTAAGTGCTGTTGATAAAAAGCCTTTTATACTTTTTTATGTTGTCTTAGTTTATCTAATATGTTTACAAAGAGTTTATAATTAAATATATTCACGTGAAAGTGACATGTTACCACGTATTTGTAAAATAGAAAATTTAGCCTGTCAATTAAAACAGAGTTATCAGATTTTCAGTTCTTAAAATACGAGCGTCTGGAAAATCAAAAAAATATTTTTTTAATGTTACTTTCTATCCTGATGACGAGAGCTGTCATATTAAATAAACATTTGTATTGAAATAGAATAAAAATAGGATCTATAACATTTCGTAATAATATCCTGAAACCGAATGATAATATTTATTGAACAAATCAAAACATCAGACAAAAATATTAGTTTTCCAAGTGAACAAAATTATTTATTTATTTTTCTAATCACATTTTTCATTGGAGTGAATTTTTTTTTAAATAAAACTATGCACAGCTTTCATAAAAATTTAAAAATTTAATTTCAAAATTTCTTTTGTTTACAGTTCCTTGATTTTCATAGAGACAACTTTTGTTTGCAAAGTTGAGGAAAGAATTTATTATCTATTCTGGTTTTTAATTTTATTTTTAATTCCTATGCTTTAAAGCAACCTCCACAGCTGAAATTTCATTTCTTTCAAAAATAGTAATTTCTTGGAAAATTTGAAGGCTGCCATTAATAAATAAAGCTCTACTACTCATTGAATGGGTTTTCAAAATACTCTTATTAATTTCAGACAAGAATTCTTGATTCAATAAGAAAACAAGATTTAAATCCTTCCCAAATTAAAATAATACTATGAAAAGCAATCGTGTTATACTATGAATGTCTACAAATTCAAAGGATTCTTTTAATTTTTTTACTGTGACTGATTATGAACACAATTATGCACAATATGGGTATAACATCTTAGATCTAGAAGTTTTCTGCCAATTTTTTATAATTTTGTGTGAACATTATTTTCACGTTTTGTTTTGTTTTTGGTTTAATTATGTATTCAGTTAAAATGTCTGGAGTTTTTCTTGTTAAATCATAAAACCCTATCAGCTGAACTTTAATTCTAATTTCTAGTATAAATATTCTAGTTAACACAGATACAAGTTTTAAATCTAATCTATTGCATGCATCTATAGATATAGCAACAAAAGAGGCATGATTTGACTTTTTTTTATTTTATTCATTATAAAATTTGCAATTATATTATTAGCTATAGCTTCTGTTTTTGTTCTAGCATTGGAATATATTAAATTATAAAATTTTGAAATGAGTTTAGACTGGCATTCAAATCATTTATAATTCTGTGAAATACAAATATAGCTTCTCTAGCCACATGAATACAATCATCAGATTTTACTTCCTTGGTTTTAAAAATACTTCAAGGAGTTTTAGTCTTCTGATGTTTTAAAGAATTTATATGTTTAATGATATCTCTTCTTTCAAATGCCAGAGTAAACCTATTCTTACATACAAAAGAAAGCACAATGTCGCCATTTTCATTTCCATGTCCCACCTTTAGAAATTTATATTCATTTTATAAATCTACATTAAATGACACTTTTTTTTAGGTGTTCTTTTGGTATGATTTTGAATCATTAAATAGAAATATTAATCAAATAAATGAAGATACAAATTTTTAATTAATTAATTTAGCTAATTAAACTAACTGTCAAATGCAAATGACAATTTACATGTTAACATTTACTACTCAATTCAATGCAGAAACATAATATTGCAATATATGTTATATCTCAACTTATCTTCAACTAATGGACTTATACAAATTCAATTACATCTTGATTGGATTGAGCATTCATCACCACAGTCCAATAGAAAAATATATGAATGGATGATGATGTTCATTGAATCTGTTTTCATTATGGAAGGAGATTGGCTATAAATAGTCAGTACAGTTGGAGATAAAGGAAACAACAATAATTTACTGTTAGACCTGAACGGCTTTACACATGTCCGTTATGTGGTTAAAGAAGTAAGATATGTTCATGTTAAAATTGGAAGCTGCTAGAACCTGAATGAGACATGAGTCTAGCTGTCACAGAATAATCAGAACTGTCAACTGTACTTAATCATGAGGCAAGCTATCCCAGGACAAGTGGAAATGATAGGGTAAAATTAGAAGAGTACTAGAAGTCCTTTACGTTAATAGTTTCATGGCAACTAAATGCTATGCCAAGTCATCAGTATCAGGTGAAGATATAACAGTTATATATATTATAAATATGTATTTGTATATTTGTTGTAATTAATAAATATTAACTTGTATTTTTGAATCTGTGTATATTATAATCATGCATAACCACAGCAGTTGATGTGCAGGCACTACAAGATCTTACTTCCGTTGTTATTTAGATCTTTGTTATTAAGTACTAAAAATTGGCAGATAACATTATTAGCATGAAAAAAAAAAAAATCAAAATAGCTAACATTGACTCGTTATAAGAGTTTGATCCAGCTTATCCTAAAAATTGGCCATTCTATTTAGTTCCAGAGCTTTTTATATGCAAGCTAATCAAACATAAAATTATAATTTTCCACTATTATCATTCTCTGCAGGATGAAGATCTCTCCAAGTTCAATCCTTCTCTGATTTGTAACCTCTCTTCTCCACATTATTCCAGCACACTTCTTTATTTCATCTATCCATCTTACTTGTGGTATCTGTTTAAGTTTTTTACAACCTTTTGGAATCCAGTTTAAGATTTCAACTGTCCATCTATTATCATCTTTTCTATCAATATGTTCAACCTAACTCCACTTCAGTCTTTTAATAATGCCAGTAACATCTGTTTATTCTCTCATCCATTTATTTCATTTTTGATCCCTTCTTGATACTCTTAACATTCATTTTGCTCTACTTTGTTGAGTAGTCTTTATTGCTTTTCTATTAAGTGTCCAAGTCTCAGAGCCATAAGTAAGAATTGACAACACATTTATTAAAATCTTTTTCAAACACAGGCATATTTTCTTTTAATATTAAATTATTTTTATCAAAAGCATTCCAGAAAGTTTAATACTATGATTAATTCCATCCATTATGTTTCCATCTGCAGTAATAATCTGACCAAAGTATTTGTAATTGTTACCTTCTTCTAACTCATCATTAGCAATCTTTATTTTTTTTTGAGAAAATCCACTAAACATTACTTAAATCTTTTTAACATTTACCTTTAATCTTACTTTCATCTGATAATTCTTGCAACATTTCCTGAAGCTCTAAAGCATTATTTACAAAAACAATTACATCATCTGAAAAATCTAGATGACTTAAATAATTTACTTTTACTCCTTTAGCTTCCCATTTTAATCCACAAAATATTTTTTGCTAAACTGCTGTAAAAAATTTTGGAGATATGGAGTCACCCTGTTATACATCCTTTTCAATGTTAATCTTTTTAGTATCATTATGTTATCTATTTGTTAAACCATTAAACATTGCATAATCACCATTTCTTTTGCAGTGCTGTCAGATCTAAAGCTCCTTACTGATGAAGGCCATAAGCCAGAAACTAGTTTGGGGATATTGGATGAGTAGGCACTAGATAGGGATTTTATGCACAAGCCTTCTGGCATTCATTGATTACTCTGACTTGCACTGAGTGGCACTACTTCATGGAGAGTTTTGCCTGTTTTAATCTATTTGTTTTGTTGTTGCATTTTTATAAGTATTCTTCAGAATATAACAATATCCTGGTTCTATACCTTGATGATCCAATGCTGTAATCACTGAAGAAAGGCTTATAGAATCAAATGCCTTTTCATAATCGACAAATCCAAAACATATTATCAACTTATATTTATTGGTCCTTTTTATAACTTCTCTCAATACTTGGTAATGATCCACTGTATTAAAACCACTTTCAAATCCAGCTTGTTCTTCATATGTGTATTCCTCTGGTTTGGTGGGTCACATAATATGAGATTTTGATTACCTTCATACTTAAAAAACAAAGCAAAGCCAAGATTTTTTTTATTATCTCATTTAAGAGGGGAAAAATCTCGAGTGTGATATATAGATTTGCCACTTGTTTATATTAATCTGTCTAACATTATTGGCTGATATATTTGCTAAATTCTTTGGTAATTGATTTCATTAATAATTTGTTTTTGACTGTTAATCCTATGACTAGAAATTCATATAACATTACAATACTAGTACAAACAACAAAATTTTACTAAAATTCTTACATAATCATGGTTTCATCTATTAACAAATAGACCTTCTCAAGTGAAATTCAACTAAACATATAACATATATATATACAAAACAAAGTAGTCTTCCTATCATTCACTTCAACAACCAACTTCCTTTAACATTAAAAGATGTCTTCATGAGAATGATGGCCTCAGATTCAAAAAATGTCATCAAAATTTTTTTTAATTTTGATCTTAAATGAAGTCTTTTTTTTTTTGCTTTAATTTAATCTTTTGCTTAGATTAATCTGTCTCATCTAGAGTTTACATAATTTTCTAATTAATACAATTTTATTAGCATTCCAAGTTAATTAATTAATCTTTGAAACTAATTACATTTTTGAAAGTTTTCATTTTTACAAATTGACTTTATTTTAACTTTACATATTTACTTATTTATAAATTCTTTGTAAAACAGTTTTCTTTAAAAATAGAGAAAAAAAAGAGTTTTAAGTCTTTTTTGTAATTCTCCCCCCAATCCCCCCCCCCCTTTTTTTTTTTTGAAAAAAAAACAAAACAAGAATATAACACAATCTTTTTTTTATTTTCACAAAACTGCATTTTAAATAAAAGAAAACTACTCCAAAACATATTACATTTTTTTATATTTTCATTTTTATTAAAAATTTAATCATTTATTTTTAAATTATTAATATGTAACGCAAGCTATATATGTGCGTTTTATACATATATCTCTCGCTAGCATTACAATATATATACATAAAACATTATATTACTGTATAAATGTGAAAATTTGTTTATTTGTGATTTTATAACTCAACAAATGTACCAATCTTGAAGAATCTTGCCTGGCTTTTTTTATATATATATATAGAATTTTACTAGTATATATATTTTTGCTTTGTTTCAAAAAAAATTGTAATTCACAATATAAAAATGCATGGCAAATCTATATTGTAACTGTTTTCTAATGGCATCATAAAAATCCAAAAAGAGCCAGCATTGATTAAAAGATTACAGAATTGGAAAATTTTTTAAGCAAAAAATATGGTTTTTGATCTTGTAAATAAATTTTAAATTAATTGCAATGTATTTGTTCTATGTATTTAATTTTTCATCTGAATAATGACAATTTAGATAAATTATAATAATGAATTTGATAAACTTTTAGAATTTTTGTTTAAATATTTATTTTAAATATATTAAAATAAAATTCAAAATTGCATGTGTTCAACATGAGAAATACTACTAAATTTGATAGAGTTGTATATTGAAATTGATAAATTTTTAGGAATGTCAATTTAAATATTTAATACATGAAAAAGTAAATTTTAAAATATCATGGGTATTGACTTTGATAAATTTTTACCATACCTTTTATATATTCTACCGTCCCCTTATAACCCCTTCGCACCGGCTCCCTATTAAACCGTTCCTAAAAGGGATTGTGAGCTCCAAAACAAACATGATACAGCATAAAGATTTATTTATTTTTCTTATATCAATAGTTGTTCATTATCAACACAAGAGGTCGCCAGATACGATGATTTGATTCATAATTTAATTTCTCGCATCACCTTACGTCATATCAAAACGATTTTGAAGTCTAATCCCTGCCCATAAGCTCAAACTCCCAGCATGGACCAATAGGGGTCACTCGGTCGCGATGTGATTGCCTTCAAGACTATTATTCTGGCAAATGACACAATATTAACCAATGGATAAGAAGATCGGTTGATTAACAGACCGGTCCAAGCATTGGACGGGATCATTGGTTATTTATAACTAACACGAATGTTCGGTTGAGGCATCATTAGAATAAACAACTAGACGCTTATAATATCATCCCCCTTTATCATACAATCCAATAGAATTATTTATACTAGCTCTATTGACATTTACTTATATTTATTAATAATAGGCCCTCCCAATTCTTAAACCTATGTTAACTACATAATAAGTAAACATCGTGACTTACGGCACGATGTTTATGAATGAAACTTAAAAGAGATAAAAAAAACAAAAAAAATATAAGAAAGACAAATTTAAAAGTAAAATAATTAATTGCATGAATAAATGCTAACAATAATAATAACTTCAAAAAAAATATATTTAATTATAGAAATGATTTGAGGAATGCTCGACTAGTTTAAATAAATAAAAAAAATTTATTGATTATAAAAAAATGAAACATTGATTAATAGCTTTATTTGCACGCACATACGCGCATTCTCGCACTCGCACAGAAAAGAACATATTATGCATAATAAACATGGCTGATAAAATATATTTCCTCGTATTACATTTTGAAAGTAGGTGTGTGTTATAGTTTATCTGCGAAAGAAAATAATAATTAGGATCAAAGTTCATAACTGGAAAAGTCCTAAGATTTAAATATGATGGACTATGTAGCATCTGATATTTTTATTTACGAAAGTTGAGATTAAAATAATAAGATTTAATATATGAGAGATTACGGATCATTTTATATTTGATTTACGAAAGTCGAATTTAATTAATTATGAGATTGCCTTTTAAGTTTACGTAAAGAATGAATGGAAGCGTTATAAAAAAAATGTTTACCTAGGATTTTGCTTAGTCTTCTGCTGCTTCTAGTTTGGTGAGGGTTCGAACCTGATAGATGAGGTTTCCATAATACATGGTTATTCATTTCACATAAGTTCAGCGTAGTATGTTTGGACGATTCTTGTATATTAAACGGAACAACGTCCTTAGACTGATTGGAGCACTATGTTTGGACGGTATTGTTGTTGATCATTCATAGCTGTGGAGATGTTCTGGCGGCGGAGCGTCAGTCAATCACTGAAGGGTTTTCTAGCCCATCATGATGATCGACGCTCTAAATGTTAATTTCACAGTGATCATATTGGATAAACCGGATAGCAAAAAAAAGAAAGGTTCTAGTTGTAGCTTCCGGAGGAATTTAAAAAAAAACTATAAGCAGAAAAAAGTGTAAAAAGAAAATGTAAAAGGAACTTTTTCTTTAGATTTAGATTCATATTTATATGGGTTGGTTATTATCTGAGGATCGAATCTCCACCCAGAGTTCAATATTCTTTGAGTTGTCGTTGGGGTCCGTGTCCTACGTAATGTCCACTCAATCCATATGCTTGAGGCAATCTTAGGTTTATGCAATCTCATATTACAATCTTAGAAAAAAATTCATACTCATTCACACCTTTTATGCATACATGTGTGCGTGTTTTAAGAGAACAATTTAACTTACATTAGTTTAAAAGTCGAGCATTTAATCTGTCTCAAAATCACTTCTATAAGCTTTTAACTTTCACTACAGTTATAATCTAAAACAAACCCCTTTTAATTACCCCCGCGGCATATACAAGTAGAAATCACTTATTGAGATTTAAAATGGCATATTAATAGTACTTTATATTTTATTATTTTGTTTTCTTTTTAGAGAATATTATTATAATAGATTATATGAAAGCCTTAACTATTTAATCAGAAATATTAACATTTTATTTTACAGTGTATTTTATAACGCATTGAAAGAAAACTACATTTATTTTTTATCATAAGTTGAAAGTGAAAGAAGAGAAAAAATATAGTGTTTACATTGCTCGTGTGTGTGCGTATATACCTGTACCGACTTTGTCTCGGTACAATATATTCTCATGTGATAAAACATGTTTTAAATATATTTAATTAATGTGTGAGAAATTAAATTTTAAAATGGTTTGAGTATTTGCCTGATTTTATAGATATTAATGGCCATTAAATATATATAATTAATTATTTATTTATCTAACACCATGTTTTATTTATAATAATCATAAGGAAATTATCCGGACTGATGCACCAAATGTAAGATAGAGTCTTTAAAAAAGTAAGAATGAATCTCATCTTTTTTATCTAAATTCATATATATATATATAGGTCAATCTGTTCTCTAAATGATTTAGATTGGCCTATATAAATGAATTTAGGTAAAAAAGATAAGGTGATTCATTCTTATATTTTCAAAAACTATCTTATGTTTAGAAAGTGTGAGTATTCCTCAGCTAAAATGCTATTATAGATATGAATAAAATGATAGGCCAAATATAAGAAATAAAAAAACAAGCACAAGTGATAAGCTTCCATTATTATCTTCTAAAAAATGTCAACTTACAATAAATAAATAAAAAATGGTAATTTTTTTAAAATATTGAGAAAATATATATTTTTCTCTATTTTTTATTTATCTATTATCTATCTATAGGCTATGGATTTTTGCTTTATGGTACTTAACTCAATTTATGCAATAAATCAATAAAAATATATTTTAAAAAATATTGATTTATAATAATTTTTTAAAAAGCTGATTTTTCTACAGTGTTTAATAAATTATTTTAAACAATATTAAAAATTATCAACTTACAATAAATAAAAAAAGGGTAATTTTTTTTAAAATATTGAAAAAATATATTTTTTTCTCTATTCTTTATTTATCTATCTATAGGCTATTGATTTTTGCGATACTATTTTATTAGCCAGGGCCGGCCGCTTGATAGTGTTATTTTTATGCAAAAGCACAAAAATAAGCCGTTTACATAGCTGCTCACCCAACTTATGGCCTGCTTTGTGTTATGCACTTTATCCGAATGCTCACAGTTCAAAGTTCGCTACAGTATCATGTGAGTCTTCAAATATGCATGACAAACTAATTAGCTTACAACTCACTTAACATAATCCCATCACCATGCTTTCCTACTCAACATGGAAGCTTCAAAAAATTTGGAAAGGGTACGGACAAGCACGAATTTGCCAAGCGTCATGTGTGCGTGAGAACACATATGAGACAAATGAAATGGCTGACTGCAAAACAGCCATTCAAATTATGGCAATTGTCATCCAAAGAAGCTGGTGCTATGGCATTTTTCCAGGACAACAATATACTCTTACATGCCTAGAGATGTGTGTGGCAAAATGATGAAACTGGAGATTTCCAAACCTATCTAGCAGTTCAGATGCAAGTCCTGTTTCTGTTGGCGAAAGTTTTCTCTTCGATAGGAGACCTGGTTTGATGGTTCCAGGATCCTGTTCAGGTGCAAGTCCTGTTTCTATTGGCAAAAGTGTTCTCTTCGATAGGAGACCTGGTTCGATGGTTCCAAAATCCCGTTCTTGAAAGCTGATCTGGAGATGTGTAGAGATGCTGTGATGAAGTAAACCATTGCTTTGCAGGAGCTGTGCCATGAGAGCCTGGCCTCCTGCCTCTGCCGTCAAATCTGCAGGTCAGGTTTCATAGTGGAGGTGGACGAGACACTATTCAGCTGGAGGAAAAACTACCAGGGTAGAATGCTTTCTCAGCAGTGGATCTTTAGCAGACTGTGCCGGGAATCTGACGAATGCTTCACCACAGCCGTTCCCTCCCTCTCTGCGGCTACGCTTATGCAGGCCATGTGTGACAATGTCAAGCCTGGATTGAGCAACTCTTCCAACTGCTGAAAGGGCTACAAAACCTCTTGCAGGTTTCCAGCACATGACTGGTAAGCTAGTTGAAATTATACCATAATTCATGTCAAAATGTTTGCAAACTAACCTAAACCATATATTATCTACAGAGACATTCCCTGATTTATTATAGACATTTTATCCAAGGATTGAAGAAACTTAAAAGAAATGAACTGTTTTAAATATTTAACATTATCTGCATGAGTGTGTATGTACTTTCCAATTATATTTACAATTTATCATTCAAATATTTTAATTTATCATAATAAAATAGTTATCTTTAATATCAACTTTTCATTATATGTTATTAATTTTAAGTATTAGATTTTATTATTAAGTTTTAAGAAATGTATAATTACCTTAGCCAACATGCTTGTTTAAGCTCGGGGAAAATTCCTAAGGAAGTTCTTATAATAAATTCATTAAGTGATGGGAAATCATAATCCTGACCATTGTAAGTTACAATATTCTTCGTGCAGGATCAGTGAGTCTACTGACTCTGATGCCATTTAAATAAATTGAAAACTGATTTTGCTCGCAATTTTAAATCGTAAATAATATTAGGTTCGTTAATCAGGAAATGCAGCTATGTTTTTAAAAATGTTAATGAAATTTTTTTTTTTTTTCATAGTTTGATTAACTTGCACTTCCATTTATTTATATATGGTATAAATATATATTTGAAATTTTATATTTTTTTTAAAAAAAACTTCAAAGAGAGTAAAATGCAACGATCGTTTAAAAGACGATATTTAATTATTTTTTTTAAATAGAATAATTTTTTTTAAAAAAAAAAAAACGTACAATGAAAGTTAATCTTTGTTTCTTATTTATCTGTGTAATTTAATCAAAATAATGTTGATATTGTAAAGTGCATACAGATTAATTAATCCAGATAGTGAAAAGACATTCCATATGCAGATTACAATCAAAGTTTTAAAGCTAATTAAAGGTGGCAGAAAGAATTTATATACATAAAAAAAGAACTTCGTTAGTTGGAAAATACAAAATAAATGTACAAGATTATAGAATAATAAAACAAAAGATAAAGAAATATGTGCAGGACTTCTCAAAAATGATCTGGAGTATAAAAGGAGAGGACAAGCTGAGAAGGAGTCTTTTTCACCTGTGTGTTTCGGGCAAGTCTCATGTGAAACATTTTTTTTTTTAAACCTATTCCCCATGTGCAAGTAGAACCAGATCATTTGTTGACACCTTTTGGAAAAAGTCACCTAAACCGTCTAATCTTGCCTCAATAAGGATCAGAGATATGGAAGAAATGAAACTATAAAAAACAGTACTGCGGACTATCCATCGAAAGAAATCAGACTACTAAAAAGGTCAATCACCTACATAAACACTTGAAACTTACTGGTAATTTAAAGCTATAACTTCTATCTATATAAAAGATTTGCGAACTGAATTTTAAATAATAAACTATTACCGTGGACAAAAAGAAAAGAGACATTAGTTATCTATTACTTCAAAATGAGATATTTGAATTCAAATGGTTAAAATAATTATCTGAGTATGCGTGTATTTCTTTTCAATATTATAATTTTATTATTATAGGTGTTTAAATGCTTAATGTGTTCTAATAAATCTTTACTACTAATATAAAAAAAACCATCATTGTACTTGCCTAATTTTTAGTTAGTTACATTGTTAATTTTGAGGGTTAAGTTTTTATTATTTGGTTTTAGAATAGTGTATAAATTACCTTGCCAATATTCTTATTTCTTAATTAAGTCCAGGAAGAATATTTTCTTAAAATAAATTGACTGGAAATCTTAATCCCTACCTTGTAATTATTACTTTATAAATTACGATGTGCTTGATGCAGAATCAGTGATTCTAACAACTTTGGCATCCTATTTTATAAATTAAAAACTGATTCTACCAGTAATTGAAATCGTAATAATTCTTAGGTCAAGTTAATCAGGAAATATAGCTATGTTTTTAGAAATATGAGTGAAATATTTTTTTTTTTTCATAGCTTGATTAACTCACACATTCTAGTGTGTAATTGAAGGCCTTTCAAAATGTGAAAAACATTATGATGGCTTCCCAATGTGAGACTTCGATATAAAAAACCCATGACCTGAGATAAATTATAATAATAATAAAAAAAAGAACATTACATTAACGACATAAAACATGGAATGTAATGTACATAGCCAGAAAATAAATACGACAGTATTTAGTGCGTGTGATTCCAAAGTTGTTTTTTTTTCCTCATAAGAGTAGAGCAGGGGAATAAAATTTTAAAGTAATATGCTATATTAAAATAATAATAGCACATAAATAATAAAAGATAAGTAAAACTTATCAAAATCTAGTAATGAAGGTGAAGGCAGTTATGGATGGGGATTATAAAGTGACAAAAGAGAAGTGGGCGAACGAATTTATTAGCAAAGCAAAATAAGATATGGAATTTATCTTGTAAGTTAATGAACTTAAGAGTTTATTTTATTATAACAAAAATAAGTCAAATGGCCATATATGAAATTGAGAAGTGATAAAGATATGCAAAATATGGTAGAAGGTGAAAAAGAATTGAAAGAGGGCATGGAACTTTAGTAAAAAAAACTATTATATGAATTAATAACTGAATTCAAAGAGGATATAGAGAAAGAAATAAGCGAGTTAAAAAAAACAAGTAAAAAATGAAAAAGTAATGGAGTAAAGAGATCAGTAAAACAACAGATGAAAAGAGGGTAGATAACCTTATTTGTGAGTGGGATGGCGAAACAATTAATTACACATCTCAAGAATGCCCAAAGGTTTTTTGCAAATAAACGATATCAAGGTAGAGACATTGTGGTACTCGGGCAGCCAGATATTGGTAATGTCGGGAACGATATATGAACGTATGCAGAGACAACCCATAGAGATACCAACTCTACCAGTGAGAAGCATGCAAATAACAAAAAAGCACAATTGGGTTCAAAACAAGTTTGGGTGCAAATTAAAATAGAAGATAAAATTATACATCACACGTTATTAATTTTAAAAGGTGTGGTGCATGAAGTCATATTGGGGTCCGACTTTATGCACAAAACCAGGTGTGGCCAATTATAAAGAGAAAGAGATTGCAATGGAGAAGAAGTGGAGTTTGGGTCGTGGATGAGAACGAATCAGCAAAAGATATGTAACATGGAGCTTGAAAGGAAAGACCTTTAATAGAGGTACAGATTGATGAACTAATAAATGAAGGGACAATGGAAAGAGGCTCTAAAAGAAGTTCTAGTTGAATATAAATCGATTTTTTCAGATAAACCTGGAATTATTAAAGAGTATGAGCACTGAATCAAGGTTGCAGACAGTACATCATACCAGACATGATCATACCCGATGCCACACCAGTATAGGGCTGAGGTAGAGAGAGAATTAGCTAAAATGGAGTAGTGGAATATTATCACTAAGGGTTCATCATCATATAATAACCCATTAGTGGTTGTAAAAAAAAGATAGGGCCATAAGACTGTGCTTGGATGCCAGGCAATTGAACAAGACCACATGGCGTGATCGAAATGTTCCATCACCAATTAATGAGTTAGTAAATAAATTCTGGGGGGAAAAAACCATTTCTCACATTGGATCTAACTGCCAGTTATTGGCAGATCAAGTTACGCCCTGCCGATCGGAAGTACACGGCAATTTGATATAATGATATATCATACCAATTCAACAGAATGCCTTTTGGTCTAAAGAATAGTGGGGCAGGTTTGTTAAAATGTCTTGACCGGGTACAACCCCAGAGATCATAAAGTTAATCACTATCTACATGGATGATTTAATTATTGCATCTAGTAACTCTCAGGAACACTTACAACACCTCAAGATGTTTTTACAAGAGTGCAAAATGAAGGATATCTGAATTAACCTATAAAAAAGCTGTTTAGCAGCAGGAAGTGAATTTGTTAGGGCATTTGATTAATGCAAATAGAATTAGGCCTCACCCTGACAAAATCCAGGCCATCAGAGATTTCCCAGCCCTCGCACACCAAGACAAGTTAGATCATTTTTGGGGCTGTGTAATTTCTACAATAAATTTTACAAAAACTTCACATCTGACATGGAGCCACTGCTGCAACTATTATGTAAGGAACATCATAGAAATGGATGGAAGAGCATAAAACCAATATCAGGGTCATTAAAGAAAAGTTCCTTAACCAAGTGATGTTGGTTTACCCTGACCTAAGGAAACTGTTTATTGTCCAGGTTGACAGTAGTGGGTATGGATTAGGTACAGCTCTTATGCAAGCTCAAAAAGATGATACTGTGGGTGTAATTTATTTTGTCAGCAAACCATTCAGAGGTGCAGAGATTAATTACTGTGTCACGGAGAAAGAGAGAGGCCTTGGCTGTGTTGTGGGCATTCCAGAAGTTCTGCCAGTTCTTGATAGGTTCGAAAGCAATCGTTAGGACAGATCATAAGAGCCTGGAATTCCTAAACCACAATTATTTAACAAATAGTAGGGCAGGCACCGAAAATGTGGTGGCTGACATGTTGAGCCGGACTGTTGGTCCTGGCACTCAAAATCATCTGCCGATGGAAGATATGTCTGGCAAATATAGAATTAGAGGAGGATGCTGTACAATCCACCTGGGAAAGGTGCAATGGCAAAGCCCCACCTACAAAAAAATTATTGACAACTAGAAGTCAAAAATGAAATAGGAGAAATGTTGGAAATTAACATCAGAAATAGATACCTATCTGACTAAAAGAAGGGGTCCTATGGTATATCACCGACCTACAAAGGGATCAGTGGAAGATAATTTTACCAGAGAGTTTACAAGAATGACTAAATATGTACACTCACTGTTTGTATGGACATTATGGAGTTAATAAAGTGGAAGGCTTATTGAGGACATGGTTCCACTGGCCAAATGTGAGAGCACAGGTTGTCAGCATAATAAGCTCGTGCAAAACCTGTTAGAAGACAAAACCAGCAAATGAGTCATATCAGAGCCCGTTAAGTCCTATCATTTCAAACAAACCAAATGATAATAGCTGTTTTATGGGCCGTTACTAGCTTTTAAGAAAATGAAAGATATACTAATGGTATATGACATTTTTTTAAAGTGGGTGTCAGCGTATCCGGTGTCTCAGGCAAATACTAGGAATGCCATATGAACCCTTGAGACAGAATACTTTGGGAAAATAGATGGACCTAGAACTATTTTGTCAGACCATGATACACCGTTTACATCTTTTTGTGGCAAGAGTGGATAGAGGATGAAGCTAAAACGTATTGTCATCCATATTGAATCCACAGACCAACCCATGCAAGCAGATGATGAGAGAGTTGGGATGCCTCTTCAGAGTATATACTGTGTCCACTCATAGAGGATGGCTGAAACAGCTTCTGGTATTAAATTTCATAAATTGGACTTGTAATGAATCCACAGGATTTGCACTTGTAAGACTTAAATTCAGCCATTGGACAAGTAGTACCGCGTTTATATAAAACCACATTACCCACTATCCCAGAAAATATTAATAAAAGAAGAGATCAAGAGGCAAGGGCAAAATTAGAACACTGCACCAAGCTCAGGACACTGAAAAGGAGTCATGACTGACAAGTTTAAAAAAGGAGATAGCTTATGGGTCAAAGGGAATCCTGTGAGTCAAACTGGAAAACATATTTTTAAAAAGTTCCAAAACTTGTACAATGGGCCTTACCAGATCACCCAAAAGGATGGTCCAAATGCTTTCACTTGAGAGAACCGTATAAGATCAGGACATGGTTTAGAAGGTCTATAAAGATTGATGTATGGAGAATAAAATAAGTTCAACCCCCTATTTTATTATTTTCCCCTGGACCTGGTGGTATTGTGTCATTTATTTATATATGGTACAAATATATATTTGAAATTTTATAATATTTATAAAAAAATAAAAAAAACTTCAGAGTAAAATGCAACGATTGTTTAAAAGACGATATTTAATTTTTTTTTAAGTAGTATACACCTGGGTCTCTTTTTACGCGGACTTATTTAACACGATTTTGAATTTACGTGATTCGTGTTTCACCGGAAGTGTGTTAAATAAGTCCGCGTAAAAAGAGACCCAGGTGTATGAACTCCGATAATGCGCTATTACTTTAAATAATAAATAAATTTTGCGCACTTACATTATATTGAAAGTAATAGCACATTATTGGAATTAGTCTTTCATCTTAGTAATTTCAATATTTTCAGTGCTTTATAATAGTAAGATTTTATGCAATAATGAAATTAAAATCATAATTTCCACAGTTTTTGTATACACACATTAAATTTTATAAGATTATAATGTAAATTTGTTCAAACATTGTACATGTTAATTTTGCATTTTAAATCACATTCTGTTTTTGCTTTTTAAAAAAGAACGTAATCAATTATTAATCATTTAGTGTCCACAAGTTTATTTTTAAAAGGTCAGTAATAGCAGTGGGCATAAAAAATTAAAATATGATTTTTAATTGTAATTAACAATTTAAAAATTACTTACTGCGACTTGAAATTAATGTGAAATTTGATTTTTAAACCGAATTGAAAATTAAAGACAAAAATAAGAATTTAATTTTTAGTTGTTAGTTTCATAAACAATTAATAAAATCATCGTCTCAAAGATTAATTACTAATTACGTTGTCATCAGAAAACCACTGTTATAATGTGAGTATGAAATTGGTGCTAGTTTGCAAATGAACGTGTTTTTTGGCAAATAGTTGTAATAATTAAAATGGGTATAAAAAATGTAAATTACTGTACTGTAAACTATGCATAAAAATATATTATTTTGAATAAAATTAAATATTATAGTTAAAAAAAGTTTGTCTTGTATCAATTTTTTTTCAAATTTGAAATTTTTTATTAGTCATATTTTATTTCATTTTTTTTTTTGCGCAAATTTTAAAATAATTTTATGTTGGTGCTTTGCTTTTACGCGAATTTTGAAAAATCACAGACCGCATCCCCCCCTTTTCAATGTAAGTTACGTCTATTTTTGCGCGATTTCGTTTGCGCGTTTTCTGAGGAACCTATCTATCGCGTAAAATGAGACCCAGATGTATTTTTTTATTTTAAAAAAACATATACTGAAAGTTAATCTTTGTTTCTTATTTTCTATGTAATTTAATCAAAATAATGTTGATTTTGGAAAGTGCATACAGATTAATTAATCCAGATAGCGAAAAGACATTCCACATGCAGATTACAGTCAAAGTTTTAAAGCTAATTAAAGATGGCAGAAAGAATTTATATATATATAAAAGAACTTAGTAGTTGAAAAATACAAAATAAATGTACAAGATTATAGAATAATAAAACAAAAGATAAAGAAAATATGTGCAGGACTTCTCAAAAATAATC
The DNA here is from genome assembly GCA_028023455.1 of Epiperipatus broadwayi. Lineage (NCBI taxonomy): Eukaryota > Metazoa > Onychophora > Udeonychophora > Euonychophora > Peripatidae > Epiperipatus > Epiperipatus broadwayi. The sequence goes on from JAQFVV010000034.1 coordinate 7,669,956, forward strand.
TGGAGTAAAAAAGGAGAGGTCAAATTGAGAAGGAGTCTTTTTTTTACCTGTGTGTTTTGGGCAAGTTCTCATGTGAAGCATTTTTTGTATGAATTAATAAAATGTTACCACCTAGATCTAAACTGAACCTATTCCACATGTGTGAGTAGAAACATCGTTCACTGAACCTCTTGGAAAAAATCACCTAAACCATCTAATCTTGCCTCAATAAGGATCAGAGATATGAAAGGAATGAAACCATAAAAAACAGTACTGCAGACTATTCATCGAAAGGAATCAGACTAATAAGAAGATCAATCACCTACGTAAACACTAACTTAGCAATAAGTTAATGGCCATAACTTCTATCTATATAAAATATTTGCAAACTGAATTTTAAATAATAAACTGTTACCATGACAAAAAAGAAGGACATTACTTCAAAGTGAGATATTTGAATTCAAATGGTTAAAATAATAATTTTGAGTATGCGTGTGTTTCTTTCCAATATTATAATTTTATTATTATAGGTGTTTAAATGCTTAATGTGTTCTAATAAATCTTTACTACTAATATAAAAAAAAACATTCATTGTACATGCCTAATTTTTAGTTAGTTATGTTGTTAATTTTGAGTATTAGATTTTTATTATTTGGTTTTAGAGTAATATATAAATTACCTTGCTAATATTTCTTATTTTTTAATTAAGTCCAGGGAAGAATATTTTCTTAAAATAAATTGACAGGAAATCTTAATTCTAATCTTATAATTATTACTTTATAAGGTACGATATGCTTGACACATCAGAAAATAAATTTGACTCTACTTGATAGATATGTTTTTTACTACTGAAATAAATTTTAAATGTTCACATTTTGTTTCTGTAAATATTAAAAAAATGAGGATGTAATCAAAACAAAGATGTTACATGTCATCGTTTTTAGAAAGATTATTTTCAGTTTATAAAATCAACGAAATATTTTTAATTTTTATTATTTTTAAACATTTGAAATGAATAATTATTTATTTCTCTTATATCTAACGAATTATGCTTTAAATGTTTAAATTTTTTGAATATTTATTGCAAAATTATATTTTATTTACTCGTAAATAAAGTAGATTGTTTACATCATAGCTTGTCTTCTAATTTGCTTCAGGTCATATTTACGTTAGCTGCTAATATAATGTTACATTTTTGAAAATAAAGTATTTCAAGTTAAATTAAGTTATTAATAATTTATATTTCTTGATATCTAATAAATATAGCGCAAATTATTTTTAAAAAATAATTTAAAACCGCAATAAACTTGCAAATAAACATGTTTTCACGTCGTTGGAAATGGCAATGTCATAAAATGCCAAATGTTTATAGCCTTGGCAAGAGACAATGGCTGAGCATGTCAGGGCAAATTGGCCAAAAGACGAAATAATTTGGTTCAATCAGTCGTAAAGTTAATCAGGAAATATAGCTATGTTTTTAGAAATATGAGTGAAATATTTTTCTTCATAGCTTGATTAACTCACGCATTCTAGTGCATAATTGAAGGCCTATCAAAACATGAAAAATGTTACAATATATAAAAGCAGAATAAGAAATAGTTTCAAAAAATGCTCATAGAAAGAGATAGTATAGAAAATATAACATAATTTAAAAATTCTTTCAATAAAAGTTAACCTTTTTAAGGAGTTCTCCGATAAAAACTGGAGCCGGCTTCAAGTCGCTCGAATTCTGTCATTTTTAACGCTACGGTAAAGATTTTACCGTCATTTGAAAGGTTATAAAAAGTTTCGTAAGATGCTGCCCTCTCTTGAATTATTTTACAAGTAAAAAATCAATAAAACTGATATAAAGGTCTAACAAAGGGAGGAGGCAGTTCGTTCTAAGTGTTGATTGGCTCTCAACTATTGAAGACAAAGAAAACCGCTTGTCAATAATTTTCGCTGCTACGATTTCTTTTCTTTCATTTCAAAAATGATAAACGAATGTTTTAGACCATTTTAAAAGTATTTTTTGACATATTAATTATTTTGATAAAATATGGTAAAAATAAAATTATTTTAGAAAAATATTTAAGATTTTAGTAAAAACATTTAAGATTTTAATAAAAATTATTTACTTTTCCGCAACATAAAATTGAAAAAGAAATCACTGACATCAGCAACACTTTTTAGTTGGTTACTAATGTTCGTTTTAGATTTGCCGCTATCGAATATTTTTATAATTATAAATAAGAATTTATTTTTGAAAAAACTTTCGTTCACTTTCATAACCTGACAAATTATTAATATACTTTTTACAAATGAAACTAAAGTGAATATAATATTAAAAAATGAATATATTTTTATGGTTGAGTTTGTGAAATGACCAATTAAAAGTTTAGAGTTTTATCTCACTCAGCCAATAAAATTAATTGTCAAAGAAAAGGTTAAGAGTTGAAAGATGTAAGATTGTGTAAAAAAAAATATTGAAAAATGCATGATTAAAACTGTAAAGAAATAAAGTGAAAAAAAATAAATTATTAAAACATTTAAGTCATATAATTGTAAAATCAAGGATATATATAATGCAATATTTTGTTCCAAGCCCCCTTGCATTCAAAGGAAATAATGTATGATAGTTCATCTTTTGTAGATAAACAATGATTAGAATAGGCTTTATATTGTTTGTTGAACTGTAAATGTATAGTATTTTTTAAAACATTTATATAACATGATTTTATATGTATATTATGTATATATAAATCAAAATTATATTATAAACAAAATTAAAAATATATATATATAATTAATAATAAATGAATGGGATATTTATTTTATAGTGTGTGTTTATTCATGCACCTGTTGAAACAATAAGAATTTTAAAAAAATAAAAAAATTAACTTTATAATACAATATATAGTAAAATATGCGCTGGGCAATATATATATTTCAGTAACTTTTTTCTCTTATGAGAACAATAGACTTGGCTCGTTTTCAAGAAATTATTAACTCTCCAATTATGTTAATTCTGAAATTTTGTAAAACTTAGAAAATATTTTATTATGCAAAATACTGAATATCAAATTCAGAAAGAATAATAAAGAAAAATTAAAATATATGTTTTTTCAATCTAAACTGAAGATATTTTAATAATGTATGTAATGTTACATGCTCGGTCAATGAAAAATGGCTGCTGTATATTAAAAATTGCAAATTTTAATGGTTTTTTTGTTGATTTATTACATTTTTGTTTGTTTTACTTTGGATAGCATATAATTGAAATCATCAAAATTGGAGAAGAATAAATATCTTTATCTTTTTGCGCTTTGTGAGTGCTACGAGTGCTCTGCTGACGTTTTTCAGATGATGTTTTGTTTTTGTTTTTTTTACTGATGTAAAAAGTATAAGCTTGATGTAGAACAAAATATGAGCATTTGATAGCTTAATCACGTGGCTTTCAGAAAATGTTTATTTAAAAAAAATCGGTTTAAATTTGGATTTTTGGCAAATTTTTTAATCGACCACAGTATTTAATTTTTTTTTTTTTTAATAATTTTTGTACTTATCACGAAGCGATAAAAGACAAAAATAATTTACGGGCTGCAAGTGAAATTTTCTCTGGTGTTATTCACAAAGAAGACCTACAATAGATCTTCACCGTAATGCCGTAAGTAACATTTTTTAATTTTTTTTTTTTAATTTTTTTCATAAAATTATATATATATTTTTTATTTTTTTTCATAAAATTATCTTTTTTATTAATTTTAGTTTGTAATTGGTGTGTGTTAGTTATTTATGCTCATATAGAATTCATATCTAATGTAATTTTCTAACGTTCTACCTACACTATTATAAAAATGTTTTTTAAAAAGTATAATTTATTACGAAAATCGTTAATTATGTTTATATAATATGGTTTATAAGTAATTTGTTATAAAACTAATAATCAAATGTATACAAACATTGCATACACAAACATATAATCAAATTCTGATTCTTGTTTATGTTTTTCAAGCCTATAGCTAGCAAATGATCTGTATGCAAATAAATTATATATATGTGGTACAATAAATATAACAAGATAGCATCATTTCTGTGCATAAAGAATATAAACATCACTTGTGTGCATAAAGAATATAAACAGTTATAAAACTAATAATCAAATGTATGCAAACATTGCATACACAAACATAATCACATTCTGATTCTTGTTTATGTTTTTGTTTACTCTTGTTCATGCTTTGATTTTGCTATATGTTTCATAACATTATTTTCAAGTCTATAGCTAACAAATACACTATATGCAAATAAATTATATCTATGTGGTACAATAAATATAATAAGATAGCATCACTTCTGTGCATAAAGAATATAAACATCACTGGTGTCCATAAATAATATAAACATCACTGATGTACACATAAAAATATAAAATGAAGAGATGAACCTCATTTTATCAGTGATATAGACAGTAGCCTACAATTTCTAGTTTTAGATGGATAAGAAGCCAATTGTTATGATGATTTCTTTTGTATCTTTTATTAGGATGAATCTTTTTCTTTATAGATGCCTTTGATATTTAGAACATTTGGGGTACAAGATAAAAATGAAGAAGTCATATCCGAATTCTTTTGGAGATTGTGAAGCTGTGGATTAACTTAGGTAAGACATGTTATACATGTTTAGAAAGATAATTTTGTGAGGAATATAAAGAAATTATCACTGAAGATGTATTTTCAATTTTAGTTAATGTTAATTTTCAAATTATGAACAAATAATAAAATAATTATTTTGGATGTGAAAATTTCTTTTTTCCTTATTTTTTATATAGTTATCACTATTTATTTTATGTTTATTGTTTTCCTTAATGTTTCTAGTTTCTAGCAATGTAATTGTTTTTGCTCTAACATAATTAAAACTGAAATTATTGTGAAAATTGTGTCTCAGGCCAGTATTTTAAAAAATTCAATATGGCGGCTTGAAGCCGAAGTAGTTATGCTGTTCTTTCATAAAATAATCAGAAAATAATAAATTCTTTACAACAGCTATATAAACATCAAAATTTTTTATACATTAAAAGCCTTTTTCAACACCTGATTTGGTATTGAAAAAGGCTTTTAATGTATAAAAAATTTTGATATTTATGTAGCTGTTGTAAAGAATTTATTATTTTCTGATTATTACTTGAAATCATATAGTCATATGCTGCATAGTTCATGGCCCCACTATATTAAATATATAAAACAATTCATACAAAAGAAATCAAACAAAAATAAGAATTAAAAACAGGAAGATTAATATTTATAAAATTGTTAAAAATGTATACAGATGTATAATTATTGGGTTCATTAAAATATTTGTATTCTATAAATAGTGTATTATTTATTATGTGTTATATAATTATATCTATTTATGTTTGTATAAATATTGTACCGGTCGAAAATGTATGTCCATCCAACAAGATTTAGAATCTGAACAAAAGTACCCCAAATCCAATCATGCCTGAGATACACAGGTCAGGAGCAATCAAAAATTCTAACCTATTTGCCCATTCCCAAAATCTATAACACTACGGACAACACCTATGGTAATACTACATAAATTAATTATTTCCCGTCCTGGTGCTACATCGTTTTGCATGAGAACTCAGCTGATGATGATGATGATAGATTGAGTGAACCCGAGATATAAGTTAAAAACATACATAAATATAAATATTTATTTTGACAAAATTCAAGATGATTTTATATATATATACTCAACTTCATGCATTTAAAACTTTATTTTTGATTACAAATATTTGACGATCTTGATACAATTATTTTATTTAGACAGATATGAATTTAGTGCAGCATTTAAATACATAACATATATTTAAAAAGCGGATTTTATGTAATTTTACAAAAATAGATTTATCTGGGTGGTTGGTGGACTTTTATACATTAAAAAAAAAAAAGAAACATAAAGATATGACAATGGAGTTTTGCTGTTTATACGAATTCATAGAATGCCCTTGGCATTTGATACATAACTTTATTTTCATTTATAGAATTTATTTACAACAATTAAGTAAGGATACATTCTGATTAAAATACACTAAAAACATTTATTTATTAAACATTTTCGACATTTAACTATTGTGAAACTCTATCAATACAGGGAATGGCTTATTTTAATAAAGGGGAGGGCAGCTTCATGAGAAGATGGATCTAAACTCCAACGAAAAATATTTAAAGAGAAAAACGTTTCATTATCATACATCATTATGGTTTATTTTGCTAAACAGCCCAGAAAACGAAATATAAGAAATTGCGGTGCTAGCATAATGTCAATGAGAGAGTGGCAACTTAGGCCAAGAAAACATCATTCTATTTGAAGGTGATACTCCAGCTTCAGGCTTGGGCGGTACCTAATGGAAAGGTAGGTAGGAAGTTGCTATGAGCCGGATCATAGCAGAACCATGCAGAGCTTCAACTACACTAACCTGTTATGAATGAGAACACTAAAAAACAACAGAAGGCTTCGAATCCCCAGAATGAGGTACAGGCGAATCAAAGCAATATATAAATATATACTTTATGGAGAAGAATGACAAACGAAAATGATCGTGAATCCCTGGAATGAGATACAGGCAAATCAGATCAAGTCCTATGGGGCTTATTAATAATTGGATGTATGCTAGCAACGCTATTATAAAATATAAAATCATTGGTTTTAAATACTAAAATAAATTCTTAAGTAGTTTAACAAATACGTAATGATATGTTAAAAATAATAACCCAATGTAAGATAATCATTTATCAAAAGTTAAAACTATAATTAATGAAGCATGCATTGCTCCCCCTTCTTGAATCAATATTTTGTTTAACATATAAAAAAAAATTAAAATCCACGCACTTAAAAGTACGAATAACAAAATAGATTTAAGTTGCCACCCTTTTGGCAATGATGATCAATAAAGAAATTAATAAATACCCACCCCAGATTGCAATGTATTTACATTTTGTATTAATTTATGATCAAATATTTTTATTTAAAATACGAACTCAATCTTACGAGCTATTTAGAAATAACTAACAAGAACTCATTAATCCCTCCCCCCCTTCTATTCCCCAGCGGGATATAGAAGTTCATAAGACTGGGTTTGATTGGCATTTACAAATAAAATTAAGTGAAAAATATAAAAATATCATTAAAAATAAATTATAACTGCAAATTAAATTATAGAAATAATAAGAAAGCGTGAGTTGGATGAAAAATTTTATAGTAGTATTAATTTGGATAGTAGAGAATTGATACAAAGAAAATAATTATTAAGTTAACATACTCCCTGATTGGCAAGTTAAAAGAGATTCAAAATAAAGAGTACATTAATTTTAAAAAGTTAGAGGTTAGAATTTAGGTACTATGATTATAATGACTGGGCTCATTACCTCAGGATTGTATGGAATAAAGTACTGATGAATCTTTTGTGACAGGCAGCATTCTTTGATTTAAAACATGTCTTTTAGCCTCGGCGGTTCTTTTGACGGCACAGGCACACTTGAGTGGTAGGAGCTACATCTCTGCACAGTGAAGAGTTGAGCTGAAGACAGAGGGAAAGGCAGCTTAGGCCCCTCAAAAATTAAACAGATGTGGAGTCGGCTAGTGACTACTGACTAAACTCTGACACAATAGATTTTTGGCCCTATTTATACTAGTTTTCAGTTATTCAAAGAATGTTTTTACTTAAATTTCTCAACTCTAATTGAATCTTTAATTTACTGAAATATTCTCTCTTTTGCTATTGGAGATGCAATCGCAAGATAACTGTCCAAAAATAAATTCAGATCAATTTCCAGATTGGAAATAGATTTGATAAAAATGTTAACAGCTAACTAAATCAATTAGCTTTGTTTTAAATTTTACTTTCATTAACTTTAATTTAAAAATTTCTTTTAAAATCATGAAATAAACTAATGTTCCCACCCCTTTAATTACTCTTGGACAGTTAACGATTGCATCTTCCATCTTGAATATTTGTGTAATTATATGAAGAAAAATAATTACAAAGTATTAAAAATATAATTAAGAAAAAAAAATACAAAATTATTTACAATATTTGTTTGTGCTTTTATATATATAAAAGCTCCGTTAATATATGTATATATCTGAGTCACATCTAGAGATATTAATATCAAAATAATTAATGAATTTTTATTTAAAATGTATATTTATAACTTTTATAGACGCTTCTTAGAAATATATGAATAGTTTATATACATGTGACAAAAAAAGAAGCAGGATGAAATGTGGGTTGTGGTAGAACAGTGAAACTCGATCTTGAAATAAGATTGACTCTTTCATACTTCCCCACTTAAAATGACAAAAAAAATGAATTAAAAAATGCCTTTTTTACTTTGAATCCATTTGCGACTGAAGAACAATCAATTTTTTTTTCAGAACAGTACTTAATTATTTAATATGTTATCTAAAAAAACTTTATGATAGTGCCTTTTCTCTTTTGCACTAAACGTTTCTGGACTTATTTTTCCCATCTTCAACTATCTCCTGCCCTACTCTTTCGGTTGCTTCCCCATAATTTATTTCACCTGCCTGCTATAATGAACTGCCACCTATGTTATACATATAAAGTACATTTAGTTTACTCATCAACATAACGATTATATCTCTAACTATTTATATATAAATATGGAAAGGGAAAAAAACAAAAAAAAACTACCCTGTTACTTGGCTTTTTCACTTTCCATTTTGTCTTGGCTGTTCTTCCACACCTAGAATAGACTCGAAAACTCCGATGAAAAATATTTAAAGAGAAAAATGTTTCATTATCACACATCATTACGGTTTATTTTGCTACAGGCCAGAAAACTAAATGTAAGAAATTGTGGTGCTAGCATAATGTCAGTGAGAGAGAGGGTGGCAACTTAGGCCGAGAAAAGAAGGTGGTATGCCAGCTTCAGGCTTGAGTGGTACCCAATGGAAAGGTAGGTAGGAAATTGCTATGGGCCGGTTCACGACAGAGCCATGCAGAGCTTCAACTACACTAACCTGTTATGAACGAGAACACTAAAAAAGAGTGGAAGGCTTCGAATCCCCACGGCGAGGTATGAGTGAATCAAAGCAGTATATAAATATATACTTTACAAAGAAGAATGACAAACGAAGACGATCATGAATCCCCGAAATGAGGTACAGGTGAATCCGATCAAGCCCTATGTGGCTTATTAATAATTTGACATATGCTAGCAACACTATTATAAAATATGAAATCATTGGTTTTAAATACTAAAATAAAGCCTTAAGTAGTTTAACAAATATGTAATGATATGTTAAAAATAATGACCCGATGTAAGATAATCATTTTTCAAAAGTTAAAACTATAATTAACCCCCCTTCTTGAATCAATATTTTGTTTAACATATTAAAAAAACTAAAATTCATGCACTTAAAAGTGTGAATAACAAAATAGATTTAAGTCGCCAGCCTTTTGGTGATGATGATCAATAAAGAAATTAATGGACACCTATATCCACCCCAGATTGCAAAGTATTTATACATTTTGTATAAATTTATGATAAAATATTTTTCAAAAAGCATATATTTATTTAAAATACAAACTCAATCTTACGAGTTATTTAGAAATAACTAACAAGAACTCATTAATCCTCCCCCCCTTATTCCCCAGCGGGATATAGAAGTTCGTAAGACTGGATTTGATTGGCATTTACAAATACAATTAAGTGAAAAATATAAAAATATCATTAAAAATAAATTATAATCACACTAAATTATAGAAATAATAAGCTTGAATTGGATGAAAAATTTTATAGTAGTATTAATTTGGATAGTGGTTGAATTGATACAAAGAAAATAATTATTAACATACTCGCCGATTGGCAAGATAAAAGAGATTCAAAATAAAGAGTACATTAATTTTAAAAAGTTAGAGGCTAGAATTTAGATACTACGATTAAAATGACTGGGCTCATTACCTCAGGATTGTATGGAATAAAGTCCTGATGAATCTTCTGTGACAGGCGGCATTCTTTGAATTAAAACATGTCTTTTGGCCACGGCGGTTCTTTGACGGCATGGGCACACTTGAGCGGTAGGAGCTACATCTCTGCGAGGCGAAGAGTTGAGATGAAGATGAAGGGGAGACGGCTTATGCCCCTCAAAAATTAGATGTGGAGTCGGCTACCGACTACTGACCAAATCTCTGACTCAATAGATTTTTGGCCCTATTTATACCAGTTTTCAGTTATTCAAAGAATGTTTTTAATTAAACATCTTAACTCTAATTGAATCTTTAATTTACTGAAATATTCTCTCTTTTGTTATTGGAAATGCAATTGCAAGATAACTGTCCAAAAATAAATTCAAATCAATTTCCAGATTGGAAATAGATTTGATAAAAATGTTAACAGCTAACTAAATCAATTAGTTTTGTTTTAAATTTTATTTACATTAACTTTAATTTAAAAATTTATTTTAAAATAATGAAACAAACTAATGTTCCCACCCCTTTAATTACACTTGGACAGTTAATGATTACATCTTCCATCTTGAATATTTGTGTAATTATATGAAGTAAAATAATTATAAAGTATTAAAAATATAATTAAGAAAAAAAAATACAAAATTATTTACAATATTTGTTTGTGCTTTTATATATATAAAAGCTCCATTAATATATGTATATACCCGAGTCGCATCTAGAGATATTAATATCAAAATAATAAAGAATTTTTATTTAAAATTGATATTTATAACTTTTATAGACGCTTCTCAGAAATATACATATAGTTTATATACATGTAACAAAAAAAGCAGGATGAAACGTGGGTTGCAGTAGAACAGTGAAACTAGATCTTGAACTAAGATCGACTGTTTCAATATGTACTAATTATGTAATCATATATATTTAAATATTGTAGCTCTGATAAAGACTGCTGGTCAGTCAAAACTAAGAAAATATCAAGGAATAAATTTTTATTTGATTGTAAGATAAAAAGTGATTCAAGAAGTTATATAAGCGGTATTATATAGATATAAATAAATTAATGTATAATGGAATAAGAAGTAAAAGGAAATTATAATACTTCCAGAACAAATTTGTTTGTGAAGTGACTTAGTATTCATTAAAAACAAATTACTGAATTGCAGCACTTTATCTTATTTTGGGCAGTATTTTTAAAATTGAAATTTTATCAATATCTCTAATGTAAAATTCATTGATACTATTTTATTTAGTTATCTATTTTTGTTTTTAAAAAGTTTTCTTACACTATCTTTTACTAGCCAAGAATCTTCTCCACAGGATCCCATGGCAATACTGGGTATGCTTAAGCATTCTTAATCTTTTAATTTTATTTGTGAATTTTACTTCCTTACTTTTGAATACATTGTTTGTGATTTCTGATGCAAGTTTGATTGTAGGATTTATTTTTTATTGATCTCTCAATAAAATTTAACCTAAGAATGATAGAAACAAAAAGCTGATGGCTATTAGTTCCAATTCAGGTAAAAAAATTCATTTTGGTCAATTGAATGAAATTTTTGCTTTGAGCTTAAACATCATATGATTTCTGAGCAAATGTCCATCAATTCATCACTTTTTACATATGTGTTGACAAAAGCTTAAGTTATTTTTAAAAAAATAAATTTATCATGAATCATAATCTAGATTAGTATTATATATATAGTTATGTTTTCATTTAACTTCTATTAGTAAAACTTGCTTAAATTCTTATGTAAATAACCCTTCACTAATAAATGATATATAAACAATGGATTGATCTGATTAAATCAAAGTATAAACTTCTTTATTAAGTAAATACAATGCTTAACTACAATTGAAACATAACATATTAAATGCTAATAGTTCTAATATGTATAGGTATAATTAATTAATTCTTTGGTGAACAAAAGTTATATGAAAGTACTTTTCAACTATCTAGAGTCTTTTTTGATACCTTCAACAAAATTTAATCAGGATTGTAATTCCAAGTTCACTAGAAATACTAATTTTTTTCTTTAGAGTATTTTAAATTATTCTTGATTGAAATCTGTCTTATATATACATGGCAAATATAAATCTAGAAATGAAAGCTAAACAAATAGAAATGTATAGACTTTTTGCACTATTCTGAACATCATGATAGTTATTATATAGTGTAATGCTAGCGAGATATGTTTTACGAAACAAACATGTATACCAGCATTTCATATTTATAATTTAATAATAAATGATTAAATTATTAATAGAAACGAAAATAGAAAAAAAATGTAATATGTTTCAGAGTAGTTTCCTTTTGTTTAAAACGTAGTTTTGTAAAATTCAAAAAAAAGTAAATTGCAATATATTTTCTTTTAAAAGAAAATAAAGTTTTAGTATTGAGAGGGCTGGGGGATAATCTAAAATAATATGATTTAAAAACTCTTCTTTTTTAAAAAATAAATATGGAAAGTTAGAATAAAATGTGTTTGTAAAAGAAAACATTCGAAAATGCAATTATTTTAAAAGATTACTGATTGAATTAATTAAAAGAAAAACATGTAAATTATCTCATAAAAGTGATAGTAGATCAATCTTAAAAAAAGATTAGATAACTTGCAATGCAAAAATCAATTAGATTAAGAAAAATTAAAAATCAATTAGATTAACGAAATGTAAAAATTAATTTAAAAAAAACATATTCAAATTATGATCAAAATTGAAAATAATGATAAATTAAACAATGAGAGAGAGGAGTTACCACCAGACCGGCCTTCATTTTGTGATTGAATTATTCTGTCTTGAGTCTGTGAATTAGTTCAGTCTTCATTTTGTGCTGTTACATTATTCATTGCTCCAGAGATCCAGAAATCTAAAGACAGAATATAGCCATTTATTACTGCTGATGGAGAATATCATTTCAAAAGCAGCAGATCTAGTAAATTGCATTACACAACAGAAATTTACTGAAAAGGGCAATGATTACATTGAAATATAAGATACCATTTCAAAAGCTATATTTTAAGCTTTTATTCTTTTTATTGTTTACTGTATTATATTAAACTATATAATAATTATTGCAGCATACAAACTTTTTAATCATTTGTGCATATTTTTATATTTTTTGTATTGGCTAAATATTTAAAAAAAAAAATTGTAGTAAGATTTGTATTTTAAGTGTTAAAAAAAAATAATTGAATGGTTTATGAATTTCTAGATATTTGAGAATTGGATGAAAAAGAATCCAAGGATCTTGAACTATAGAGTCTATCACCTATTGCTGCTCCAAATTACTCCGAACATTTAAAGTTTGCAATAGGATGAATATAATCTATATTTTTTCTTTTGAACATTGTAATTTTTTTATCTTTATTGCAATTTTTTACATGCAGTCAAGAAATGAATCACTGAATTTGAAAAGTGTACAGATTCTAAAACTGTTCTGACAAAGAGAGGTGAAAATATATCCTTATCAGAAGAGATAACACCTTGCATAATTAGATTAATTTAAATACAGATATTTGATTAAAAACATGAATATTCATAATTAAAAAGTAAAAATAATTGGCTAATGTTTGGACAGTTTAACACAACAGTAAAAATGAGAGGCTCAAAAATTAATAGCCCCTGAGTTAATTACCTTCAGAAGAAAGTATAAAAAGAAGAGTCAGTTTAATAAATTAATACTGGAACTGTTGTTCTTAACCTATCACTAATTGACTGCCCAAGCAACTGACCAATATATAAATAAATGAAAACAAACTGAATAATGATTTAGTTTATAATTCAATTATATGATTTGAATTGTAATATCATGCATGCTTGGTGCATTGCTGGAATAGCAGATTCTGGAGATCAAGATTCATGGATTGCATGCCAATTTTTATTATTTCTGCCATTTTAATCTCTTATGGACTCTCAAACAATAAAGCCATTTGATTTTTTTTTTTAATTGTAGTATGTTTCAAAACAATTTTTATTTATCATTTTTAAAATTTTTTAGTATGTTTTGAAACAAATGGACTTAAAGTCCGCCTCAAAAAGAGAACGCAAAGCAGCTAAACTTGAAGTGAAGCTCTTGTCATCTCTCAAGCATCCTAATATTGTTTCCTATAAAGATTCTTTTGAGACTGAAGAAGGCTATTTGAATATTGTAATGGGTTACTGTGAAGGTGGGGATCTTTATTCTAAAATTAAAGAACAAAAAACCGAGCCATTTAATGAAAATCAAATAGCTGAATGGTTTGTTCAGATCAGTATGGCTTTGCAGGTAAATTATATTAATTTTATTTAAATATTTTTTTACTTTAATATTAACTTTTTTTATAAGATATACTTATAATGATTGTTGTGGTTGTTTTAGCATATTAAAATCATTAATCGTTAAAAATACATGGGATGAACTAAGTGTGTTACTTAAAGATAGGAAGTTATCAATCATGAAGGGAGTATACATTTTCATCATTTTTTAATGTTATTACAAAGATTAGTTTCTCTGTGAAATTTTATATTGTAATAATAGACCATGAGAATTGAACTACTGTCTTAATATCTGTATATTATAATGGTAATGGGGGAAATGACTCCTTGAGTGTCTCACAGATTTGAGCAGCAAATTATATAACAGCAAGGAAACAAGATATAGGCATGTCATTATACACCTACCAGTTTATATAACAATATATGCAGTTAAATATCTACCATTTCTGTTCATTTATTTCCAATGATAAAATATGATAATCACTTATATAGGAGAGATAACATCTCTTAATTATATTAGTCAAATCAGAGGGCCAGTTTTATAGATCAATTTTTATATAAACTACATACTAAATTATTAATCAAATTCAAGAGCTTGAATATTATATGTATTCTAAGATTGTGGTGACAATATTGTTTTACGAATTTATTCTGGAGCCAAAGGGTATTTTATTGTGCTACAGATAAATTATTATTATATGAAACTATAATACTAACATTTTATATCTCAGGGTATTCTAGATAAAGGCAGGTGACTAATATTTAAGTGACCATTAAGTTCAATTAAAAAAAAAAAACAAATCAAAATAAACAATTTATTTTAATTAAGAGAAAAATTATTAAACATGCTTAAGAAAAATTAGACATATATTTTGATAATGCAGATTCTCCCTTTTAATTAAAATATCAAGATATTCACATATGTGAACCAATGTCTTAAGAAATTATTACAGATACTCAAATGCTATGAATTTAATAAGATTAGGTATAAAAACTAATCAATTTCATGTATATATGTATGTTTCCATACGATTGATCAAATTGATAAATATATATATTTATCTTAATATTCTTTACATAAGTATTTAACTTTACCAATGATCCACTTTATTCATAAAAAATCTAGGATGCTCTGTTATGAAAATATTCTCAAGCTAAGCACACTTATATTTATTTCAAAATTTTTTTTGTTAATGTGAGAGATTTGCATATTCTTATGTTAAGAATATAATAGAATAGTCAGTGTGGAATCTAAAACATAGTTATTAACACATCACTTCAATTATATTCTTTAACACTATTAAATCGTAAAAGAATAATCTACATTAATTTGATCAACCTTGGAAATTATTTATCAATCAAAACTTTAATCTCATAAACAGCAAACAAAGGTTTAGGATTCTTTAATACCCCCTCTCCCAATAGTATTGTTAGCACTTCTAAACAAGCTCATCCCACCCACCCCATTTAAATTAGATGTGTTTATAGAAGAAAAAATATTATTGACAACAGTAATAAATACAATCTCAGTCACCTTATGAGATCTTTTATTCTGTCAATGTTGTATATGTTTGTAATCAAATTACAAATTTGATCTCTTTTTTTTTTAATGTGCTGTTAGAAACAATATCTATATATGTATAATTTCTTAATTTTTTTTTGAAAGCAGATGAAAACAAAAGTCTTTAGTAGGTCCTTTTTTCATTATGGATCTAAGGGTTAGCATTTAAAGACCATACTGAATCAATGCCAAGGAAACTTGGAAGTAGTCTGATCTCCATAAACAAAATTGCCATTGCTTGTGACATTAGTTTTTGTAGTTCTTGCCTTAGAATTGCCTGACTGAAATGGCAAATTGCAGTTGGAATGGAGGTAACCCCGGGGGTCCCAAGTTTATCTTTTTAACTTGCAATTTTTTTTTATCAGCAGCACTTAAGTGAAATTTTTGTTATTTTAAGAAGAGAAATAAATTAACTACTAGTTTTGTCTGGTTGCTATCTAAGAAGTCTCAATAAAGTTTTTTTGTCTCCTTTAACCATTCTAACAGTGGATGGAATACAAAACATTGTTTAAACTTTAAAAATGCAACGCTGATCAGTTTATCTCTTATTTAGAGAGAAAAAAAATATTGAAATCAAATTTACAATGAATAATATATATGCCTTTTAATTTATTTATTTTTAAATTAACAATATACAGAGAATACATTAAGGGAGAAATAACATAACCAACAACCTATCCCTCTTTAATTTTATAAAACATGTTATTACACAAAAAATACATTGAATCCTCTAACATTAGCAAATAATAAATAACTTTAATCTTATCTGCAGAAAAATATTCAAATTTCTTTAAGACATCAAAAAAATTTGCATTCGAGTGTATGTGTGGAGATTTATAAAAAGTAATATAATGCTTTTTATCTTATCAACTGATTGACATGTTTTCAATATCTAAACTACCAAAAAATATAATTTTTTTCTAAAACAAATTCATTAATTTTATCTTATGCATCAAAAGAAGAAGATACTTAAAATTGATTTAAATTTGTATAATTTTTAAAAAACATAAGAAATTTGAAATTTTATCCCCCCACCACCCATAAATCAAAAATACACCCTAAAGGAAAATTACCTTTATGAGATTTCAAATTTTAAAAAAAAACCTTAGGAGACAAAAATCAGTAGGATAACAATTTAAATAAGTAGATCTGTCCAAAAAAAAATGTATTTACCATAATTTTTATAATTTCTTTTATTTAAAATCTTATAAAGACAATTTTCTTTTAAGATTTATTTTGATTTTGCAGGGGAATTGTTAATAAAATTTCTTAAAATGTTTTTTAAGAATTATATAAATTTAGGCCAATTCTGGGTATCTTCTTCTTTTGAAGCATATGATAAAATTAACAGGTTTGTTTTAGAAAAAGATTGCATTTTTGATAATTTAGATATTAAAAACATATATCAATCAGTTGATAAGATAAAAAGTATTAATGTGTATCTTGATGTTTTAAAGAATTTTGAATATTTTTCTGCAGGTAAGACTAGGGTTATTCATGATTTGCTATTGTTATTAGAGGATTAATGTTTTTTTTTTTTTTTATAAAATTAATAAGGGGTAGGTTATTGGTTATGTTATTCCTCCTTTGATATGCTCTGTCTATATTGATTTTTTAAAGAATAGTAGTAGTATAATAATTTTTCTGTTTCTTAAAAATTATTTTTTAGGTATATTGATGACTATTTGTTTATTATACAGGAAGATAAATTGATGGATTTTTTTTTTTTTTTGATAGATTGAATGATGTTGATTCTAATATTAAATTTACTATTGAGTAGGTTACATTTGAATTTGTTAAGTTTAAATTTTTAGATTAAGTAGTGATAAAGTTGATTATTTTTTTTGTAATCATTTCATTAAATATGATAAGACCAGACAGTTATCAATCTTTTACTCATAAAAGACTTTCATTATTAATTTTTCATTATAGGAATGTAAGGCTTAATTATTTTGAAAATAATAGTTATATTCACAGGAGTCAATTTGCTTCTGACTATATTGAGTTAGGATATAATCATGCATTTATTAAGAATATTATATTTAATAAAGATATCTATAAATCTTTTGGTAATAAAGATTTATTTGTTAATGAGAATTAAGAGTTTATTTCTTTGCCATAAAAGTCATCAATTAGTAAATTGATTTATAAGAATAGTTTTTTATTGGGTAGTATTAAAGTGACCTCGAAAAAAGACCTGAATTTAAATTTATTACTAAATAATTCAAATCAATCAATTGATTGCAAATCTATTCTTGGAGTAGTTTATAAGATTCCTTGCAGTTGTCATAAAATTTATATAGGTCAGAGTAAATCAAGTCTTAATGAAAAAGTTCAAGTTCTTAACAATAGAGTTAAAAATAGATATAACTCAGCATTGTATATTAACTGTGTATAGGTCATAAAATATTATTTGACAATGCATCTTTTATGAAAAAAGGGAATTGAAAAGAAGAATAAAATAAACTGATGATAAAATTTTTTGAATCTGAGGCGATCAATCTCATGAAGACATCCTTTGATGTTAAAGGAAGTTGTTTTTTGAAATGAATGACGGGAAGTCTATTTTGTTTTATATATATATTGTATGTTTAGTTGAATTTCACTTGAGAAGAGCAATTTCACTTGAGAAGGTCTATTTGTTAAAAGATGAAACCATGGTTATGTAAGAATTTTAGTAAAATTTTGTTGTTTGTGCTAATATTGTAGTGTTATATGAATTTCTATTTTATTTATAATTGCTAGTATAGCTTTAAGCAGTATTTAATACACACATGCATTTATATAATGAACTTTTAAGATTTCATCATTTTTCATAGATTGCAGAAAAAAGGGGGAAATGATAAAACCTATTTGAAATTATAAATAAGAACAATTTAATAATTGTTGACTAATATATTGTATATCTAAAATACAATGCCAATATTGCTAAACATATAAATAATTATTTTAAAAATTCTAGACACTCAAATGATTTAATAATTTTTCAGTTTTAATATTAACTTTTTGCTAAAAAATTGCCATTTATTTATTTGAGATTATATTAGAAAAATTATTGTCAGAAAGCTTTATAATGAGAATTCAGTTAAGTGGATGCTTATCAAATTGAAAATATTATTTTTATACAATCACTTGTTCAGAATGACAAGTTATATTCAAACATTAATAAGTACAAAAATCTCAATTTCATCAATTGAATGGAACTGTCATGTTGAGTATGTCTTTTTGATATTCAAACAGCACATCACCTGAACAACTGACTGTGTGACTACTTTAATGATTTAATCATTTTTAATAATATATTTATTAATAGAAAAATCATTATTTTGAAGGAGCAAAAAGTGTAATATTTAATTAAATATAAAAAATAAACCTTATCCTGGATCATTGAAACTCCAAATACTTGTTTCTTTTTAATAAAATTAATATGATAAAGATTTGGGTTGATATTTTACTGCCAGTAAGAGACTTTCTGATTGCATTGTAAGTCCATCAAAAAACTCTTGAAAACTGAAGAGATTATAAAGTGTATGAACACTGTATCATGTATTGAAGTAATTGCAGTCAGTCATCTATTGCTAGGTCATTTAAATGCAATATCTTCTGTGAATAATTTTTTTCAATGAAAATAAACTTCTATTGTCACATACTGGGCATCATAAATTTATAATGAGATATCTAATTAAAGTTAAAATCGTGAGAGTTTTGAATCAAACATAACAACCATATGTCAATTGAATAGTTGCTCTATAAGACATAGCATGAAAATAAAATGACAGATTCAAGAGCTAAAGCTTTAACTTGTACTTAATCACACACAACATTCTGAGTAATTAATCATTGGATTATTGTCTTGTGCAAAGCATAGTTTTAAAAAGATGGATTTGAGAACTAAAAGTTCAGTGATTGAATCTCAATCAGTCACTTCTCGTATTAAAATATTATATCTTGTGAATGACTGACCATTTGATTAATTATTTATTTATTGATGGACATATTTTTCATAATCGCCAGTACCTGCTTGAGAATTATACTGTTGATCCATGAAATTTTTATGGATTTTATATTGGTGAGTCATGACTATTCTATTTACAAGACTTTTACGGATGCACCAGAATCTAATAGAACAAAGAAAAAATGATAACTAATATAATGCACTAAGAATCATCAGATTGTGATTGGATTTAATTAGAATCTACAGACATATGCAAGTACTAAATATTGTCATTAAAAACAGATGGCTCTGGATCTAAGATGTATATATTAATTTGCTGATTATGTCTTGGAGCTCAAATTTTGATCTGAAGTTGAGTTTTATACATTTATAAAAGAACTGAAATGAGCTAGCCAGTTAGCAAAAAAAGATTTTCAAAATCATTGAAAAGGAAACAAATAATATTAATGATTAATTGTGTAGTAAATGACATAAAGCACATTTAACATTATGGGTGAATATATTAAATCATATAATAACTGTTTTTAGCCACCACATGTATATTAAAATAAATAAGAATACTTGCCAAAATGCCAAACATAGATTGACAGCTTCTACAATACTCTATATTGGTTATTGTTAGGCTTGTTGATTTCTTTGTCTATGATTTCAGTATCTTTTTTCTAGCTATTTAGCTTATTCTGTTTTTTTTTTTCTAGCAAAGAAAAATTTAGTCTCAGATAAAAATTCAACCTCTATGACATTAAACTTGTTCTTTTTAATAACTTATGAATTACCACATGAATTAGATTCCATATTTTTACAAAACTGTGGTATTTCTTCAAAGTCAATTTCAATTAATAATTATTTTATTAAATCAGAATTATCAATATCTGCAGCTGTTAATTAAATGTAATCATAGGTTGGTTTTGCTAGTATGACTGTATCTTTTTATATATTTTTTTATGAATATTTCATATAAACTATGCATCTTGTGTCATCAATATTGAATTTTTCGATTGGCTAATTATATATTAGTAGATTAAAAATTGCAATAGAATCTACCAAGACTATGGTGGTTTATTACTCATTATAAAATTTTCTTTTAATTTGATGAGATTTAATGTGGTTGTATTGTAATTTATCATCTCTTTTTATTTTTTATATATGGAGAGATATGTGTTGGGGATAACAAGAACAAATTGAAAATAAAATATATAGGTAAGAAATAAATAGTTATCATATGTTAATGAATTAAGAGACTGAAATCTACTTGGGCTAGATATGTTGCTAGAAGAAATAATAATATATGGATGACTGAATTCCTAAATGGAATCCTTAGATATTGTAAAAGACTTAGAAAGAGACCAGATATGAAGTGAATTAATAAGATGAGAAAGTTTGTTGAAAGATTATTAATTGATATATTATATATTTTAAAAATTTCTATTGTAGAAAAACATTTTCTTAGAATTAGACATTAGAAATAAATAAATGAAAAGACAGACTTCTAATAAAGATATTTATGGGGAAAATTAGTGTGATTTTTTAAAGAGAGGCAGATACTATATACATTATAAAAATAATGTCAAAGTCCTTTAAAGAAGTATCATATTCATTGATTTCATTAGACAATATAATAGAATAGAATGTAGCAGAGAGCCACAGTTGGATAAAAAGTTGAAATGTTCCAAAAAGAGCTGGTTTAAGACAGTATCACAAAATATCTGGCAAATAGACTAAAGTAAGAACATATGATATATATATAGATAGATTTTTTTATGCTTCACAGATTGATTTCTATACTAATCATCATAAAACAAATCTTCAATCATTTGATTGTTTTTGCCCTATAGTGAGAATGGTCACACTCATCATGTTGAATAGCTGCCCTATCTTGAGATAAAAATCTTTATAATGAATGTGTGCATCATTTATTTTCATAAAAATGATTATTTTTAAACTTAATAAATCCTGATTTTATCATATTAATTTGATTTTTTTTTGTACAGTTTTAATCTATTATTATTATTATATTTTGAATGTTTCAGTATTTGCATGACCATAACATTCTTCATCGAGATCTAAAAACCCAAAATATCTTTTTGACCAAAAGTCGGATCATCAAAGTAGGAGATCTTGGAATTGCTCGTGTTTTAGATGGATCTAGTGACATGGCTACTACTCTTATTGGAACACCTTACTATATGAGTCCAGAACTATTTTCAAACAAGCCTTATAACTTTAAGGTAATGAAAAACAAATCCATCTTTAAGTCAAAATACAAACGTTAATGGTAATTTATTTTGAAATTGAATCTTGAAAAAAATCATTATAGCAATTAGACAATTTTATTTCTTTTTTTATGGCATACAAAAAAGTATATATATTGTTTTTTTTTATTATTATTGATATATCAAACAAAAACTTGTCTACTTTTAATATTAATTTTCAATATAGTTTTCAGAATAAATTATCTTTACTTTTTGATTAGCCCAAAGAATAATTAGTTTTTGTTTTTTTTATATTTACTTCAACATATATATGAATTCAATAATAATATTGCATTAATACATCAATAAATGATGGAGTATTCATAACATTTTACTATTATTCTATTCATGAATTTGAAAGAGTGAAAATAAAATGTGTTATCTGCATATGAATCTTGTTCATGGCACTCTTTCTCTGCAGACCTCTTGCTTGTCTAACATTTATTACTCTTATCACACATTTTCTTTTCTGCCTTTGTCATTTAAGTTCTTAACAGTTTGGTTCATTGAATCTTTTTATTTAATTACCATGCACAATGAATGTCTATTAGCTTTTAATGTATTCCAGCTTCACAAAACATATTTTTATCATATACTTTTTTTCATAATTAGTCATTTTGGTTTTGGTTTTTTAATTATATTAAATAAAGTTACTGAAATCTCCATTTTGTATTTTTTTAAAATCAAATTTCAACATAATGGCAAATAATTTATTCAAATGCAGGTAGTTATATGATATATCAAACATAGCATTAGACAGAACTGTCTTAATTCAGTAGCAACAATTCCCTCTATCAAAGTATCACACAAGATTGAGATCACTGAAATATGATTATTGGTCTAGTGTTAGTTTTATACAGTTGTATGAACAATTGAGCATGGACCCTTTCTCACAGTACTTTATTTAGTATATGATAGTTTTAATTAACTAGTTGTCTAACTTCAGATATTTGAAGAAGTTTGCTAGTCAGTCAAAACTGTTGTATATTAAATAAAGCATTATGACAAGGATGATTTTTTTTGTAAGAATTAATGGAAATAGTACAATAAAAATGGAAGAAGCTTTGCACTTCGTGGAATAATTAAATAGCTTTATTTTTGAAACTTGTATATCTTTGAGCCATGAAACTATCATTAGTTTGATAGAAATAGCAATCTATCACTCTTTATTGATAAAGGTATATAGCCAAAAAAATAATTTAGGGAATTGTTTGACATCTGATATTCATTATCTATTTAATTTTATACAGTTAACCTTAGATTAAAATGATATACCATGTTTGGCACCATTAATACAAATAGTTATTAAATAATTATTGAAGTTCAGCCCAGTAGAAAATCATTGTACATATTTCCATAGATAATGGTGAAAGATAAAGCTTCCTTTAAATAGCTCATTGCAAGACAAATGCTTCTCTAACAGTTCCCTACAGAGAAGCAGTATAGATAATGTTACTCACCAGTTGCAAAATATTTAGCAGTGAAAGTTGAGTATTTTTTATTCTTGTTTTATCCCCTACATTTTATTGATATTAATGGGGGAAAAAAGTGGGGAATAGGTTGGACTATAATGGCGAATGAAATTGTAAGCTGTATTATTGAAGTGAAGTCGGTCAGAGTGCAGAGAATTATGATATTCCAATTGAATTATTGAAAGTTCGGGGAACTAGATTAATAAAATTAGGTAATATTTTTAATTTATGAATGAGTAGAGTGACTCAATCGATTTTATCTTCAACAGTTATGATTTTTTTAACAAAATATGCATAATGCAGTAATAGATATTGGATTTTAGAAAAATATGCTTACTTATATCTCATATGCAGCTATAGTAATATTGTGTCTATTATGTAGATGAATTTAAGCATATTCATGGCAGAGGAATAATTTGGATTAAAGAAAAAATGAGAAAGGATACTAGCTTGATAGTCAGACTTTTGGGATCACCACCTGGAGAACCTTGATCTCTATAATGAATATGTCAAATCATTCTTGAAGTACTTAGGATTGAAGTTATGGAGGAGCCAGTAGAACAGGGAGTTTTTTGGTGTAAAAGGATTTAGTAGAAGATATTGTTTTAGTAATTACAGTGAAGTTGGCAAGGATAATGACAGTAAAGATAGTTCTAGTGGAGAGGTGCAATAATAAATCATTTTAAAAGAAAAAATAAATAAATTGAATAAACTATATGGAAGACGAGGTACTAGTACTAGACTAACCTTGTATTGTTATATTATGGGGAAAGATTGAAACTTTTTTTTTATTACCAAAACATGTCAATGACATATTGCCCCAGCAGGCAAAAAATAATGATATTATTATTATAATATGTAGAAAAATGCATCATAAAACAAAAGACAACAAGATGGTGATCACACTGCAAAAAATATTATGGCTGCAAGAAACAAAATAATAAAGATATACAGAAAATCCTAAAGGTAGAGCACTTACTAGGAGCTTTGCATCTCTATAATAACATTTTTAAGCATTTTAAAATAGAATGTTTATAGACAGAGTAGTT
Source organism: Epiperipatus broadwayi (assembly GCA_028023455.1). Taxonomy (NCBI): domain Eukaryota; kingdom Metazoa; phylum Onychophora; class Udeonychophora; order Euonychophora; family Peripatidae; genus Epiperipatus; species Epiperipatus broadwayi. Next base: position 7,694,463 of record JAQFVV010000034.1, read on the forward strand.
TTGTGAAATCTAATATTTTATTTAAATAACAATAATTTGAAAATTTCAAAACATTTTTTGTGTTCTTTTTTTTAAAATTATATATATATTAATTGTCCACTCTACTTCATAAGACTGGAACAGAAAAAAAAAAAAATGTCTATAGTACAGGAAAGTTTGGAAAAAGATCAGGAAATCAATATTTAAATCACTAAAATATGACATAATTACATGATCACATCTGGCTTGCACTGGATGGAACTGTAGTATGAAGAGAGTTATTATTGTTTGAAATCAATATTTGTTTTATTGATATTATGAAAACTTTTGAGAAAGCGAATTGAAATTTAGAATTGAATATTTTGAAGATTATCAGAAAGGAGGATGATGACTTATAGAAAATTTGGTAATGAAATCAAGATGTAGGAAAGGATGCTGCAAATCCCATTTTGATTAATAATTTTCTAAAATTTCTTAATAAGTGTAGTTTTGATAAGAATAGTATTAGCATTGGTGGTAGAAAGATTTATTGCATCAGTTTTTTTCATGATACAGTAATGTTTGCTGACACTGAAAATGAAAATTGGACCTGATGATGTTTGTGGAAAGTTTGAAATGAAAATAAATTTATCTAAGTCTAAAACAATGATTATAGATGAAGATGAGTAAAGATTAATAATATTGGACAGGAAGATGTAGACAGACAAATGCTTTTAAATATTCAGAAATTGTTTGATGATATAACTAGTGACATACGATATTAGAGTGAGTATTAAGAAAGATTTTAAGTAAGGTATCTTAAAATTAGAATTGAAAAGAAAAAGCTTGTTTAATATTTTGTATGAAGTGGGGAGTGTCATTTTATATGGGAAAAGACACATGATTAGAAAGGAAAGATTTGAAATGAACAGAGGCTTTTGCTTTGCTGATTTGGGAAAAGAACGGAAAAGTTAAAGTTGGAAAAATAGGATTTGCTGTGTTGAATTGTTGAAGAGAATAAATGATAAGAAAATATTTCTTAAGAAAATTATAATATATAAAAAAAACTGGATTCTATATTGTAGGAGTATATATATACTCATACATACATGTAATCAATATGTATACATTATATTTGCATTATTATTATATTTATGAAAATAAATATATAACTTGTTAAGTTAGTATTTTTCATTCTTTAAAATGAAAAAAAGACGTTGACAAAAGGTGGTTGACAAGGTAATAAATGACCTCTGGGTTCACAGTTTATCGAATTAAAGGAAATAAAATTAACTTAGTGTTTAATATCGAATTGTTATTGCAACAATGTGAATGTGTACGCTTCAGCGAGCTGATGGAGTGAGATATATTAATTCTATTCTTTTTGTTAGAAGAATAAGGATTCTATTTTTATCAGCTATATCCTCATAAAAACTACTATGTTTGATTTCAAAGAACAGTGTAAGTTGAAGTTTATATTTTGAACAATTTAATACTCATTAGAAGAAATTTCTTATATTTGTTCAAAGAAAGTAATCCAAATATATTTTCGTGTTCTATAAAAATTGTTTGAATTACATTTTTTTAAAATCTAAACGGCGTTTTAAAAAAAAGAACATGTTTACAAAAACTTCATTTAAATTTAATGTACTTTACATTATAAAGAAAATGCAAAGCAGCTAGAACACTAATTTATCATGGGATAGATAAAATGCACTTGCCTAATCAAATATATATGTGTGAATAACATCGTTTGCTGAATGCCTTAAAATTATAAAGAAATTAGATCTTCAAAATGGAATTATGAATGCTTAAAAATTATAAAGAAATTAGATCTTCAAAATGGAATTATGAATGCCTTAAAATTATAAAAATTAGATCTTCAAAATGGAATTATAAATGTTAATAAAGAGACTTTGTATTAAGAAGATGAATATAAAGAGGAAACTAAATGTCAACTTAGGATATCCTAATATTATTCTCTTTAATGTTTAACAACAAAGGAATCAAAAAACTGCGTCTTCGAAGGATTTGCGAGGAATATTAACTTTTATAAATACCATTTAAGATTTTTGAAAATTATAATTGGGAAAAGTTAATTTCATTTTCTTTATCATTGTATTCATTTTATTATAAAAATGAATAATAAGAGAGAATTAATAATTTACAATATTTTTATTTTTATTTATGATTAATAAAAATTTAAATATCAGTTAATAAATGTTAATTTGGGAAAGGGATAATGTGAACTTAGAGGTAAGAGATTAAATTATTTTTAAATCCACATATTATTATTTTCTATGACATGACACTACATTGTTTATACTAATCTAAATAGTTTAATAACAGTAATGTATGATAAATGAATAAATGATTAACATTGTTGTGAAGAATATATTTTTATATTAATAAATATAAATTACAGATAATCATTTTAACGAATGAAGGTATTATATACAAATGATTGGATTATTATTTGTATAGCCCAATTATTGTAAAATAGTGTTAATATAAATGTCTAAATATTAGGATACTTATATTTTATATACATTGTAAAATCACGTAGTGTTACAAGTTTAGAAAATATATCTACCGTAAGCAAAGAGAATATTTATATTTTTAGTATAAGGAGGTAGATATATAAATATTTTTTGTTATATATTGTAAAATTTAAATTATTTAATTGTTAAATAAATAATTATGTTTTTTATAGTAAATGAAGTCTTCAATTTTGTTTTATTTGATTTAAAGAGTTAGTGAGATTCGTTGTTAATATTACTTTAAAATATTGATAGGAACTCCTGAAGAGAGTAAATTGTTAAACTTCCCTGAAATCGAAATCTGAGCACAACGGTAAAGTAAAATTGATTTGATGTGGTTTAGATATAACAATTTATTAATAATACATTAGTTATTAGGAACAAATATAATTTTATATCAAAATTAAATCACATCATTTGTGGCATCCTATATGAAGACCTTAAATCTGACTATAGTGAGATGCAACTGCCTTAACTTATCTTGTTGAGAGGGTGCATACTGTTACATATGGCGCACACAACTAAGGCCTTGAATCATAGATTCCATATCATTATTATATTGAATCATAGATTTATACTGTTTGTATAGCGATACAAAAACATTGAGGGATAAATATTATTAATAATAATCTTATATTAAATGTATTGTAAAATAGTAGGTAATAAAATAATGGAGACTTTGAAAATTAAATAGTTAAAATTTAAATGAATAGATCACTCGCTTAAAAATAAAATTTTAAAATTAGGCATTAGAGTAAGAACACATATATATATTTTGAAAAGAGAAAGGCATCGCATTAATATCCTATGATAAATAATATATTATCGTATAAATAAAGTTATATTTAAGATAAAGTTAGTTTTATGATTACGAGAAGTAAGTATAAAATATTATCTTCTAATACTAATAATAATATAGAAATGCAAACTGAGATACTTAGTTTAGATATAGCTGATGATACTATGAATAGTACCAGTGAACAAATAGATATAGGTGTGTCTGAGAATAGTTCTATATTAGATACTCATGTTCCAGAAACTATGGATATTATTGACAAACCTATAGAAAATAAAACAAGCGATAATAATCCATCATTAAGTCAGATGATGTTAATGATGCAACAAATGATGGAAAATTTATCTACAAACATAGATATCAAAATGGAAAGTATGCATACTCAGATGGAAAATCTGAAAGTAGATTTGTCTACAAATATCGATACCAAGATGGAAAGTGTGAAAGTAGATTTGTCTACAAATATCGATACCAAGATGGAAAGTGTGAAAGTAGATTTGTCTACAAATATCGATACCAAAATGGAAAGTGTGAAAGTAGATATTATAAATGAATTATCAATAAAATTAGATAATATAAAAAATAGATTTGAAGGACGAGGTATCACAAATACAAACAAATATGAATAATGAAATTCAAAAGGTTATTGAAGAAACAGGTCTTAAGTGTCAAAAAAGATTTTTTGAATTTGAAACAAAGCTAGAAAATAAAGTAGAAAACAGATTTTTAGAAATAAAAACTGTATACAATCATCTCCAAATTAATATGTATAAAATCCAAGAAGATACTGAAAAGATTTTAGTTGAGAAAATAAAAGATGTCCACATAGAAATTAATAACCAAGACAAGAAAATTCAGTCTATGGAAAAAGATTTTCAGTGTCTAAATGTGAAGCAAAATTTGATTGATTCAGACGTAAAGTTAAATAAAGATAATATTGAAATATTATTAGAGAATCAATCGGAGATATTTAATCAATTGGAAAATAAAAATATTACTGTAGATCAAACCATAAAAGTTTTGAAGGATGAGTTTGAGAAAGAAAGAAAAATAATGACGGAAAGTTATACCCAAGCTTGTAAAAGGATTAAATTATCTAATGTCAAAGAAGACACTACTTCAGATAAATTTAATCAAATATTAGAAGCTATTAATAGGATAAGGGAAGATCCAAATAAAAAGGAACATCAAGATGAAATAGTGATTGAGATGGAAAACATGCAAAGGGAACAAAATAATAAGGATAATATTAGTTATTTTATAGGAGACTTTACTCACCATCACAATCAACAATCATCTATAAATCTGCAAAAAGAAAATGTTACCAATACAAATCACGTATTACAATTTAATGTTGTAAATCAATTTGTAAAATTAAAACATTTTCAAGGGTTTACAAATGAAGCTCCAATAGAGCATCTAAAGAGTTTAAATTTTATATTTTTCAGTAAATACTAATTTGACAGAAGGTGAAAAATTGAGAGTAGCATACAGTCATTTACAAGGTGATGCTTTATCATGGTGGGAATCATTATTCCAAATATCTAAAACTTTTGAAGAATATCAAAAATTATTGATAAAGAATTTTTGGAATAATGATCGTCAAGAATCACTATTCTATCAAATACTTCAGGAAAAATATAAAAATATGCCTGGTGAAACTCTTACTAAATTTTTTAGAAGACAGGTATCAAAACTGAAAACCCTTGATACTTATCATTTTAGCCAAAATCAAATTATTCGTATTGTAAAACATAACTTACCTATGAAAATTGAGCAGTCTTTATTATTTTCTAATGCATAAAATATCGAACAAATTATAGATATTTTAAATAATATTGACTCAAATAACCAAAATGTTAATCAAAATTATTTTGAAAGAAAGAAAGAAAATATTCAAGTAAATGCTATTAATTATAAAAAAAAGAAAGCATAAGACTTTTAATCATTCACAAAGTAAAATAACGAAGAGTGATAATAATGCAGATGTTAAATTAAGTTCTGATACACGTCAAATTTCAGAAATTAAGAGTATAGCATCTACTAGTGGATTGAATAAAGGTAAAATAGGGTATAATAAAAATATACCCAAAACAACAGCAAAATTAAATTAAAGAGGGTCTTCGGAAATAGTTCCTCTCCTCAAAGACCTATATTTAAAACGAGGAACAAAAATAAAATTGTAGTTAAACAAATCACCAACATAATATGTTCAGAGGAAGATGATGAACCCAAGTATGCTGTTCAAAATTGTCCATTAATTAATATTATGTTTGAAGATTTGCAAATTAGAGCCTTATTAGATAGTGGTAGCCAAATATCTGTAATATCTGAGGAATTTTATAAAAGATTGGTGGATAAAAATCCACACATTAAAACCTTACCTCTAAAATCAGTACAGATTATCCTAGCTAATAATAAAAGGGCAAAATTAATTCAGAAGCAAATCTGGATCAAACTAATTAAACATGTATTTTTGATATTAACTGGACTTATTCATGAAATGATATTGGGAGTAGATTTTTTACATCTGAACAAATGTTTGATTGATTTTAAAAATAAGATAGTTCATATAGGTGATGAGGTTTTAAGGATGACATTGTCTCCAAAGTATGATTTGTTGAAAATTGATTGTATAATGTCAAATGTACCAGAAACACTTGTAAAATCAAAAATTGTTGAATCAAATTTAATTGATGGCGGTAATGCTAATAAATTGCAATCTATTATTAATGAATATAATACAATATTTTCAGAAATACCAGGAGTTATTGAAGGTTTTCAGCAAAGAATAAAATTAATTCATGATCAACCTTTTCAATCCAAATCTTATCCTATTTCTTATCAATATAGAGAAGAAATATATAAACAAATTAATAAAATGCTTGAATGGGAAATCATTTTCAAATGCTCTTCACCATACTGTAATCCAGATGTGACGGTGAAGAAGAAAGATAGGTTGATGAGATTTTGTTGGATGCTAGACAACTAAACAAAATTACTGTCCCTGACAGAAATATACCACCGCCCATACACGAATTATTCGTGAGATTTGGAAACAAGAAAGTATTTTCTACTTTCGATTTGACCTCAAGCTATTGGCAGATAGAACTTCATCCCGAAGATCGCCAATATACTGCGTTTAGGTATGAAGGATTTACTTACCAATTTAATAGGATGCCATTTGGATTGTTCAATAGTGGTGCTGCTTTAATTCGATGCTTAGATAAAACCTTATCTCCTGATATAAAACAGATTGTGACAATGTATGTAGATGATGTTATAATTGCATCAACTACAATTGAAGAACATCTTCAACATATAGAAATGTTTTTTAAAGAGTGTTCTGACAAAGGAATAAAAATCAATTTTAAGAAAAGCACTTTAGTATCTAATGAAGTGATCTTCTTAGGTCATATTGTTGGTCACAATGGGATTAAACTTCATCCGGATAAGATTAGTGCTGTACAGAACCCACAAATAAGAAACAAATAAGATCATTTTTAGGAATATGTAATTTTTATAATCGTTTCTACCAAAAATTTTCTGATTGCATGGAACCGTTTTTAAAACTCATTAGAAAAGATGAGAAATGGAAATGGACTGAGGAACAAGATGATGCATTTGCTAGAATCAAAGCTGGATTTTTAAAGCAAACTATATTAGCTTTTTCTGATTTTAGCAAACCATTCATCTTACAAACAGATAGTAGCGGTTACGGATTAGGGGTAACTTTATCTCAAATCCAAGAGGATGGCCAAACAGGAGTCCTCTATTTTATTAGCCGGCTATTAAAAGGACCTGAATTGAATTATACAGTTACAGAGTAAGAAGCCCTAGAAATAGTGTGGGCTTTTCAAAAATTTCAACAGATGCTTCTTGGATCAGAGGTGATTGTGATAACTGATCATAAAAGTCTCGAATTCTTGAATCATAGCTACTTGACTAATTCTCGATTAGTGAGATGGAGTCTGTTATTACAAGAATTCAATTATACAATTAAATATTACATTCAAAGATCAGTCTTTCAAGCTAATTGTGCATGCGTCTTTTGAGAGCGTTAAATAATAAATGAAGTATTCATTTATTATTTAACACGCTCAAAAGATGCATGCACAATTAGCTTGAAAGGCTGATCTTTGAATGTAATACAATTGTACACATAGCGTCATATAAAAATAAATGCTTATTTACAATTAAATATTGTAAAGGATCTGAGAATGTTGTAGCTGATGCACTAAGTCGAAATCCATGTAAATCAGAACAACTACATTTATCGGTAGATAATGCCTACATTATGAATGTTGACCTGATAGTTGATGAAAATGTAGAGAACTATTTATTAAATATCCATAATTTACAAAATCAAGATAAAAATTTAATGCTGATTTTTAAAACATTAAATAAAAAGAAAATTCTGTATACAGCCAGTAATCTTCAGTTATATAAGATAGATAATATGGCTTAAAATATAAAATAAATGATAATTTAAATGAGTGGAGAGTAGTAATACTTGAAGTTCTAAAAGACCCACTCATACAATATATCCATTGTTTATATGAACTTTATGGTGTCTATAAAACTGAACAAACAATAAAGAATTGGTTTTATTGGCCTAATATGCATAAAGATATTTTGAATGAGATTCAAAATTGTCAAATATGTTTGAGAGCTAAACCAGTAAATAAAAATTATGTTAGTTCAATAAATTCTATCATTCCCGAAAGACCAAATGAGATCTTAGCTATAGACTACTATGGACCTTTACCTCCATTTAATAAAAAAAAATTTTTAGTAGTAGCTTATGATCTATTCTCTAAATTTGTGTCTGCTTATCCAATACCCCAAGCTAATACTAGATATACTATTAAAGTATTAGAAACCCTCTAGGGAAACCTATGACAATCTTAACTGATCATGGCACATCCTTCCTATCCAAAGAATGGAATACGTGGGTAAATAAACATCAAATAAAACATGTGCTTACTTCTATAAGAAATCCTCAATCAAACCCATGTGAACGTGTAATGTGGGAACTTGGACGTTTGTTTAGAACTTACTTGAAAGATAATCACAAGGGGTGGGTAAAGCACACACCAGATATGGTAAATTATATAAATTGGAATGGTAACGAGTCCACTGGATTTGCACCCATTAAATTGCAATTAAAACAAAATATACCAATATTATTTAAATATTATAAACCACCAATCCCTAATTTAACCATAAACATTGAAAAGGATAGAAAAGAAGCTTTAGAAAGAATGAGACAAATGACTCAAAAGCATCATAAAAATACATACAAGTCAAACTATCAATTCAAAGTAGGTGACAAAGTATTTTTAAAGACACCACATGTTAGTAGTCCACAAAATTTTATTTTTCACAAATTTTGTAATAGCTATGAAGGACCATTTACCATTATAAAGAAAGCTGGACCAAATGCATACTGGTTGGATTGTGATGGTGAGATACGAGGTACTTATAATGCACGTATATTAAAGCCCTATCGAGGAAAAACATAATAATTGTCGTAAATAAACAATTAGCATGAGTTTTGTAATACCTAAATTATGTAATAATTATTAGGATTATAGGGAGAAAATGTAAAGAATTAAGATATGAAAGAGAAGGAAATACTATATATAATTGTGTTTAACTAAGATGGATCATATCATTAATGTGGAAATGGAAGACTGGTTACTTATAGGTTGGCAAGTTCACAAATGAATTCCAACTAATATATTTATTGGATGCTAAAGATAATCTAGTAAGTCTTAAAAATTAAGGATCAGGATTGGCACCTTTAAATAAATTTATGTATGTTCATTTATTAGATGTCTGTGATAGTCTAGTAAGTCTCAATAAGGAGCAGGATTGGCATTTTAAATTGATTTATACATAAAACACTTATAAACTAACTAATTAAAATTTAGTTATAAAATAATCAGGTTTTCTACCATATAATCATTTTGATATACCATTTCAAATGCTTAGTATAATTGTTAAGGATACATTATATAGAAATTAATAGAAAGAAGTGAATAAAAAGAAAGTAATCTATATAATGATTTTTGCATAATAAAGTATTACATTATTTAACTGTAATAGGTAATAATTTTAAAATGAAATAGTCAGTATATTTAATCTGATTTGATTAAAACAGACTATATTAGATGTACCATATTTAAGACATTATAAAAAAAGAACCCAATTGCCCTTAAAACAATTTAATTATTATTAAATATAATAATTAATAATATTTTTTTCTCTAATAATTGATGAAGAATTTAAAATTTTAAGTCGAGTGGAAAATAAAAAAATATATGAATTGTAATGATGCATAAATGATAACAAAGATGAAGAATTAAAATAAAACATTAGTTTATTTTAATTTTCTTAGTCAAGGGGAAATGTAGGAGTATATATATATACTCATACATACATGTAATCAATATGTATACATTATATTTGCATTATTATTATATTTATGAAAATAAATATATAACTTGTTAAGTTAGTATTTTTCATTCTTTAAAATTTAAAAAAAGACGTTGACAAAAGGTGGTTGACAAGGTAATATATATACTCATACATACATGTAATCAATATGTATACATTATATTTGCATTATTATTATATTTATGAAAATAAATATATAACTTGTTAAGTTAGTATTTTTCATTCTTTAAAATTAAAAAAAGACGTTGTTGACAAAAGGTGGTTGACAAGGTAATAAATGACCTCTGACTTCACAGTTTATCGAATTAAAAGAAATGAAATTAACTTAGTGTTTAATATCGAATTGTTATTGCAACAATGTGAATGTGTATGCTTCAGCGAGCTGATGGAGCGAGATATAATATATTAATTCTATTCTTTTTGTTAGAAGAATAAGGATTCTATTTTTATCAGCTATATCCTCATAAAAACTTCTACTATGTTTGATTTCAAAGAACAGTGCAGGTTGAAGTTTATATTTTGAACAATTTAATACTCATTAGAAGAAATTTCTTATAAGTGTTCAGAAAGTAATCCAAATATATTTTCGTGTTCTATAAAAATTGTTTGAATTGCATTTTTTTAAAATCTAAACGGCGTTTTAAAAAAAAGAACATGTTTACAAAAACTTCATTCAAATTTAATGTACTTTACATTATAAAGAAAATGCAAAGTGGCTAGAACACCAATTTATCATGGGATAGATAAAATGCATGCACTTGCCTAATCAAATATATATGTGTGAATAACATCGTTTGCTGAATGCCTTAAAATTATAAAGAAATTAGATCTTCAAAATGGAATTATGAATGCCTTAAAATTATAAAGAAATTAGATCTTCAAAATGGAATTATGAATGCCTTAAAATTATAAAAATTAGATCTTCAAAATGGAATTATAAATGTTAATAAAGGGACTTTGTATTAAGAAGATGAATATAACGAGGAAACTAAATGTCAACTTAGGATATCCTAATATTATTCTCTTTAATGTTTAACAACAAAGGAATCAAAAAACTGCGTCTTCGAAGGATTCGCGAGGAACATTGACTTTTATAAATACCATTTAAGATTTTTGAAAATTATTGGGGAAAGTTAATTTCATTTTCTTTATCATTGTATTCATTTTATTATAAAAATGAATAATAAGAGAGAATTAATAATTTACAATATTTTTATTTTTATTTATGATTAATAAAGATTTAAATATTGGTTAATAAATGTTAATTTGGGAAAGGGATAATGTGAACTTAGAGGTAAGAGATTAAATTATTTTTAAATCCACATATTATTATTTTCTATGACGTGACACTACATTGTTTATACTAATCTCAATAGTTTAATAACAGTAATGTATGATAAATGAATAAATGATTAACATTGTTGTGAAGTATATATTTTTATATTAATAAATATAAATTACAGACAATCATTTTAACGAAAATGATTGGATTATTATTTGTATAACCCAATTATTGTAAAATAGTGTTAATATAAATGTCTAAATATTAGGATACTTATATTTTATATACATTGTAAAATCACTTAGTGTTATAGGTTTAGAAAATATATCTACCGTAAGCAAAGAGAATATTTATATTTTTAATATAAGGAGGTAGATATATAAATATTTTTTGTTATATATTGTAAAATTTAAATTATTTAATTGTTAAATAAATAATTATGTTTTTTATATTAAATGAAGTCTTCACTTAACTTTTATTTGATTTAAAGAGTTAGTGAGTTTCGTTGTTAATATTACTTTAAAATATTGATAGGAACACCTGAAGAGAGTAAATTGTTAAACTTCCCTGAGTTCGAAATCTGAGCATAACGGTAAAGTTAATTAAGGTGAAAATTGATTTGATGTGGTTTAGATATAACAATTTATTAATAATACATTAGGAACAAATATAGTTTTATATCAAAATTAAATCACATCATTCGTGGCATCCTATATGAAGACCTTAAATCTGACTATAGTGAGATGCGATTGCCTTAACTTATCTTGTTGAGAGGGTGCATACCGTTACAATATATATATTTAGAAGGAGACTAACTTTGAAGGATGTGTTGGAAGAGTTTAAGAAAGAAGAAATTGATTGATCTAAGGAAAGAAGATGTGAGGGCTTGAACATTAGGAAAATAGCAGAAAGGGCTTGTTAAGGATTGATATACTACTTAAAACTATTTAACTTTTAAAATTTATTTAGCATTTGGATTTTTTTTTTCATGATAGAGATTTACTATAATCTATAAAAAAAATATATAGAGAGAGATTTCAATTGTAAGATAGAAATTTACTTGTTATCTCTTTGAGCAGTTTAATTCTACCATTATATGCAAAAATTGACTTTATTAAGTGGCCCATTACAGAGTAAGAAGGCTATTAAATTCCAGTTTTTAAGCAAATAAGAATAGTCACACGAGACGCTTCTGAATGGTGAGACTCAATAATATCTGAAAAATTGAATCAAAATGTTTTTATTTCAGTATTCAAGAGATAGAAAAAACGAGATCTAACTCATATTTTTTGACAAATAACTTATTGCAAAAATGTAGTGACAAGATATTTTTGTGTCACAATATTTATTTAAGCATAATTTAAAGCTAAAAGTCATATTATTTACTCATTAAATATTATTTTCTTTTCATTTTAAATACATTTAGTTCAATAAATTATATTAGAATGTTGAATATTTTAAAATAAATAGGCTTTTAATTTTCTTTTTTTACAATCCAGTTGTATTTTCAATCGATTAGTAATTTACAGTTTATGGGATATCTTGGGCTCTCATAAGAAGTTTTGTAGGTCATGGAATTCTCAGGAGTTTTTTTTTTTTAAAGTAAAAATAAAATATAAATATATTAATGCATTTTATTTTTTTATTAACCCAGCAGTAGTTGCATTGTGAAATATTATCCATATTAAAGCAAATGACACATTTTTGTCCCATTATAAAACAAAATTAATAGCATTCAGATTAGCTTAATTCAACAAAAGTTACACTGGATGAAAATTACTCAGTGAAAAATAACAATAGAAAATTAACATTTCTTTATTATATTTTCTAATTAGACAAACAAAATTAGGAGCTCCCATAGAAATTTTTTCTAAGATAAAGGGTCCAAATAAAAATGGGTTGAGCACCATTGCAATAAATCGATCAGTATTTATTTGCTCTTTTCAAATCTGAGTTTATATACTTGTGTTAAATGTTTATTTGATAATAAAAATTATTTTCAAACAGAATATACACTGGTATTAAATGAAAATTATTTAAATAGTTGATTTATTTTAAAATGTTTTATTGTAATTGAAGTTTTTCAATCATATTATTAATAACTCCTTATATTAATAAGATACCAGTATTTTTTTTAAAAAAATCATGACTTCTATAGTTATGTGTTGATCACCTTATAGTTTTGTGACATTTATTAATAAATTGTATTGCTGAATTATTGTATAATATATTACATTAGTGGAGGAATAATATTAACTGGACATTATAACAAACATTAAGCCATCGATTCAAAACTTGTAATTGTGTTTCAACTAATTCACTAGTTGGGCCTGCATCATATTGCATTATATTTAATTTATAGTTAGTATATTTATAGACATTTGATCTAGTTCAGTTAAATTGGAAAACTTATTCTCCAGCTTAGAGTATCTCAATAGTTGTTTACTGACTAATAGTTGGGTGGTTAGCTACTTTGGCTATCCAGCTAAGAAAAAATCCTTGTCTGACTTAGAAATCATCATCTACTTGAAAAAAATAAAGTTTTAAGTTATTTCCAAATTCAAATTTCATGTCAGAGATATTGTAGATTGTGCTAAGCACTGTATCACGAGGACTATAAGCATAAAAGATTTTTAAAATGAATTTTATTGACTAAAGTGAATCATTTTTTTATTATTATGAGTAAAGTAGTCATAGTAATTTATGTTTAATTTAGAAACAAAAGATATACATGTACAGAGAGGAACATTAATGGATTGATACCAGAAAACAAAATTCAGTTGAAAATCAATTAAAAATCAATAGATTGATAATTTAATGTCAAATAGTTTGGGTAAAAGTGATAGCTATTGTAATGGTAACTTAGTTAAAGCACATTATCTGAAAACAGTCATGCTGAATATAAGGCAATGATAGAAAATTCTGAAGATCACATTTGCATGTGGAATGCCTATACTCATTAAAGATTGATATCTATTGTCATTATAATTTTTTTAATTTACTTAACTGTAAAAATTTTGCTTATATCTACTAATGTAGCATTTGAAGTATTAACTATTTGTTTTTGTAATAAATAAATAAGAGAAGAAATCAGAATGATACAAACTATTTGCCAGGGAACATTTACTTTGTTTAAAATTATATGTTTTATTGCAAATAATATATATAAATGTTCATATTAAACCAAAGGGGGAAGGGGAGATATCAAAACTAAATGGATAGATTTAATAAAATATTTTTATGAGAATTTGGGACATCTAATAAACTTAGAATAAATGTCTACATATTTATCACATTGCTCAGTATTATTTTGCAATGAAAAAAAAAGCAGAAATATAAATGGTTATTAATGGAATGAAATAGTTGATATAGAGAGTAAACACATAGAAGTTGCAAATATTTTTAAAAGTTTTAAATTTGAATGCCCTGTAAATAAAAAATGTGACTGCTGTTCCCAGTTTCTGCAAAGTTCTGTTTGTCATATTTGATATTTTACAATAATAGGGATGAATTCATTATAACAATAAATCAAAAAATATTAGAAAAAAATTTAATTTTTAATAATTTATATCTTACAGATATGTAATATATTTTGTTTTAGTTAATATATAAAAAAGTTTAAAGATAGATATAATAGTTTTTTAAAAAATAATATTTTTCAAAAATAACATAAAGCAATTGCTGAGTTTTTAGATTTTTATATAATAATTGTAAAATAATAAATTATTTTTAGACAACTGTGTATAATTAAACTCAGAAATAGAAAAATATTATAAAATATTTCTGACTTTCATCTAAAGTTAAATCTGCAGAAAAGGGAAGTATTATTAAATTAGTTCAATTAAGCAGAAAAACTAATTAAAAATAATTTTGTAAGCAGATAGTTAACTAAAGAATTATTTAATAAGATAACTCGCAAAACATGATAACTGAATTAATGAAACAATGGGCAGGAAGATATAAAAAGACCCTGTTATACTCTGCAAAGAAATTAAATTGTCACTGCATGTATTAATAAAGAGTGTGACCTGATAAAAGATCTTCTCAATGAATTTCACCACTGAAGTGCATGCCTCACTACCATTATTATTTTAATAAGTTTTGGAGTTTACTTATATAATGATTATAGCTGTATATATTGATGTATTAATACCTTCTGTTACATATAGATACATACTATTATAACAATCGAAATGAAAGTGAAGATCAAATCTAACCGCAAACTACGACATCTGCTCTACAAGGCGCCATCTAGGCATTTAAACCTAGAAAAATTTATAGAGTAGGCAGATAGGCGCTGTTAAAATTCCACTTTATTTAAATATTCCGATCGTTAGCCCAAGTCACTAGCTCAGCGGAGATGCAGAGATAAAAATCTATATCTTAATTTATATCTTAAATATCAATAAATAAAAGCCACTGCCAGAAATTAACACATAAAAATATTTATTTACACACATATAAAATAACATTTAAATTCGAGGAATAAATTCAACATTTTAGATTTTTCTATTAATCTTTTAATTTTACATTTAACTAAGTTTCAATGAGTTTAATATTTTATTTAGATAGTCAAGTATGAATAGACTACATAGATCTGCATTTGAAAAGAAAATATTCTTCCCTGATTTAACCTTAGGCAACAAATTTCGCAATCAACTGGCGCCAATCCATCTGATACATTCATGTATTCAATGTAGCATGATACGACAACACAAAATACTATACTGTCAGGAATGTACATCTGAACAATAAGTAGAAATAGAGAAGACATTGACTCTCCACCAACAGGAATGTGACATCTGTTGGCAAGTAGAACAATAAACAAAAAACTCCATAGGAATGGACTGCGGTCTTCTGCCGACTTACAAACCCATCCATAGGCAAATAGAGGGTGTGTGGCGTATATCTATAATCCTGCCCGTAGCGGACCTCATACTACATCTACAATTACACAAATATATCCAATCCATTGAACCAATTCAACTACGAAATGAATAACCTAAGATTACCCTCCCTTAATATAACTTTACAAAACTATATAGCCATTCACGCCCGACTTAAATTTAACATTTAAATACGTTCGCACAGATGCATTTTATAAAATTTGTTTTAAAATGTTGAGTACAGATCAGCTGCACAGATTCCACTGTCAAAAACATTCCAAATTAAACACAACCGATCAAAATACAAAGTCATCGATAAACGTCACTTGCATAGGGAATATACAAATCCCATTAGCATTCATCGTAAGATGCTTGCAGTGATATCGTTGACATATATTCTAATCGAATGTGAAAACCTCAACATTATCAACCGCTAACGAATCTATGCAACGTCTATACCCAACCTTAAATTCCCTCATTTAAAATTTAAACAACAAATAATTTATACAATAAGAGAAAAAAAAAATGGAAATGATTTTTATCAATCGGAAAACATAAAATTAAACATTATTAATTTGATTTAAAAACTTACAAAAGTCAGATAAGAGTCCGTTTTTAACATTTAAGTTGGCTTGTTTATCAATTTATAAAACTTGACGAAAGTTCTTAATTGATTTTAATAATTGTTCATTTCATATAGCTTATGGTAGAAGAGTCCAGGTTCCTGTTTTTAATTCCCGCGACACCTCCATTGGAAGATAATGTTCTGGAGATGGCAATAGCTGGTTCAAGGTATCACAATCTTTTCCTTTTTCTTTTTAAATAGAGAGTGTGGTATGTGCATCCTACCACAACTCTCAAACACACAACGCTGGAACTTCCAGGAAAAAACTGTATTTCCCTTTTTATATTATCCGCACGGATTCAATCAACAAAACGTCACTAATCCATCACTTTCGTTAGGGTCCGAGCCAAGACTTAGTGCTTCCATTGGTCAAGCTAATTTCTCTTTTTTTTCTTATCTATCTTTCATCAGATCATTTTAATTATACAAGAGCCCACAGCTAGCTTGCTTTTCAAACAATTTATAAACAATCATTTCCATTTACAGATTACAAGAATTAATTAATACCTGTTTTTATTTTTAAATCTTATACTTTTTTTTTTTTATAAAAAAGTACGTTCAAATACTTATTTATTTGTTTTTTTAAAAAAAAATATTTTTAAAGTTTGGCATCTGTGCGAATGTATATACGTTTAACAAACCTTTTAATTCTATCGTTTAGTTTTTTACTTTTATTTGCGAACTTTTAAGTTTTTATTTTAAATTAATGTAACGACATATTTATATATCGTTACACTATGTTGAGTATAGAAAAACTCAAGCACAAGGTAAAGACTTTATAAAAGTAAGAGTGGCATCTTATCTTTAACCTAAATTTTGATTTATATCGGCCAATCTGAAGCGCCTTGGTTTGAGCGGAATGGAGGTGTTACTTTGTTCGTTTTTTCATCCATTACTTTCTTTCATATATTAACATATGTGAGCTCTTTCGATTTATTACAAGTCAATTTTAAGAATTAATAGAAACTGTAATGCTCAAGTTTATCTATCTTGCATCTAGAACATTATGTAATTAAATAGAAAGGATTTCACTTTTTCACATATGTTCCATAATAATTTATATATGGTCAATGATGATATGTTGAGTACAGGGAAAGATGAAATACTTTCTATTTAATTACATATGTCCTATGTGCTTGATAAATAAATTTGAGCATTACATAGTTTCTATTAATTTTTAAAATTGACTTGTAGTAAATCGAAATATTTTGCATATATTAATATATGAAAGAAAGTAATGGATGTAAAAGTAAACAGAGTAACATCTTCCTCTCTCAAACCAAATCACTTCAGATTGGCCTATATAAATCAGAATTTTGGTTGAAGATAAGATGACCGGTTTTATCTTTATAATAAAGTCTCTCTACCTTGTGTTTGGACTTGAGAGTTTCCCTGTATTCAGCACAGCATCAATGAGCTTATATAAATTATTATGGCACATATGTAAAAAAGTGAAATCGTTTTTATTTAATTATTTACATCCTATGCACTTGATAGATAAAGTTGAACATTACATAGTTTCTATTAATTCTTAAAATTGACTTTTAGTAAATTGAAGGATTTTGCATATATTAATATATAAAAGAAAGTGATGGATGTAAAAGTAAATTAACAGCTTCACTCTCTCAAACCAAGAGTCTTCACATTGGCCTATATAAATCAGAATTTAGGTTAAAGATAAGACGGCCACTCTTATGTTTATAAAGTCTCTATCTTGTGTTTGGGTTTGAGAGTTTCTCTGTCCTCAACACAGCATCATCGAGTTTATATAATTTATTACAATGAATATATGAAAAGATGAAATCTTTCTATTTAATTACATATGTCCTATGCGCTTAATAGATAAATTGAGTATTACATAGTTTCTAGTAATTCTTAAAATTGACTTGCAGTAAATTGAAAGATTTTGTTTATGTTAATATATGAAAGTAATGGATGTAAAAGTGAACAAAGTAACACCTCCACTTGCTCAAACTAGATTGGCCTATATAAATCAGAATTTAAGTTAAAGATAAAACGCCACTCTTATCTTTATAAAGTCTTTATCTTGTGTTTGCGTTTGAGAGTTTCCTTGTAATTAACACAGCATCGTTGATCTTATATAAATTATTATGGCGCATATGTGAAAAGATGAAATCCTTTCTATTCAATATAGATACATAGTAAATAATTATGTAAATTTATTTGTGTGTGATAAATATTATGGGAAGTATTTGCTGTTAGATTAATGCTCTTTAATTTAATTAAAGTAAATAGACACAACAGCTATAAAGATGCAGATTTCATATGAAACATTTAAAATTGCTTAATTTTAAAATTAAATAAAATTAAAATTGTTTCAACACATGTAATATGATTTAAATATAACATTAATATAAAAAATTAGATTTGAATTAAATTAATTTTGTATAATTTTAATATGTATAAACAGTTTGTTTTTTATGTTTAATTTTGTTATGATAGAGTCTTATTTTTGAAAATTTGGTATAATAGAATATTATATATGGATTGTGTGAAGTCACAAAGTGTGTTAGTACTGTTGGTTGTTTGTATCATTGGTTAAGATAATTAGTGTTGTTAATATTCACATCTTAGAAAATTACATCGAGAAAATGAACAATTGATTTTTGCTCCCACTGAAATAATGCGATAAAGTATTCAAATAGCTTTAATTCTCAGAAATTCATAAAAAGTTTGAGCACCAAAAGTGACAGATCTAGGCATTGTCCTTGGATCTTAAGCTCCAGAGCTAGTCATTCTATAGCTGCTTCAAACAACACAGGGCAAATGATGCAATAAGAAAAGACATCAAGTTAAAGCTTTTTTTTTTTTAAAGAAGGTAAAAGAATTCCTAACCTTATTGCAAAATGTGCAATTATCAGCAATATTTTCTAAACATTTCTTTATAAAAATTGCATAATTGATAATTACTATCCAAAGAATAATTGAAAACTTGATCAATATAATTGTAGATTTGATGCAAAACAGTTTTTATTGCATTCAAATGAGCTGGGTCATTGTCATTAAGAATTAGTAATACTTATAAAAATGTTAAATATATGTTATATATTATTATAACAAACAATACTAACAAATTCTTTGCAATGCAATTACAATATTGTTATTATTCCAAGCTTTCAAAAATAGCTGATAGTTTTGACTGTCCATCAATCCTCTTCAGAGATATAATATACACAATATATATACATTAAAAGCCTAAAGTTAAACCAATCAGTGAAATAATCAAAATTATTCCAAATTTACAACTAAACCAGACTAGCCAAAGAAAGTAAACTCTAAAGTACAATCAATGGTTTCACTGCTACAAGCAATCTTTTCAAGTATAAAGGACTTTACACTTTGGAAGTCAGCTTATAACAGTGAAATCATTGGTTGTGTTTTAGAGTTTATTTTCTTTGGCTAATCTGGTTTAGCTGTAAATTTGATCGCAATATATATATATATTGTGCCCTTTTCTATAGGTCAGTAATAATTTATAACAGTCAATTACTAAAAATTTTAAATTTTAGAATATGTTCTTTTAATATGGTAATTGTATTAAATCAATTATATCTTTAAAGTACAATTTGAGGCTAAAGCAAATACGTAGTATATAAAATTATAGCGAATTATTTAAAAAATGGTTATGTAAAGCTTAAAATATTGTTTCATATGGTTGTAAAAGCTGGCCATATTAAATAATACAGCTGTAAATAATTAAAAGTATATTTAATAAATTCGATTTTAATAGTTTAAAACTGATAAGTTAATAAATACAGTGTTTAAATTTATAATCATATTTAATAAACAAAAATTAATATATAAACAAGCATCTATTTTTATAGCGCGATATTTATAATTGTAATTCACTAAATATCAGCCTTTTACAGCTACTGTACATGCGCTTTAATGAGTGTTAAATAATAAATGAATACTTTTCAGTGCCCATACAAGATATAGCATTTAAGAAAGAATGGATTCATTTTATTCTTTCTTAAATGCTATATCTTGTATGGGCACTGAAAAGTATTCATTTATTATTTAACACTCATTAAAGCGCATGTACAGTAGCTGTAAAAGGCTGATATTTAGTGAAAAATTAATATAGTATATTTTAAAAATAAACTTTATGATGGTGAGAATTGTATTTAATTCTATATTTTCTAAATTGTTCTTCCAAATTTTTTATAATTATTTTATATAATATAATAAGTGTATCAATTTTATAAATCTAGGCAGAGAAATAGATTAAAAATCGTCTGTCAAAGTTATAATCATGTGACTTTTAATGTATACTCTCACACACACTGCTTGTTTGAATTAATAACAAAGTTTAAAATAAACAGAGCAAAACTCTCCATACAGTATTGCCACCTGTGCTAAACAGAGTAATCAATGGATGCCAGAAGGCTTGTGCATAAAATCCCTATCTAATGCCTACTCATCCAATATCCCCAGACTAGTTTCTGGCTTGTGGCCTTCGTCAGTGAGGAGCTTTGGATCTGAGAGCACTGCATCTAGATCTTAGGATCTAATGCAACCCTCTAGCAACCACCTTTTATCTCCACTTAACTACAAAACTATGAGAATGAAATTGAAAACACAAAAAATATTTTCAATCTAAGCTCAATAGCTTATATAGTCATATGGGTCTGAACTCAGTTCAGCACCCATACATTTTGGTGTCTTTGGCTCTTTTACAACCATAGCCACCACTATCCTATTAGGCAGGATTGGTGTTAAACCATTAAGCATCACATGATCACATTTCCTATACTAGCACAGAATGGATTCATTTTATTCTTTCTTAAATGCTATATCTTGTATGGGCACTGAAAAGTATTCATTTATTATTTAACACTCATTAAAGCGCATGTACAGTAGCTGTAAAAGGCTGATATTTAGTGAAAAATTAATATAGTATATTTTAAAAATAAACTTTATGATGGTGAGAATTGTATTTAATTCTATATTTTCTAAATTGTTCTTCCAAATTTTTTATAATTATTTTATATAATATAATAAGTGTATCAATTTTATAAATCTAGGCAGAGAAATAGATTAAAAATCGTCTGTCAAAGTTATAATCATGTGACTTTTAATGTATACTCTCACACACACTGCTTGTTTGAATTAATAACAAAGTTTAAAATAAACAGAGCAAAACTCTCCATACAGTATTGCCACCTGTGCTAAACAGAGTAATCAATGGATGCCAGAAGGCTTGTGCATAAAATCCCTATCTAATGCCTACTCATCCAATATCCCCAGACTAGTTTCTGGCTTGTGGCCTTCGTCAGTGAGGAGCTTTGGATCTGAGAGCACTGCATCTAGATCTTAGGATCTAATGCAACCCTCTAGCAACCACCTTTTATCTCCACTTAACTACAAAACTATGAGAATGAAATTGAAAACACAAAAAATATTTTCAATCTAAGCTCAATAGCTTATATAGTCATATGGGTCTGAACTCAGTTCAGCACCCATACATTTTGGTGTCTTTGGCTCTTTTACAACCATAGCCACCACTATCCCATTAGGCAGGATTGGTGTTAAACCATTAAGCATCACATGATCACATTTCCTATACTAGCACATTAATTGTTGATAAACAGAGCAAAACTCTCCATACAGTATTGCCACCTGTGCTAAACAGAGTAATCAATGGATGCCAGAAGGCTTGTGCATAAAATCCCTATCTAATGCCTACTCATCCAATATCCCCAGACTAGTTTCTGGCTTGTGGCCTTCGTCAGTGAGGAGCTTTGGATCTGAGAGCACTGCATCTAGATCTTAGGATCTAATGCAACCCTCTAGCAACCACCTTTTATCTCCACTTAACTACAAAACTATGAGAATGAAATTGAAAACACAAAAAATATTTTCAATCTAAGCTCAATAGCTTATATAGTCATATGGGTCTGAACTCAGTTCAGCACCCATACATTTTGGTGTCTTTGGCTCTTTTACAACCATAGCCACCACTATCCTATTAGGCAGGATTGGTGTTAAACCATTAAGCATCACATGATCACATTTCCTATACTAGCACATTAATTGTTGATAAACAGAGCAAAACTCTCCATACAGTATTGCCACCTGTGCTAAACAGAGTAATCAATGGATGCCAGAAGGCTTGTGCATAAAATCCCTATCTAATGCCTACTCATCCAATATCCCCAGACTAGTTTCTGGCTTGTGGCCTTCGTCAGTGAGGAGCTTTGGATCTGAGAGCACTGCATCTAGATCCAAAGCTCCTCACTGACGAAGGCCACAAGCCAGAAACTAGTCTGGGGATATTGGATGAGTAGGCATTAGATAGGGATTTTATGCACAAGCCTTCTGGCATCCATTGATTACTCTGTTTAGCACAGGTGGCAATACTGTATGGAGAGTTTTGCTCTGTTTATCAACAATTAATGTGCTAGTATAGGAAATGTGATCATGTGATGCTTAATGGTTTAACACCAATCCTGCCTAATAGGATAGTGGTGGCTATGGTTGTAAAAGAGCCAAAGACACCAAAATGTATGGGTGCTGAACTGAGTTCAGACCCATATGACTATATAAGCTATTGAGCTTAGATTGAAAATATTTTTTTGTGTTTTCAATTTCATTCTCATAGTTTTGTAGTTAAGTGGAGATAAAAGGTGGTTGCTAGAGGGTTGCATTACATCCTAAGATCTAGATGCAGTGCTCTCAGATCCAAAGCTCCTCACTGACAAAGGCCACAAGCCAGAAACTAGTCTGGGGATATTGGATGAGTAGGCATTAGATAGGGATTTTATGCACAAGCCTTCTGGCATCCATTGATTACTCTGTTTAGCACAGGTGGCAATACTGTATGGAGAGTTTTGCTCTGTTTATCAACAATTAATGTGCTAGTATAGGAAATGTGATCATGTGATGCTTAATGGTTTAACACCAATCCTGCCTAATAGGATAGTGGTGGCTATGGTTGTAAAAGAGCCAAAGACACCAAAATGTATGGTGAACTGAGTTCAGACCCATATGACTATATAAGCTATTGAGCTTAGATTGAAAATATTTTTTGTGTTTTCAATTTCATTCTCATAGTTTTGTAGTTAAGTGGAGATAAAAGGTGGTTGCTAGAGGGTTGCATTAGATCCTAAGATCTAGATGCAGTGCTCTCAGATCCAAAGCTCCTCACTGACGAAGGCCACAAGCCAGAAACTAGTCTGGGGATATTGGATGAGTAGGCATTAGATAGGGATTTTATGCACAAGCCTTCTGGCATCCATTGATTACTCTGTTTAGCACAGGTGGCAATACTGTATGGAGAGTTTTGCTCTGTTTATCAACAATTAATGTGCTAGTATAGGAAATGTGATCATGTGATGCTTAATGGTTTAAAGTTTAAAATATTTTAAAAGTTATATTATAGAATTGGATAGAATTATTGCCTATCATAAAAGTAAATAGTATTAAACATTAAGTTAACTATCGTATAACATGTTTAAATAATGTAATAAAGACGAATACATTCATAATATAAAAATTAAATATTTTATTTAAATAAAAATAGATAAATTGAATATTAAGAAATGGAATAAGTTATTAAATGTTATTTTAAAAGTTATTTTAAATGTTTAAATAGTTTTAATAAAATAATAATTTATTTAAAAGTAATATTTTAAATAATATTTTAAGTTCATTACGTCATAATTTTTTTATTTTCAAATATAATTCTACTATAAACTAAAAATATGTAAATTTGTTCTCAAGCTAAAGTAAGAATTAACCAATAGGAATAGGTATTCTTACAGACTATAAATATTGTCGTAACTAAGTTATCGGGGGAGGTTAATAATGTATTGAAACCGGAGAAAGTCAATTTTTTTTTTTGGTACTTTCTTATCGTTTATTTTGCAAAAACTAATTGAGAATTTTAAAGTGTTTTTGCAAAAGAAAATTTTTAGAAAAAAAATTATATATTTAGAAACTTCGTGGAGATGTATTTTCTAATTTTTTAAAGTACTTACCAGCCGTATTTTATCTAAAAGTTTAATCTAAACTACGCAATAAAAAATGGATATACTACGAAATAAAATGGATATAAATTGTAATACTGAAAAAATATTTGAAATATTTATTGATACAGCTTTATTTATGCATAACTGGAGAACTTTTTTGGTACATAAAAAAAAAAAAACCACAGCAAGGACATCATACGGAGTCTAATGAAAAAATTGGAGACACATTATTATTTATAAGCCTATCCAAAATTTATTTTAAATGGTAATAAGATAATTATATATTGCATGAATTATTTTATATAGTATGATATTTAAAGGAATAAAATGTTATATCCTTTCTGAAGGTAACATTTTTTAAAAATATTTTTCAAGAATTAAATAAAGAATCCAGGAAAATATGTTACAGAAGTGTTTTGGTATTAAAATATCCGTTCTTCGAATTATTTAAAATGTACTTGGAAAAGATTTGTTCAAAAGTACTTGAAGTTTTTATTTTAAAAGAGATTTATAAAAATAACAAACGAAAGTTTAAATGTATCAAGAAGGAAACTTATATAAAAAAGTGAACATATAGTTGAATAAGAGATGGATCCATGGAAATACAAATAGTACTTAAAAGTTTATCGAATTTTTTTTTTAAGTTAAATTAGATGGATTGATGCATCGGATACGCAGAGAATATTGGTAGAGAAGATTAAGAAGCTTCACGGGATTAATTAATATTATCGTCCTAAAAATTAAAACCAAGGATTATTTTCTAAATTTTACTAAATGGATTAATAATTATTTTTATTTTAAACTTTAACGCGCTTGGAGAACATTTTTTAAAACTCTAGAGAAAATGATAAACATTTTGGACTTATCAGGAACTATCGTCAAGAAAATATGTAACTATAGATTTGATTCTTTTTATTTTGTTAACCTAGTTTAAATCTAAATTTTTATATAAGATTAGGAAAAACATAAAAACATTAATTTATTAATATTAAAATTTTATAATATAATAATATAATAATTTAGTTAAAAATATTTTAATATAAAGTGTATGGGTGTGAATTTTTTATATCTGCAATGCTCAAGTGGATAAAGAAAAGCCTACTGAACACGATGACTAGATAAAGGTTATTGGTAATAATAATAACTATTAATAATTTATAATGTATATTTTTTTTGTTTTCTTTAGATCATCCATAAATTGGAAGAATGAAGTGTAAAAGTTTTTTTTTTTTACTTATATGTACCGCATTTTATACAACATTTTAAAAAACATTATGAGATAGGATTGATTTGAAAATATGCATACGACAATTTTTTTTTATTTTTTTTTTATTAGTAATATAATCCAACATAACAAATAATTATGTGATTCTTTTAAAATTTTTATGTTGTGGGATATTCAAATCTTGTCTAAGTAGATTGTATATGATTAGACATATAGAATAATGAAGCAAGCAGACTCTTCTTGTGGAACAGCTAGATTGTTTAACTATTGATGAATTTTATTTATTGTTTTGTAAATGCAGATAGTTATTTATCAATGTAAGATGTAGAAAAATCTTGAGAAATAATGTTGAGATAGTGGCTTGGAAGTACTATAGTTAGCAGGAAACCAAGATGATGTATTTGTTTTTAAAAAATAGGATGTTATAAGGAATGGAAATAATATTTAGTCTTTATGTGAATATCAGCATAGTTAACAAAGCCAATGACTGATACACATTTTATTTGGACAGTGTTTATATTTCTTTAAATATTTGATGTTCTAATAAAGCTGAAGAAATAGCTTTAACATCGTCCCTGTACTAGAGGATATTAGGCAGGTAAATGTCCTACCTCTTCGCATTTTACCATGATTTTGAGATATGTTAAGAGTAATACTCTAGCTTTCTTCCTTAATCCTACGCATCTGTTTTCGCTATCTTTATTTCATGTAACTGCATCGTTCAGTAAGATATGTTTAAGAGAAATGATAAATAATTTAGAACTAAGGTTATGCTATCGTTTTTGTATAAGATTAGTTTATTTGCTTATAAGGAGCCGAATATTATAACTTAAAATTGAAGATCCAAAGTATCCTAAGGAAAGAAAAGAATCATAGAATATATTTGAATTTTATTTCGGAAATGAAATATAAACTTTTTTAAAATAAAATATCTAAACAAAGATATTTTCTTTAAAGTGATAATAATTTTAAATACTTTAGTATTATTTTTTTTAAGAGAAAAATAAGTATTGCATATTTTAAAATACAATAGTACAAAGTAAATTATGTAAACAATATATATTTTTTTATTTATTGATTAACAGAAATATATTGATGATTACACTTATATCATACTAAAGTAAGGCTTAAAGAAGAATATATTATGATTAGTAAACATTGTGTGATAAATACTAAAATCTAGTACTGAATTTTGGATAATATTTGTGTAACATCTTTGACTTTGCAAGATGAAATTTTTTAATATTTTTGAGAAATCCATACTCATTATAAAATTTTATTTTCTATAGAATGTTTTCTAAGTATGAATTTTTTAAAATAAGATAGTTTAATAATATTAAGGATAAAATGCTGTTGCTAATAAAGTAGATAAATATATTTGTAATGGGTTAACCATAATGTGAAACCAAATAGTAACATTTTTTTAAAATTTTGTCCTAAATCTAAATAAAGAAATAATTGAAATATAAATTATTTTTTTTATAACCCGATAGATCAAACTGTAAAGTAAAAAAATTAAGGATATCCACTGTAAATAGTGTAAATAAATTGTTTATTTATTTGTTGTTAGTAATAAACTTTGTTAAATTTTGTTATTTCAAAAATTTTGTGTCCGAGTTATTTATTTCTCCACATAGCTGCATGAAAACACGATATATGCATAATAATCGAAACAAATATATAATTTTGCACAAAAGATAAATAGAGAATTATTTTAAGAATTTTAAATATTTTATTGGTATTCATTATAATTAAATAATCATAATCTTACATTATTTTATTGGTCATAAATCAGTTATCACAATATTATGTTAAATTATATGCTATCAGTTGCCACACATATTTTGTTTGTCAGATTATTAAAATGCTACCACATATTTATTATATCATTACATGAAGATATAAGATCATATTATATTATTTCATTATTTTATTATGGTAATAAAATTATAGTAAAAAGAAAAGATACACAGAATTAGTTAAACAATGAAGAATATTATTATTATTATTTATTATTATTAGTTTAAGTGTAGTAGATTATGACATAAAATCCCTTCTCATATTTTACTACTGTATTTTTAAATTAACTTAGAATAAACTTTATGAACCTGAGATTATTTTATTGAGCTAAATTATTAAATAGAAGATTAAGATTTAATTATTAGTTTAATCTTAGTGAGTAGAAGTTATTAAAGTTGTAAGAATATTATGAGTTTGTTATTTGAAATAGTAATAAAGGGGAGATCATGTTCTTATGCCATTGAGGTAGTATCCTGTGGGATATTGGCTCAATGTAATCTATCTTGTCAACTGTATTTTCACTTCAAGTCTCATGAAAATATTAAATATTTATTTAATTTATTTTATAAACTGAACCTTATTCGTATTGTAAATTTGAGCTAGTGAAACATTTTAATTTTAATGCTGAATATTTTATTTATTAACTATTAACTGAGCTAGAACCTATTTTATTTTATATCATATACTATCTGGAAGTGAAGATGCATGAGAGCAAGGTCAGATTATGGCCCCCAACGTGGTTGGCATGATGTGTAGTGGAGCTACATATAGACAAGGTTAGAATATATACATATGCCCTATCATAATACATGTATATTATTTATTTGTATCCAAGAATATTCTGATGACATGCAATGTGTGCTTGTTTTGGAATTAATTTTAAAAATTTGTTATATTCTTATTATTAAAGTTTTAATTTTAATCAATTTAAAGGGTATTTATTAGATTGTATTTTCTATTTTGTATTTCATATTATTTTTTGTATTTCATATTATTTTTCTGTGTAATGATCATAATTTATAATTCCAACTTCTCATGAATGAGTGAAGCTTTTTAAATTGAACAAAATCATTACTCGGTGACTCTCAATTTTTTCAAATCTATAGCACAATGCAAATTATATTTCTTTAAAAAAAAATTGTGATTTTTATTTTATAAAGCTAAAATTTTTAAAATGCATATGTGTACTGTATATATATAATCATGACATGTTAATTTAAGAATCACTGTCATAACTTCTACTTTTATATTGGAGTTAGAAAGTTTTAAATATTATTATTACAATGAATATGTATTATTTATTTCAGTCTGATGTATGGGCTCTTGGATGTTGTATTTATGAATTGGCAACTTTGAAACATGCATTTGATGGAAAAGATATGAATTCTTTAATGTATCGTATCCTCAGAGGAAAGGTTTGTTTTTTTTTAATTGTCAATATTTTTATTTTTTGTCTTTAAATTAATATTATTTTTGGTAAAAAAAATACATAAAAATAATATATTTTGGTTATTATCATTTGAAAAAAAAAGATTAATTCAGTGTGTGGTGAGTTATAGCTTCTTACGTGAAATCATTCTGAAAGAAAGTATTCATAACAATGTTAATATTTCCTATTTGTATATTTTATTATTCTTTTTTTTTCTATCTGTTTTATTCTTCTAAAATTTATTTTTTCCACTATTTTCTTTTAAATTATTATTATTATTTTTTGCCTACACTAAATAAAATCTTATCAAATCATTTTTTTCTGTAGCCCCTCATTTTATTATTATTTGTGGCAGAGTTAAATTATGTCAGTTAAGAACATTTTAATAATATTATTAATATTGACAGTGTTAGTAATGCAATTATCATATCTCACATTGCTTTCAAATAATGGACTAGTCCAAATTCCATCTTATCTAGATTGGATTGAGCATTCATCACCATGATCCTATGCATATATAGATAAATAGATAATGCATAGCCAATGACAAGAATAGGTTAATAGGCAATGGTGCTCACTGAATCCGAATGTTTTCATTAAGGATGGGATCTGCCTATGAATAGTCTGTTTTTTTGAAGGTAAGATCAGAGAACTACTGTCAAACCTGAACTGTAGTATATACAAACTACTGTCACAAAGTTAAAAGACAGAATTCATGTTCTCCAAACGAAACTATCAAAGCCAAACAGTTGACACAGTGAGGCAAATCCACCTTCAGAATTGAAAGCTGCTAGAATCAAATATTGGCATGAGGCAAGCTGTCATAATACAGCCAGAAGTCCTTTCTGTAGTTCACGCCAGAACTAGGAGCTATAGCTTGCCAACAGTAGCAGGTGGAATATAACCATTGTAAATATATTGTGAATGTGAATGTATATTTGTATTCCACTAAACATCAGATAATCACTATCTCTTATACTAGCACATAATTGTTATTAAACAAGGCAAAACTCCATACAGTAGTGCCACCTTGTGCCAACCAGAGTAATCAATGGATGCCAGAAGGCTTGCGCATAAAATCCCTATCTAATGCCTACTCATCCAATATCCCCAGACTAGTTTCTGGCTTGTTGCTTTCGTCAGTGAGGAGCATTGGATCTGAGAGCACTGCACCTAGATCTTAGGATCTAATGAGCCCTCCAGCACCACCTTTTATCTCTACTTAACTACAAAACCATGAGAATGAAATTGGAAAACACAATAATATTTTCAATATGTAATCTAGACAAAACACAACAGTAGTAATGATTTATATTTAATACAACAGTTTATAGGTTTAGTATATTTTAAATTATGTAATCAAATTTAATTCCCAATTTAGTACACTTATTATTATGGCTAGTAAACTTTTTACAGCAGTGCTACAAGAAGTATTTTGTTAATTAAAATGGGAAGCTAAAGGAATAAAAGTAAATGGAGATCGTTTAAGTCATTTAAATTTTGCAGATGATTAATTGTTTTTGCAAATAATGTTTCAGAGCTTCAGGAAATGTTGCAAGAGTTATCAGATGAAAGTAAGAAAGTAGAATAAAGTTATATGTTAAAAAGACTAAAATAATGTTCAGTGGATTTTCTCAAAAGTTGAAAATAAAGATTGATAATGATAAGTTAAAAGAAGTTAATAACTACAAATACCTTAGTCAGATTACTACTACAGATGGAAACATAATGGATGAAATTAATCATAGAATTCAACTTGGTTGGAGTGTTTTTGGTAGAAATAACTTAATATTAAAAAGAAATATGCCACTTTGAAAAGGAAGTTTTTAATAAATGGGTTTTACCAATTCTCACTTATGGATCTGAGACTTTGACACTTAAGAGCAGAGCAATACAAAGACTTCAAACCATTCAAAGTATGGAGAGATGCATGTTAGGTGTAAATAGAAGAGATTGAAAATGAAATACATGGTTAAGAGAACAAACAGGTATTAATGACATCATTGAAAGAATTAAAGAGATTGAAATGGAAATTGGGCTGGACATATTGTTAGAAGAGATGATTGTAGATGAACAGGTGAAATCTTAAACTGGATTCCAAGAGATTGGTAAAAAAAAAAAAAATAAGAAAGAGTCCACATGTGGGATGAATGGATGAAATAAGGAAGTAAGTGGGAGTGATGTGGAGAAGAGAGACTAGATATCAAAGAAATTGAATTGAACTTGGAGAGACTTTCATCCTGCAGTGGATTGATAATGGTTGAAAATGATGATAATGATAATGTTGGCTACTATTCAACAGGGATTGAAATTTTAGTATCCTAACAGTGTCTTAGCATAGTAATAATACTGTTATGGATATTTAGCCCAATGTATATGTCACTTTGCACTAACTATAATATAATCTTCATAAATGACTTGAATTGTGGCAGCAGTCATCAGTAGTCTTTTCTATAGCTGTTGTCTTAGCTTCCAGCAATCTTCTTGATAGTCTTCAGAAAGTTTTTAAGCAGGTCTGATTGATGCATGTTTTCTCCTTTTTTATGTTAAAGAATGTGAAACACACTACAATTTTGGATCAGCTATTTCTAATTGTTGATTGTTTTTTTAATTCAATCATTGACTCACCACCTTTTTTAAATCTATTTTATTTTATTAATAAATTTTCTGTATTTTTCATTCCTATCCTTGTTTTAAATAATTGTTTTTTTATTTACTGTTATTTTGTATATTTTCAGTTTCTATGCTTTTCTTGTTTTAATGTCATCTCTGCTTTGTCTTGCAATGAATCTCTTCCATAATATATATATAATCATCAATCTCACTTTTTAATGGATTTTATGCTCAATATATTCAATATTAGTCATTGCTTTGTGATACTTCATTAATTTCTCTCATTTTTAGATCTTTTACTTTTCAACACATTGAATCAGGAATGTTATTCATTATATTTTTTGGTTCATACCACTTTTTATCAACATAATTTTTGTTATTTTTATTATTTTATCTTGTTGTTATCATGCAATGTAAATCACAGTAATAAAGTAAAAGAATAAAATAATATTAATAATAACTTTTTTTTTTACATAAAATCAGAAATTTCTTTGCATAGATCATATGCCCAGACACCCTGTTAGACAAGTTAAACCTTTCCTTACTCTAAAATCTTTTTATACCAATATAAACACATTTTATTTATCCCATTATCCTTTCTATACTACAATCATTAAATTATTCTTTTAGCACTGACTTGTTTTTTTTTTAATCTTAATTTAATAAAGAATCATTATATTACTCGATCTTGTCATTAAAACAGTCCCTTTTTTATTTTATGTTTTCTTTACTCTCCATACAATTTATTGTAATTTTTTTTCAACATCCTACACTACTGTTTCTTCTATCTTTATATAAATCACAATTGCAATCCAAATTTTTTATCTCATTTTTGCTTCTTTTCATTTTTATCCAAAGCTTCTGTCCTTGCATTAAATAATAATAAGCTCTCTCTCTCTCTAAACATTTTTCATATTTTATATAAATTTTTTAATTCTTATGAAATTATATTTTGTTTATTTTTCATAATTCTACCTTTCCTCTGACCAGTTTATATGGCTCTTTTCCCCACTTTTCATAAATATGGTTTTAAAGTATATTCTCTATACATATGTCCCAATATGTACATATAAACTCTTTATTTATTACATTTCTGTATTGTAAAACTTTTTAGCTGAAATTGTGATTGTTAACCTCTCTGCATAATCCGATTACTATTTTTATTAATGTATATTCATTTCATATGTTATAGCTTTACCATCTGCCAAAAAGAGTTCAGCTATATATGTATTTTCCTGGTTCCTGTTATAAGAAACTTTACCTATATCTCCAATCTTTTCATCTCAATCTCCAATTCTCTTAGAAACAAAATAAATCATAAAGATAACAAGAACATTCCAATTTTAGTCTGATTTTACATTTAATTTTCATCGATTTTATGTCTTCAGTTGACATTTTATAAAAAATTTTATTGTAAAGACTTAATCATGTTTAACAATTTCAAGTCTAATTCTATATTTTCAAAACATCCACAATTTATTTCTGTCAACACTATTGTAAGCCATTTCTATATCTAAAAATCAACAAGACATTTCAGTCATTAAAATAACAAAGAATAAATTATTTCCTGTCTCCTTGAATCAAATTCATTCTGAGTTTCTTTCTTGTTTTTATGCTATACTAATTGCATTCATTACCCTATATATCAGGGTTGGCCAAACTTTTAGATGTTGGGGCTATTTTTTTGGTAAAAGTGTACTTGAGGACGCCTGGATTTTTTTTAGGGCTTCGAATCAGAAACTGGAAAAAATTATTTTTTCCGGAACTGAAAAAAATAACGATTCGAAGGCCTGGTTTTTTTTAGAATGTACTTAGGAATACTCACAAATATTGGTGACATTTTTACAAGATACGAACTGATGATTTTTTTTTCTATTAAGATATGAACAATCAAAGACATTTAACTATGGTTACTATTAAATTACCTCAGCTCCCTCTAGTATTACAATTTGTCCATGTCGTTTTATAAAATATTTATTAAATTACCTTTAAATAACTATTTTCTAGAGCTGGTTCTGAATTTTTAAAAAAATTCAAGGGAAAAAAAAATGGTTTAGAATTGTATTAAAATAAATTAGATGCAAATTTTACAAAAAAAAAATTACAGTAAAAATAATAATTTTTTATTTTGATGACCCTTGACATTGCATAGTTTTGGCAAGTTTGTCAAAATTTATTTCGTATTAACGTAAACTAATTCTTAAACACAATTCCAAATGCATATCTGATAATTGTGATCTATATTGATTCGCACAAATATGTTGAACCAAAAAATACATCAAAATATTCAGCAACTCTTCAAATATTTGAATATTTATCCCTGCTTATTAATGTCCAGAAGCTCTCATTTGAAGTCATTGATTTTAAATGTATGTAACATTTAATATTCACTATTTCTTCTTTGAGGATTGCTGAATTTGTATGAACAAATTCATTTAATTTCATAGCGATATCTTCGTTATTGATGTTAACTTTAAATGGATAAGACAAAAAATTAGTGATATCCTCAAGTTTGTCAAATTCCACGAATCTTCCCTTCAAATTTCTTTATGAGGAATATTATACTTTCAACTTATTTGTTGTACATTAGATTCTTTCTATCTTTAGACTCATCAACCATATTTTTGAAATGTTTTAATTCACAATGCTTTAGTTGTATTACAAGTACACTTAATTTTTTCTTGAATGATCAAAGTGCTTATAACTATTATTATTTTATCTTTTTCTTATAGTTCTACATTTAAGTCATTTAATTTTTCTGTAATATCACAGAAAAAAGCCAAATCGAGAAACTTTTCTTTGTCATTCAGTTGTGAATATGAATCACCTTTAGTTTCCAAAAATGATTTTATTTTTGGTAAAAGTTCTCTGAGTCTGATTAAAAATTTTGTTTTACTTTTCTTATGTTAGTATATAATAATTCACTATGTTCACTCTCGCATTCCTTTAGCAAATCCCAGAATTGTTAACTTAAAAATCTTTTTGATTTTATTTTATTAACAATTTTGAAGGCAATACTCATAACATGATTAAATTTTAATACTTTTTAACACAAGCCATGCTGATGTATAATACAATGATAGTTCATAAAACTAGGGGTAAATCAGTACCGTTTTTACACAGACTAATTTGTGAAGTGGAAAATTTGTTTGTACTATATACTTCTTGAATAAATCAGATATTTTGACCTCTTATCTTTCTTTGAATTGGAATAATTATTAATAATTCTTCTGTGGCTGACATATCAAAAACCATGAGAATAAAAATACATAATTGCACAGTACCTGTATAATCAGTATATTTGTCAAACTGTGGTGATAAAAAGTTACAATTGTTAATGTTTGTATTGTAACGATATATAAATATGTCGTTACATTAATTTAAAATAAAAACTTAAAAGTTCGCAAATAAAAGTAAAAAACTAAACGCTAAAATTAAAACATTGTTAAATATATATATTCGCACAGATGTTAAACTTTAAAATTTTTTTTTTTTCATAAACAAAAAAAAAAAAATATTTGAATGTATTTTTTTTAAATAAAAAAATACAAGATTGAAATATAAAAATATTTTAATAAAAAAATAACGTAAGTTAAAATAAAAACAGGTATTAATTAATTCCTGTAATCTATAAAAGGAAATGGTTGTTTATTAATTATCTACAAGCTGTTTAATTAAAAAGTCAGATGGAAAGTTAGATAAGAGAAGGAAGAAATTTTAGCTTGACCAATGGAAGCACTAAGCTTTGGCTCGGACCATGGCGAAAAAACAGAGCAGTGACGTTTTGTTCAGTGAATCCTTGTGGATGATATAAAAAGAAAAAATATTGAGTTCATGAAGCTTTTTTCAACTTGGTTGGGGAGACGAGCGATAAAGACGCACTTTATCGTTCTCTCCCACTTATCTCTGAAATGAAATGACTGATACCATGAACCAGCAAATGCCACCTCCTGAACATTAGATCGATCTTTCAATTAAAGACTCCGTGGACATTGACACCAGGAACCGGGAGTTCTGCTACCGTAAGCTATAGGAAAGGAACAATTCTTAAAATCAATCAAGAACTTTCGTCAAGTTGAACAAATTAATAAACAAGCCGACTTATTTAAAATGGACTCTTATCTGACTTTTTGTAAGTTTTAAATCAAATTAATAATGGTTAATTTTATATCTTTCCCGATTGTTAAAAGAATCATTTCCCTTTTAATATTTTTATATGTAGTAATATTTTATTGTAGAAATTATTAAATGCATTACATTTAAGTTATCTATAGACGCTTGCATGGATTCATTTGCGGTTAATTAGATTTTGGTTTTCATATTTGATCAAAATATATAGACATTCGATAAATAATGATACCTTACGGTGAGTATCTAAAATGTATTTATTCGGATATCTTTTAAGTTATTGGTGACAACGCAAGTATCTTATGGTGAATACTATTGGGTTACTTATAAGTTTCCCTCTGCGATTGTCGGTATCAATAATTTTGTATTTTGATCGTTTATGTTTATTTTGAAATGTTTTTGACCGTGGAATCTGTGTAATCGATCTATACCCAACATTTTTAAACAAATCTGTGCGAACGTATTTAAATGTTAAAATTAAGTCGGGCGTGAATGGCTATATAGTTTGTAAAGTTATATTAAGGGAGGATAATCTTAGGTTATTCATTTCGTAGTTGAATTGGTTCAATGGATTGGATATATTTGTGTAATTAATAGATGTAGTATGAGGTCCGCTACGGGCAGGATTATAGATATACGCCACACACCCTCTGTTTGCCTATGGATGGGTTTGTAAGTCGGCAGAAGACCGCAGTCCATTCCTATGGAGTTTTTGTTTATTGATCTACTTGCCAACAGATGTCACATTCCTGTTGGTGGAGAATCAATCTCTTCTCTATTTCTATTTATTGTTCAGATGTACATTCCTGACAATATAGTATTTTGTGTTGTCGTATCATGCTACATTGAATACATGAATGTATCAGATGGATTGGCGCCAGTTGATTGCGAAATTTGTTGCCTAAGGTTAAATCAGGGAAGAATACTTTCTTTTCAAATGCAGACCTATGTAGTCCATTCATACTCGACCCTCTAAATAAAATATTAAACCTTATAGCAAGCTATTTTAAATGTAAAATTAAAAAAAAAAAATCTAAATGTTAAACTTATTCCTCGAATTTAGAATGATTTTATATGTGCGTAAATAAATATTTTTCTGTGTTAATTTCTGGCAGTGGCTTTTATTATTTTATTCTTTTATATTTAAGATATAAAATTTATAGATTTTTATCTCGGCGTCTCCGCTGAGCTAGTGACAATGGGCTAACGATCTAAATATGTAAATAAAGTGGAATCCTAACAGCGCGTATCTGCCTACTTTATAAATTTTTCTAGGCTCAAATGCCTAGATGGCGCCCTTTGGTAGTGCGGCGCGGTGCGATGCGATCTACCACTTCGTTTGGATCGTTATAGTATATAAAATTTCTTCCAAGATTTCAACTAGTTTCTTCTATCCTATGCATGATTGTATTTCATGATAATGACATATTATTGATAGAAGCCATGATTTCAGATTTATTCTTAAAATTTTCAAATAATACTTCACCAGCTTTGATGAAGACTTCTTTTCATATTTGTCCATCTTGAAAGGGCTTATTGTGTTTAATTAAAGTTTCAGCAACTTTGAATGATGCAATTGTAGCAGTTTTTGAACTTGTATTGTACTCGATAAAAAAATTTTGTTGCGTAGTGAGTTGTATCTTTAGCTGTTGTACTTTAGCTTTTCTTAATGCAGTGCCTCCATAATTTTTATGAATAGTGCGAAAATATCTTTCAATATTGGTTTTCTTCGGTAAAGCCATATGCACGCTGCAAATAATATATACACATTTGTTTTTCATTGTAATAAAATAATCTTCCCATTCTTTATAATAGTGATAAGTTTTT
This sequence comes from Epiperipatus broadwayi, assembly GCA_028023455.1. Lineage (NCBI taxonomy): Eukaryota > Metazoa > Onychophora > Udeonychophora > Euonychophora > Peripatidae > Epiperipatus > Epiperipatus broadwayi. The sequence goes on from JAQFVV010000034.1 coordinate 7,732,028, forward strand.
ATTTTTTTCATACTTGTACTTGGTTTATTCATTGTAATCCCGTTGTGTATTCACTTGGCCAACAAATAACAAAACAAATAATAATACAAGTCTAAAGAAAATTTTACTAGTAAAGATGAAAAAATATTTATTAACTTTTAAATACATAAAACACGGATCTCTAAAAGTTTGGCATTTACAAACGTGATCAATAAATCTTTGATTCTAATTACTATTTTCCATAAATACTAATATTCACCGCTGATAATAGATTAACATTAGTCATCACTATTCTTAGGCCTGAGTTAAAATAATTACAAGTTATTTATACTCACAGTCTTTCTCTGCACAATCCTGCTGGAGCCCATCAGGTTTATACAAATAAAAAGATCTGTTTTTGCCCTATCCAGCTATTGGTACCTACAGAGGCATGGTCTCTGGGAACAATTTCTTCATGGTGGAAAATTGTAATAACTTTCTGGACAGCTTTCACTCTGGATCCTTTTTTAAAAGTCCAATATATGCTACAGCAGAGATTTACAAAAAATAAAAAAGCATATCACTCTTTTTGACACACCCTATTTAAATCTGTCATTGAATCATATTCGGCATTAATATTATAACTGATGATCACTATTTTTCTTCAGGCTATTCCATGATAGAATTAAGTCTTTTACCAAAAATACCCATTAAGCTTTAACTGCATACGTGCACATTCCTTTCACCGCAATTAGTCTTTTCAATATTAATTGTACTAACAATTCTTCTTTACTCTTTTATTTAATTGTTCTGTTCTAATTAAACAATGTTATTTTTTTTCTATAATTAATCTAACAGAGATTTACTGAATTATCATTCCCATTTTATTTTATCTTTCGGCAATCTTTTTTCATTGCTCTTTACTTAAAATACCTTTCTATATTTAACTTTCTTTCTGTTCTTTTTTTCTGGAGTAATTAAACATGGTTTTATAACTTATACAAAATTAAAGTTAATCATTCAATATTTTTACCAAAGTATAATAAATCCTGAATTTTTTGATTTGATCAAATTTTTGTTTTTTGTATTTTTTGATTCACTTGTATAATTAATAAGGAAATATGAGTAAGGAAATTTAAAACACATACCCCTCCTAGCATGGCATCCAAAATTTTGCTAGAGAGAAAAAAATACCTAACAATAATAAAAATAATATTTTGCAAAAGTCCATTATTTCTGGCCTTGGAAAATCCCCACATTTTCTCTGCTAACAATCTTTACAATAATTAAACAAAAAGTTTGTTTCTTGCTTTGACATCTATTGTCTTTCATAGATAGGAAAATGTCCTGTTTTCTTTTTAAATCTTGTTGGGAATTATTTGCTAGCTAGATAAAGTGTTTTAAAAAGTTCACAACTTCTTTGTTTTAAAATCAGTTCATTAAAATCCTTGGTTCTCCAGGACAAATTATTTTCATTTCTTCTTAGGAAAATGACAATTAAATATTTTTAAGAATTTTAGCTGTAGCATTACACAAAAATAATTTAATTCTTTCCAGTTTCTCCCAACCAGAGTTTATTTTTGAAATCGACATTTACATCAGGTGCTATTTTAAATTTAACTATTTTTAAACAAGAATAATTTTGAATTTTTCCTTTTTTTTATTTTTTAGTATTTTTTATATTCAAATCAGTTCTGAATTTATCACTGTAATTTGTCAATGTTCACGTCAGCTTTGCGGTCAAGTTTCATGTGAGATGGATGGATGAAATAAGAAAGTATGCAGGGGTGATGTGGAAAAGAGAGGCTAGAGATCAGAGAAGATGGAATGAACTTGGAGAAACCTTGCAGTGGATTCATAATGATTGATGATGATGGAAGGATTTTCAAAATAGAACACTAAATCATGGAATTATAACAATGATATATATAATAACTTAAGTTATTCATTATCATTGCTGATGACATTAGCCATTGCTTAATATTTCATTAGTTTATTATTATAATTTTTTGTTTATTGATAAAAGTTCATATATATATATATTTACTTATTTTTGTAATTTATTTATAAATTATAAAAAAAAATAATTAAAAATTATATACAGTTTCAATTTATGCTATTTACTAGTTGGAGCTACATAATACTTACCAATAAGGAAGAAAATAATCAATAAAAAATAAAACATCCAAATTTAATGTTGAATAAATCAGTGATTGCATACTACTAGTTGAAACTCACATATAATAAATGAATACAAACCAATGCTTGATTCAGTCTTTGAATTTCTGAATACAGGTAGTACTGTTGAAATATTCTACCATTGATTTGCATTCATTTATTATTGTTGAATTTATGACTACAAGTATATATTAAATAAAATGAAGAAAATAATATATTTTGCAATAGAAAATGCATATTAAATAAAGGGAAAATAGTCCATGATGATAAATATTTTAAACAAAAGCAACATGTAATAAATTAAATGCAGGTGTGAGGCTTTATAAATATAAGTCCATAAGAAATAAAATTCCAAAAATAAAACCATTTACAGCAACAAGCCTATCAAATAAAAACATGACAGTTAATTACATTTCAACAAGGAAAAAAAAAATTAGTGAATTGCAACTTGACCCTGTAAAACTGGAGCAAATTCTCCTCTCAAATATAGCAATTTGCATTAATTTGGCATTGATGTACTTTTTTGTTAAATGATTGGTATTCCTTTGGTAAATAAATTACTATTTTTAGTGTGAGAAATATTATTTTCTTTATTTTACTTAATATGCACTTGCAGCTGTAAAGTTTATATTATTTATTTGCAAAAACAAAACAATCATTTTATTATTTATGAAAAAAAAATACTTATTAAATACATTTTTTTATAATTTTTTAAAATATTGCATAATAATTTTTGAATTGTGATGAAGAAAACGTGATGGTGACAAAATATGTGATGATTTGTTAAAACAGTGACAAATTCTCCATACTGTAGTGCTACCTAGTTCATGGATGAACGAAGGTTTGGGCATAAAATCCCTGTCTAGTGCCTAATTATCCAATATCCCTAGACTAGTTTCTAGCTTGTGGCTTTTGTCAGTGAGGAACCTTGGATCTGAGAGCACTGCACCTAGATCTTAGGATGTAACCTTCCAAAAAGCACCTTTTATCTATTTAGTTAACTATAAAGCTATGAGTCCAAAATGAAAAAAGATGTATTCAACCCAAGCTCATTCACATGTAGTCATATAGATCTGAATCCAGTTCAATATCTATATATTTTGGTATCTTTGCTAATTTAATGATCATAGTCACCATCATCCCATGGGTAGGAATGGTATTAACCCACTAACATCACATGATCACCTTTTTCCTATGCTTACACAAGCTGGTAAAACATTGACAAACTCTCCATAAAATATAACGCCCCAGTGAAAGCCATAGTTATCTAGGTGCAGTGCTCTCAGATCCAAGGTTCCTCACAGATGAAAGCCACAAGTTAGAAACTAATCTGGGAATATTGGATGAGTAGGCACTATATAGAAATTTTATGCACAAACCTTCTTACATCCATTGATTACTATGACTTGTACTGAGAGTTTGCCATTCTTTAAACAGCTTGTGTAAGCAAATAAAATGGTGATCATGTGTTGTTTAATAATGATTTGTTGTAGGTTGAAATATAAAATCCTTAAAATAATTAATATGAAAGTACTGTATCCAATAATTAAACCATATTATTGACTGCGGTCATTTGAATGTTATTATACTATATAAAGAATTTAGCCAAGATGGTGTCAGCTTTATACATCACAATATAATGATAAAATTTAATAATATCATATAACAGATTATACCAAAATTTTATCTAATGTCTTCTTTACTTATACATTAAAAGAGCTTGAAATCTTCAAGTTTTAAATTGATAAGTTTTTAAATCTACATTAATTAATTGTTAATGAAGTTTGCATTATCAAATGCTTTATTATAAGTTTGAAAATATTACATTTTCTATTGATCAGGCCTTTAGGAAATTTTTAGATAGAATACCCCAAAAAAGGTAGGAATAAGTATGGCTGGCTATCTGTTTCAATAAAATGATTTCTATTTATATATCCACATACATACTAATTAATTTAAATTATTTCCCAAATATTGTAAAGATGCATGTTTTCATTAATTCTCTATCTAACATTTTATAAGCAAGATTATATCATAAAATAATAATAAAAATGACTGGATTTAACTCGGAATGATGAGTTATGTCTACAGCTAAACTAGTACCTCTTGTTAAATAACTCAAAATAAATAATTTTATGTGAAGTTTAGCCCCTCACAAATCAATCTCTCATTTAAAATTTAAAACTAATATAATTACAATAAAATGTTTTCATTAAATTCAAACTCATTCATCTTAACATATACATAATAATCATTAATGTCTAGGAGAGATTCATGATCAGCAAGCATGGAAACCTTAATATTCTGAATATAACTTTGCTGAGACAAACAATCCAAGAGAGATTCTATTGTTTTTTATTTACTCATTCATGACTTCTTTTCCATATAGCATTTAATTTAGTTAGCATTGAAACTTTGCTGATACTTCACGGTGATTCTTTTTTAAGCTATCTCAGTTATAGAGAGAAATCTAGGAAAACTAATGCAGTGTGTCTATCTCAAGCTGGAAGTATATAAATGTAAAAATGTTGTTGATATTTATATAATTTTATAATTGTTGGTCCGTTTTTATCAATTTGTATGGAATTTGATAAACAAGTTACCAGGTTAACATATCACTATACATATTATACTATTTTCTAAAAACATTTAATGTAAAATTATGATTTTGAATTTAACTATTTACAGTGTGTTTTTCAAAAACACCTTTAATACTAATTAAGGCTTTGATCTTAAAATAATTACATTGTTTTTCAAAAAACATAGTCATTAAAATTATTTAATTTAAACTCTAATTTTTAGTCTCAGTTAAATATGTTTGACAAAAAGTAAAAAAGAAAATAGACTTTGTTGCAAGGCAAATAATCTATTTATAATTTATTTTAAATGTAAAATTGAACTTAAACTTTTACCTTATTTAAACCAATGTTAAAAAGATTAATGTACAATAATAAATGGAATTTTAAACTTTTATCCTGAAGTTCAATTAAAGCTGTACTTTATGACCAAAATAAAAACTATGCTACAGATCTTTCACTTTCTGTTTAACTTTCTATTCCTCCCACTCTTTCTCTCTGCCTAACTTTGGTAACTGGTTAATACTATTAATTTAGTATTCACTTTAATAAATATATATGTCCATTCTCATATATATTTTCAACATTATAATTAATAATATAAATGTAGTATGATGTTGAATAATTCTATTTATATATATATTTTTTTTGTTTTAGTTACCCGCAATGCCTAAGCAATATACAACTGAACTTGTCCAACTTATTAAAGCAATGCTGCATCAAAATCCTGATAAACGTCCAAACATATCCAAGATTCTTCGTCGCCCATATATCAAAATGCATATTAGTTTATTTTTAGAGTCAACTAAAACTAGGTAAAACTAAATGTGTTTCAAATAAAATAAATTAATTATCATAAAATAATCTAAAAGTTATATTTAACTTTTGTAAGAGAAATATTGTTTTCTGTATTCTATTTTTTCCAAAGATTTTTTTATATATTATAAATATGCACCTACTAAAAATATGTCATATTATTTTAGTAAAGTTTTTTAAATGCATTTATAATAAGCTATAGACTAATAAAAAGCCAAACTATTCTAAAAATATTTCGAAAGAAAATATTTTATAAAGATATATATAATTAACAACAATATCATCATTCAACTTCTCAGATGCTTATTCAAATGCTTTTATTTTGCCTTTTCTTTAGAGCCATCTACTATAAATTTTAATAATCGACTTACACCAGATACTATACTGCTACAACATCTCCATTTCTGACTGGTTTCTGACTTTTGTCCTTAGCAGTGAAGACTAAAATATTAGCTGGAATTAATACTTTTATGATTTATATATTAGTACTTTTTAAAAAAAAATATGTGTTTGGAAAAGAAAAAAAAAGTTATTAAAATACTGGATTTAGTCTTGGAGTATTAAATTATTTTAAATATGTATATATTTTTATCTTTGCAGTGCTGATCTTTCAAAAGTTATTTTTGCATAAAAACATTGTTATCATTATGAAAATAAATTTCAAAAATATTAGAAAAATTAAATATTTATAAATGTAATGTAGAGTCTATTAAACCAAAGTAATAAGTAAAATGAAAATTTTTAAAGAAAAATTATAGTATTTTATAAAAGAAAAATCATATAAGAAAAATTTCAAGAGCCTTTAGACTTTATTAGTAAAGAGGAACTAATTATGAGCATTGAAATATGCAAAATGAATATTTTTCAATCAGATTGTGAAATCTGAAACAAAACTTATTGTGAGTCTAGTTATTAATAGTTGGTTAAATAGGAGGAATATAAGTGTATTTATTTTATTATTATTGTTGTTGTTGTTATTATTAGTAGTAGTTTTCAAAGGAACTTTATTGAAAAACATAATATGTTACAAATGCCAAATATTAAATATTAGAATGATAATAGAACAAAACAAAAATTATAATAAGAATTATATCTATAAGTGCTTTGCACACAGACAAGTTAAGCTAAGTGCTTTTGGGAGATATGCACTCCCGTGTTCACAGCTTGACGTGTAATGAAAAAATATTTATGATGGATATTCTATGCAAATATATGTAAATTTTGTGTGCGTCATTTACAACGTCCATTTTCTTGATATGAAGAAGCAAGCCTCTCTTCTGTTGATTGCTATAGGGTTGCTTGCTATGTAGTAAACCTCTTTATCCTTTCATTTTGTATCATTTCTCTCTGTGCAAACAGTACTTACTGCTGATGATTGAAAAATGTGGCCAGTGTTTTTCTCATACTTGGCAAATATTGAATTACCCTGAGCTTTTGGTTTTGGTCCTATTATATAAATATTCGTGCTGGTCTAATCTGGATGCAATATTTGCCTTGGTCTCACCATAATAGGAGGCATGGCAATTCTTGTGGGGGCAGATGATTTTGTACACAACATGAGGAGTCAATTTTTGTCTTTAATGTTATTTATTAATCTGTCAGTGAGGGGAGTAAATGAAAGGCAATTTCGAATTCTTTGGAAAGTTTATTATTTATTTGAATATTGAGTGGATATATGGAATAAGGATGCATGGTTTGTTTGCTTTCTGTTGTTGATGATTTATTTTATAGAAAAATATGTTAACTTTTTTATTGATAATTGTCTATTTGTGTCCTAATCTGACGTGATCATCCATTTAATGGGCTAGGTTTTTTCTCATGTCAGCTTCATATTTACATAATGAGTGGTTCCTAAATAGAAACGCTGATAGGGCTGCAAGTTTGTGAGTTTGAGGTGTGTGGGAGTCAGAGTGAATTAAGCCTCTCACTTCCACAGGTTTTACTTCCATACAGTAATCCAGCTTATGTTTATGAATGCTAATGCGAATATCCAGGTATTTAACTTCCTGTTGTGGGTCTTCCCAAACTATAATGAGGTTAAGCTTGGTGAGAATGCAGACTAACAGTCAATTATAACTTTCAAACTGCACTTAAACAATGTTTTTCTTACATAACAAAGCTAATAATGCCCAAGGCCAGATAAATAAATAATGTAAATACATAAAAACAGTCAACACTTAAATAATACCAATATCAATAATAATCAACTATTTCAATCTGTTGTCAAGGAAATCCCCATTAAACAAAAAGATGGAAATTCACTTTTATGTATGGTTAAATATATTTCAAAGAGTGAAAATAGTAATTCCAAGAAATTTACATAAATCCCATTAAACAGGTAAATATAATATGTTCTGAATGCAGACTAACAAATAGTCAATTATAACATTCAAACTGCAATTATAACTTTCAAATTGCATTCCAACTATATATTATTTATATAATAAAGTTAATAATGCCCAATGCTAGATAGGTAAATAATGTAAATACATAAAAATAATCAATCTTTAAACAATATCAGTAACCTCAGTCAGTTGTCAAGGCAATCTCCTTTAAACAATAAAGTGGTAATTCACTTTTTAAATATGGTCCAATATATTTATATAGACATTAAAAATTGCAATTGGACTACAAAGATTGAAAACTGTTCTGAATGCAGGTTACTAAATTGTCCAAACTGTAATTACAACCTTCAAATTGCTCTCCAGCTATGTATTACTTACAGTCAACACTTAAACAATACCAATAACAATCTCAATTTGTTGTCAAGGCATTCTTTAAACAATAAAGATGGAAATCCTTCTTTATACATAGTCTAATATATTGCAAAGAGTGAAATTATTAATTCAAAGAAGTTTATTATAAACTTCATTAAACAGCTAAATATTAATATGTTCTCAATGCAGGCTAACCAATAATCAATTATAACATTCAAACTGCAATTATAACTTTTAAACTGCATACTCTCCAACTATCCAATAATAAATAATATTTCTGCAGTATAATTGTCACTACACCAGGCAGAGACTGGTTTCTATCCATTTTTTACACTTTATGGAGGGATGTAATCATAAACATAACCAAAGACATATGAAAAGATCTATGATCACCAAGGTGCACATTTGATGCTAAACCAGAATTCATCAGTTGATACAGACCACAATCTTTTACACATATCTTCTATCATTGTTCAGTGTGTATATAGATAGCAAATTACTACCATTCAATTGATGTTTAAGATGTGCTGCTCTCACAACTGTGATACAAATCATGTAATAAAAATATATTAATATTTATTAATCATTCATTAGACTAGATATTATCCAATAATGAATAATATTTCTATACTATAATTTTCACTACACCATTTTCAAGCAAGATAGGGGTTGGTTTCTATCTGCTTTTAATACTTTGTGGAGGGATGTAATCATAAACATATGACTAAAGACATGAAAAAGATCTATGATCACCAGAATCCACATTTTGTGCTGAACCCAGCACTCATCAGTTGACCCAGACCACATTCTTTTACACATATCTTTATCATTACTTAGTATATATTGTAACCCCTCATCATTGAACACCAACACCTCTCCTACTTTTCCTAACCACAAATACCCGGGGGCACCAATTCTATGAATCATGGAATAAACTATTGATCTAATTTTACCTTAAAATTACTAATGAGGCTCTTAAATGAAGTTTTACCTTAACTTAGCTCAGTTGGGGGATACAGAGGTCTATGAGGTGTAAAATGTATATTAGATGTGGGAGGAAATATTATAATTAATAGGAATAAAACATCTATTAAATTCTAAAATAAATAAGAATTAAATTGGTAAAATTCTACCATCTAAATTAACAAGGTATAGTATATATTTCACATCCTCCCATCATCCACATGTACTGAACAACCTCTACCATATTAGGAAATTAAATTAATAACTGGGAATGTTCTTGTTTAGTAACTATACTGTATAGCAAGTTGGAACTGAATATAAAATAAACCTAACATTACTGAACTTTTAATTATACAATAATCTAAACTAGTTAACTGAATTAATATTTAATCTAAATTAATAATTGAATGTCTCAGGGAATTAATTTATTGCATAGCTTAACTTTAAATCTCTACTTCTCAACAACTACTATTTACTATTATGAAAGTAATGATGCAAATTAAGCAATACCTTAACAAAATAATGGTAGTTAGATAATGAAAGAAATAGGATATAATTTGATTTCAATTCATCATCTAAACAATAACTGATTGATAAAACTTTCAGAGAATCAGTAAATAATTAACATTTCATACAGTGTTTGGATCAAGGAAATCAATATCATCATATCTGTGTATGTTCATCATTAAATTAAATGAAAAGTGCAATCACATCATATTAGATAAAGTAAATGTGTGGAAATATGAAATACGAATGTATGCCAAAGAAGAATTCTGAACACAACTTTGAATAATAAAACATTTATTTACAAAATAATTAAGCTAACATTTAGTTTTTTTAATTTGTGCAAGTACAGGTTCTAGATGTATTTAACATCAATAGTTGAAAAGTTTACATGAGAGCAGATAACATAAGATAATTTTCTATCTTCTGTTCTAACACATCCCAGCTATCAAGGCATTTTGATAGACTTATGGAAAACACATTATATTGTCAATACTAAAATAATACACCAAAATAAACTCTTTACATTTTCCTTGCAAAATTATTTAAGTTATCAGTTAATTCTGATAAACATACAGTGCTGTAACAATATAATCCTACACTTCAGACAATAAAATACAAAATTTACTTTACATTTGGCATCTTGTTTTAAGCACTCTTAAGCTATCAATTAAGTTGATAGGTCTATGAAAAATAACATACGATTAAATATTTACACTAAATTATAGGATGAAACTAAAAATTCTTGGCATTTTACTTCAAATGCACATTAACTAAAATAAGAAGGGTTTGAATCCAAGAATAAGTATAAAATAAGAATAAGATCAAACTATACTTTGTAAAATTGAACTAAATAACTATTAATTAACTATACTCTGTCTTTACAAAATAGAAATAAATAATTCTATTAATTAACTATACTTTGTCTTCTTTGCAAAATAGAAATAAATAATTCTATTAATTAACTATACTTTGTCTTCTTTGCAAAATAGAAATAAATAATTCTATTAATTAACTATACTTTATCTTTACAAAATAGAAATAAATAATTCTATTAATTAACAATACTTTGTAAAATTGAACTAAATAACTATTAATTAACTATACTCTGTCTTTACAAAATAGAAATGAATAATTCTATTAATTAACTATACTTTGTCTTCTTTGCAAAATAGAAATAAATAATTTTATTAATTAACTATACTTTGTCTTTACAAAATAGAAATAAATAATTCTATTAATTAACTATACTTTGTCTTCTTTTGCTTGCTCACTCAAATGATGATTAAATATTATGAAAGTTGATGATATGAAATTTAAATGATAAATATAAAATGATTTGAAATAATAATTAAAGTTATGCATTAATGATGGATTTTTTCGTATCTTTTAAATTAATACTTTATGCATGTGTCTGAATTATACTGTCTGTCATAAAATAAATAATATTAATCAATCCAATCGGTTTACTTATGAACTTGTGATAAAATCATAATACGGATGATGACAATGGCCAACCAAGCTTTAGCACTAATTCTACTACAGCTGTTTTGTGAGAAAATCAATTCTGCTTTTATTTTCCTTTTTTATCAACAAATTGTCTTACACTTAGCTATGAGTAAAAGATGAAAACATTCCATAAGGCACATGGGGATAAAAGACTCACAATTCTAATCACATAAATAACAACACAGTAACTCCCAAGTCTAACTTCTGAGACTTAAAATAAACTGGTGGGAACAAATTCTCATCACCAAAAATAAGCGAGATAAAATACTTGGCTTCTTATACTCGAATTCATAGAATACAACTATCAGAACTGGAGGATTCAATATACTCCTAACAAATACTTCAATAAACAAAAGGGAAAGTTTACTCTATACCATACAATATACTATGCAATCTAGCCATGTCAAATATTCAAATAACTAAAAGGGGAGAGATTACTCAATCCCATAAGATACTATATAACATAACTAACTTCATTCTACATAGCCACTAAATACTTTTCTATCCAAGCATAATAAAGAACAATAAATTCATACTTAAGTAAATTTCTAATCTTCCAATTTTAATTGACACATTCTCACCCTCCGAAATTGATGGCCTTATATCATTTTTACTTTCAATTCAAACATTATTATAATTGGATTTAATAATAGACACGCATATATAAGCATAATAACGCACAGACAATTTCAAATCTCAGTAAGTAAAGAACTACTGTAAAAATATCAATTAACAACTGTAAAAGCAATAATGAATAAATATTTCATATCTGATAAGTATAATATTTATAACTTGGAAACATACTACTTATGGTTGAAAAGCAAGGCAAAAATAATTTCAATTGGCAAGGTAAGACAAAATAATTTTTTAGTGCATTTGCATTAGCACAAAAATTAAAATAAAAGTTTGGTTTAAGATAAATGACAAAATTCTGGGTTAAATAATTATTGAAAATAATTATTTTATAATGTATTGAAAATGCAAAGATACACTATAAAAATGTATATAATGGGCTTTTTAAAAGAGCTGTTCACCCCTTCAACATTAAATGGACTTTTTATTTCTAACACGCATGATAGAAACATTAGCACAATAAAAATTACATTAAAATAATAAAATTACCTAGCATATTTTCTTCATATTATACCTTATGAGACATTCTTGAAGAAACAATAATAAATATAATAATATAAATCATAAAACAACCTTTAAACAATATTTGCTAAATACCAAATAATAATAATAATCACTCAAGTTCTTTTTTTTTTCTTGATTGAAAAACGAAAAGTTTATTTACAGCTTGCAAATGACGTCTCTTGGTCATGTATTAAATAATGATAATAAATGGTATAACTATAAATATTGATGAACATATAACAAATTCCTGCAGGAAGACAAATAATATTATATTGGATCCAGGATAGCGTCATTCAATGTTTTTAGCAAGGCTAATGAATCGCTGGCCATATTATATAGGATAATTTTTTTATAAGCAATAAACATTTTTTTTACAACTTAGGGAAAGCAATAATTTCATTCATGGGATATATTTAAGCATTTGTCCTTAGTTTTCAAAGCCATTCATAAACACACATAATTATTTGATATATAAAATTTATTTAAATTCCGTAAGTTTGTCGATAATATTTTACATAAGGAAATCCCACTGCACATGAGGAGAACAATTAATAAAAGAAAGTCATTCAGTTTTATATTATTTTTATAAGTTCATTCCTCAAAGCATTTGGAGATTAGACAATCTGTTAAATTACACATTTATTCTTCTTTTCAAATAGGCACAAATAGTTAGATAAGTATTTCAACAATAATGATAATAAAAGTAAATTATTTGTATGCATATCCTCCCATATCAACTTTCTTCTTTCATAACTAGCAAAAATTTAGTACTAAGAGTTTCTGATATGTTTAATAAAAAAGTTCACACATTTTCCAAAATAATAAAAGTATTCACACGCTTCAGCCACTCCATTAATATTAGCATTAAATTTTAATGAAAATAAATTTGAAATATACACAGGCATCCTTTTTACTTCTTTAAAATTATGATTAAAGTTTAAATAAAACAATTTTAAAATACAAGTACGCATTTCCATTCCTTTTTCCATATTAGCAATTAAATTTAAATAATTTATAATGTAGACACATGCATTTTAAATAATGATTTGAGAATTTAAACAATTAAGAGCAAAGATTGATATACCTCTTACGGTTGGTTTACATTCTCATATTTAGAAACCAATAATACTTTTTCACTTTCACCTTTAGTCTTGGAAGAATCAGCTTATAACAAAAAAAAATTGTACTATTAAAACTTTGTTCAGAAAGTGAATTGGAGTTCAATCAGTAGTAGAAAATTTAGTCAGCAGCCCCAAATGGAATTGTAATCAACCTCTTTTATAGATCTCAGAACATTACCTAAGCATCTATTCTTCCAATAATCCAAGGTCATTTGAAAGTCCAGACAGGATTACTCCACTCATTGCTAAGATTTTTAATTAGGAGAAATTTATGCAAGAAACTTTCTTGTCTTGAAAAAGAAATAAAAAAAAAAATCATTTTGTCTATCAAATAAAAAAAAATATTAAATTGAACTAAGAATAGAATATTCTGTATTTTTAAAGTAACAGAATAAAATTAATTACAATTATTTTAACAAATAAAATATTTTATAGCATAATTGTTGAATAATTTATCAGTCCAGTAATCCATGAATTCATTTAAAATGTAATTAATCTGGTTTTTTTAAACTATTAGTTGTAAAATTAGATATTTGGATATGAGACATGATATTTGATGGTTTAATGAAGCACATGAATGAAAAATGAAGTTGAACAATGGTACAGACATACATGAATATTTACAAATAATATACAACAGGTACTAAACTGATATGACTAAAATGATAGTTTTAATGATAATGAGTTAAACATATTTCACTGTTTATACTATAGATTAAAATATTATAAGCAAATGAATTAGAGAATTATCCAAACAAATCTCAATACTGTTCTGCAGATAAATAAAATAAATTAGAATTAACTCAAACTAAACTGACTACTTTTGTGACAAGCCACCCCCCTTTCTACCCTTAATTATACATAAAGTAAAATATTAAACACCCAAAAAATTTCAAATTATATCTACAAGTGCTTTTAAGCATAGTTTTGAGTCATTAATAAAAAAATTTCAAGTTATTTTTTTTTTTAATAAGATGACATCAGATGTTACTGATATAGTATTACATAATTATAATTAATATTTCTGGTGACAAACCAGAAGGTTACAATATATAATAGTAAATTACTACAGTTTAATTTAGTAAGTGTCAAATATGCTTTCCTCACTATGCCCTCATTATTTTGACCCAAATCATGTAATGAAAGTATACTAAAAAAAAATTTGTCATTTCATCAGACTAGTGATAATCCATTAAGGAATGATATTTCTGTAATGTAATTTTTACTACATCATTCACACAAGGTAGGGACTGGTTTCTATCTGCTTTTAATACCTTAGGAAAAGATGTAATCATAAACATATGACCAAGGACTTGTAAAAAAGATCTATGCTTGCCAAAATGCCCAAGGCTAGATAGATAAATAAGTTAAATACATGAAAGCAGTCAACACTTAAACAATAACAATCTCAATCTGTTGTCAAGGCAATCTCCTTTAAACAATAAAGGTGTAAATTTACCTTTATATATTAAAAAAAGTGAAATTATTAATTCAAAAAAGTTTGCATAAATCTTATTAAACAGGTATATAAATATTTGAAAACCAGGCACTCTTAAACAGGTATATGTAAACTATTCTCAATGCAGACTAACAAATAGTCAATTATAAAATTCAAACTGCAATTATAACTTTCAAACTGCACTCCACCTATCACTTACATCAGGGGTCGGCAATCTATGGCACCTGTGCCATGCTTGGCACGTCAACGATTATCAATGGCACTCGGAATAAATTGAAATATATATATTTTAATTTCAGCGTCTTTTTTTTTTTGTTTTTACATTCAACATTGAATTTATGATTAAATCATTATTTATCAGAAAATAATACACTTGTGACTTCATTTAAAAGATATTTTTGTTTGCAAACGAAAAAAATTCTACATAATCACATTTTACTTCTGATAAAATTAAAAATGAGATCTTAATCCAAATAAAAAGCTTATTATATATTATGTTATCAATTCTAGAAAGCTATTTTCGATAGTCAAATGGTAAATAATCGCTGCTCATTGGTCGTGCTTTCAAAAAAGATTCTCATGGCATAGTGACTGAGAGAGTAACAAAATGTCCCACAAAAGACAAAAACATGATATTCGCTCTTTTCAAGACTCTTGGACAAATATGAATTTGGACAGCAAAAAGATTGCTGTGTGTACATTATGCTGAGAAAGTATTGTATGTCGTACCTCAAGTGTACAAAGACATCAAACTAAACATGTGTTCATGTTTAAAAACTCAGATTAAAAAGTGAAGCTATAAAAAGAGCTGTTTTTGCCTTTAAGAAACAAACTAATTATTTTAGTCAAATAATTGGAACCCAAAATAAAGCCTTCAAATGTAGTTATACAATTGCTCATTGTGTGGCTTTGAAAGGCAAACCTTTCACAGATGGACAGTTCATCAAAGACGTTTTTGAAAAATGCTGAAATCTTATTCAGTGATCTACCTGTTGTTTACATATGTAAATAGAGCCAGCAAAGGTACACATTTAATTAAATGAAAATAAAAGTAATTAGATCGGGCTGCATTAACTAAATAAAGTAATTACAGAGGCGTTGTTTAACAGATTGGATTATCAAGGGAATTAGTAACCAAATGAAGCCATTTGCACACATGCGAAAAAATGTATTAATACTCCAGAAAAGAAGTGACGAGAGTGTGATTTCCAAACGCAGCAATATAGAAAAGGGCGGAAAAAATATATATCGCTCTCTTGTGCTTTTGGTTCTTCATGAGTGCTGCTGCTTTTCGGACTGTGATCCCAGGTTCTCGGCACCTGTAGGTGAATCGTGTCGATTAGAGTAATAGCAGACCGCACCGGTCAATATAATTTTTAAATGCCCTAAGTGTCTCTTACGAGGGTTATTTTCGTCACCTAGTCAAGGTACTGTGTGTTTATTATTACTGTAGACAGAGAAGGGGATTTGAATTTAATGCAGTCAGATTATGTATATATATATATATGTTAACCAATTATCCATAACTATTGTTAGTGTGATTTATTATGTACCAATAAAGAGCTAATAAATTTATCTGTAGTTCTTATTTATAATTAAGTATTAATATTTGCGATCGTTCAGCTACAGCTGAGGATCCTGAAATTTTTGGCGCAGTCTCAGACAACCTTAAATTATGTTGTTAGGGCAGAATAGTATAGGTGAATTCGACGCCAGTAACGCATCCAAATGGCCATTATATAGAACACAGATCGAAAATTTCTTTACTTTGAACGCGATTGATGATAACGAGAAAAATAGCAGCCCTAATGTGTTATGGCGGGAAAAGAGTAATTGAGGTTATTCATAAAAATTTTGAAGTGCCTTTGCCTGAGAAGGTCAAGTACGAGGAAGTAATCAAGAAGTTAGATAATGAGTTTAGCCCCCGTCCCTCTCGTCACATAGCTAGATTAACTCTCCGAAATTTGGCTATAATGTTCGGCCTTAAAAAATTCCATGAATTCCTGTTTGGTAGGAATTTCCACATAATTACGGACCACAAGCCACTACTGGGTATTTTGGGCCATGATCGTTTAGCTCCCGAACATTTAAGCCCACGCATGATGCGCTGGAGAAACATAATAGCATATGACTACATATTAGAATACAAAAAAGGAAAAGAGATTGCACATGCCGATGCATTATCAAGAATGCCGGACAAGCAAGAACAATCAACGATGGAGGGAGAAATAAATTATATTGACACTCTAAACTCAGAAATACTGAATAGCAAACGCTTAGCCAATTGGACGAGCTCCGATCAGGGCTATCAGATGCTTATGGGATGGATCAAAAATGGATGGCCATCTTCAAAGCTTCAGTATGTTGACCCAGGGTTCTGGACAAATCCTAATAAACTATCTATATGCAAAGGATGCATATTAATGGGCAATCAGGTTGTGATACCAATGGAAGGTCGACAGCAAGTATTGAACTTACTTCACGAGGGCCACCCTGGCATTGTGCGAGCTAAAGCACTGGCTCACAGCTATGTCTGGTGGCCAAAAATTACCGTCGACATAGAGCAAAATATCAAAAAATGTTCGGCATGTCAAACAGAAATGAACATGAAAGCTAAGATATACAATTTGTTGCCAGCTGCCACAAAAGCATGGCAAAGGGTCCACATAGACCATGCTGGACCGGTGAATGGAAAACTCTTGCTCGTAGTCATAGATGTTTTCTCAAACTGGATAGAGTGCCGAATTGTAAAAGATTTAACTGCTACTGAAACAGTTAAGACGTTAAATGCTGTATTTGCGTGTCACAGTTTACCGGAAACCATCATATCTGATAACGGAACTGCGTTCATAGCTGGGGAAATAGAAAGCTATTTTCATGATAATGGCATCAGACACATACGTACACCACCATATCACCCGGAGTCAAATGGTCTGGCAGAGAAGGCTGTCCAAATAATCAAAAAGGCGTTAAAGAAATCAAGTAATAGGGATTTACAACAAGCAATTGATAACGTGATTTTGTGGCAACATGCAATGCCATCAACGGCCACCGGGAAATCACCCGCAGAACTGTTAATGGGCAAAAAACTGCGTATTAAATTACTCTTATTACTGCCAGATCCTGTCGAAAATGACAACAACGACAAAAATGGAAACAAATTCATAATCAGGGATAAAGTTTGGGTCTGGGATGTGTTGCAAAAGAAATGGGTAGAGGGAATAATTATGAAACTGCTGTCTCAACAAATAGTACTCGTGCAGCTACAGGATGGTATTAGCTATAGAAGACACGTAAACCACGTCCATCAGCAAGTTGTAGAGGAAATACGAATGTTACCTGACATTGCAAGTGAATTATTGTGGAATGAGAAGCAAACCACAGATGAAACGACAGCGACCAATAGAGACAGCACCAACGAATAGTGAGAAATGATACAGCATCGAACTCAAAGCCAGATGAAACACAAAACAATACAGCCAGACCGAAACAGAAAATGCGGAGACCGGTCAAACTAAAAGACTATATATAGTGCCATTACGCAACTATCTTTTCTGGAGTAAGGGGAGGTATTGTATACATATGTAAATAGAGCCAGCAAAGGCACACATTTAATTAAGTGAAAATAAAAGTAATCAGATCGGGCTGCATTAACTAAATAAAGTAATTACAGAGGCATTGTTTAACAGATTGGATTATCAAGGGAATTAATAACCAAATGAAGCCGTTTGCACATACGCAAAAAATGTATTAATACTCCAGAAAAGAAGTGACAAGAGTGTGATTTCCAAATGCAGCAATATAAAAAAGGGCAGAAAAAATATATATTGCTCTCTTGTGCTTTTGGTTCTTCATGAGTGCTGCTGCTTTTCAGACTGTGATCCCAGGTTCTCTGCGCCTGTAGGGGTGAATCCAGCTGATTAGAGTAATAACAGACTGCACCGATCTTAATATAATTTTTAAATGCCCTAAGTGGCTCTTATGAGGGTTATTTTCATCATCTAGTCAAGGTACTGTGCGTTTATTATTACTGTAGACAGAGAAGGGGATTTGAATTTAATACAGTCAGATTATGTTGTAACGAGCACAGACGACGTTACATTGTGTTTTTATTATTAAACATGAAATTAAAATAAAAAGTTCGCATTTAAAAATTTTCTTTAAGAATTAAAAATTGAAATTAAATATCATCTTAAACTCGTATATATAAATCGCACAGATAAAAAAAAAATTATTAAACGAAAACTTTATTAAAGAAAAAGTGTTTTAAAACTAAATTTTCAGTAGAGATTTAAAGATAAAAATATATCTTTAAGTTTGAAAACACATTAATTAATCAGAAATGGAAATGATTGTTTTAATTAGAAATGTAAACTAGCCTTGGGCATTTAAATGTAAAAACATCGGTTAGATAGGAGAGAAAAACAATGGAATCGGACCTCAGCGAAAAGACCATCTCATCGATGACGCAATGTAAATTCAATCCTTCAAATTAATATAAAAGGACAAATTTGAAAATTATTAAAGATTATTGAGAGAAGACAGATATGTGTTAGTGCGGAAGTGAAGGAGAAGGGATTGAAAAGACGCACTTCAGTTTTGCTAAGAAAGAAAGAGAAATGAACTGTCGTTTTTCTACATTGAGGACCAGTTAAAGCAAAAACCTCCGGATGGATAAATAAATCTGCCAACAGAATACCAATCTTAGGACGGCGTGGGAATTCACGTTCATGGCAAGCAACGGATAAAGATGAGCTGTTTTAAACCGTAAGAACTTTATAATTAATGAACATTAAATTAAAAACTTCCCGTATTTAAATAATACAAATAGAATCCTATCTGACCAACGTAAATTAATATTAATAATGTCATTTGATTTTTTTTTTTTTATTTAAAATCATTTCCATTTATTTTTTTTGTTCTTTTAAGTTTTTATTATGATTTTTGTTTTTCATTAGACTAAATTACATAAATGTTAAACTTTAGTCGGGCGTGAATGGCTATATAGATTTGTAAAGTTATATTAGGGGAGGGTAATCTTAGGTTATTTGTTTCGTGGTTGAATTGGGTCGATGAATTGGATATATTGATGTAGTTAGTAGATGTAATTCGAGCTTCGCTACGGGCAGAATCGCTTGTATACACCGCACACTTCCTCTTGCCTAGGGAATGCGATCGTAAGTCGGCAAAATGACCGCAGTTCGTTTCTATGGAGTTATTTTTTTATTGTTCTTCTCGTTAGATAGATGTAATATTCCTATCTGACAGAGTCAATGTCTTATCTTAACCTATTTTGTGTTGCTGCATTCTTATTACATTGAATACATCGATATATCAGATGGATTGATGCCAGGTTGACTGCGAATTTTTAGCCTAAGGTTAAATGGGGATAGAATGTTTTATCTTCAAATGCAAATCTATGTAGTCCATTCATACTCGATACCCATAAATAAAATTGCATTAAATTTAAGTTGGGTATAGATGCTTGCATGGGTTCGTTACCGGTTAATTATGTTTTTGGTTTTCATAGGTGATCAAAATATATAGACATTCAGTAAATACTGATACCTTACGGTGAGTATCTAAGATGTATTTATTCGGATGTCTTTTAAGTTATTGTGTCACTGCGGTGTCTTATGATGAACACCCTGGGGTTTCTTGTATTCCCTATGCAATTGACGGTATCAGTAATTTTGTATTTTGATCATTTATGTTTATTTTGAAATGTTTTTGACCGTGAAATCTATGTAACCGATCTATACTCAACATTATAAAACAAGCTTTCATAAATTTATCTGTGCGAACTTAATTAAAATGTAAACTTATAATAGTATAACAATTAAAATGTAAATTAAAATCTAAAATAAAGTTAAAAATTTAAGTTAAAGTAAAAAATGTAAACTGATTCTAAAATAATTTTAAATATTATATATATGTGCATAAATAAATGTTTGTATGTTAATTACTGGCAGTGACTTATTTTATTTATCTTTTTAATATTGAAATAATAATTAGATAAGATATTATATTATTAAATCTCTGCTACTCCCTGAGCTAGTGACTTGGGCTAACGACGGAATCAAAATTTAAAAACAAAAAAAAAATATTTTTTTTGACTTACGTATCTGCCTACTTTATAAATTTTTCTAGGTTCAAATGCCTAGATGGCGCCCTGTAGTGCAGATCACGTTAAGTGTTATTCTCCAAATCGTTACAATGTATATATATGTTAACCAATTATCCATAACTGTTGTTAGTGTGATTTATTATGTACCAATAAAGAGCTAATAAATTAATCGGTTCTTATTTATAATTAAGTATTAATATTTGCGATCGTTCAGCTATAGCTGAGGACACTGCATTACCAAATAAACAAATGATACTGTCTTGAATTTAAGAAATACCAGCTTCTGCAAGATCAATTCAAAGAAGAATAACTGGCATGGCTGAAGATGTAACAACAAAAGATAAAACCAGTTTACTACAAGATGTTGCATTCAGTGTTGCTGTTGATGAAAGCACTGATGTAAATGATGTGGCACGCCTAGAAATAGTTGCATGATATTGTGACAACAATTATAAGGATTGTGTTGCTTGATTTCTCTTGTTGGTACAACAAAGGGACATTATATTTTCACTGCATTTTTCAATTATATTGAAAATCATAAATAAAATATTTAGTGTTAGTACTGATGCCAGCTGGGCAATGGTAGGAAAGGAACAAGGATTTGTTAAACTTGTTGAAAATCATATTAAACATCGAATATTGAGTTTTCAATCACCAGGAAAATTTACTTGCAAAAATCTCATCACAATGGTTGAATTCTGTAATGGACACTGTCATTAAAATAATTAATTTTATAGCTTCTCTTTTTTCATTAACACATAGGCAATTTAAATCCTTTTGCAAGAAATGAATAGTACATATATAGACCTCCTCTATATAGCAATGTTCGTTGTATTAGTCGAGGTAATGTCTTGAACAGGTTTGTATCAATCTGAAAGAAATCAAGATGTTTCTTGATGAAAAAGAACAACATTATCCGGAAATAAATGATAAAGACTCGTTATGTAAATTGGTGTTTCTGACTGATATAACTCAACACCTGAATGAGTTAAACTTACATTTGCAAGGGAAGGGTCAAACAGTACTATAACTTTTTGAATATTGGAAAGGATTTACATCAAAATTAGATATATTTTGGTGGGATATTACCACTATCATCTACAAGTATTTTCCAAATGTAAAGGCTCATGCAAATCAATTTAATATTTACAAAGATGAACTTCAAAAATACATTGAAGCTCTCAGAGAAGAATTTTCCAACTGATGTGAAGACTTCCAAATACACACACCCATATTTTTTTCCTCATCAAACCTGACTTAATTGATTTAAAGATGACCATATTGATAGTTTTGAAATGGAATTAATCAACCTAATGTTATCAGAATTGTGGAATACTAAATTTGTAGAATTGCAGAAAACTCTTGAAGGGAACTACCTAGAAAAGTCTGCTCTCATTCTCAATTGTTGGTTATCATTACCTCAAAGATTTAATTCTTTGAAAAAAAACTGCTTGTGCTCTGCTTTCAGCATTTGGTTCAACTTACTTATGTGAACAAATGTTCTCACTTATGAAAAATATGTTGAGTTCACAAAAAAGTTGCCTAAAACCCGAACATTCAGAAGCATGCATGAAGCTAAAGGTGACCAATTACATACCTGACATTGAGCAAGGGGGTACAAGGGCAATGTTCACATTAATTTATTCTAATAATAAAAAATGGCTAATCATATTAGAATTCATGATATTTTTTTCTTATTTAAATTATTTATTTTGTATAGGTAAAAAAGTTGTAATTTATAATATAATTTTTAGTAAACATTAAAAATTATAAATTTAAAAAAAATACTTTTCACATGATTCTAAGTATTTTAAAATACTGAATGACCAGTAATATAAGATCCAGTTATAATGGACTTCAAAAGTATATATCATATAGTAGTGTATATTATATTCTATAATATTATATATAACTTTGAAGCCCATTATAACTGAACCAATTTTGATAATAAAATATAATAAGGTTGCTAAAATCATGTCAGCATGTGGAATAACATTGTAACATAGGTTCGGCACCACACTACCAAAACATTGCTGACTTCTGACTTACATAATAAAGATGATAATACTCAAGGCTAGATAAGTAAATAATGTAAAGGCATTAAAGCAGTCAAAACTTAAACAATAAAATAACAATGTCAAGGCAACCTTTAAACTATATATATATAATAAAGAGCAAATATTTCTAAATA
Source organism: Epiperipatus broadwayi (assembly GCA_028023455.1). NCBI lineage: Eukaryota > Metazoa > Onychophora > Udeonychophora > Euonychophora > Peripatidae > Epiperipatus > Epiperipatus broadwayi. Next base: position 7,755,284 of record JAQFVV010000034.1, read on the forward strand.
AGCTTATTTTATTATTATTTTTATTTATTTATCATAAATGCTATAAGACAAAACATTTAAATCTTTATCTATGATTGTCCCTATTCCCAGACTGGTTTCAAGCTATGGCTCTCTTCAGCCTGCTAGGACATCGGATTCAAAAATATCAACTCTAACAAAGCATTTATCTAATAAGGTCTCTGTTACACATAAAATGCACGAGTTTGTAAAAAGAAGAAAGTTTCATTCCTATTTCTAAAAACATAACTATATTTCCTGATCTAGTAATTGTTACGATTTACACTATTGACAGAATCCGCTTTTATTTCTTTTATAAGAGCACCAGGATTCATATAAGAATCCGCTGAAATCCGTCGCATCACATCTCGAAAATTAAAAAGAAAAATACTTTTAAAAGACTCGCTATCATATTCTACCGTAACTAGAGTTATTTTCTAGATATTATTATTCCTGGAGCTTAGTCAAGACATATTGGCAAAGGTAAATTATATTTTCAAATCTTACTAAACTAATATTAATAAATTTAATAATCATCAATAATGTACAAGGAAAAGTTGGTATTAGAAATAAATATTTTATCTAACAAATTAAAATGTTTAAAGAGAAATTACTAATTAATTAAAACTGGAGAGAACACATGCTAATCCAGACATGAATCCATTACTAAAAAATAACAGTTAAATAATTGTAGTTCTTGGGTAAACAAGAGTCTCTTGAACAATAAAATTAATGTCTCTATCGGGATTATTTTAAGTATATCTTTAAGAATTGTTTGCAACGCTTAATTTTGTCATAATCGGGAATAATTATTCTTAACTTACCGGTAAGTTGGTATAGATTTATGGGATCCCGAGCTCATAGGAATTTCCATTGGTCTCTCCTGCCAGCATCTTCAATTATTGGTCCATTCTATAGCTAGAGAAAAAGCATGGTTGTGGTGACCCTTTCATTGTAAAAAGCGATATTCACAAAGCTCCATTTCCATGCTTGCATGACAGTTTGGTACAGCAAGTGGCATACCTGTGCAGGAGTATATTACTGCCACAGGTTATGCTCGTGGAAACCCCTAACTCTTAAGACATGGAACCAGAAAATAAAGAAAGACCTAGATCGAAGTTGTCCTCTTCTTTTTATATCTCGATCCAGTTTTTGAAACTTCTGCGCATTCTTTTATCAGCATATAAGATAATAATCTTGTACACTCTCTCTTAAATTTAAGTTACAAAGTCTTTATTTTTTAGCACAATTCTACCATCTTTAATTAGCTAAAATATTTTTTTTTAGCTTATCTGGATTAGTAATAATATTTAAAAAAGACGATTTTGTTTTGTTTTTATTTTCGCATTACAAAAAAGCACAGAAAAATTATTAAAATCAACGGCCCGTGAATGTTCATATTTTATAGTTTTAGCATGAAAACGGTGCCATCCAACGGCATCTTTATCTATAATACAAGCACCGTAATTTGTGTGTCTTTCTTCTCTCCAATTTTTTTTTACTTTTATTTTTAATTAGATAAAAAAAAATATGGATGAAAAATTTGAATTTCATTGTACGTTTAAAAAAAATTATACTAATCAAAAAAAAATATAAAATGTTTTTCTTTTAAAAGATCGCTAAATTTACTTTTTTTTTTTTTTAGCATTTAAATATCTTACTGAATGCCAATATATTTGTACCATATAAATAAATGGTACAATATATAATAATTGTGATAATGCTCAATGCTAAATGGGATTCCATCTTTATAGTTAAAAGGAGATTGCCTTGACAACAGTTTGAGGTTGTTGATTGTTATTGACATTAGGCTTGTCTAAGTGTTGACTGGTTTTTCATTATATGTGTGTATGTATTTATTATGGCAAACATATAATTATAAAATCATCAGTTTTTCTACTTTAATAAATTTTATCTACAGTCTATTTTTTCTATTTCAAGTTTTCCATCTTATTTGAACAATTAGATCTATCGACCTGTCTGTTTCACCTATGTGTATTTATGTGGTGCTGTACTTCAATCAGTTTGCATGTATTTCTTTAATTTAAAACTTCAAGTTTATGTTTGTAATATTGCTGAGTATATGCGTGTATAATCACCTTGTTCATTATAATATGTAGATGCAGTCATGGGTAGCATATACACACATACCATCCTGACGTTTGTTAAAACTGAAGTAAACATTGTGTGTAGTTAGTATTTATGGATATATCAAAATTATAAGTTTAAATTTGTAAAATTATTCATTTAAGAAGTTGTGTTTTAATATTCATTTAAAATAATTTTTGAGTTCTATTGTTTGTTTAAAATTACACAGACTGTAAGTTGTTTATGAATTGTAACATTTTGTCTAAAAATAATCTAGCTGAAAATTGACTTTATTTAAAATTATAGGCAAAAACAAATTTGAAAATGTAGTCAGGCATAAATTTATCCTAAGTGCAATTGGGAAACCCAAGGGAAAAGAGCTTTTAATCCAGATTTAGTTGTGGATAATATTAAAAAAAGTAGAAATTTAGTTAAAGGCAAAAATTTGAAGTAAGTAAACAAGTGATGTTGAGAAAGTAAAGGGGGAGGGGAGGAATACTGGCAAAAATATGATAAAAAAGTCTGTAGTGGCCATTTACAATGTTAGACATATTTTTTCCAAACGAGTGTTGAAGAACAATAATTAAAGAGCTGTTCCTGCATTACTTTTTGGCCAAGCTGAATTCGGACCAAGCAATTATTGAGCGCTGTTAAGATGAGAACTGTGGGCTAGTGGGATGATAGACTTGCTATCTGTCTCCCATGGAAAACTGTTCTACAGAATAGAAGAGAACATCAACCTTAGCCCTGGCCAAGGGGTGGAGAAGCTGCACCCAAAGTACTGGAAAAGCTGTAACCCAAAGTAATGGAGAAAAGCTGCATCCTGACTTAATGGAGAGAAGATGCCCAGTAAAGAATGCCTTACCAAGTATTGTCGGTAAATCATTCTGCAGAATACGCTAATTTCATTACTAAACAAACTCTAAATTAAAGCTACCTAACTAATTAAGCCTCGTATCTCATTATATTATTTAAATGTTACATTAAACCATTTGTGTTAAATTTACTTTAAAACTTAAAGCACTCTTAAATTGCTTGCTTGATCATAAATATTTAAGTTCTATAAAACCAGTTAAACAAATTGTTATTCATTTTTCTAAATTAGCACTTCACCGATTTCTGCAATTTGTTCTTATGATATCTATATTTAGTTTTAAATTCATGTTTATTAATTTGTGCTATGTTCATCAGAATGAACTTTTGCAGGGTTTGATAATTATTGGAGAGGTGATTAGGTACCTTTCCATTATGGTGGAATATTATAATATAAAGAAATATAGGCAAAACTGCCTTCTGAAATCAAACTATTATTTCGCTAGAGTGAGGCAGCTATTTGTAACGTACTAAATGAGTTATTTTAAAAATCAATATTTGCTTAGTATTAGTTGTGAGTGATTCTATACAGCATATACATAATATTCTAACTCTTGATAAATCCCTAAATTTGCTGTAACTCTCCTTAATTATAGGTTAAGTTATACAGATATCCTTAAATTATATTCCTATTATTGCCTTTGTAGTGTGACTAGATATACTATTTATGAACTGACCAGTGGCAGTGACACTGATAGAAGCTATAGATTTGGCATAATTGATTTAGAAAAATATTAAATTAGCATGGCAAATGTGTTGTTAGTTAGCATAAAAAGGCATAGCTTCTTGATATATCTATAGTGGTCTACTTCAGGATTGATTCCATGTCAAATCATGCATCTTAAGTTTAGGCAACTGTGATATTTATCTTGTATTTGGAGGAACCAAAGCATTTCAAGGGCTCGTTAAGCTGCTGTTCCGTTCACTCTAATAAAAGGGTCTCCTCATATTATAGCAAGTAGCACGTTCTTGGGAACCGATTACTAGGTAATGAACCTCAATTAAGAGTGCATTCGAGACACACATATTCTGATATTAGTTTGTAATACCATAGAATCTGACATTAGATTGCCCAGCATCAGCTCAGCCTCCCATAGAAATTGACATCGGTTTTGATCTGATTAAGAATCTGAGGTATAGTTTGTAATGCCATAGAATCTGACATTAGATTGCCTGGCATCAGTTCAGCCTCCCATAGAAATTAACATCCGCTTTGATCTGATTCAGAATCTGAGTTATTGCGATTTATCTGTGTAGTAAATTATGCTTAAACGTAATAATATAACTCCAAGCTGTTACCAATTAATTGATCACTCTAGCCATCACTAATTTTCCAGACATAGTCCATAGCATAAAACCAGTTAAACATAAATTCTTATTCATTTTTCTAAATTGCCACTTTATCGATTTCTGCAATTTGTTATTATGCCATCTATATTTAGTTTTAAATTCATGTTTATTAGTTTATGCTATGTTCATCAGAACGGAGTTTTGCGGGGTTTGATAATTATCAGAGAGGCGATTAGGCACCTTTTCGTTAGGGTGGAATATTATAATATAAAGAAATACAGGCAAAACTTCCTTCTGAAATCAAACTCATTTCTCTAGAGTGAGCCAGCTATTTGTAACACAGTGAATAAGTTATTTTAAAAATCAATATTTGCTTAGTATTAGGTATGAGTGATTCTATACAGCATAAATGTAATATTCTAACTTTTGATAAATCTCTAAATTTGCTGTAACTCTCCTTAATTATAGGTTAAGCTATACAGATATCCCTAAATTAGATTCCTATTATTGCCTTTGTAGTGTGACTAGACATACTATTTATGAACTGACTAGTGGTAGTGGCACTGATAGAAGCTATGGATTTAGCATAATTTAGGAAAATATTAAATTAGCATGGCGAATATGTTGCTAGTTAGCATAAAAATGCGTAGCTTCTTGCTTTATCTATACTGGCCTACATCAGGATCGATTCCATGTCAAATCATGCATCTTAAGTTTAGGCAACTGTGATATTTATCTTGTATTTGAAGGAACCAAAGCATTACAAGGGCTCGTTAAGCTGCTGTTCCATTCACTCGAATAAAACGGCCTTCTTGTATTATAACAAGTAGCGCATTCTAAGGAACCGATTACTAGGTAATGAACCTCAATTAAGAGTGCATTCGAGATGCACATATTCTGATATTATAGTTTGTAATGCCAAAGAATCTGACGTTAGACTGCCCAGCATCAGTTCAGCCTCCCATAGAAATTAACATTAGCTTTGATCCGATTCGGACTCTAAGTTAATGCGATTTATCTGTGTAGTAAACTATGTTTAAACTTAATAATTTAACTCCAAGATGTTGCCAATTAATTGATCATTCTAGCCATCACTAGTTTTCCTGACGTAGTCCATAGCATAAATTATGATGTAAATGATGGAAAATATTTTATCTCTCAATCTACCTAACCATAAAATGAGTTTAGTTGGAGGTCAAATCACTCAGTATTTTAAACTTTAGACCCTATATCTTAATTATGTGTATATTTTCCTGTAAGATAAAAGATGGTGTAAGTATATTGTCAGTTCTGCAAATCCATAATCTATTTAAGCACTTTATAAACATAAGTTTTCACTTTTGTAACCCAAGTATTCACTCACCTGCATGTGAGCAATATATAATTTGCATTATTTTATCATTTACTGATTATTACATTAAATATTCTTTGTAAACCTAGTATTCACTCACTTGCGTGTGAGCAAATATATATGTAATTTAAATTGTTTTCATTTATTGATTATTACATTAAATTTTATAAAATATAAATTCATCTCAGTCTCCATTCTTTCTCATTACCTTATGAATCACTAGGTATGTTAAATAATCCCATGTGTGTGTGTTTGTGTGTGGATGGGGATGTCTCATGTTTTACCGCTTTGCTACTGCTGGAACATAAAGGAGATATTGAGTTTAGCCTCAGGCATGCCATTCGCTATAGGTTGACTTGGAAGCACTAGTAAGAGAATTGAGGCATGATCAGACATAGGATATTACTATCCCTTCTTGGTCCCTGGCTTGGACTCTCGTTCTGTTGAGCAAATGTATAAACCTAATCATTACAATTTGGGTAATCAATAGATGTTAGGTAATAGTGCTTAATAAATTTCTCACCATTGCTGTCTTGTTTTATTTTCAGATTAGTTTCTGGCTTATAGCTTTCACCATTGAGGAGTTTGGAATTTCGATCTAATGCACTGGATTTTTTTCTAGATCTAATGCATCTCATTAATGAAAACTAAAGATGCAATAGCATGATTATAAAACATCATGCGACATTTATTAATCACTCAAATTTGGTGGAACTCATGAGATGCTTTGTTCATATTAAGTCATCTATTTTTTATCACTTATTTTTACTTTTATAGTCTATTCTAATATCTAGTACATCTTTCAAAGTTCATCTTATGATCAATTCAACTTTATATTTTAATTTTGAAAGTAATGATTTTTGTTTAATTTCTTTATTATATCTTTGTTACTAATCTTATTTATCATAATATTCTGTTTTGTCCATATACTCATTAAAAAAACATTGTTTTGTTACTTGCTTATTTTTAGTCATTCACTTTATGGATGAATGCATATAGCACTAATTGTAAACAAAATAATTGATTTGTTTATTGATTCATAATATATATTATAACGGGATGAAGAATTGTGGTAATCAAATGGTAGCAAATTATCCCCAAATAAACAAAATTTTAAAATTAAATATTAAATAATGATATATTAATTTTAAATTAAACAATATTAAAGTATAAAATAGATATTAATAATATCACAAAGTAATAGATATTAAAGTAATTTTTAATTTTCATCTATTACAAGAGAGCATGAAATCATAATATCTCTCTGAGATCAGCCTAATTAAGTCATCAGAGGAACTAAAATATAATTATACATACATCAATCAGCATTATAATAAGTAAAAGTAAATACTAGTACTACTCAAAAAACCCATTTATCATCAGGAATGATCCACAATCAAAAATCAACAGTCAATATGGTGAGTGGATTTGAAATTGGATCTACTGTAGACCAGGCCAACTATTTAGCCTTTTCCAGCTTGGTTATTTAAATATAAATTGGATGCACCAAGTACTCATCCATCAGAATACATAATAAAACAATAATGCTGGGATATTAAAAACATGCTGATCATCATCAATGCTCTGGCCACTTAGTACCATTAATGTACTGGCCAACTTAAATTTCTAATAAGTACTAACCTAAAATAAAATGTAGTGCATGGGCTTTGAAGAATATACTTTTTATGTTAAAACAGGACCCTTATCAACTGAATGCCCCTGCACTAAAATATACATCCTGATTCATGTAATCAGACCTATGTGCATGAGTGTACTCAGAAGAATACAAACTCAAGTACTGTTATGGTGACCAAGAGATGTTGCAATAGTTTTGAACAATTCAAAACAAATTTATTAACCATAAAAAAATGATATTAAGATCTTTAGAATATGGCTCTACAATTAGAACCTTCTGATTTTGATTAATATACAAAACTTAAGTTATTACATTTTGATTTACATTATTAATATAGAAAATTTAAGTTACTATGTGGTGGTTTACATATAACACACATATATATATATGCATATAGCTGCACATTTTTTAAAATTCAATGAATATATTTCAATTGATATTTGATAATGACAAAAAATGATTAAATTTTATATGTGTCTGTTTAATATTTCTTGATATGTGCACAGACATGTACGGTATGATTTATTTATATTTCAATTGTATAAATATAATAAATGATTAAAATTTTTAAATTATACATTTTTTATGATACAAATGCCCATGCTAGCTTTACTTAAACATGAATATTTAATTGTGCATGTATGTGGTTGTACAATTGGTTTAACATATAAATGAAATTTATCTATCATATTTGAATTTATCAAAATAAAATTAACATTTTCCATAATTAATTCCTTTTTGAATGTGCAACATGATTTATTTATATTTCAATCATATAAATACAATAAATGATTAAAATTTTTAAATTATACATTTTTTTATGATACAAATGCCCATGCTAGCTTTACTTAAACATTAATATTTAATTGTGCATGTATGTGGTGGTACAATTGATTTAACATATAAATGAAATTTATCATATTTGAATTTATCAAAATAAAATTATTAACATTTTCCATAATTAATTCCTTTTTGAATATATAGTATATAAATTTCACTACTTTAATAATAAAGGTTTTTTTTCTTTTTTAAAAAAAAAATCAATTTTCTGACAGATTAGAAAAGTTTTTTTAATCAGGTTACTCTTAATTAATTATAATGCTTTTAGAAGCATCTTTAAATTAATCTAAAAAGATTTCCTTCCGTCAAAATTTACTTGCATTATTTTTAAAAAAATAGATTTTAAAATAATATTCTATATATGTCTCACGATCACAGGTTGCTTTTAATAATATGTTTGTCTCAAAATGTCATTTTACTTTATTTTCTCAACAAAAATCATTCTATATTATATATCTCACTTTTTAGAATGTCATTTTTAAAAATTAATTATTTAAAACTCACATTATATTTATGCAATGTGATGTGTTTGTCTGTGGTTCCTTGCATGTATACACAGTAGCATATGTTAACTTCCTCATCAGCTGATGAGCTTTCTTGGTGAGTTTGTCTCAGAAAGACTGATTTATAATCTAAAAAGATTTCCTTCAGTCAAAATTTACTTGCATTATTTTTAAAAAAATAGATTTTAAAATAATATTCTATATATGTCTCACGATCACAGGTTGCTTTTAATTATCTGTAAGTCTCAAAATGTCATTTTACTTTATTTTCTCAACAAAAATCATTCTATATTATATATCTCACTTTTTAGAATGTCATTTTTAAAAATTAATTATTTAAAACTTACATTATATTTATGCAATGTGATGTGTTTGTCTATGGTTTTTTGCATGGATACACAGTAGCATATATTAACTTCCTTGTCAACTGATGAGCTTTCGTGGTGAGTTTGTCTCAGAAAGACTGATTTATAATCCTCATCAAGATAGATATAGTCTAGGTAAGGGTTCTGCAGTTGATCTCCCTTCTGGATAGAATTATTCCATACAAGCAGCTGTCTTGGATTGGACTTCAGGAAAGCTAGCTGTTTGTGTTCACTTGGTTTTACTGAGACTTCAGGCCAGCAAATTTTTTTGTCTATATTTAAGGTTATAGAGACAGAAATGGGTCTTTCTTCTATGTGCATCTAAACTCCCATATAGTGAAGCAGCAGCAACTGCCTCCTTCTGTCTTGACTTCAGCTACCACTGATCCATGGCAGTTATCTATATAACTCTGGACCAATTCTGCCAGCCAACTAACTAGTCAGCTATATTTACTGCCAACTGCTTCTCCAAAAATATTAACCAAACTAAAAACGAGACTTTGCAACTGGCCAATTTGGCCTACTACTTCTCAAAAATATTAAAGCCAACTGAAAACCAGACTTTACAGCTGACCAATTTGGCTACTGCTTTCCAAAAATATCACTGAACTGATATTTTTATCAAACCCTTTTATGAGTCATCCAAGGTGATAAAAACACCTTAATTGAAAACAGTTTTTTTTTCTGTCTAATCCTTATCTTGATTAAAAACAATTTTAATCCTTTTGAAAGTAATTTTGAAATTTGTATCAAAGTATGATATACAAAGTTTTCTACATAAATAGAAATTTACCAATTAATTAATTAAAAACTTTTTCTTATCTCTCTAATCCTTTGAAAGCAAGTTTTATAGTCTTTTCAAAGCATAATCTACAAAGCTTTTAAAAATAGATAATAGACATGTATACAAGCATTAATAAAAAAATAAGCCATGCTTGATTTTAAGTTCAAAATCAGAATTACAAATAATAAAAATATTAGCCCTTTTTAACTATTTATTTCATAATGAAATTTTAATTTAAATTCAGAATTATTTAACCCTTTATTATGATTTTATTTTATTCCAGGAATGTAGAAAAATATCTACAAAAATTTATGTCTGTGTTTGTTTCTATTTTTCCTTTACTTTATAAATATATATATTGTGACCTTCCAGATTGGCACCATGAAGAAATGTGGGAAGTTCACATTGTGCCAAGAGTGGTCAGGGGTACCTAATAAAAAAAATAAATTGTGATATAACTTAATCTCTAATTCGGCTGAAAAGTTCTTAAGATGTTAGTTGGAGTGTGCCAATCATTAAATTTTTTATGTATGCCTAATAGTGGGAGAGGGGAATAGATTGTATCAGGAGTTGTTGGTAAGAAAACTAAACTAGTGGGAATGAGTATTGTTTGTCTGTAAGACCCTGATGAGTGCTTATTCATTAATTTTCTAATCTATTGTTTATTGCCATTCCAAGATCTAACTTCTATATGTGGGTGCAGGTTCATTCACATCATTCCAAACTTCACACTTCATTCATATTTCTAATTATCACTCAGAATATCCATCTTGTAATAACATTATTTATTTTGCCATAGATATTGCTAATAACTCAGTCATTAATAAACCTCTGGATTAATGGATAGATAGACATGCACACACACACACTATCAGCTAGTATGATTTTTTTTATTAGTTATTTATTGCATAAAATCTTTCATTTGAAAATGTAAAAGTTATTTATTTCATTTATTATTAGGAAGTATTTGTAATTTAATTTTTTTTTTTTTCAATACTCTATTCCTAACATTTTTTTTTTTACAAGTAATAAATTCTTGCATATTGTTGGCCTCATTATAACAAAAAAAGAGGTGTGGCTAAGTAGACAGAGGACTTCAGAAAAAGTTTTAGAGAAGGTGAAATACTTTTCTGAAAAAAAAAAAAGGCAGTAAAAATAAAGTAGAGATAATTTTATGTAATAAAACAAGTGAACCTAATATTTTCATTAAATTCTCTACTATTCCCTTTACTAAGTAAATTTCTCTCATACTACTCAAGCGTGAATGCCAAAGTATAAATTGTGAAGGACACAGGATAGGGTTGTTCAATATGGAGGGCTAAACTTTTAAAGGTACACCAGCTCTAGCTTTTATTGACTAACAATTTGAATTTACTTTTATTCAAAATGCATGGATATTATATAAAAAAAATTTTGCTAATACAATTTTGCTATAACTTACTTATAATGAATAGTGTGGTACTGGAAATATGTAAATTAACAATAATGATAATAATTGGAAAAGTTATGCTGAACTGTTTAATGAAATGTTTTATTGACTCTCATTTAATAAGTTTTCTATTTTTATTGTGTAAAATAAGGCTGAAACAGAGAAATTATTCATTCTAATACTTTACATTATTGGAATAGTTATGTATACCAAATTACCTTACCATTCACACCTATAAATGAGTGATAGAATGTGTGACTTAATGATATTTGATAATTATTTATCAGAAATGTGTATAAGCAGGGATGACCCTGATCTTAATCATTATTAAATTTTATTAAATGCTGGAAATTTTAGACGGAACAAACTTGAAAATAGCGTGAATCATAAACATTTATTTGGATGATCTTGCTGAGCTTTGGAGATTTTTATGACAAATAAATTGATTCAAATATATGCAAAAGTTGCTTGTAATGTCCATTAGGAAGCCCTAAGAACCTTGGAGATTATTGCTGTTTTGCCAAATTTATGTTTATCCTGCAAGAGTAATGTTTATATGTTTTAATGTTTGTTTATTCATCATTATCATTGTGAGCTATGTGTGCATTTCTACTCTTAAAATTTCAAGTGTGAACTAAAAAAAAAAAGGAAAACTTATTTTAATGATAGAAGGTTTGACATATATTTCTTCCCATTGCATATGATAGATAGGTAGATGTTCTTTTATGTTTAGTTTGATATTAACTTGATTTATTATTACTGTGTATTTATAAGCCTAATCTCCTCTAGAACATCTTGGAGATCGGTAATATTTTCTTTTGTTGTATTATGTAAAAATGTTATATTCCCATGCTCATATTATTGGTGCGAATTGAATGCTTTATCATTATTCATTAGTTAGTAATGATAAATAGATACATGGAAATATTTAGGCCAATATTGCCAAATGGTCAGGCTTACTCGATAGTATTTACATTACTTTGAAATTCGATGTTCATAATTTTTCATAGGTATTAGATTCATTTAGAAATTAATTAATGCCAGTATAACATTTTATTGTTTTGATGTGATTTCGAAAGTATTCCATATATGTTCATGTGTGTGTTCGCTATCATAAGCTATTTTATAAGAGTTAGAATTATGCTTATTTGTCTTTCTATCGTTTTCAGCTGGTGCTATGTTTTAAAGAATGTGAAAATTTGAGAGTATCTGCTTATGGATTTGTCCTATATGAAATGCATTAAATACCTTTTGAGTGAAGAGGCGATTGAAGGGATAATCATACTATTCGGATTGAGTCACGCTCCCTTTAGTTACTTATCTATTGAGTCGTGGGCGGTGCTATATTTCCTTATTTGATAGCATATGATGCGATAATTATATTCTTTAAAATAAAGTGATAGATGTTCTGTTTATTTATGATTAATTGGCTGAGTTCCTCACCATTCGTGTCAGAAAAGTTGGTAGCTACTATGTTGATGAATTAAGTTGATGTTTGGAGTCTTATTAACTCTCACACGCCCATATGTAAATGTTTATTTGTTAGTATTTTGCTCTAATTATCATCATGTAGTATATGTTAGTTAGTTATTTCAGATAAGTGTTTTATGATTTCTTTAATATACTTGAAGTTGGATTAATAATTTAATGATTAGCTCATTGTACCATCTGTATTGTGAAGTCCATTCATTCTGCAAGTAAACTGATAGGAAATATAATCAATAAATGTGTTATGATTGTGAATTTATAAATGCGCACACATTCGGAGATATGATAAACTTAAAGATATGGAGGGAGATCATTGCTAAAATTGTAAGTTCTAAGTAGCTTGTCAAATCATATCACCCACATTAACATTATTTCATTTATTATTATTACTGGCAATTAACCCTCCTGGTATGAATGTAATATTGGATTACAAAATTTTACTTTATTTAATGCTAATTTTAATAAAATTATTACTTAATTTTATATAGTAAGTATAAATTTATGGACCTATGGAAATAATTTCAATGGCATTAGTTGATTATTTGATACCGCTTTTCTTAGTTCATTGAGAGCACAGAATGAGAATAGATGACGTACACATTGGTATGTAAATATATAATTATTTTGTATTGTTAATAATTTAATAGAATTGTAAATAATATTGAAATAACAGATAACAGAAAGAGTCTCCAAATATTAAGTGTATAGGATTTATATAATTTAAATGTTATTTAGTCAAGCTTGTAGTTAATGCGAAATTAATGTTAAATCATCATCAATGTGTTTGTAAAAGAATGTGTCTTGTAATAAATGTTTGTTGAAGTAAGAATCCCTCTGAATTATTTTGCAGCGTACGTTCGATTGACCATTTCCACACACACACATGTTCAACATAATATGATTATATACTTATCAGTTTAATAATATATGCAATCTATCTAGATAACACTGAATTAATTGATCCAAACATTGTATAATGCCAAGATATGGATTTTACCTTGTTTAAAATAGATAGTGATGTGTGATAAAAATGCACCCGATCTCCATCATTGTCTATCCTTTATTTCATTGTAAGAATTGTCAGTTTCACAATAGTTCCTCATTACTTTACTATCATCTTATAAGAGGATTGACTTATTATTCATATAATAGACCCCTGAGATTATTTCATCATTTAATTAAATCAAATGCCTCTAGATTAATTATTGTTGCAGTGATCCCCAAACATATTAGATGAGTGGCATGATTGGTCTGGCATATACTTGGATGATAGGAGAATTGGACATATCATGATTCTTGATTTAATCCACGAATTGCTTTCTTTTGATAACTTAAGTAAGTACTTATAATATAACTAAATAAACATTATATAATTATTGTTTATAAATTCTTCTCTCATCCCATTTGCATTCTAGATGACCACAAGACCCTATAACTCCCAACTGACATAAGCTGTAGATTAATACTATAATAAGAGTCTTATCCATAATTAGAGATGCAAGCTAAATTATAAATTTTATTTGTCTTGTATAGAATTGGTGCCTGGGTATTTATATGTGTATAAGGTGATATAGGTGAAGATTGAAAAGGTTACAATATATATATATATTGTAACCTATCCTTTTCTGATGTGTATTTTATAAACATAAAATATTTAATTATTATACTTTCTAATTGGTCGTTGTTGTTTTAAGATTAGGCCATAATATGGCTAGACACTTGAGCATCAAAAACCTTTTTTTCTACTACAACCTTTCTGCCCTGGATCTCCACATTTCTTACTATACACTTTGAATCTATCTACCGCCTAGCTCTAACATTAAACCATAAATCATATACAATATTATTTGATGAAACTCAACAATTGATTATAATTATTTATCAAATAATTCCTAAGGTAGATTTACAAAGACAGTTACAAGAGAATGGTTTTAAATAACAATAAAAAAAATAAAATATATATCTTTCCATGACATCTTGAATTAATCATATCAAATTAATAAAATCTATTATAATCTCATATAATAACTACTACTACTTTATGCACATCTCAAGGTTCTTACTTATTCCCATATGATAACATAATAATTCCTCTATTTAAGATAATTGACTAATAAGAGGGATTTTACTAAGATCCAACTACCTTAATCATAACCACTTCTAACCTTATAATATATTTTAAGTCATTTCATTAGAATTAGTATATCTTTTTAACAGGAATAATAAATTCCCAATTATAAATCATCATCACATTTTCTAACAATTAATATAATGACAACTTATAAATAATTACCACTTAGAAAATGAACTACTTTTATTATCATCTTAAAATATAATCATTATTCCAAATAACTTTCATTTTAATTTTAGTCAGCTAAATAATCGACTTGCTTGGTTTTATATACCTTGTTAACTTTAATTAGATTGTCTAACATATTCTCATATCAATATCTGATACTCATATACTCTTCTGAAGATATTTGAAATGAACTCATATATATTTTCATAAGAAATTTCCATGTGACTAAAGATATAACTATTTTTAAATTAAAACTATAATGCTATTAAATGTTCTCATTCAAGTAATTGCAAGTGAATTTAATAAACAATTACACCTATCAGTTTGGTTCTCTCCCAATAATTTGTATATTTGGATATAACAAAGTGGTGAAAATAATTCCAAATTGAAACAAAGACTTCACTCAACCACTGTATTTACAATATTAATTTATTTACATGAATAAAAGTAATTATTAACAGAATTTTAAATAGTATGTATAACAACAACAAAATATAACACGTATAATTTCTTTAACATTTGTACAATTATATACAATAATGAGAACCGTGGACTCCTATCCATTAAACAATAAAAATTGTAACTTATAAGAATCTATTTCTCCTATTTCTTAATTTCCAAGAATCATTGCAAATAATATTGTTATTATTATTATTATTTTATTTTTTTTAACTATAGGTTCCATATTTTATGTATATTTCTTAATTAAAATACATATTATCATTATCCTTATGAATGCAAAACAACCACATCACATATTGTCAGAATGTGATTATTTTATCTCCTAAAATCTATGAAATTAATACCCATAATAAAACCAATGATACAATACCATTTGATTATCACTCATGCCATTCATTTTTTTTTTCTTTGTTTGTTTTCATTATTGATCCCATTTGTTTTTATTTTCATATAATGTCACTCTAAGATTAATTACTTAATGCAACCTTTGTTTTGTATTTACATTTTCGTTTCCATTTAAACAATTTTTCACACTTAGATAAACCATTATACTCTTTTTATAAATCCATTTATATACCATGCCTACCTTATTTTCTTTATAATTAACATTCTGTAGATAAGAAACTGATGTCTACTGGACTCAGATGCTATAAATATACAATGGAGGTCTTATTTACCTTTTCAAATAAGGTGTGCCCTCATGACAAGTAATCATTTATTCCTCATGATACTATCTTAATATCTAAGCTTTTCCATTAAGCTCTTGTGGATTTGATCACCTTCATCTTATGGAAATTCCTCACATTATAACATCCAACTACATATATGAGTATCACTTAGATTAACCTCATTATGTTCTTATCATTTCTTCAGGAAATTACAATTTACCACATTGACTATCCCCTGGAATGACAACCTATCTAAATGTAAAAGGATAACTGGCATATATCACACAATAAATCATCATAACTATATAATAATATTATCTTTCCATTAATTATTTTCCTAATTTCCTGGTGATATACTACAAAACAAAGTGTCAGTATAATTTGACAATAGTCAATATTTATTTATTTATTTTTAACTTGGGATCACAATTTTATTTATTGTATCATATAGTTTATCATCCACCCATCTTTAATCCTTTTAGATTACTTTTCTTCACACTTCATTATCATACATTTGGTTATTTTCACTATTATATTACTAGGTTCTTTAACATTACCTTATACTAATCAACTTACATTTTAAAATATACATTAATCTTACCTTGATATGATTTTATAATAAAAACTTAGAACATTATTTTATCTATTTCACTCTTCTATTTACTTCGCATCTATAACGTTCTCATTTGGAATATATCTAAAATTATAACTTAAACATTAACATATAAAACAGCTTTTTAACATAATGAAGATTAACTTCATAACAAATATAAAGTTAGCCATTATCTAATTTCTATCTAAAGAATGGAAAATTATTATTTAGTTTTTTTTTTTTTTGTGATTCATTTATACGTATGTAAAGCTGATAGTTCAGATTTTCTTCCATGTCAGGACTTTGAATGCATTTGTTAATTATCTAATAGATTGACTCCTCAATATTTGAAAAACGATGCAATTATAATAAAATGAGGATTTTATTATTATCATTATTTTTTAAAGTTTAAATGTTCTCTGAAACCATTTAATACACAGAGATTTTCGTATCCCATTATTATAAACTTACTGGAATTAATAGATTAATGGATTATGTCAAATATAACTATTCAAGTGTTTTTAAAGTGTTGATCAAAACCATTTAACATAAATAAGTCTATCGTTTTGTTTTTATGTGTTTATTGACATCAAGTCTCATAATTTATATATTTTCTTTTCTATGGGGCAATTTTAACTCATGAGTTATTTGCATTTATTATTAACTATTCCAAATAATATTTATAAGTCAGTTAAATAAAATTATTACTATTTACACTACTATAGGTGTATTTTCTTACAAAAATATTGTAGGATCAGTTTTAATAATGTAAATCAATTTAATTATTATCCCTATTATTTGTCTTCCACATTTTTGTAAGTTATTCTTTAAAGATTTCTATTCTGACTTAATTTAGTCTTCTTAAATATCTGTTACACATTGTTAAATATCTTCTGCGTAATGTTCTCTTTTTCTTTTTTAGTCTTACTTATTTACTTTCATAATTAGTGTTTTCCATTGTTAATCATTATCATTTTCTAAATCTCAATTCATTGTCCACAAACACTTATATTCTCAAATCTGTATCATTATTACTTATTCAATGCATTGTGTGTGTGTCTGTAAATGTATTATGGTGCTACAATAGTGATATCAATTTGTGATCTGGATTTAAATTTCCCGACTAAATTGAATTTTTTTTCAATAGGTTTAAGTGTTTCTTTCACTTAATCACATGATAACATATCCAACTAATTATCTAATATTGACTGGTAAATGATTTATGTAGCTTTACTTAGCTGAAAGGTAAAACAAGGATGGAAATGTACTCAAAACCTGTCAACCAGACCATTGTCAAGCTTGGTGAATATTATCTCCTATATAGTGTTATTCTTTGTTATAGAAGAGGTTTTTGCCCTACAATGAGCTTTTTAAATGCTATTTTATATTATCTATGTGTGTGTTTATAAATATTTACAATTACAGATTTTTTTTTTTTTTCCTAGTTGCCAATGTTCCTCTAGTATTCATAATTCTATGATTGAAAATAATATTCTAGCAGAAGAGAATAAAGAACTTTCAAATAGACTCATTCTTGATCCAATAGTTTCTTCCCATACAGCTGAAAATAAAACTATAGATTTACCATTATATAATAATTCTTTTTCTGAACAAAATCTAACTTTGCATACATTTTTTGAAAACAATGTTAATTCCATTAAAACAGAGATAAAACAGGATAATCATTTTATCGATGAAGATAAATCTGCCATTCATAGGTTAACTCATAATTACAAAACATTACAAAGTTTCAAACTACAAAATAATTCAAATCAAAAGGAATCCATGAATTTTTTCCCAGAGAAAAGTCTTATTTTATCTCAGAATGAAATATTAGTTTCTCATAAGCATAAAAATGAAATTCTTCAAAAGTCCTATTCTAATTTGAATAATGATCTTTGTGAAGAAATAATTTTAAAAGCTGAACTTTCTCCTACAGTGGGAAAACATTTGTCAAATTTAAAACATTCATCTCTTCTTCCATTAGATAATATAGTTCTTTCCTCTCATGATATCAGTTGGGATGGAAGGTCATTTCTGAATAATGCCTCAGAAAAAAAACGTATCAAGGACAAATTGTTGCTTAAAGATGATGAAGAAAATATTTTACATCATAATTCTCACATAACTTGTTCATCTTTGGATAATGTTGAGAATACAAGTGAAGTTATTGAAATAAATTGTGAAATGGAAAAGGTTGATGTGCTTGAACTCAGAAATAGAGTTGTTTCTCATTTGCAGCTGAATTCAAACATTCATTTCCAGAAGGTATAGAATCACTTAATTTTTTTTTCTTTGATTATTTACAAAAAAATATTACCAAAGTTTAAATTTAACCACTTTTATATTTCAGGTTGATGATGATGTCAAGAATTATGACATCCGTCCCAGCAGTAGTGGTGGCAGTGCTGAAGCTCGTTTAAGACGGAGGAGAAAGAAGCAAGATTTACCAAGTTTAATATCAGTGGATTTAAGACTAATCTCTGAAGTTCCATCTTATGTAAGAAAAAATTATGCAATAAATATTTCGTCATTACAAAGTATAAAATTAAAATTATGTTAAGAGAGAATATAGTCTTTTTTAAACTGTTGTCAGTAAAAATCAAATAATATAACTTAATCATTGTGTTA
Source organism: Epiperipatus broadwayi (assembly GCA_028023455.1). NCBI lineage: Eukaryota > Metazoa > Onychophora > Udeonychophora > Euonychophora > Peripatidae > Epiperipatus > Epiperipatus broadwayi. The sequence goes on from JAQFVV010000034.1 coordinate 7,774,580, forward strand.
ATAACAGTAATATGTCATTCTATTACCAAGCTAGCTATGAAAGCATGAATAATCAACAGCCACCAGATTATAGTGTCAACCGATTCCTCAGATTAATATATGGTTAATGGCCTTCAATGATAAGGAACATTGAATTACACATATTCTAGCAGCTAACTTCATGTTCTTTTTATATTATGTTCATGACAAACATGAAATCTGTTCACTAAAGCATTAATGATCAATGTTATCTTCAAAACTAATGATTCTTTAGATGGTACATAATAAATTTAATAAAGAAAAATAAAATGAACATTTGTAAACAGTGACACTCATTTTTTGGAGATCCAATTTGACAAGTGAAGATTGTGCTAATAAAAATCAAAAAATTTGGAAATATTGAAAATAATGATTTGAATTTTTCAAACTATCTTATTGACTCGTAAATCGAAAGATTTCACGAACGTTAATGTTTAACAGAAATAGTGGACTTAATCAGTGGAGAATATATTAGCTTCATACTCCCAAATCAAAATGCTTTAGATTTACCTATATAATTAAGAAAAATAGGTTAGAGATGTGAGGGTCCCTCTTACCTTTATAAAGTTAAATCTTGCGTTATGATTTGTAGAGGTCTCTCTTGCTAAAATTAAGCACTCAAGGCGCATGTACTAAGGTTTTAGCCTTATATAAGTATTTATCTTACATAATAAATTGAGAGGTTGCCAAACTCTCGCATGCGCCTACTGTTGCTTCTCAGACAGCCAATCAGATGTTAAGACAGCAGTCTGAAGCACGATCAAGCCGCAACACATGACAGACTTTTTGATAAGAAAGGGATGGTCCCACCCTCTTCTCTACTTAACTTTATATATATAAGCCAGTCTTATGCATCTTGGCTTGAAAGCATGAAGCTATAAATATATTTGTATATTACTCACTGAGTCTTAATTTACGATAGTACAGCATGAAACCTTAAGTTTACTATGCCATAGTTTTCTAGATGTTAATATAAGTTATCAGCAATGTATGTAAATAATAATATTGTATAAATCGCATATTGTTATTGAATCGGTAATAAATTGAGAGGTTGCCAAACTCTCGTATGCACCTACTGTTGCTTCTCAGACAGCCAGTCAGATGTTAAGACAGCAGTCTTAAAGATTGTAGAGTAGAGTAATAGAATGGCTACTATTGTTATTCCAAATGTTAAATACAAGCCAGATGAGACATATTATACTTTATTTAATATATAGTTATTTGGAATGTAAGTATTCTCTTTTTTTTAAACATGTACCACAGGAGTTTATAAGTAAATACCATTTCTTTGGTGAATTGTTTTCACAATATATCTTTTAAGAACATATCATTACCATGCAAAAATCTTGCTTAATTTTGTGCAAACTCTAAATCATGAATAAGAATTTTTCTTCTGCAAAACCTTCAAAAAAAAATCATATGCTGAAAATCAAATCTACTGCTTGTATGTCTAAAGCTATTTCATGAAATATAAGTTGAAATAGTACTATTCTTGGAGAAGTATAATATATTACTTGTTGAATGCTAAAATCTTATTAGGAATAAAATCCTGACAGTTTTGGCATATAGCTATTTCTGAAACTTATTGCAGATATTAATGCAAATTTTTTTTAAACAAAGATAAATTGTGATTGCAATGTGTAAAGATTTATGAGTTGAAATGCTTTTGTATTTCAAAAGAATAATAACAAAATATATTATTTCATTCAAAATTATTTTATAGTTTTCCAAAATTATGTTTATTTATAGGTAAAATTAATGAGTTTGAATGTAATTTCAGTATTATTAATTCTTTCATGTTTTACCCTTCAGCCAAAAATAGTTGCATTTCTATTTACTAATCAATTTTTGTTTACTGTCAGGGTTGATTATGAGTCAGGTATCAGAAAACTTACTATTTATATTTAGTAACTTTCCATTTGCCTTTAGAATTCTGTTTTTTGCTCTTGTTTGAATCCTGATTGGCATATTAATAATCATTAAAGGTAGTGCCTTGACTTGCATACCACAAGTTATATATAATGTAGCATTTGCCTATCATGCCCAAAACCTGGATAATTTTTTTTTTATTTTTACATTGCTAATTCAACTATTTTTACAATCTTTTTTATAATTATTTTTATTTGATATTTTTAAATATTAATTACATTTCTTTCCCATTATTATTGTATTATAAATATAAATGTTTGATTTTTCAGTACACCTATGATTAACTGTGATGTCTTTATTGTGCACTTTATGTCAACTTATATTATGAACTTCAAGAAAGATAGCTGGTACAAAAAAGTAGCAGTTTACCACTAAATTTTTTATTGAGACAAAATAATGTATATAGAAAAAAAAAAAAAGAAAACTTAAAAATGATTCATTAAGAAGAATTTAATAGTAAAACAGGCTAAACTCTCTATACGTATTGCCATTCAGTGCAAACCAGAGTAATCAATGGATGCCAGAAGGCTTGTGCATAAAATCCCCATCTAGTACCTACTCATCCAATATCCCCAGACTAGTTTCTGGTTTGTGGCCTTTGCCAGTGAGGAGCCTTGGATCTGAGAGCACTGCACCTAGATCTTAGGATCTAATGCAACCCTTCAGCAGTCACCTTCTATCTCTACATAACTACAAAACAATGAGACTTAAATTGAAAACACTATAATGCCACAAGCCAGAAACAAGTCTGGGGGTATTGGATGCATAGGCACTAGATGGGGATTTTATGCACAAGCCTTCTGACATCCATTGATTACTCTGGCGTACACTGAGTGGCAATACATATAGAGAGTTTTGCCTGTTTTAATAACAGTTAAGAGCAAGCATAAGAACTGGTGATCATGTGATGTTTATTGGCTTAAGAATTGAATATATAGAGTTTTATAAAATGGTACAAAAAGAAAGTTAATAATGGCATAAGAAAATATAATTGTGACTTGGCAAGGAAAGCTGTAGAAGAAAATAAAAGTCTCAAAAAATGTAAAACATCATTTTGATACTGAAAATTAAATTATTTCTGCAATAAGAAGAAATGATAGAATTTATTACTAAAAATAGAGATGACATCATAAAATGTATGGAAGAATTCTATAAAGAGGTTTGTAGTAATAAAGAACAATAAAACAAAATATATGCTACAAATATTACTTCTTCTGAAGTGTCCAACATTGTAAATGAAGAAGTGAGACGTAATGAAATCTATTAAAAAGAGAAAAGTTCCACGTAATGATGGAATTGATATCTCAAAAGAAGTAGGTGAAGAAATAGAAAAATTGTTGACAAAGTTATATACCAAATATCTAAATGATAAAGATGCAACAAATGATTGGAAGAATGCAATAGTAATATTGATATTTAAAAAATGTGTAAAAAGATATTAGAAATTACAGACTTTTTAGTTTTATATATATATAAAATCTTTACCAAGAAAATTACACCTCATCTACAGCGAACTTTGGATTCTAACTAACTAAAAGAATAAACTGGATTTAAAAGTGTTTTTACACAATGGATCATATTCAAGTATTAATAAAAGATATAGAAAGGCGCGATGAATATGAGTTGCCATTATACTTTGAATTTGTAGATTATGAAAAAGCATTTGATTTTGTTAGAATATTTATTAAAATGTAACATCACTGATTACATTACATCATGATGCTAAGGAGATTAATAGAAAGATATACCTTAAAGTGATTCCATATTTTCTAAACTTCTTATAGCATTTTTATAAGAAGTATTTTATGTTTAAATGGTAAGTTAAGACAATAAAAGTAAATGGAGATTATTTAAGTCATTTAGATTTTGCAGATTGTCATTGTTTTTGCAAATAATGCTTCAGAAATGTAGAAAATTTGCAAGATTTATCAAATGAAAGTAAAAAAGTAGAACTAAAGATAAATGTTAAAAAGACTCAAGTAATGTTCTGTGGATTTTCTCAAAAAAAGTAAAGATTGATAATTATAAATTAGAAATTAATGACTATAAATATCATGGTCAGATTATTAATAGAAATAAGATTAAATTAATCATAGAATTAAACTTGGAGTGGGTTTTTTTTTGGTAGATATAACTTATAAGGAAATATGCCTATGTATTTAAAAAGAAAAGTTTTAATACATATGTTTTATCAGTTCTTACTTATGGATCTGAGATTTGAACACTGACCAGAAGAGCAATTCAAAAATTTTAAAACACTCAATGAAATAAGGAAAGATGTAATAAGAAAAAATTGAAACAAAATACATAGATGAGATAACAAACAGGTATCATTGATATCTCTCATTGATATCTTTGAAAGATTGAAATTGAACTGGGCTGGGTATAATGATAGAATAGATAATAATAGATAATAAGTTGAAGTATTAAACTGTATACCCAGAAAAAGATCACATGAGATAAATGAAATAAGGAAGTTTGCTGTTATGTTATGGAGAAGAGGGGCTTGAGATCAGAATTATTGGATTAAACTTGGAGAGACTCATTCTACTTTGTTTAATAGTAGTTATATATTCACATATGTATATTCTCTCTTACTTTTATAATAAAATCGTATTTTATATGGTTTTTTTTTTTTGTTTATTATAAAGCCTCTTAAAATAAGAGTCTTATAAGATTTTAGAAATGTGCAGAAAATTTGGGGAAAATATCAATATTCATAAAGCTAGAAAATGCAATCTTTTTTCCTTATTAAAGCAATAGGTTTCTTCACCACCTCAGGGCTATCTCCTGTAAGTTTTAGATATCAGATGATAGTGCTTAATAAATGAAACATTATCATCTAGCATTATTAGTTATTACAGTTTATAGTTGATAGCACAGGTGTAGTGAAAGAAAAATAAATCAACCATGTAATATAAAATATTTTTATATAACTTCTTTCCATTTTTAATGAAAGAAAAATGTATGCTGTTAAAATAGCAATATTACTAAGTTGGGGTTATGTGATATTTCATTGAATTAAAGCAACTGTTGTAAGTTATTATAATTTTGTAGTTCACTTGCAGTCAACAGTATGGGCTGAAACACTAATAAGAATCTGAATGATTCTAAAAGTGTTTTGTTTTGAATTATTATAAAACTATTGATCACAAAAGTTTTCAATTATAAAAAGAGATTATGGGTGAAAAAAGTTTTAAGAATCCTACTTTATTGAATCTTTTCTAAATTATCTGAATTTATTTTTACTTTAATTTTTTTATATTTATTTTTGTTTGTTGTTCAAGATCTTAATTATTAAATAAAATCATACTAATAATAATATCTGGATTATAAATTACAACATGAAATGTGACAGTATATTTCATACCTTACAGATCATCCTCAATGCTGTCCTTGCTATCATGAAATTTAATTTTATGTACAGTTAGTACAAAGATTGAAAACATTATAAAAAAAATCTTGAAATTCTCTTACTAATAGAATAGTGGTGGCTATGGTTATTAAAGAACCAAAGACACCAAAATTTATGGGTACTGAACTGAGTTCAGACCTATATGACTATATAATTAATGAGCTTGGATTGAAAATATTGTGTTTTCAATTTTATTCTTATAGTTTTGTAGTTAAGTAGAGATAGAAGGTGGCTGCTGGAGGGTTGAATTAGATCCTAAGATCTAGGTGCAGTGCTCTCAGATCCATAGCTCCTCACTTGAAAGCCACAACCTAGAAACTAGTCTGAGGATATTGGACGAGTAGGCACTAGATAGGGATTTTATGCACAAGCCTTCTGGCATCCATTGATTACTCTGGTTTGCACTGAGTGGCACTATTGTATGGAGAGTTTTGCCTGTTTTAATAACAGTTATGAGCAAGCATAAGAAATGGTGATCATGTGATGTTTAGTGCTCTGAGATTAAAAGAGTATATCTTTGTAAAAAAATTTGCATTGTTATTTTTATTTTGGATTTAAATTGGGATATGTCTTCTGATGTTCATACTACATTGTCTACTTATAGTCTGGTAATTGGATTGTTGATCTATCCCAGGATTGCAGGACACTATTCATTCTTTTTCTCTCAGATGCTGTTCAGATATCCGGGAAATGATTTTGAGAAAATGTTTTGTTTCATGAATTTCATTTTGTGTATGCTAATGTACTTAAAAAATAAATGAAATAATAATAACAATTTAAGGGAATCAGTCACACATGCATGAGCAGGATAGAAATGGAGAATTTTAAAGCAAAATATATTAGAAAAGTAAAGCCAGGTATTGAGACAGTCATGTTGAAAGAAAGGCAGATTAGGGGTGATAATAGTAGTAATAGTAGGTAATAGTAAAATATTGCATGGAAAGGGAGGTGATGTGAGACTTATTTTATGAGATATTATTTTAAAAAGTTCATATGTATATTTTTTGTGTGTAAAAGTAATTTAATACACCTTTCTTCAAGTTTAAAAGTGATCTAATATAAACATATATGCCGACAGCAAAATTGAAGAAAATGAAAAAATAACTTGATCAGTAAAAAGATCAGCAACAATTAAAGGAACCCAGAGAATAGAGGTATAAATTATTCATGTTTTAATGTTACCCATATATGTTTGTTCACACAGAGTTTAACTTTATTTTTTTTTTGTGGCTTAGAGTTTTGTTTATTAATATTTTTTTGAATAGTTACTTGCTGACTCTTCATAATAGATTTTTGATTGCACTGGGAGTGGAAATAAAAAGTTGATGGATGATCTTCAAGCTTCTAGCCATTGAAAAGCATACTACTCTTCTATAGTGACCAGCTTCAGAATGAATGTTAAAGAAACATATCTTAACATTCTGGACCATAATTATTTATTTTCTTAACACTTTAATATATCTATAATTAAATTGAATTAAAATTTTTATCATATAATTATCTTCTTCACTAATTCTTTTCTTGAAGTATTACTAGAAATTAGTTTTACCTAATTATTACTCTATTATCTTCCATAAAATAACAAGAATGTAACCTTATACAAAAATATTTTGAAAAATACAATCTTAATATTTTTTAATCTCTTTTTTTTTCCTTTTTTTAAAAAAAAATATAGATGTTTTAATTACCCTTTTTTTTTAAAGCTCTTCTTTCTAATTAGTCTATCTAATTTAGTTATATTGGGTTTTTTTCTCTATTTAGTCTGCCTAATCTTCTTACATTGTTTTTGAATCATTCATCTCTCAACATATATTTCTGCAATTACATATTTTAATGCTGTATATTATAAAATATCATTTTTTTCTCCCATTTTTATTTTATATCTTTCAGATACTGATAACAACAAAAATAGTACGCTATGATAATATTTCTTTTTATATGGATTATAAAGTAGGCATTTTTGTTTAATATCCTTTTAAAATATTTCAAAGCTCCTTTTTTTTATTTTTTCTCACAATTACTTCTAACCAATCCTCTCCTGTGTGAAACTGTATAGATGACTATGTAATAGATTATATATATATATTGTGACAGTCAGTCTTAAAGGACTGGCACAAAGATGGCTGCAAGCGTAGTTGCAGCCTGAATAAACATATATATAAAAAAGAAATAATAGAAGGTTGGTCTGTGCAAGTATATTTTCACTTCGTTTGTGCACAAAATATATTTTAAATTAAAAAAGATAAATGGTGACGATACATTTTAAATGTACAATCATATACATTTAAAGTGAAATGCGTATTTTTTTTTCTGTTTTAATAAATGTGTCATTTTTGATATGGTGAAAGGGATATAAAATTATACTGGGAAACTTAAATGTAAATAACCCAGCAACTAAACATGTTTTCTTTTTAAATTATCAAATTTCGATGTATAATTTTATTTTTGGATTACGTGTTGAAAATAAATTTATGTACAAAGTTTTTAAAATAATGTTAATCTTGTTACAACATGTAATCTTTATAAAATTTTTGTTTTCTTTGTTAATTATGGTTTTGATGACCGCAGGCAAGTCAGTGACTTTTCTCTTTTGTTATAATATTTTTAGAGAAAATTGTAAAAGCATATGAATAGTCATTCGGCTTGACACCTGCAGATTAAGAATTAATTAAAACATGGGATAGGAATGTGAATCACTAATGGTTTAAAAGAAAATTCTTAAACAGATTTAAAAAGATAAAAAGAGTTTTAATTAAACTAATTAAAAAAATCGAAAACAGCAATAGTTTGTAGAAGGGACCCTGTAATGAGGGAGATATATGTGCTGATCAGGTGATATAGGGGATTGGAAATGAATTGATTCATTCGTTCAGTTGGGCAGATTGAATTGAGTTGAGTTGAAGGCGGAGTTCAATGCGTGAAGTTAAAACTAAGTGACTTATTTTTGTTGATGATCGGTGCAAGCATTCATTTATGCAGAGAATGTTTTTTTTTTTTGTGACTTCATTTGAATTTACTGAGACGTTTGATTTTGCTTTATAATTAGAAACAAAGAATATATAATTGACAGTAAAAATTTCAAAGTCATTGCAAGCTGTAATCATGTCTAATCCAACGAAATAAAGAACTGCAGATAGAAATCTAGAAACGAATCAGAAATGTGACCAGAAAAAGTTTGCTGAAAGAAATAGATTCTTTATGCTGCTGAAAGAAATAGATTCAATAGAAAGATATCGCAAGTTATTGAAAAAATTAGTATAATAATTTCAACGAGAAATCATCTTAACATGGATCCATTTGATAATAGTGTAACAGTCAGAATCGTCTATCTCGCTAACACACTGCAGAATTCAAACCCCAAACACGAAACTGAACATTCTAGGAGGGTTGCCTTCTAGATATACTAAGTTCGAATCTAAAGTCCAAATTTCACAGCGCCACTTATGTGATAACGCATCTGATGCTACTACTAGTATAACCTTTTACCGATGCCTGGTGGTCAGGGAGAAACAAAAAGACTATACTAAAATAAGTTTGGGTTGCTAATTAACGTCTATGGATGTACCAAAGAAATGCAGAAAATAGATATATAGACCGAGACAGTGATAGGAATCAATAAAATAAAAGATCAAAATTAGTTTTAAATGATTTCAAACATTTATTTATATAGAAATATATATATATAACGCCATTGTCTGCTTATATGAGACAGAGACGCGTATTAAATAATTGTTGGCATTGCATTCCAATAAATGACAAAAAGGTTTTAAAGCAAAATTATATATCTATCCCTCGGGCTAATAGTATTATGATAATGTGCTTAAAGAGATAGGAACATGTGCGAGGTGCTTTGAGTAATTATAAAAGTTTAATAAAATATTTGATATTACAGGTTATATAATATTTATTGATTTCGAGAATAGCATGGACAAAAGCTTACTAAGCAATAAAGTGGGGATGTGATCAAGACATTTATTTGATAATAATAATTAAAGCAGATGTGAGGTCAGTATTGCTAATAATGAATTTATTAAAGTTGGAGGGTGTGACACGTTTAAGTCACGGATGCTTTGTAAAAATAAATATATAAATAAAACAATAGTGAAACATGTGGAATGACTACGGAGGGTAGCTCACCGTTAACCCATAGGAAAGTGTTGTCATGAACAGCCGAAACTTAGCGACTGGGTGACGACTGTGTTTAATTCTGAGATGTGACATTTGTGGACACACTCTGCCTGGAAACCGCAGGAAGCGAAGAGAGAACGGACTTAGCTGTTTAAAATCCTTCGAAAGCAAAACAAAGCGGTCTCAACAACCAATTCATTTACCAGCAATACTAGACTAATGTATATAAAACATACTAAATGGGTTTTACTTGGATTAAGAGAAATGCCCAATCAAATTCCCAGAAATTCATTCAAAAGGGTCCGTACATTCTCGACGTCAATCATGAACTTTGTAATTAAAGTAGAACACAGTATTTAAAAATAGGAAAATGCATGCTTGCGGGTTTGAAAAGTAAGCATAGGTTTATTGACGCAATCATGCATTTGGGGACACCTTTAATCATTGACCTCGCACATACTCTCATATGAGGTTAAAATCAATAAAATGTAGATTTTAAACTATTTGATTATTATATATATTAAAGAAGATTAGAATCGCCCTCGAATGAGTGATTTGTGAGATAATAAAATTGGGAATTATTTATAAATTTAAAATATGCCTTAATAGCGGCGTCTTACTTTCAACGAAGGGTATAATTCACTCGGTCAAAGATGATTCTGACACATTATCATAATAAAATAAAAGAAAGCTTTATAAATAGAAAATATTAACCCAAGGATAGAGAGCAAAACTGTTGATTATATTAGAACACGTTAAAAGAATACATAATTAAGTTATGTGAAATCAAAGAAAAACAATTTAAAATAGCTATAGCATGTTAGTTAGGAACCCCAAGAGCTCTTGGGTTAATCTAAGTTACCTCTGATGAAGCATTTGCAGGTAGATTGATGGTCGGCAGGTTTTATATAACTCAGCAGCAAAATCTGGAATTTTTCATATTTTTGGCAGCAGCAGTTCCGGGGTTCCTTACGTGATAGCTTCCGATGGTCTAGAGCAGCAGCCGGCCATTCCTGAGGGAAATAGGCTCCGCGCCGGCTCTACTCCGACATATCAAGGTTAGCAATTTGTGTGGGAAACATGGTGAATTAATTTGGAGACGAAAACTCGGTTTCAAATATAAGTTCGCAGGCACGTAGCTAAATTCTCATGAAAATATATTTTGAAGAATATTTACTAGAATATCACTCGAATCATTTCATTAGCAACACCAGAATAATTTTGGTTAGAAACATTTCATCAGCAAAAACTAGAATAATTTTGGTTAGAAACATTTCATCAGCAAATGACCAGAATGGAGAACAAAAGAAAACCCTCCTTTTTATAGTGGAAATAAACAATAGAACTGCCCTGGAGCATTACAAAAATATATCGGGCTTATCAGCTGTAATTAAACCCATCCAAATGTCTAAAGGAATTTAACAAAATTTTAATTAATTTCTATTGTCAATTTCCTTGTCGACATTCGAATTACAAACTAGATTTAATTAAAAATTACTTTTACTTATTAAAAGAAAACCTTAAGTGGACATCTGCTGTATTTTTAGATAAGCTTCTATAACATGAAATAATTAAACTATTGTCCCTCATTTATTTTAACAGAAATATTTGGAATGACTTTTATTAAATTAGAAGAAAATTATTTTACTTTTTTAAATTGCAATATTTGAATCTATCTACTAAATGAATATGAATTTTATTTTAAATTAAAAATATATTACGACTGTAATATATTTTTGTAAATAAATTCAAACAAAATAACTTTAATTAACAATTTATAATTTTGATATGTTTTAAAATGCATATCATAGTGTGTGCGCAATTATGACCTATATAACCTACTTTTTAAATAAATCTAAATTATGTGAACATACAAATAATTCGTAACATTTTATTTATTTGGGCATGAGTTATACTTATATATAATCCGAGCATTGTATTCATGGTTTAAAATTAGGCGGGATTTTCGGTATATAAGCATATTGCAGACACATTATGATAGATTGGGGTTCAAACTAAGATATGACGGTAGGAAATAGGTGAGAAAAGGTGAAATGAAGATCTGCAAAGCAGACCTTACTGTTTCAATAGGAAATCAAGACCGAATAGCATTGCCTCAGTGAACATGGAGTAGAGAACCCGCTTCAGTGCATTCGCACTGCTCAAGACCTATGTAACCACCAAGTTATCTAACTCTCTGTCCATTTGAAAATGTAGCTGCCTACGAACTATTCTGCCTGCCATCGATAGAAGAGACCCCTTCAGTTGCCTGCTCAAGATGTATATATCTCCTTCAGAAGCCCTCAGCCCCGAAGAAAACGAAATCTACGGGAAGTAAAACCCTTTATAATTCTAAATATAATTATTTTTTTTGTGTGTGTGTGATTTTAAATATTTATACGAATGATTTGTTTTCCTTTTTATTGTTACAATTGTAATCAGAGAGTGAAAATTTACGTAATCTGTTATATGTATTTGACAAATGATTTTTTTTTTATTATTTCTATACGTGATTCAATAGATGTTATTACCAAAGTAAATTTTAGTATGTTATGAATGTTTTAGATTAATGATTTAAGGAAGGTAGATTACTCATAAAGTTAGATACACACAAGTGGTAGGCATTAGCCTGTTCGCCCACTTTAGTTTTATTTTATTACATAGATATCCGCTACGTGCAGGATAAATGTACATTCAATAACTGTTCTTTCTTTAAGAATGTATCGTACAAAGAAACGGGTCATTAAATTTATCTTCCCATATAGTTGAAAGACTATGGAGTGCGTGCATCCATTTATAAATAACTCTATCTTTTTAATCCACCACGTGCAGGATTCAGTATGTTATTACTTACCGCAAATGCATTCCGATTAGTATAAATTTGTTCCATCCCTACGTGCAGGATAATAGTAATAGTAAAAAAATACGTGAATAAATAAGTCGATTAGTTCCTTGTTTGGATGGTCCGCTACGTCCAGGATATATATTGAGGAACTCTCTTACTTAAATATTATCAATTGCGGTTAAGTAATGTCACCCAATAATAACGAAATCTTTATTAGAGTAAGAAAAGACAGAGGGTTATTTGATTAAACACGTATCTATCATGGATCGTATATATAGTGAAATCATGTATAGAATATATCCTATCAAATGCTGTAGAGTGTGCAAACGAAGATGAAACTTAGACCATCCTATCCCATGGGGTAAATATTTAACGATTTTAAATTGGGGTTTTGATAAAATTTCATAGTGTGTTTCGTATTTATATTTCTGTTGTTATATATTTGTAATATTATAAAATTAAGGGCTAAATAAATGCGGAGATAAAATATTAAAATTTCAACATTGTGCTGTGTAATTAGTTAAGATTTTATCGTTTATCCTCCTTTATTAGCTAAGCAACAAACCAATTTCCCGAGATAAAGAGTAGATGAGCTAGCCTGGGATTAATCTCTATCGGGACATAGAGTAACTCGTTAGAATATCCATCCATCTTTCTAGTGATTATTAAGTAAAGCATCTATATTATTGATTTTATTAAGTCAAAAAGGGACTAACCTTATCTAAATTATGCAGTCATATCCTTCTGAGGAGGGAGCAATTTTTTCTCAGAGGTGGCACATAAAGGTCTTGGTGAACCGGACTTTCAAAGGTATGAGTGTAGTAATTTCCTTTTATGATGCAATTCTAGAAAATAATAAATGATGGTATCTAACTGAATACCTGCAATCGTTGCTCGGTTACATAACACGCATTCATGCTCAGTGTGTGTAGATATACATAAGAGATGTAAACTGACCGGTACAAGAAAATGGCAACCAACATGTTTTGGGCATGATATATTAAGTATGCACGAAAGCTCATAGAGGGGGACACAGCCATGTAACGCAATTAAATAATAAATGATAGAAGTGTAGGCAGGTAGAAAGCTATAAATGGAGCATAAAGAGAGATACACATGTACTATATATGTAGGCGGTAGACGGATTAGAATTGAGTTAAGTGCAAATGTACCGAGATTTAATAAAAAAGAAATAAATAAATAGAATACTTTGCTAGCGTTGAGATTTAATAACAAAGAAATAAATAAACAGAATACTTTGTTAGAAATAAGCAGAATACTTTGTAAGAAATAAATAAAATACTTTGTTAACATTAAGATATAGTAAAGAGTGAAATAGATAAATATAATACTTTGTTAGCGTTGAGATTTAATAAAAAAGTAATAAATAAACAGAATACTTTGTTATAAATAAACAGAATATTGTGTTAGCGTCTAGATATTGTAAAGAAAGAATTAATAAATAGTATTTATTCATGTGGACCAGATCATTTACAAAAAAAAATGGATGAGCAAAAATTAAATAAAAAGGATGAAGAAAGTCGAGATATAGAGCAGGAAAGTAATGTAGAAACAGAAGGCAATGAGCAAAACAGAATAGAACCTGAAATGAAGGGAAAAAACTTAATGAATATAATGTTGGACTTTATGAAAGAAATGAGAGAAGAAATAGCTAAAGTACCAAAGCAAATAGACGATGTAAGAAAAGATATGGAAAAAGGAATGGAAGACTTGTCCCAGAGAATATGCAGTGTGAAGGAGGAAACGGATAAGGAATTAAAAATGACAAACCAAAATGTCGAAATAAAATATGATAATCTTAATCAAAGTAGTAGTAACACAATGGAAGTAATAGAAATGAGACAACACTTAACAGGTGTAGAGCGTGAGGCTATGTATAAACAAATCGACCAAAAAGGAGAATACATAGAAAAGAGCTGCAATAATAAAGTGAATGAACTAGAAAAGAAGTTCATGGTGAATAATGCCAAAGTAATAAAAATAGAAAACACAATAAAGCAAATAGAACAACAGATCATGATACCAAGTAGCAGCAGCAATAAACATGAACAAGAGGCTACTAATATAGAATCAGATACTCAAAGAAAGCAATGTGAGATAGAGAAGGAAGGAGGCAGTGATACAATAAATATAATAATAGATAAAATAGACAAAAGTAATGCACGTATAGAATTTAAAAAGTCAGGGAAGGAAAATATGAGTTATACGAATGCACTAAACATTAACCAATTTATAAAAATAAGAGTGTTCGAAGGGCAGACAAGTGAGGCTCCGATAGAACATCTTAATAGTTTAGAAAATTATTTTGGAATAAATAGGATGGATGATACTAGCCAGTTAGCCATAGCGTACAGCCACCTCCAAGGGAATGCTCATGCATGGTGGGAATCACTGTTTCACCACCCAAGCACGCATGAAGAATATAAAAAGGCTTTGCTACGAAACTTCTGGAGTGACGAAAGACAAGAGATGGTATTATACCAAATAATGCAAGAAAAATATAAAATGGGTGGAGGTGAGAGTTACTCAAAGTTCTTCAGAAGACAAGTGGCCAAACTCCGGACTTTAGAAGCCTGTCATATATCTGAGGGCCAGATCATCAGAATAATACAGCACCATTTACCATTCCATATTGAACAAATGCTTTTAACGGCAAATATGAACTCAATAGAACAGCTAGTAGATTTACTAAATATAATCGATACAACCCAACAAAACAAACCTATGGATAAGGTCGGAAAAAACATGGGTATAAACTCCATAAACTGGAATGGTAATATCCAAAGACAAGCGTATTGACATAGAAAGGCTAGGCATAGGAGTCGAAGACCCGAAACATATGTTAAGCGTACAGAAAGCAACGCTGACGACAATGGACATAAATATGGAAAAGGAAAGTGATACAGACCTTCATCATCTAGACCAAGACCGAGTAAAAATTAGGATATCGATGTAGACAATCATTGGACATTACGATTAATAGATTTTTATATTTGTATATATATATTCTTTAAGATTTTGATTTTCGTTATTAATGACACAACTGTATATATATAGTTAAGTATAAACTAATATTTTTTTTTTACATATATGATAAACTAGTATATTCTTTAGTATTAGATATAAATTAGTATATCCACCAAGATTTTTATTTTCATTATTAATAACACTTTCATATATAGTTAAATATAAACTAATATTTCTTTTTAAATATATAATAAACTAGTATATTCTTTAGTATTAGTGTATATAGATAAAATTAATTTAATATAGACTTTAAATGGTTAGCCCATTTAGAAGTCTCATTAAGGGAGGCGGGTATTATGACAGTCAGTCTTAAAGGACTGGCACAAAGATGGCTGCAAGCGTAATTACAGCCTGAATAAACATATATATAAAAAAGAAGTAATAGAAGGTTGGTCTGTACAAGTATATTTTCACTTTGTTTGTGCACGAAATATATTTTAAATTAAAAAAGATAAATGGTGACGATACATTTTAAATGTACAATCATATACATTTAAAGTGAAATGCTTTTTTTTTTTCTGTTTTAATAAATGTGTCATTTTTGATATGGTGAAAGGGATATAAAATTATACTGGCAAACTTAAATGTAAATAACCCAGCAACTAAACATGTTTTCTTTTTAAATTATCAAATTTCAATGTATAATTTTATTTTTGGATTACGTGTTGAAAATAAATTTATGTACAAAGTTTTTCAAATAATGTTAACCTTGTTACAACACGTAATCTTTATAAAATTTTTGTTTTCTTTGTTAATTATGGTTTTGATGACTGCAGGCAAGTCAGTGACTTTTCTCTTTTGTTATAATATTTTTAGAGAAAATTGTAAAAGCATATGAATAGTCATTCGGCTTGACACCTGCAGACTAAGAATTAATTAAAACATGGGATAGGAATGTGAATCACTAATGGTTTAAAAGAAAATTCTTAAACAGATTTAAAAAGATAAAAAGAGTTTTAATTAAACTAATTAAAAAAATCGAAAACAGCAATAGTTTGTAGAAGGGACCCTGTAATGAGGGAGATATATGTGCTGATCAGGTAATATAGGGGATTGGAAATGAATTGATTCATTCGTTCAGTTGGGCAGATTGAATTGAGTTGAGTTGAAGGCGGAGTTCAATGCGTGAAGTTAAAACTAAGTGACTTATTTTTGTTGATGATCGGTGCAAGCATTCATTTATGCAGAGAATGTTTTTTTTTTTGTGACTTCATTTGAATTTACTGAGACGTTTGATTTTGCTTTATAATTAGAAACAAAGAATATATAATTGACAGTAAAAATTTCAAAGTCATTGCAAGCTGTAATCATGTCTAATCCAACGAAATAAAGAACTGCAGATAGAAATCTAGAAACGAATCGGGAATGTGACCAGAAAATGTTTGCTGAAAGAAATAGATTCTTTATGCTGCTGAAAGAAATAGATTCAATAGAAAGTTATCGCAAGTTATTGAAAGAATTAGTATAATAATTTCAATGAGAAATCATCTTAACATGGATCCATTTGATAATAGGAAATCAAGACCGAATAGTATTGCCCCAGTGAACATGGAGTAGAGAACCCGCTTCTTTGCATTCGCACTGCTCAAGACCTATGTAACCACCAAGTTATGTGACTCTCTGTCCATTCGAAAATGTAGCTGCCTACGAACTATTCTGCCTGCCATCCATAGAAGAGACCCCTTCAGTTGCCTGCTCAAGATGTATATATCTCCTTCAGAAGCCCTCAGCCCAGAAGAAAATGAAATCTACGGGAAGTAAAACCCTTTATAATTCTAAATATAATTATTTTTTTTTGTGTGTGTGTGATTTTAAATATTTATACGAATGATTTGTTTTCCTTTTTATTGTTACAATTGTAATCAGAGAGTGAAAATTTACGTAATCTGTTACATGTATTTGACAAATGATTTTTTTTTATTATTTCTATACGTGATTCAATAGATTTTATTACCAAAGTAAATTTTAGTATATTATGAATGTTTTAGATTAATGATTTAAGGAAGGTAGATTACTTGTAAAGTTAGATACACACAAGTGGTAGACATTAGCCTGTTTGCCCACTTTAGTTTTATTTTATTACATAGATATCCGCTACGTGCAGGATAAATGTACAGTTAATAACTGTTCTTTCTTTAAGAATGTATCGTACAAAGAAACGGGTCATTAAATCTACCTCCCCATATAGTTGAAAGACTATGGAGTGTGTGCATCCATTTATAAATAACTCTTATCTTTTTAATCCTCCATGTGCAGGATTCAGTATGTTATTACTTACCGCAAATGCATTCCGATTAGTATAAATTTGTTCCATCCGCTACAAGCAGGATAATTTTAATAGTAAAAAAATACGGGAATAACGAAGTCGATTAGTTCCTTGTTTAGATGGTCCGCTACATGCAGGATGTTTATTGAGGAACTCTCTTACTTAAATATTATCAATTGCGGTTAAGTAATGTCACCCAATAATAACGAAATTCTTTATTAGAGTAAGAAAAAGACAGAGGGTTATTTGATTAAACACATATCTACCATGGATCGTATATATAGTGAAATCATGTATAGAATATATCTTATCAAATGCTGTAGGGTATGCAAACGAAGATGAAACTTAGACCATCCTATCCCATGGGGTAAATATTTAATGATTTTAAATTGGGGTTTTGATAAAATTTCATAGTGTGTTTCGTATTTATATTTCTGTTGTTATGTATTTGTAATATTATAAAATTAAGGGCTAAATAAATGCGGAGATAAAATATTAAAATTTCAACGTTGTGCTGTGTAATTAGTTAAGATTTTATCGTTTATCCTCCTTTATTAGCTAAGCAACAAACCAATTTCTCGAGATAAAGAGTAGATGAGCCAGCCTAGGATTAATCTCTATCGGGACATAGGGTAATTCGTTAGAATATCCATCTTTCTAGTGATTATTAAGTAAAGCATCTACATTATTGATTTTATTAAGTCAAAAAGGGACTAACCCTTATCTAAATTATGCAGTCATATCCCTCTGGGGAGGGAGCAATCTTTTCTCAGAGATGGCGTGTAACGATCTTGGTGAACCGGATCTTTTAAAGGTATGAGTGTAGTAATTTCCTTTTATGATGCAATTCTAGAAAATAATAAATGATGGTGTCTAACTGAATACCTACAATCGTTGTTCGGTTACATAACACGCATTCCATGCTCAGTGTGTGTAGATATACGTAAGAGGTGTAAACGGACCGGTACAATATTAATTCTAATATTTTCACGGATAAATGATGACTTAATATTATTATTTTCGGGATATTCCGTGTAGTAAAAATAGCTAAGTAGCTGATGTTTCAGTACAATAACATGTACCTTCCTCAGGACGCTCATTATTGTACTGAAACATCAGCTATTTAACTATTTTACTACACGGAATATCCCAAAATAATAATATATATATATATTCATTCTATATGTAAATCTATAAATTTAATTTAGTTATTTAAAATATATTTATTTATTAATTTTATATAAATTTTAACAGCAATTAAAAATAAAAATACTTTTCTGAAAGATTCAATAATGAGAGATATTATCTTTTTAAAATAAGTTATAAAATGAAAAGTCACTGATATATAATTAAATTAAAAATGAATTGCACATAAAACAAATATGATGTTTTCAAAAAGTAGAATTTATTAACCACTGATACTTGAACTTATTAATTTCCAAGCAATAAACCATTCTTAATTTGCATAGTTTGTTGCAAAGATAGAATGGCAGATTATGGAACCCAAAGTCTTAGGATCATGACCCATTGCTAACATTTCTGGTGCTCAAACTTTCTAAGAACCACAAGCAATAAGTCATTCAATTATTATTATTATACAACAATAATATATAGCATATAATATGATGAAATAATAATAAAAGGAATATAATTTGAAATATAGTTTTTTAAAAACGATAAATATATATATGCATATATCATTAAAAACCAATCAACACTTAGACAATCCCAACATCAATTACAATTATCAATCTCAAACTGTTGTCAAGGCAACTTTTTAACTATAAAGATGGAATCCCACCTTTATTTATATAGACACTAAAGATGCAACTTGACAATAGAGATTGAAATTATCAATACAGTGATGTTTAAATAAACCTTTTTTAATAGATAAATATTATCAAAGTCAATTATAACATTACAAACTGCAATTATCATTTTCAAATTGCCACCAAAGTATTACTTAAATAGTAATCATAAAAAAAACCCGTCAACACTTAGACAGTCCACAATATCAATAACAATAAACAATCTCAAACTGTTGTCAAGGCAACCTTTTAACAATAAAGGTAGAATCCCATTTTTATTTATGGTCCAATCATCATCATCAACCATTATCAATCCACTGCAGGATTCTTCGATCTTTAGCTTCTCTTCTCCACATCACCCCTGCACATTTTATTATTTCATTCATCCATCTCACATGTGGTCTCTTTCTGAGTCTTTTACAATCTCTTGGAATCCCGTTTAAGATTTCAATTGTTCATCTATTATCATCTCTTCTAGCAATATGTCCAGCCCAACTCCACTTCAGTTTTTTAATTTTTTCAATGAGGTCAGTAACACCTGTTTGTTCTCTTACCCATATATTGCGTTTTCAATCTTGCTACTCCCAACATGCATCTCTCCATACTTCTTTGAGTGATCTGAAATCTCTGTATTGCTCTTCTATTAAGTGTCCAAGTAATTCAGATCCATAAATAAGAACTGGTAAAACCCATTTATTAAAAACCTTCCTTTTCAAACACATAGGCATATTTCTTTTTAGTATCAAGTTCATTTCAAACAATCATCATTATCAACTATTATCAATCCACTGCAGGATGAAGGTCTCTCCAAGTTTAATCCATCTTCTTCGATCTTTAGCTTCTCTTCTCCACATCACTGCTGCACACTTTCTTATTTCATCAATCCATCTCACATGTGGTCTCTTTCTGGGTCTTTTACAATCTCTTGGAATCCAGTTTAAAATTTCAATTGTCCATCTATTATTATCTCTTCTAGCAATATGTCCAGCCCAACTCCACTTCTATCTTTTAATTTTTTCAATGAGGTCAGTAACATCTGTTTGTTCTCTTACCCATACATTGCGTTTTCGATCTCTTCTTGTTACTCCCAACATATATCTCTCCATTGAGTGGTCTGAAGTCTCCGTATTGCTCTTCTATTGAATGTCCAAGTCTCAGATCCATAAGTAAGAACTGGTAAAACACATTTGTTAAATACCTTCCTTTTCAAACACATAGGCATATTTCCTTTTAGTATCAAGTTATTTCTACCAAAAGCACTCCAACCAAGTTTAATTCTATGATTAATTTCCTTCATTATGTTTCCATCTGTATTAATAATCTGACCAAGGTATTTGTAACTGTTAACTTCTAATTCATCATAATCAATCTTTATTTTCATATTTTGAGCAAATCGATTAAACATTACTTTAGTCTTTTTAACATTTATCTTTAGTCCTACTTTCATCTGATAACTCCTGCAACATTTCCTGCAGCTCTGAAGCATTATTTGCAAAAACAACTACATCATCTGTGAAATCTAAATGACTTAAATAATCTCCATTTACTTTCACTCCTTTAGTTTCCCATTTTAATCCACAAAATACTTTTTGCAGCACTGCTGGAGTCACTTTGTCTTACACCTTTCTCAATGTTGACTTTCCCAGTATCATTATGTAATCTAATTATTGCTGTTGCATTTTTATAAATATTCTTTAAAATATGACAATATCCTGGATCTATATACCTTGATGATCCAATGCTTTAATCACTGAAGAAATGTTTATAGAATCAAATGCCTTTTCATAATCTACAAATCCAAAACATAATGGCAACTCATATCATTTGTTCTTTCTATAACTTCTCTCAATATCTGAATATGACCTACTGTACTAAAACAACTTTTAAATCCAGCTTGTTCTCTTGGTTGGTGGAAATCCAATGTTCTCTGTAGACGAGTTGTAATTATCTTGGTAAAAATTTTATATAAAACTGATAAAAGGTTGATATGTCTGTAATTTCTAATATCTTCTTTATCACCTTTTTTAAATATTAATATTATTACTGCATTCTTCCAATCATCCGGTACATCTTTATCATTTAGACATTTAGTATATAACTTTGCTAAAAAAAATTTCTGTTTCTTCACCTGCTTCTTTTAATATATCAATTATAATTCCATCATTACCTGGAGCCTTTCCTTTCTTCATATATTTAATTGCATTTCTCACTTCTTCATTTAAAATTCTGGGCAATTCGGAAGATGTAATAGATATAGGAGATACTTGTTCTTTATTACTATATAATTCTTGATAAAAATTTTCTACCAATTTCATGATGTCATCTCTCTTTTTAGTAATAATTCTATCTTTTTTTCTTATTGCAGATATAAATTTCTTACCAATACCAAAATGTTGTTTTACATTCTTAAAACTTTTATTTTCTTCTACAGCTTTTCTTGCTAGTTCACAGTTATACTTTCTTATATCATTTTCAACTCTTTTCCGTGCCATTTTACAAAATTCAAGATATTCAATTCTTTTTAATGCATCATTTTTGTATATCTTCATATTTCTTCTTTTCTTCATAAATTCTCTAGTCTCAGTAGAAATTTTATTGGTCAATTGCTGCTTTTTTCTACCAGCTATCTTTGTTGCAGTTTTTAAAAGTGTATCAGTTATTTTCATATTAATGTCATTCAAATCTGAATCATGTTCAAAATCTACTAATACTTGAAACCGATTTGTAAGTTCTAATTGAAATTCATTAGAATGTTTCTGAAGATTAGGAATATCAACTGTAAATATTGTTTTTCTTAACAATTTTTGTTATTCAAACAATAGTATCAGTTATATCTACCAAAAGCATTTTAACCAAATTTAGTTCTATGATTAATTTCATTCATTATGTTTCTATCTGTATTAATAATCTGACCAATGTATTTGTAACTGTTAACTTCTTCTAACTCATCATAATCAATCTCAATTTTCATATTTTGAGAAAATCCATTAAACATTACTTTAGTCTTTTTAACATTTATCTTTAGTCCTACTTTCATCTGATAACTCCTGCAATATTTCCTGCAGCTCTAAAGCATTATTTGCAAAAATAATTACATTATCTGCAAAATCTAAATGATTTAAATAATCTCTATTTACTTTCACTCCTTTAGTTTCCCATTTTAATCCACAAAATACTTCTTACAGCACTGCTGTAAAAAATTTTGGAGATATGGAGTCACCCTGTCTTACACCCTTTTCAATGTTAATTTTTCTAGTATCATTATGTAATCTAATTGTAACTGTTGCATTTTTATAAATATTCTGTAAAATTATGAAAATATCCTGGATCTATACCTTGATGATCCAATGCTTTAATCACTGAAGAAATATTTATAGAATCAATTGCCTTTTCATAATCTACAAATCTAAAGCATAATGCAACTCATATTCATTTGTCCTTTCATAACTTCTTTCAATACTTGGATATGAACTACTGTACTAAAACCACTTTTAAATCCAGCTTGTTCTTTTGGTTGGTGGAAATCCAATGTTCTCTGTAGACAAGTTGTAATTATCTTGGTAACTGATAAAAGACTGATAGGTCTGTAATTTTTAATATTTTCTTAATATTGCATTTTTCCAATCATCTGGTACACCTTTATCATTTAGACATTTGGTACATAACTTTGCTAAAAAAAATTATATTTCTTCACCTGCTTCTTTTAATATATCAATTATAATTCCATCATTACCTGGAGCCTTTCCCTTCTTCATACATTTAATTGCATGTCTCACTTCTTCATTTAAAATTCTGGGCAATTCTGAAGATGTAATAGATATAGGAGGTACTTGTTCTTTATTACTATATAATTCTTGATAAAAATCTTCTACCCATTTCATGATGTCATCTCTCTTTTTAGTAATAATGCCATCTTTTTTTCTTATTGCAGATATAAATTTCCTACCAATACCAAAATGTTGTTTTACACCCTTGAGACTTTTATTTTCTTCTATAGCTTTCCTAGTTCACAGCTATACTTTCTTATATCATTTTCAACTCTTTTCCGCACCATTTTACAAAATTCGAAATATTCAATCCTTTTTAATGCATCATTTTTGTAATCTTCATATTTCTTCTTTTTTTTCATAAATTCTCTAGTCTCAATAGAAATTTTATTGGTCAATTGCTGCTTTTTTCTACCACCTATCTTTGTTGCAGTTTTTAAAAGTGTATCAGTTATTTTCATATTAATTTCATTCAAATCTGAATCATGTTCAAAATCTACTAATACTTGAAACTGATTTGTAAGTTCTAATTTAAATTCATTAGAATGTTTCTGAAGATTAGGAATATCAACTGTAAATATTGTTTTTTAAAATAATTTTTGTCTCTCTAGGTTTGCATTAACACGTATCTTACATTTTACTAATCGATGATCACTGCCTGTGTTAAATTTATTAAGAACATTACAATCTTGAAATATGTATTTTCTGTTAGTCAAAATATAATCCAATTCTGCTGTACCTTCATTTGGATGTTTCCATGTCCATTTCCTTTTAACATTTTTTTTTTCAAAAAAAGAATTCATAATATAAAGTTTTTCTTTTTCTGCAAACTCCACAAGCCTATGTCCTCTCATTCCTATTACCATAAGCAAAATTACCTACAGCACTTTCATCTTTCATTTGTTTATCAATTCTAGTATTAAAGCCTCCCATAACAATTTTAAAATGTTGTTTACTCTGATCAAAAGCCTTTTGTACATCCATATAAAAATCTTCTACTACTTCATCACTATGAGAACTTGTTGGGGCATAAACCTGAATTATCTGCATTTGGTATCTGCTATTAAGTTGTATTACTAATTTTGCTATTCTGTCCGATACACCATCAATCTCCACAATGTTGTTCTTCCACTTTTTATTTATAATGAATCCTATTCCACTTGTATTTCCAATATTTGTGCCTTTATAATAGAGTACATGTCCACTTTTTAAATCAATTGTCTCTTCACCTTTTCTTCTAACTTCACAAAGTCCAATAACGTCCCATTTAATATAAGACATTTCTTCTTCTAATTTTTGCAATCTCCCTTCACTTGAAAATAATGCAGTTGTAAGTACCTAAATAAAAAGTCATCATCAAATGGCAGCCTGGGTCCACAATCAGGGGATTCTTAGCACTCTCCGCCTTTGATCACCACCTGCTGTCTTGGTTGGTGACTTTACAGCCTCCTGGGAATAAGGGCCATGATTTAGTTTTGTTTATCATAATTGTATATATCTATTGGGAAAATATTTATCATTTACACAAATATTCATTCTGCCTTATCAGGCAACTGAAAAGAAAGACCGTGGTGTTTCTTGATCTTAAACTAAGAGATAAAAAGCCAATAAACTCACCATGCTGGCTAATGCATGTTGGTGAGCAGCCCATCTGTGTTTATATACTATATGAATAATCACATAGTTATAACAGCTGCAACGACAAGAACGTATGGAGTGGACATTAGAACTTTGTCCTGCTCGGTTCCTTTAAGGCCTCCAAGAGTAATCAAAGGGTCTCCTTTCAGTTAATAGCAAATTCCTTTCTGCAGCCTATGGTCCAATATATATATATATAAATACTAAAGATTGCAACTTGACCACAGAGATTGAAATTATTAATACAAAGAAATTTAAATAAATCTTAAACAGGTAAATATAACTTGTTCTGAATGCAGACTAATAAATAGTCAATTATAACATTAGAACCTGCAATTATAATTTTCAAATTGCCACCAAAGTATAACTTAAATCATAAATGTAATAATGTTCAAGGCTAAATGGGTTTATAAGTAATCATTTGAAACCAGTCAACACTTAGGCAATATCAATAACAATCTCAAACTGTTGTCAAGGCAACTTCTTTTTACCAATAAAGATGGAATTTATTTATCGTCCGATATATTTACATAGACACTAAAGATTGCAACTTGATGACAGAGATTGAAATTATTGATTCAAAGAAGTTTAAATATAACCTGCTCTGAATGCACACTAATAAATTGTCAATCATAACATTACAAACTGCAATTATAATTTTCAAATTGTCACCAAAGTATTACTTAAATCATAAGTTAATACTGCTTACGACTAAATGGGTGTATAAGTAATTATTAAAAACCTGTCAACACTTAGACAATCCTAACAACAATCTCAAACTGTTGCCAAGACAACCTTTTAACAATAAAGATGGAATTCCACCTTTATTATGGGCCAATATATTTATATATTATTTGTTAGGATTAAATTATAATGTTATTGATATAAAGTATTGATAAAATGGCTTTGAAAAGTCCCAGCAGGGTAAAGAAAGGCCTCTTTCAATATCCCATACAAATGAATAGTGAAGCAGGCAATATTTAACAAGGCTAGTTAACTACCAGTGGATGAAGATTTGGGAGGGAGGAATCTTTTTTATTGTTTAACCAAAATATTTAAATACTCATTTACTGACATATAATTAGGTAGATAACTGGATTGGCTATTGATCAGTTACTTGAAAAAAAAATCCCAAACTTTTTTAGGAATCCTTAGCTATTTGAAAACATTTCTAAATTCCATTGAGATTTAAAACTTGTGGTGTTGAAAGGTAGATATGCTAACCATGCTACCATAAAACTTTTAATTATATGTATGGAGATAGACCAGAACACACAAACAGAGATATCACAATTGATGATATAGACATTAATTTAATAAATTGAATATTTTATCTATAATTAAAAATAATATTTATTTGATATATATTTGTACACTTTCTAGGTTGGGAAGTTAATAATAATCAAATTCTTACTGAAAGACAAAAAAAAAATATTGGAATGGAGAGGGGAGATAATATCAGATTTATTTCAATAATAAATACATTATTAATATTTCTGTACAAAATGTTAGTAAAGAATAAGTTTTATGGATTGTAATACATTTTATGAGATATATAAAATATATAATTTTACATTTTTATTTAGTTTGGCCAAAATAGTAAACATTTGTTACCACCATTACCTAGCAGTATTCAAAATGACCCCTTACACAAACAAAGTGCCATCTCTAATTTAACTTCTACACCAGATTCTTTAGCAAGTATTAACTCTACACCTGTGTCTGCATCTCTAAATGATATTCTTGAGGTAATAAATGTTTTTATTTCATGATTTTGTTTTGATACAATTTAGTGATTTATTAGTATTATTCAAATATAATTAATAATTTTTTCCATTAACACTTTATTTAATACAACATATTGCTTCTTCAATTAGTTTTATTTTTTTCATATATTTTTGACTGCCCATCAGTTTTCATCAGAGCTACAAAATATTTAAATATATATGATTACATGGAAACTACAATACATCATAACTGTATCTAACACAATTCATAGTAATCCAAGTTTTCATAAAATTTAAATATATAAACTCTACTAATGTAATAAAATAAAGAATAAAACAGTAATAATAATATGAATTAATATAATAGTAAAATTAAATAAATAAAAATATTAGTAACAAAAAAAATGTAGAGGGAATTACTATGTAGAATAGAAATAGTTTTAGAATTTTTAAAGATTTTGATAATTGAAGGAAGCAGAACTTAGATAATTTAAAACATGTATATGATTTAAATAAATATTTTTTATTAAAACTAGCAGTAATCGTCTGAAATCCAGGCAAGGCCGCTTGGGGCGTTGATGCTATATAACAATCAAATATAATGTTATCGGGCCGTCTTAACTTTTTTTTTATAGAACGTTTTTTTTTTTGATTAAACAAATTTTTTATTTCATTTAAAACATGATTTCCTTTTTTATTAAACAAATTTTTATATTCATTTTCATTGTTTTTGTTTTTTTTTTAACCTGACATTTTTCTTTATTTAACAAATTTTGATAATTTATTTTTGTGTTTATTTTTTCTGAATTTTAAAACTTTGGATTGTTTCACGACGAAAAAACTTGTTTTAACCCCGCCAAAAAAATATAATGGTATAATCATTTGGGACTTGTTTCGACTTTGTTCTACCTTTTTTTTTTTTTTTGGTTGACTAAATTGTTTTTCTTTTTTTGTGTTGTTAGGGGTTCAAAAATTGTTTTGAAATCCCCACACCCACCCTCGGATCAATAATTGTAACATAAAGTCAATAATTTTACTTTTTTTTAAACAACTTTTTTTTACTTTTATTTATATTTCATTTGAATTAGCCTTTTTTTTTTTTGGCTTCTACAATAAACAGCATTGGGGGGGGGGGGCTTTCATACTGTTATTATTAACAAAAAGTAAACAAAAATAGTCTTTTATTTTAGAACCCCATTTGTTTTAACCCTGATGAAAAAATATAATGCAATTATTTGGGTATTATTTCGAATTTATTCGGGGTTTTTTTTTTTGGGGGGGGGGGCGGGGGTTGACCAAATTGTTTTTCTTCTTTTATTTTTCTACGATAAAAATTAAATTTTGTGTTTTTTTGGGGATAAAAATTTGTTTTAAAACATTCATCCCCATACTCGGGAAAATAATTGTAACAATAAGTCAATAATTTCTTTTATTTTCCAACAACTTTTTCTCACTTTTTACTTTTATTTATATTTTGTTTGAATTATCTTTTTTTTTTTTTTTGCCTTCTACAATAAACTGCTTGGGGGGGGGGGGGGTTACATACTTTGTTATTATTAACAAAAAGTCAACCAAAATAGTCATTTATTTTAACCCCGCTGCAAAAAATATAATCCAAATACTTGTCAATTAGTAATGAAATAAAAAAAAAAAAAAGGACACAAACTTTGAACTTATTATTTTATTGCTGTAATAAAAAGTGTACATTATGTGCCTGAAAAAAAAAGGACATAATCTCACACAGTTTCTGTACTCGGCAATTCTGATAATTTTAAAAATTGTATGTTCTTTTCAGACCTTTTATTGGTCTCATATATTTTCCATGCTGAAACGTGACTTAGTGCGTGAGCTTTGGCGAAGCGTGTTCGAATATACACTTTGCCAATTTTTTACATATTAACATTTTTTTAGGGAAAGGTGGTGACCATATGACAATTATTAGTAATTAAAAACATTATTTAAATATAAATGACATTACACTATTACAGAGATTTGAAAAGTTGTACTGACTTGAAATTCAAACAGCCTCAAGCGATACGATAATCAGCTATGAATAGAACAAATATGCGTAAATAGTTTCGAAGCACAAAATAGGCCATAATATTTTTGTGCAATGTCATGTAAAGTGGCCTGCCGAAATGAGTTAATACAATATTAAATGTTGTATTAACCGTAAGGCCTGGCCACAGTAAACAGCATTTTTATGTGTTTTGGACACATAAACAATGCCCCAAGCGGCCGTGCGGATTTCAGACGATTACCAAACTAGCTTTAATTAATGGTATATCCTAAATGTATATATTTAATACCAGTCAGGCAGTATCAATAACTTTTAAATAAATTTGAATGCAACATTGTGGTAACAAAATAATTTAATATCAGTAACAAAATAGGAAAAGAATAATGAGTTGAAAACAATTAGAAATTTTTTTTTAAATTTATTATTAGGCTTTTGCGTGTCTCAATTTCTACACCTATTCAGTAGATAAATATCCATTGAAGAAAATTCTTTACACATATGTTAGGAACAGCAATCAATTGTAAACTATATCACCATTATGTAGACATTCAGCTGCTATTCTAATATGCAAATCATATTTATGTTTATTCCATTTCCTCTCAGTTCATATTTCATTTTCCCTTCATTGCACTTCATTTGTCTTTATTACACATATACAAATCCTAGCAGAAGTCTTTATGCAAGAGTCCATTTATGCATAATTGATATTATTGACATAAGTAAATATTCTAGAGTAGCTTAAAAATAAGGTAATAGTATGAAAGTTGAACCCTACCATCTGATGGTGCTGTTTTTCACAAAACGCACATCAATATACTATTTTAGCAGCCTTAACTTACGGCTGACAGTACAAGAGGTGTTTTTTGAGCTATAACAGGCCGCCTGGGGGCGATATATTCTACAATTACATAACGAAATACTACGCCCATTGCATTGCGACAGTATTCATCAAGTGAGCGCTCTTGAACTCTCGCTACGATCTAATTTGATGGTGGCCATATTTGAAAGAGACAAAACTCTGCAAAAATTCATTGTTGGAAATTTTTTAGAATGCATAGTGGAATTAGTATTCCATATTAAGAATTGTCATGTCGTCACACACGCTTCCTTATGCTTTTGAACTGCACACAACTTGAAAAGGTTTTTCTTTTCAGCAGAGTTTTTTTAGATTTCGCACGCAAATGCCCATTTATGTGTGGATCCATGCGAGAACTGTCAAATGTCCTCTGCAAGTTGTCCAAATTGGTTGAAGCTGAGTGAATTGCCAGCTGGCCACACAAATAGATGCACAATATTCTGTTTCCCCAGAAAGAGAAACTCCTGTAAGCCTACGTATGTAGATCTGCATAAGGGAAGTTGGTTCGAAGGCTTCAAAATCCCGTTACTTACAGCTTTGAGGCTTCCCTGTTATTTTATTTGCATGTTACTTTTGGCTGCTGTTTTTTATGCCCCCGTAAATGGTAGTGTTTTTTTTTTTTACTTGTTTTGCTTCACAACTTGTCCAAAGTTTCATTTCTTTTTGATTCAATAAATTATTTTATGGGGGAACTTGTTG
The DNA here is from genome assembly GCA_028023455.1 of Epiperipatus broadwayi. Taxonomy (NCBI): domain Eukaryota; kingdom Metazoa; phylum Onychophora; class Udeonychophora; order Euonychophora; family Peripatidae; genus Epiperipatus; species Epiperipatus broadwayi. The sequence goes on from JAQFVV010000034.1 coordinate 7,804,744, forward strand.
TTATTTTTGTTGTTCACATGATTATAAAATAGGTAGGTAATATTTGATAAGTTTCAATAACAGTTAAGGTAGGTAATATTTTATTATACCAAAAAAAAAAGAAGTGTTTAAGAGTTTATTCAAAAGGCCCCACCAAAAAAAATAATAATAATAAAGAACTGTGCGGTAACATAATAAAATGTTCAAAAAGAAAATCCAAAAAGAAGTTGATAATTAAAAATCAAAACAAACTTTCCCCGCCACTCCACTTCCCCCGGCTTAAAAAAAAGTGTTCTTTAAAAACGAATTGTTTATGTCTTTTTTTTAAATTAAAGGCCCAAAAAATTAAGGAAGAACTTTTCACTATCATATAAAGCTTTCTGTAGTATAAAGATTTGAAACAAAAAAAAAAAGTGTCGTAATAAATTAACCAAAAAAAAAAAAGACGACAATTCAACATCAAAACAACCCTTCCACCCTCTAAAAAACCAAGTGTCGGTTTATTCAAAAATACCAAATTGTTGAAGTCTTTCAGCAAATCAAAACATCAACCAAAAAAAAAAAGAAGATAAGTTAAAAGCAAACAACCAACCCCTCCACCATCTAAAAAAAACAAAATGTTTGTTACCGTATTTTTGTGTAAGCAAACCGACGGAGCGTTAATCGATAATTTAAAAGCAAACCAACACCCCTACACGATCTAAAAACAAAGTGTTTGTTTCTTAAAAAAAACGAACCAAAAAAAAACCGTGTGAAAAAAAAATTTGTTTACTGTAAGTAATATTATGTAAAGAAACTTATGGACAGTTAGTCGTTAATTTGCAAACAAACCAACACCCCTAGACCATCTAAAAACAAAGTATTTGTTTATTAAAAACAAAAAAAAACCTGGGTGGAATAAAAAAAAACTTTGGTGGTTTACCGTCGCCATGAAAATAAATTAAAAACCAGTTGAAAAAAAAAAACTTTTACCATAATATCGTACCTTAGGTCAACATGGGTGTGACAAGAATCTCTGCCTCAGGGTGGCCTTCGAGCATTCCATCATCAGATTTTCAATTGGATGGATGGTTGAAAAGTTGGAATGTGTAGTAGATTGAAGCCTGTCCATTAAAGTATGAAGATTGTCTATCTTAATATATATCTGAGCACTTATAGTATATATGTGTGGGAGATGATAATCTGGACCAACTGATGATTGCTAGTTTAGCATGAAATACGTTTATTGGTGATTATTTATCTTTTCAGCATATATGTGCTTGAGTGTATCAGTGTTATTAGATAGAGTGGTGGATCATCTGAAAGTCTGTGCTCATATACCCTATATTACATAATATCATGTAATAAAAAAAAACTTTGGTGGTTTACTGTCACTGACGAAAAAATAATAAAAACCAGTTGAAAAAAAAATATATATTTTACCGTAATATTATGTAAACAAACAGACGGCTCATGAATCGGTATATTGATGTGAATTGGGCGAAAAAGAGCGCTATCAGATGGTAGGGTTTAGTATTCATACTATTACCAAAAATAATAATGAAATAATTTATTCATGTACTGTCTGCATGTATTTACATATTGAAATAATAATCTTTATTTACATGAATATACATTATACATGTATAAATAATCCAATTAAATAACTAAATTATAATAGTTAACATTTGATAACTAAAAAATATATAAAAAATTTAAAAATATAAAATTAATTATTAAACAACAAATTATAAAACAAAATAAAAAATTATTATGACTATAAATGAAACAAAAAACAATTTTAAGATTAATGTAATTTACCTACTGAAATTTGAGATGCATTTCAATATGTGGAAAGATGTCGGTCATAATTTTTTTTTATCTTTGTTGATTTTTGGATGGAATATGTTAACTTATGAAACATTGAACTGTGTTGCTATGATGAACAATATTATTTAAAATTGTTTATTAATTGTATTGTAAGATAGTAAATTGATTTTATTCATTTTAAAAAGGAAAATGAATTTGTAAATAATAAAGCATATAGTTTGTATGAAATTATTATTCTTTTATTATATGTTTCATTTTCCTTAATGCATTCACAGTAATAAATTATAAACAATACAAATAAATGTTTAATATTTCAAATATATTTGTCCTTTTTATTTTTATATTGTATTAAGGAAATATATATAAAATTACATTTCTAGTGTAATATATTGACAATGTGATGTAGACTGATTAATTTTTGATAAAATGAAAAATAGTATTAGTTTTGTGAAACAAATTTTTGTTGTATGTAATAATTTTAAAATATTTATTTTATTTGTTGTATAATACAAATTTTTTTTAGAGAAATACTGCCAGAAATCACTTAAAGAATAAATATAGAGGATTACTATAGTTACACTAATATCAATAAAAAAAATCTTATAAATAGAACTGAATAGTTAGAATTCTTTCTTTTATTTTGCATTAAATGAAAGCATGTATAAATTTATTTATATGATTTTCTTTTTATTTCGTTTAAAATATATAGTTGACTGAACAAAATGAAGGGGTAAGAAGCAACATTATCTTCCCATGAATAAGGCAGCATATCATGAAAATTTTATGGGAAAGTGAGAATTTATTTATTATAAAAGGAAAATTGAAATCGATTCATTACGTTATAAACCATTCGAATATTTTATCCTTTAAAATGGATGTTACCTATATTTTAAAGTGGAATACAAACATGAAAATGTGTGCAACAGTCATATTTACCTGCCTGTATAATTTATTATATTAGTTGATCAAATTTTTCCGGGTTCAGTTTAACTTCCCATCATATCATCCCAGATAAAGATAGAATCTATTCATTTATAATATTTTGAAATAATATTTGTTTATTAAAGGATATCTTTTCATGTCATTGTGAATATAAACTAATACCCATGTGTATAACTTCATATAAACCTAATAATTATTATTTGGGAGAATAATTTGGATATATGTGTATAAAACATCAGAATCGATAAAATGGACTTTGGACTTAAAAGTTTTTTTGAATATATATCTTCTCTAGAATAAGGACCTACATTGTTTTGTAGTTTGAATTAAATATACAACTGATGCCTCTCATTCAGGTTGTTTATGTTTGCCATTGTTATTGATATTTTTTGTCTCTCTACATTTAAATGCATAATGTTTATTAATAAATAATATATAATTTTAAGTTAAAAGGTAATCTATTTACATACCAAAATATAAGAGAATTACATTTTACTAAGTTTATAGTTATATCTTGTAATATAGTAATTATTATTTTAATATTTAAAAATATTTATATTTTTTTATTATTTATTGATTTTAAATTAACTTCAGGCATATCACTTATATTAGGAGTTCATAAAAAGATTTTATCACAATAAGTATTCACTTTATTTTGTTTTTTTAAATTAATATTCACAAATAACTATGTTTATCTTTGTGTATATATATTTAATTTATTATACAAGAAGATGTATATATTAAACTCTCTTGCATCTTGGAAAGTATGAATGTTCTGCAAGATATTTGTGTTACATAGATATGTGTTTCATATTTGGGATTAAATAATTGGAGATTAATAAGCAATCACATATTTAAATATGGAATTCATGTCAATTGATGATCTGTTGTACATACAATTAGATCATAGATGTATATATATATATATCGATTATTTACGATCTAGTCATTATTTTTTTTATTATATAATTGATATTCATTTATTAATAAATTTTAATTTAACTTAAAACAAATAAACTTGTCTGATTATTGTTCATTGTATAAACAGATTCACTGATTAATAATATTCAAATGAGACAAGGTAAATTGTCTATATTATAAAATTTATTTGAAATAACTGTATCTAATAATCCAGAAATCAATCCCAGAATTGTATAGATATATTATTTTTTGTATTCAATTTGATAGTTATTATCTGATTAGATATAAACTTTGTATGATAATCATAATGAAATATTTGTGTGTTTTACTCAAATTATTATTAATTGGATAGGTACTGTATTCAGTTTGTGGTTGGTCAATAAGATTGTAATTTTATTCAGTTATAAAGCTGATAGTAATATATTTAGTTCTGTTATAAGTCAGAATGATTTCCATTAATTATATTTAAATTTAGTTTATATGGATCATGAATACAATTAAATATTAAATTTTAATATTCATACTTGATTATAATAAATGCTAATAATTATTTTTATATGTTTTGATTGTTATAATATACAGTTTTAATAATTTAGTTATAGGAAATTTAAAATAAATTTATATGATTAGTTAAGTAAATATTCAATAGAAATCTACTGTTTCTTTATACTGGTATGATTAGATATTATAAATTCAAGTTTATCTTATAAATTTATTGATGTTATATCAGTATTAAGTATTTTATCTTGTTATAAATAGTGTGATTAATAATAGTAAATTAATATATGTTTATAGCATGGCTGAATTAGTATTATTTATCATTTTATTAAATTAGGATTTAAAATTAATGATTAGGTCATATATTTATCTAGATATTATGAATATTGTAAACTTATAGGACATACTAAAGCTGTTATTTCAATCATTCATGAATTATTTTATTTAGATATGAACATCATTAAATTTTAGTATAAATTTTATATTATTATAAGCAATGTTTGATTTATTAGGTATATTAGAATTTGTTTGTTGAATGATTTATCATTAGTGAAATATATTTTAAGCATATATCGTTACTTTGGAAGAATGATATTTGATTTAATTAATTATTTTAATCTATCTTAAATAAGAATTATATTTAAGATATCTGAAATAATAATTTTGTTTGTTTTCAATTTATTCTGAATGCTGTTTGTATTCATGACAATGATCATCATCATTGTTTTGTTTTAGTATAGTTAACATTCGCACATGGGATTAGATAAAGGATTATTCTAAATACTTAATAATTATTTATTGATTAGCATTTGTTAGCTTAATATATTATATTTATTCTGTTATGAACAATATTATTGAAACAGATAAAACTCTCTATACAGTAGTCTCACTCAGTACAAGCCAGAGTAATCAATGGATGCCAGAAGGCTTGTGCATAAAATCCCTATCTAGTGCCTACTCATCCAATATCCCCAGACTAGTTTCTAGCTTGTGGATTTTGTCAGTGAGGAGCCTTGGATTTGAGAGAACTGCACCTAGATCTTAGGATCTAGTGCAACCTTCCAGCAGCCATCTTTTATCTCTACTTAACTACAAAACTATGAGAATGAGTAGGCACTAGATAGGGATTTTATGCACAAGCATTGATTACTCTGGCTTGCACTGAGTGGGATTACTGTATGGAGAGTTTGCCTGTTTTAACAACGGTTATGAGCAAGTATAAGAAATGGTGATCATGTGATGTTTAGTGGTTTAATTAACTATTATTACTTACAGGCATTATAAAATTAGGATCATTTTTCTTTAATTTACATTTTATTCAGTTGCAAATGATGTCCACTATTTTCATGCTATATTTTATTCAGGATATGTTAGAGTTATTATTTCTCATTGCACATTTTTGATCTATTACAAATGCCACCCAAATCATTGGGGCTATAAAAGAGATTTAAGGTCAATAATAAATGATATTTCATCATCATCTTTTCATTTCAGTTATAAGATGCTTCCCAAACCTGTAGGGCAACTTTTTATCCTGTAACAGTAATTATAAAGTCATAGATATTTTATACAATTGTAATTAAATATGAATTGTATATTTTAAGATATTGTATAGTTTCTACGTAATCATGTGAATTTAAACATTTTGTAACTCTATTGAAGGCTGCTAGGCAGTCAAAACTAAGAAAAAAACTAATTGTGAAAGTAATATATTGCATTGAATAAAGTGTAAATGTGAGAAGTTATTATAAATATTTGATAATAAAATCAATGAATAAAAGATAAGGAAAAATAACATAGAATACTAATATTATTCTTATCATTAATAATCTCTCATAGATGTATCTATTTATAGTGTAAAAAATAATTAATTATATTCAGCAACATTACAATTTTAATGCAAAACTTTACATTAAGACCGTGTTATTTATACCAATCTACAATAAGATTATGTTATTTATACCATCCTATAGTAAGACAATGTTATTTACACCATTTTATTCTAAAACCATTTAATGAAGGTAAGTCATGTGTTTGTTTGTTTTATTTTGGTACTAAGACAATATTATGTATATTTATAGAATATAAACATCACATGATCACCATTTCTTATGCTTTCTTATAACTGTTGTTAAAACAGATAAATCTCACTATACGTATTGCCACACACAGCATGCTAGAGTAATCACTGGATGCCATCCATTGATTACTCTAGCTTGCTGTGTGTGGCAATACGTATAGTGAGTTTTGCCTGTTTTATAGAATATACTTAAGAATTTAATATATGCATAGCAAAAGCCAATCTGATTTATAGCTGAAATTTAATGCTGATTATAAATTATTTAGTCAATCACTACCAGTCACTGCAATAAATATCTGATGCAATGTAAATAATGCAATGTTCTCAAATAACTCTAGACTCCATAGTACTATGATTAATGTTTAATGGCATTTTGCTTTCCGTTTAATGGTAGAGTGACGAAATCGAAAATTAAAATTATGAGGGGTAATTCAAAAAAATTACAATTACGAATGGTAACTTGCAAAAATTAAAAAGTTATTATTTCTCTTAAGAGTTAAAAAGAGTGAAATAAATCAATAGCTAATTCTATTTTTTTTATTGAAGCATTTGATCCAGATCAGCCTGAGGCTAGACAAGATATAAAGAGTGTTTGATATTTTACCTACAAGCTAATCAGATTAAGAAGCCTGAGGTAAAATTTAGCCACATTAATGACTATAATAGGTCCGCAAACTTATGAGATACTCAACTCTCCATCTATGGCAGAAATACTGGCTGACTTAAATTTTAATAAAACGTTAGCGACTGATTATTTTTCCTCAAAACCTTTGACAATAGTGCAGAGATATTATTTCAATCTCTGCACTCAAGAAGAAGATATTTTCCAACAAGAATCTGATCATTAGGATTAAAGTGTGAATTCAAAAACTTCCTGAATGAAGCGTTTCATGATCGTTTTATTTGCGGCATAAATGATCACAATCTAAGACAAACTATTAATGGTGCTGGATTTCGATTTTAAACCAACTTTGTCCCAAGCAGTACTAGCAGAATCCATAGCTAGTTAGGCAAACCCATTAAAAAAAATACTAAGTATGGTGTGCAAAAAATCAAGCATAACACTGAGTCGGTCAGACACTTTGCCGGTCAAATGTGTATGCTGGTTTAACCCGGTTCGAAATCTAGATGAAAGTACTATAACGATCGAAATGAAAGTGAAGATCAAATCTATCCGCATACACAATATCTGCACTACAAGGGCGCCATCTAGGCATTTGAGCCTAGAAAAATTTATAGAGTAGGCAGATACGCGCTGTTAAGATTCCACTTTATTTAAATATTCAGATCGTTAGCCCAAGTCACTAGCTCAGTGGAGTAGCAGAGATAATAAAATATAAATTTTATATCTTAAATATAAAAGAATAAAAGCCACTGCCAGAAATTAACACCTAAAAAAATATTTATTTATGCACATATAAAATAATATTTAAATTTTGAGGAATAAATTTAATGTTTATATTTTTATATTGATCTTGTAAATTTATATTTAAATAGATTGCACATAATGAGTTTACTATTTATTTAGAGGGTCAAGTATGAATGGACTACATAGGTCTGCATTTGAAAGGAAAATATTCTTCCCTGATTTAACCTTAGGCAACAAATTTCGCAATCAACTGGCGCCAATCCATCTGATATATTCATGTATTCAATGTAGCATGATACGACAACACAAAATACTATATTGTCAGGAATGTACATCTGAACAATAAGTAGAAATAGAGAAGCCATTGACTCTCCACCAACAGGAATGTGACATCTGTTGGCAAGTAGATCAATAAACAAAAAACTCCATAGGAATGGACTGCGGTCTTCTGCCGACTTACAAACCCATCCATAGGCAAACAGAGGGTGTGTGGCGTATATATATAATCCTGCCCGTAGCGGACCTCATACTACATCTACTAATTACACAAATATATCCAATCCATTGAACCAATTCAACTACGAAATGAATAACCTAAGATTACCCTCCCTTAATACAACTTTACAAAACTATATAGCCATTCACGCCCGACTTAATTTTAGCATTTAAATACGTTCGCACAGATTTGTTTAAAAATGTTGGGTATAGATCGATTACATAGATTCCACGGTCAAGAACACTTCAAAATAAACATAAACGATCAAAATACAAAATTATTGATACCGACAATCGCAGAGGGAAACTTATAAGTAACCCCATAGTATTCACCATAAGATACTTGCGTTGTCACCAATAACTTAAAAGACATCCGAATAAATACATTTTAGATACTCACCGTAAGGTATCATTATTCATCGAATGTCTATATATTTTGATCAAATATGAAAACCAAAATATAATTAACTGCAAACGAATCCATGCAAGCATCTATAAACAACTTAAATTTCATACATTTAAAAAAATCTTTACAATAAGAAAAAAAAATAAATAAAATGGAAATGATGTTTATCATTCGGAAAACATATAAAATTAAACATTATTAATTTGATTTAAAAACTTACAAAAGTCAGATAAGAGTCCGTTTTAACATTTCAGTTGGCTTGTTTATCAATTTGTAAAACTTGACGAACGTTCTTAATTGATTTTAACAATTGTTCATTTCATATAGCTTATGGCCTCTGCTTTCAATTCCCGCGATGCCTCCGTTGGAAGGTAATGTTCTGGAGATGGCAATAGCTGGTTCAAGGTATCACAGTCTTCATTTTTTTTTTTTATAGAGAGTGTGGTATGTGCATTATACCACATATCTCAAACACACAACGCTGGAACTGTTCCGAAAAAACTGTATTTCCCTTTTTATATTATCCACAAGGATTCAATGAACAAAACGTCACCAATCCATCACTTTCGTTAGGGTCCGAGCCAAGGCCTAGTGCTTCCATTGGTCAAGCTAAAATCTCTTTCTTCTCTTATCTAACTTTTCATCTGACTTTTTAATTAAACAGCTTTTAGATAATTAATAAACAATCATTTCCATTTATAGATTACAGGAATTAATTAATACCTGTTTTTATTTTAACTTACGTTATTTTTTTATTAAAATATTTTTATTATTTCAATCTTGTATTTTTTTTTATTAAAAAAATACGTTCAAATACTTTTTTTTTTTGTTTATGAAAAAAAAAATATTTTTAAAGTTTAGCATCTGTGCGAATGTATATACGTATAACAAACATTTTAATTTTAGCGTTTAGTTTTTTACTTTTATTTGCGAACTTTTAAGTTTTTATTTTAAATTAATGTAACGACATATTTATATATCGTTACATATCAGTAAACTTCCTCAAAAAACAAAAAACATTAAAAAAAAAAAAAAAGAATTTACTTAGTGTTAGTAATTACGTTACACAAATTGATTATATATGAAAATTTCAACAGGACAAAACTTTTTTTTTTTACAAGACAAAACAGTAATTACACACAAATATAATGATTAAAAAAAAAAATGTTGACTGTTGATTCCCTATTACCAGCTAAATTTCTGCCCCCTCCCTTCCAAGTTTCTTTTCTTCTACCTTTAACTATTACTTAGGCAAGTTTGAACGATTAGATTTTAATTTAACAAGACTTTTTTTTTTTTTAAAAAAAAAATATGATTTAGATTTATTATTACGTTTTATTTATTAGTTTTTATTCCTCGAATTTATCTCTACATATGCGTAATTTTTCTTATTGGCAGTACCTTTGAGACCAAAAATTCAAACTGTAACTCCACGTCCATACAACAAATATATTTATACTAATTTCAGGAAAAATATTACGAGCATGATTCACTTTTAAAATTTTCAGGGCACTCGTGATTTATTAAAGATAGGAAATTTCATCATCATCAATTCCCTTTCTCAGGGTCAATCTCTGAGGTAAGGCCACACTTGGGACGCCAATTATAACGATCGAAATGAAAGTGAAGATCGAATCTAACCGCAAACACAATATCTGCTCTACAAGGGCGCCATCTAGGCATTTGAGCCTAGAAAAATTTATAGAGTAGGCAGATACGCGCTGTTAAGATTCCACTTTATTTAAATATTCGGATCGTTAGCCCAAGTCACTAGCTCAGTGGAGCAGCAGAGATAATAAAATATAAATTTTATATCTTAAATATAAAAGAATAAAAGCCACTGCCAGAAATTAACATATAAAAATATTTATTTACGCACATATAAAATAATATTTAAATTTTGAGGAATAAATTTAATGTTTATATTTTTATATTGATCTTGTAAATTTATATTTAAATAGATTGCACATAATGAGTTTACTATTTATTTAGAGGGTCGAGTATGAATGGACTACATAGGTCTGCATTTGAAAGGAAAATATTCTTCCCTGATTTAACCTTAGGCAACAAATTTCGCAATCAACTGGCGCCAATCCATCTGATATATTCATGTATTCAATGTAGCATGATACGACAACACAAAATACTATATTGTCAGGAATGTACATCTGAACAATAAGTAGAAATAGAGAAGCCATTGACTCTCCACCAACAGGAATGTGACATCTGCTGGCAAGTAGATCAATAAACAAAAAACTCCATAGGAATGGACTGCGGTCTTCTGCCGACTTACAAACCCATCCATAGGCAAACAGAGGGTGTGTGGCGTATATATATAATCCTGCCCGTAGCGGACCTCATACTACATCTACTAATTACACAAATATATCCAATCCATTGAACCAATTCAACTACAAAATGAATAACCTAAGATTACCCTCCCTTAATACAACTTTACAAAACTATATAGCCATTCACGCCCGACTTAATTTTAGCATTTAAATACGTTCGCACAGATTTGTTTAAAAATGTTGGGTATAGATCGATTACATAGATTCCACGGTCAAGAACACTTCAAAATAAACATAAACGATCAAAATACAAAATTATTGATACTGACAATCGCAGAGGGAAACTTATAAGTAACCCCATAGTATTCACCATAAGATACTTGCGTTGTCACCAATAACTTAAAAGACATCCGAATAAATACATTTTAGATACTCACCGTAAGGTATCATTATTCATCGAATGTCTATATATTTTGATCAAATATGAAAACCAAAATATAATTAACCGCAAACGAATCCATGCAAGCATCTATAAACAACTTAAATTTCATACATTTAAAAAAATCTTTACAATAAGAAAAAAAATAAAATAAAATGGAAATGATGTTTATCATTCGGAAAACATAAAATTAAATATTATTAATTTGATTTAAAAACTTACAAAAGTCAGATAAGAGTCTGTTTTAACATTTCAGTTGGCTTGTTTATCAATTTGTAAAACTTGACGAACGTTCTTAATTGATTTTAACAATTGTTGGCCTCTGCTTTCAATTCCCGCGACGCCTCCATTGGAAGGTAATGTTCTGGAGATGGTAATAGCTGGTTCAAGGTATCACAGTCTTTTCATTTTTTTTTTTTTTTATAGAGAGTGTGGTATGTGCGTCATACCACATATCTCAAACACACAACGCTGGAACTGTCCGAAAAAACTGTATTTCCCTTTTTATATTATCCACAAGGATTCAATGAACAAAACGTCACCAATCCATCACTTTCGTTAGGGTCCGAGCCAAGGCCTTGTGCTTCCATTGGTCAAGCTAAAATCTCTTTCTTCTCTTATCTAACTTTTCATCTGACTTTTTAATTAAACAGCTTTTAGATAATTAATAAACAATCATTTCCATTTATAGATTACAGGAATTAATTAATACGTGTTTTTATTTTAACTTACGTTATTTTTTTATTAAAATATTTTTATTATAATACGTTCAAATACTTTTTTTTTTTGTTTATGAAAAAAAAAATTTTTTTAAAGTTTAGCATCTGTGCGAATGTATATACATATAACAAACATTTTAATTTTAGCTTTTAGTTTTTTACTTTTATTTGCGAACTTTTAAGTTTTTATTTTAAATTAATGCGTCATACCACATATCTCAAACACACAACGCTGGAACTGTCCGAAAAAACTGTATTTCCCTTTTTATATTATCCACATGGATTCAATGAACAAAACATCACTAGTCTAACACTTTCGTTAGGGTCCGAGCCAAGGCTTAGTGCTTTCATTGGTCAAGCTATTATCTCTTTCTTCTCTTATCTAACTTTTCATCTGACTTTAATTAAACAGCTTTTAGATAATTAATAAACAATCATTTCCATTTATAGATTACAGGAATTAATTAATACCTGTTTTTATTTTAACTGACGTTATTTTTTTTTTATTAAAATATTTTTATATTTCAATCTTGTATTTTTTTATTAAAAAAAAATACGTTCAAATACTTTTTTTTTTTGTTCATGAAAAAAAATATTTTTAAAGTTTAGCATCTGTGCAAATGTATATACGTATATATGTATATACGTATATATGTCGTTACAGTACCTAGAGACCAATCATACGCGAGATATAAAAATCAAGAATACTATGGCCTCTGCCCTATTCGTCTATTTTCGAGTCTAACAACGAACCAACAACATATCCAAGACATGCATAAATTATTTTTTCCACCTGGCCTGCTAGCATCAGGGGAGAAACAATCAACTAGAACTACCTTAAGAGCCTAAAATTAGTGTAATTTGCCAATATATCAAAATATGAATAAAATACTTGTGCTATGCATGGATCATCAGAAATAACCTAATAGATTAATCAAATGTATCAGGTTGAAAGAAAACAACAACAAAAAGACTAATGCTTTTAGCCATCAAAATCAGTCACATGACTTAAGTTATAGCTAAAGTTGGTAAATACATTTGCACACTCTTGTTTATATACTTACTTGCAAAAAAGAATTGAGTAACTATTTTTAATTTTGTGTGTGTGTGTTAAAGTTTTAAAAAGAATGACTTTCTAAATTAACTTTATACAGGCTCAATCTTTAAACTTTTACATTTTCCAGTATTTAAAATTCCTTTATAGAATGTGCATTATGGAAAAATTAACAGAATATTCACTAGAAATTATTTCCACTAGAATTAAATGGTTTGATGGATTTTATGAAAAGTGTCATTATCATTCCTGTTGTGTAAAAACTTTTATTAATTCTATTTTCCATACTATATATAGATGATATTACAAAATTAAAGTGCTAAAGACTTTTAAGTGATTTTAGCTATTCATTAAAGAAAGATATTCTTTAATCAATGATATATATATAAAAGTAAGGCTTTAATCTCCGCTATTCCTCAAGTATCACCTAATCAATGATTTTATATATGAGGCGATCTAAATTAATTATGATTTTGCGGTATGGGTATTGATTTTACAATTCAATTTATTTTAACAGCTCATATTCCCCCAATAAAGCAAGGTTAAATAAAATATTTGACAAAGCATTTAATCACTGCTTTGTGCTGTGTGTATGATTTAAAATGTTTGATGATTTTCTTTTAATAAATAACACATCCTTAAGAATACATAAGAACAAAAATACGCTTTATCGAGAAGATCGAATTGGCAAAAACAAAAGAGAAAACCTGAACTAACATTAAGTCATAAATAGTAATTTATAAATTGGGAATATTTTTCAATAAAAAAATAATCACACCGCATAAAGAAACTAAAATAAATATGTAATGCTTATTTGATTCTAGAAAATGAGGAATAGCAAAGGAGAGCATTTAATTATAAAGGATGATCAATTTAAATAAAATATAATATTAGAATTAGATAAATACATAATAAAAGATAATGAGTTAAATGTGAACAACAAAGAAAGGTATAGATTTGAAAACAAGAAAAGCAAAAGTTTGTGAGGAGATGATGAAATGTTACCGGCACAGGATTTTAGTCTTTGTCCAATTCCCATCACGGCCTGGCTTGACTGACGTTCGTAGATTCATTTGTCTGGACAAGGTGATTATTATTTGAAGCATTGGTATGTAGGGCATATAGATAGTTCACAGTTTGGTTCCATTTATATAATTGACACTCTTACGGCATTTGATGGATCAGGCCCTGACGTCAGGCAAAGCTGATGGGCTTAGCCGCCATACATGATCACGTCCACAAGGTTAAAATAATTTTTGATATTTCACATTTATTAAATCAAAGTATAATTCTCAGCAAAATTCTCCGCAAGAACCAGGAATTGATCTCAACAATAATTTTCAGCAAAACATCAGAACAGAGGAATAATAATCATTCGCTGAAACAGAGAATCATAAGATGCAGTAGCAGAAGTCAGCAATAATCATTGGAAGTAAACCAAAGTAGCAATAGTAGAAGTAGCTAATAATCTAAGTAATCCAGTTCTTTGTTCTACCCCACCTTTTATATCTTTCCAGCCAACTCTTTTTCTATTGTTTTTCATATGATTCCATGTCTTGATAAGCCCACACACTTTTTTGTTTCAAAGCAACTTTTTTTTTATTAAAGAGGCCATATTTAATTGCCCTGATTGAAACTCTAATTCATAATGTAATTTATTTAGGAATGTTGGCAGGCTTATCTTAAAATAAATCATACGACATATATTTTTAAATAGAATAAGACAAAATATATTATTTTTCTTGTAACAAAATAAAGTTTTAGTTTCAACAGAATCCTGGGTAGTCGTCGATGAACAACCATATCCCACTGGATGGCGCAGTTATCACGCTTAAACTATAAAATATGATCATTCACGGGCCGTTAATTATAATCATTTTGATGTGTTTTTGTAATGCGAAAATAAAAACAAAAGAAAATCGTCTTTTTTAAATATTATTTAATTTTAAATATTATTTTTTATTAACGTATACAAATTAAATGATAATAATAAATGTAAAATAAAATAAACAAATTACAATTTGATTCGTCTTTTTTAGTTTTCTTTTTATTAGAAAAATCAATTTTCTATCGGAGATTTTTTTACTGGGGTTACGGCTTTTTTTTTGTTGTTGTTTACCGCTATTTTTTATTTCAAATAGAATGACAACTAAAAGTAAAAGTTGTTACGGTTAGGTTTAGGGTTAGTTTTAGGGTTAGGTTTACGGTTAGTGTTCTGTTGTTTGTAATGCTAAAATAAAAAATATCAAAATCGTATTTTTGTAAATTTTTTTTTTTACTAACATCTATAAAATAAATGATAACAATAAACGTAAACTATATTCAACAAAGTATAACAGTAGTCGGAGAAAAGAAAGAAACTAAAACTTTTTTAAACAACGACAAATATATATATAAAATGTTTATAATATATGCTTCTTATGACATTTAAAAAAACAGTGTACAATTGTACTTTTCTTACTGGATATTTTTGTGTTAACGCTCTTTTTTATTTCAAAAATATACACACGGTACAATCTTAAAATGTCTTATGGAAATGTTACGAACAGTACGTTACTTGACGCGTTACCTAATTCCAATTCACTTTATACATATATCTCGTCAACATTTACTACTTAAAACTTCAATACACTACGGTGTAAAAAGTCTGTTAATTATTACTTTACAAAATCTGAACATTTCAATACTTTAAAATAAAAAAAAATCCAATGAAAATAACATTTCCATCCAATTAAAAAAAACACACCCTCTCCCCAAGCCGTAACCATTTTATAAACTGTGCGAATTGGGAAAATGTATTTGCTGCGTAAACATACATGCTGTACTGCGACGCGACATAGCGGCCTGCAATCTGTAGTACAACAAAAAAGTTATATTATAGAAAACGCAGGTTCAAACATGTCGGCTGCGGAAACGGCATTTTTATGTGTTTTAGCACAAAAACAGCGCCATCCAGTGGAATATGGTGGCTCATCGATGACAACCAAATCCTGCATTAATTATATATATGCTTGCAATACATATATGCTTCCTTAATAAATTATGAAAAACAAATTTTTATGAATGATTTATATTTTGATTAGGTTTACTTTTAATGAATCATTTCAACCTAAATAGCTAATTTCATGATCGATAAAGACAAAATGAAGCACTTTATATTTCTTTATAATGCAAAACTCTGTTGATACTTGAATATAAACCTGAACCAGGTTTGCAATACTGGTTGGTTTATATAAGGCTGTGAAGCATGGATCTAACTTCTGGATCCATTGCTTCAACACTCAGCTCAGATATTTCAGCAATAGTCTAATGTTTTTGCTATAGATGCAATGAACAAATGCGCACATATGCAGAATGCCTGCACTGCTATACATGTACATTTTGCAAGTGGTCAGCATATAAAGGTTGCATGACTGAAATTTAAAAAAGACAAATAGCCAACATGAGAGTGGAAAAATCCATTCAAAAAACAGCAAAGGCAATTATAAGAAAAATAAGTTACCTGTATAAATCATATTAAAGACAATCAGTCTGGATTTATGCACAGTATTATAATTAACAATACTCAAGTTACAATGGAACTGGACACCGGATCTGCAGGGTCCATTGTTTCAAGAAAAACTTGGGTTATCATTAATAAAAACAAAGAATATAAGCTGCAACCTAGCAGAAAGTCTATCACAGACTATCAGGGCAATAAAATAAAATTGTTGGGCCAAACAACATTAAAAATTACTATGCCTAACAAGACTATACACCTACCACTGGTGGTGGTATCAAGTGATAATAGTAACTTATTAGGCCATGACTGGTTCAATCACTTAGGCTTTGCAGTGACAAAAATGAACCAGGTCACAATATTAAGGAAAATGAATACAGTAAGCTGGAACACCAGGATTTCAAAAACACTGCTAGCACAGCAGTCCACACCAAGTACAGCAATAGGAAAGACTCCAGCAGAACTGCTATTCAATAGACATCTGCAAACTAACCTGTCATCCCTGTAACCTGATTCAAATTGTGGCAAAAAAGAAAATACCAATATAAAAATGTAAATAGGCACTCAAGTGCTTTGCAGAATGTACTATGGATCAAAAAAATAGATACCAGCAGTGGTTACACAGCTGAAAGAACTCTACACTATAGTAGTTCAAACAACAGATGGGTATCAACATTGCCACCTAAACCAACTGAGACTGAATCACACAGAAACAAGTATATCAAGCAGAAATGATGACCATCAAACCCAAGATGACAACAATCCAGATGAACGCCCAGGGACAGGACCATCAAACAAGGAAGATGTACAAGACAAGAACAACAATACATCTGAAAAACCAACAGAGTGGACATGTCATTCAGTTCATCTCGATGACTACATTTTCCAGGGCTAAATTTAGCCAGGGGGAGGGATGTCATATCTCACCTTGTGTTCAGGATTAGTCCTGATTCTTTCCTTATCTGATCAGATTGAGCACACATTGCCACTAACCAATATGTAAACATGTGCATAACCAATTTATAAGCATGGTGAAGGGATGAAACATAGATATGACCAATGTGTAAACATGTGTATACATTTTCTACCATTGGTTAGGCTCTCTGAATCCAATTGCTGCCAGTAAGAGAGGGGATCTAGCAATAAATAGTCAGCTTTTTTTGGAGGCAAGGGAGAGAATGTCTGTCTAGCCTAAATGACAGTATGCACTTTTAGGAGAGAGAATGTCTGTCTAACCTAAACTACAGTACATGCTCTTAAGAGAGAACGTCTGTCTACCTGAATGACTAAACATGCTCTCTATTGAAACTACTTCCAACAGTGAAGATTTTTTTTACTATATTCACTACTGATACATCTAAGAAGTGAGGCAAGTCCACAATAAGTACGACTATGGCAGACTCGATGCAAGCTGTCTAGTACAGCTGGAAGAGTTATTTAACAAACTCAAGGCAAGCTGTTCAGTACAATCAGAAGAGTTAAGTCTAGAACTCACAAGGCGAGCTAATATATGCAGCTGGGTGTGAGTCCAGTCATTTGGCATGACCATCATAGTATCAACTACATTTATCTTTACAACTGTATTTATTGATATCACTTGGTTTGATCATGAAACTTGCAATTCAGATGAAACACAACAGAGGCCTTGAGTGAAATGAATGAATAAGAAAGTTTGTGATATGGAGAAAAGAGAAAGAACAAACTAATTTTGAAAAGACCCTCCTAATATTGTTTGAAAATGATGATAATATTTTCTTTTCTCTTGTTTTGTTTACCCTTTTCTGCCTTTTGGATAATAGATTCATTTTTTATAAACTGCTTTCAATAAAAAAATATTTATATGTAAAATAGGATTTTTTTTTTTTTACTACTGATGTTTTGTGAATATCAAATCGTGTTGAGTCTAAAATAGATCAATTTCCAAAGCCATTTAACCCAAGAATTCAAATTTATGATTTAATTATAACAGTGAATGTAGACTTATATCCATCACATATCTACAGAAAAATATTCTGTACAAGTAAATGAGTTACATTACATTTATATTATAATTATGTTTTTATTTTATGACCAGATGTACCTGGTCTTTTGAAAGGCTGTTGTTTTGATATGTTTAATTTGACATTGTTACTTTCTTCACATTAAATTTGTTATAAGTAATAAAAATTGTGTATTATTAAATCTAATATTTGTAATATTTTCTTTGATTAGTTGCTTTAACAAGTTTTTTTTAAGATTTAATGTAAATATATGTTTTTTATTAAATATTGCTGAGTATGTCATTTATGTGAACTATCTTAGGAGATTGACAGACCATGAAAGCATTTTAATAAAGCTAAATTTAAATTTTAAATTTTAAATATGCAATAGTCAAAAAATGTATAGCTAACATGAAAATCACCCAAGGATAATTTGCATGCAGCTCCACGTTTCAATGTCACATGATCAAAAACTTTTTATATCCTGCCAAACTCAGATGTAAGAGGCTATATTTTAATTATTATTATTAATTGCAATAGAAGACAGATGCTAGAATAATGAGAAATTTACAATTCATTTACGTATATACATAATTACCAGGCAAATAATAACATTATTGATGAAACCTTGGGAAACATCAGTCTGTTGGTCTTTTACCCAGGATTGAATTCAGAATAACCCCTCTTACTGATCTATTGTCTTATCGGTTTTATTTAATTGCCGTAGCTAGTTTGATGCAAAATTCTTTGAACTAGATATTCCTAGCCTCATGCATGGAAAATATATGACCCTATGCATTTTAATTGTTCCTATATAGATACAGACTTGCTGCATAGACTAATTGTAAATACTACTACTTATTAATATAACTGGTCATAACTCCACACTCCAACTCTTCAACCATCCATCCAATTGAAAATCTGATGATGGAATGCTCAAAGGCCACCCTAAGGCTGAGATTCTTGTCACACCCATATTGACCTAAGGTCAATCTGACCCCTCATGTACAGGACATAATCCATTTAATACATATACAAGGGATGGACAGACATCTCTACTATGTAAATAACTGAAACACAGGCATATTATATACCTGTGTCTATATATGTAATATATAGGGTATATGAGCACAGACTTTCACATGACCCACCACTCTCCATTCTGTCTCATAACACTGATATACTTGAACACATATATGTTGAAAAGATAAATAATCAATAATAAATGTATTTCATGCTAAACCAGCAATCATCAGTTGGTCCAGATTACCATCTCTACACATATATGCTATAAGTGCTCATATATATATATTAAGATAGCCAATCTTTATACTTTAATGGACAGGCTTCAATCTACTCCACACTCCAACTCTTCAACTGTCCATCCAATTGAAAATCTGACGATGGAATGCTCAAAGGCCACCCTAAGGCTGAGATTCTTGTCACGCTCATGTTGACCTAAGGTCAATCTGACCCCTCATGTACAGATGCCAGCTATCTGGGAAGAAAAACATTATATATGGTGTGTTTCATTGAAATGAGGACTACTTCTATGTCTGAACTGCTTGCAATCTCATCTCTAAGTCAACACATGTGTTATGTAGCAAAATAGTTTAGCTATTCACCACAAAAATTTTAAGGCACAAACAAATCTGGGTCACAAGTTACAATATGAAATGTGATAGTATCTTTCACACTCTTTGTGAATTATCTTCAATGCTCTTCCCTGTCATCAGAAAATCTTGTAAACTATGTCATTACATAACACATATGTTGATTTAAAAGATAGAACTGCAAGTGGCCTGGAGAGCAAACTACCATATTACTGTAGCACATTATATGATTGAGAAAACTTTGGCTATCTTAAAAAGTTTTCAATTTATACTAGAATTTCAACTTCTGTTTACGGCAGCAACATGCATTCACACTACACAATGAGATATCTAATTTTTTTTAAAAATCATTCTAGGTAGAAAAAATGGCGCATTTTGCAATTCATATTATCAGTTTGAAGTTAACTAAACCTTATAAAAATTTTCTACACCATTGAATTTTATTTATTGTATCAACAAATGTTGTATATGTTAATTTGTATAATTACTAAAGGATAGAGCTATACCTTTTGTTATTAAGATAAGAGTAGTTAAAAGTTTTCTGTTAGTTATTTTTGAAAATAAGATGTTATTTATAATTAGTCAAATTTTAAATAGGAAACTAAGATAGTATAAGACTCATATGGTTAGTTTCAAAGAAGGGTTTTTACCAGTTCACCAAACATTATTAATTTCAAAGTCAAAATCGGGTTGGATTTTATTATTTTCACAATAAATTAACAGAAGGAACTTAAAGTGCTCTCACTCATATATATATACAGTGTATATATATATATATTGAAGCTGTGCATATATATATAAATATATAAATGCTGGCTTCACCATTCACTGTGGACTAACTAAGACCCTAAGTCCGACCACAGTGAATGTATGTTTCTTTTTCAAACTAAATTTATCGTTTTCTCAAATAGTTGCCTAAATTAAAGAAGAAATTGTGTTAAAGAGAAAAGATTTAATAAAATAAAATATAGAAAGTTAAAATTATATTTGCAACTATTTTTAAAATATATATTGGAAGAATTCGATAAGATAAATTTTCTTAATTAAATAGAATCCATTAGGAAAAGGAATTTAATTAGTAAAACATTTTTCTGAATTAGATAAAAATAGATAACAGGAAAAATTTGAAACAACGGGCATGATTCGCTACTAATTAGCATATTAAAAACATAATGGAAAAAGGGTATAAATAAAGAACTTTTCTTTTGTTCTTGGTCTTATGCTTGCTGGTAACCTGTGCTGAAGGTCAGAGAGAAATCTTAAGAATTTTGTTGGAAGAAATTTTGCTGAAAGATTGGATAATATAGCGAACTCTTGCTTGCTGTACTTACTTCAAGCTGCACTCTATTCTTTCAGCATATAAATAAAAAAAAATCATCTTGCTTGCTGTACTTACTTCAAGCTGCACTCTATTCTTTCAGCATATAAATAAAAAAAAATCCAGAAATGTGTTGCTCTGCAAAAATGCAGGGGTAACTTCTTTGCCTTCGCTCTCCTGAGCTGTTCCTGAGGTCGGAATCGTAATCATGTAAGCCAGCCAGAGAACAAAAGTATCTGCCCTCTATCCGTGAAAAATCTGCCCTCAAAAACATGGAAAAACAAATTTGGAGAACCGAGAAGACCTGCGGGTAAACATCAAATGAACTCATTTTGACCCACCCATCTAGTTACCAGTAACGTTCCCATAAATTATTAAAATATCTTTGTAATTTGCAAATTCAATGTATATTTATGCTTTTCTATATATATATATGTTTTTTTAAATCTATGTATTCGAGTCTTGTGAAATTATATTTCATTAATTGCTTTTTTCTTTAAATACTTTAATGGGTGGTAGGGTTATTACATATAATGGCGGCGGTAATTCTTATTAATTTAATTGAAAAATGCTTCGTTTAACTTTCCGCCATTATACTCCCATAATTAAGTTATTTATTTTAATAGAAAGTGCAAAACTCTATTTTAAAATCAAGATTTAAATTGCTAAATATTCTATTATAAAACTTTCCAAACTTTAATTTTAATTTGTTTTTATATATATATAAAAGAAAGATCCTTATCAAATGCCTGTATATTTTAGTCAATGAAGGGTTACAAATTTAAAGTTATATTTTGAAGAGCGTGAAATAAAACGTTCGCATTTATATTTTGTAATAAGAGAGAGTGCATTTTGACAATATGTATTAAAAATTATTAAATAGCATTGACTCTGGGTTGTGTTGGTTAAACTTCAACTAATTCAATAAAATATCCGCCCTCTTGTTTTAGTGATCTGAATTTTATAAAAGGGAAGTTACTATTTTTCTGCAGATTTTCAGTGATGGTTGAGCATTCGTAATATATATATGTTTTTGCAGAGGGTTTCTTTTTTAAATTTAAAGGTCGTTGACCGTATTTATATGATATCGTGCCTCGGGTGATCTACTGGGCCGCTCAGCATATATTACAGTGCTTCTTTTTGCCAAGTTCGCTTAGGTTAACATACCTACATTTGGATCTTCTTAAAATAAATAAAATGTTCTGGATCTCATGTTGATC
The DNA here is from genome assembly GCA_028023455.1 of Epiperipatus broadwayi. NCBI lineage: Eukaryota > Metazoa > Onychophora > Udeonychophora > Euonychophora > Peripatidae > Epiperipatus > Epiperipatus broadwayi. The sequence continues at coordinate 7,827,375 of JAQFVV010000034.1, forward strand.
TCAGTTTCCTCAATGTATGTAACTGGACATAATCAATAAAACTCCGATCCTGAATCCGGGTCACGCATTTAGCGAACGGGTTCCATTTTTCTCTCTAACCTAGCTTAGAGACGGAGAGCTATCCGATCTTGTGTTAATCTCTTGGTAACTGTTATGTCTCGAGCCTCACAGCCCACTATATGCTCTCGCCTTTGTGCATGGTCTTGTATATTTATATTTATTAGGAAATCTTTCTCAAAATCTCATAGAAATGGGGTCACTTTATCATTCTTCTTAAATCATAAGTAGGGCTGTGATTTAAACCTGTCCGAAGTGTTTAGTTGAGTTTGACCACCTATTTATTTCAGTTCTCCAACCACAGAGTTAATGAATCATGTCTCTCTCTCTTGATTTCTTTTACGTAACACTTCCATTGGCTGGAATATTTTAAAGAAGAAATTATAACGTAAAAATTTTGTCTGTTCTTATCATTACGATCAATGGATCTTTCATATATGTCTATCCGGTTGCAGTGAAAATAGCCTGCGACACTATTAATAAAGCATTGTGTGAATTATTTTAATGTCAATAATAAAAATTTCTGTTATCTTTCATTCACTATAAATAAAGCCACTTAGTATTGTTTTTCTTTTGTAACATACGTATGTACATCTGATCATTATATATGTAAAAATTCCTTTTCGTGGTCTCTTCTCTCCCTGACCACCGGGCATACATTAAGATTAAATTCTAGTGAGGTTTGGGGAGTAAGTCACTTAGTAGCAATCTAGAGGAGTAGGTGAGGTTCGAACCCCCTCTATCTGCATCTCTAGGTTATGTTAAAGCAGCTCTACTTTTCTTACCGTTACAATATATATATATAATAATCCCAGTGCATAATCCTATACTGAAATAAATATTACAAATATTAAATCACCCCACATGGTTAAGAAATCCATGTGGGGTGATTTAATATTTGTATATTTATTTCAATATAGCGTTAGGCACAGGGATTATTTTCTATACATTTGTTTTAGGTGGTTTAAAGATTAAAAATTACTCATGTTTAGTTTGTCTTTATATAATAATAGTAAAACATATTTGTTTGTAGCAAAAGTTAAGATTGTTGCTTATTAAAAATTTCAAGTTCTTTGTTTGAATTAGTTCGTATTTCAATATTTAAAATTTAATAGTGTATAAACTCTAATGTATTTATATATTAGTTCGCAGAGAGAAATGTTGGATTTCTTAACCATATGGCGTGGTTTAATTTTTGTATATATATTTGTAGATTTGCAGGCCTAATTCATCTGCTAGAGCAAGAAGAAGAGCAAAATTACAAAAACAAGAATTTGATTATTCACCTCAAGGTATATCTTATGCAACTATTAATTTTTAAATCGTATATATGGGTTTGTATAGAAGTTTGTATGTTTATGTAAATAGCCTAGATAATGTGATTATATATTGAGACAACAATCATATGACAGTCTTGAAGACAACTAAATACTAGATCTTTTCCCTGAATAATGCAATCATTTCTGCTTTCTGTTCTATAAATGACTGCAGTAGGTATTTCTAAAAAAATTGTTTGGCTGAAATTAATTAATTTCTCTCCATTCTGTAGCCAACTGTAATGTAACAATGGGTGAGCAGGGGCATTATATTACAATGCTAACAATTTTCCATTTCAACTAATTAACTTTTTCTAGTAGGAAGCACTATTTCATAACTACCTATTAAATATGTTTTTATTTGAATTTTGCCATTCAAACTAGTGAATTGGAAAATTTCAAACATTCTAAAATTTTCATCTTAAATGATTTGCCTGCACAGTTATGTAAGTCTGAATACTAGATCAGACTCTTTAGTTTATATATATTATATTATTATGTGACTTTATCACAATTTTAGCCTACTCATTGCTATTTTGGCAGCATTTTTTTTTCATGCTTGTAGGTCATGTATTGTAAGTTTTAATAACTAATAAATGCCAGATGATAGTGCTTTATAAATCTCTATTCAGTGCTGTACTGTTCAAATATTCAAGCTTATGACTTTCATTAATAAGAAACTCTGGATCTTGGAACAGTGCACTTGGATCTTTAGAATCTAATGCATTTTCCTTCTAACAGTCATCGTTTATCTCTTTTTAATTATCAAGTTTTCAATTCAATTTTAAAATAAGAGGTTCGAATCAAAACTGTCTTGCTTATATAATCATTATGGATCTAAAAGCAGTATCCTATATATCAGGGGTGGCCAACAAATCGGTCATGATACACTGATCGATCATGAAGCCAATTTTGGTCAATCACGAGGCCAATCTAACAAGAGCCATCGGGTTACGAGTGAAACAAATTAAGTCAAGATTTTCAAGTTTTTTTTGTTATTTTTGTTTTTGTTCTAATTTTTTTTTTATTTCCAGATAGGTGAAGTCCATTGAGTTGTATCATTATTGAAAATAATATTTTTAATCTTGAATTAATGTAGCTAATTTGAATTAATAAATATTGTTAATAATTACTTATGTTGCTTTAATTCCCCCAGACATGAGTTTTTTTGGCCCATTAAATAACTTTGTTATTTTTTATGTAGGCAGATATATAAAAATAGTATGTATTTCACATATCCCTCCACTTAGACTACACTATGATAATAAGTCGATCGCAACACATTTTCAAAATAAAAAGTAGATCTTATGAAATCAAAAGTTGGCCACCCCTGCTATATATTATAGTATTTTTAATTTTTAACAATTATAAGCAGAATTTTGGCCAAAAGAAGAAAAATGCATTAGATCTTAAAGGTCTATGTGCATTATTCCAAGATTTAAAACTCCTCATTGATGAAAGCCATAGGCTTTAACAAATCTGAGAATATTGGATTAGATAGTACTAGACAGGAAATTTATTAAGCATTATCATCTGGTATCTATTAGTTACTAAAATTACAACAGTTCCCATAGAGGTATAAAGAAAAATGTTATTGTATCACTCCAGTAGCAAAATATTTTTTAATTGTTAGTGATTCAAACAGCTATTAGAAACTCTATTTACTATGTTTTTACATTGCACAAGTTGTTAGGGATAGGGGGGTAGAGATGTTTATTTCTGCTGAGATTGGGAATAAATTTTTAAAACAACCAAAGTGTGAGGAAAAGGGAAAACATTTCATTGTTACACATCCAAAATAAACTTATAGGTATTGTGGAAAATGTGCTTTACTAATGGACTTATATCTTTATTATTTGAACTAAATTTAATATTTTGCAATTTTATTTTATTTTTTCCATATTTTACTCGATCTGATAATATTCTTACAATATTTTTCTTCTCAAAGTTGAGTAAAAATATAATTCAATGATAATTACACAGTTAAATTAACAGTCTGTTAATTGATTTAACTTAGCCTTTTCAGTAAATCATGTAACTCTTGTGGATACATTTAGTTTGGAGATTTATTATTCATAGAAAATAACTTATATAGCAGCTTAGATTACAATCTAATATCAAACAATTAGTATAGGTTTAGATTGAGGAGAATACGTAAAAATAACCATAGACCTGCCTTGCATAATTTAATACAATACTGTGTCAGCCTTTGGTGTATAAAGTCCTTAGATTAATTTCAGTTCTGGCATTTCTAGGGTTCAAACTCCTGAATGATTAAGCCATTCAATTATTTATTTTATTTATCCTAGATCTGAAAAAAGAACCTTAAAATATTGAGTCTTGGTGGAGAAGTGCTTTCTGATGTTTGAATATATTGTAATTAGAATCATTCTTGTTTAAAATTTAGGAATAAATTTTTAGTTACTTATAAAATAGTAAATATTGTGGAAGGAATTAAATCTTCACACATTTGCTATTGGATTGATATATTAAATTTACACACACTCACTTGTCAATAAGTGTTTAAAAGCATGAGTGAATCACTTATGCGTAGAGCTTATTCTTATATAAATTTAATATATCAATGCAATAGCTCATGTGTGAAAATTCATTTCCTTCCACAAGATTTGCATATATATAAAAATCGCAAAATTATTTATTTACATATGTTCAGACTAATATAATTCAAAGTCTTAGATAGTTAAAAATGAGAAACTTTCTCTTTTCTGTGATATATAAACTAATTTGTAAAATAATTTGTCAATTGAAATATCAGGCTCATAATAAAATAAAATCATGGTTTAAGCATGGTCTATAGTTGTTAGTTTTTATAAGAATAAGCTCTAAGCATAAGTGATTCACGTATGCTTTTTAAAACACTTATTGACCGGTGAGTACATGTAAATTTAATACATCAATCCAATAGCCCATGTGTGCAGATTCACTTCTTTTCACAAGATTTACATATATGTGAATATAAATTTCTAAATTATTTATAAAATAGTAGCAAATAAACATGATCTGAGTAGTTGCTAAGCCTGAAATCAGGAATTCACTCTATTCTAAAACCATCTATTGTAAGCAAGAGCAATAAATTACTCTTGCTTACAATAGATACCCTTAGAGTGTAGGAATAGAATGAATTATTGCTTTTAATGCAAAAATGTGTGCAACCTAAGAGAGTAATGTGATGCTTTGCTCAGTCTTTTGCTAAATTTCTGATCAAAAAGTAGAAGGGTTTTAAATGTTTTGTTTTTATTCTGTTTTAATACAATATTGAATTTTTTTGTAAAAATTGTAGTATTTGAAATTGTTTACACTTTAAGAATTAATTTTATAATAATGTTATTAAATCATATGAGGAATAGTAAAAAGAAAAGGAGATGGTGGAAGGCTGTTTTTGCTAGTGCCGATATATATTTTTGAAACCTTCAATTAAAATTTTATTTTGTAAATTTGTTTTTTTTGTTGTTGTTTTTTTTTTTTGGAAAGCATTGGAGGGTCTGTAGTTTTAAAATCAAGATGGCTAAGTTGACATTTGCTACAGAAGTTTAATAATGATTACATTTACATTGGACTGATAACATTCCAAAGCAGCTAATGAGAATGATTACATTCTCAATGTGCACTTTGCAGAAAGTCAATCCATTTTTTTATATGATGTGATAACTGTGTACATTAGTGTCTCACATTATATCAATCCAAGTAAATTACACATACAGTATTTCTATATGTGTCTTAATTTATTATATAAGTAAATTACCATTTATCCAAATCCCCAGGGTTTTTTCAGAATTGTGAATTTTTGAGATTTTAACAATAACCTTTCCTCCTCCTCATTACAAAACCAAATTTTGTGGAAAATTTAAATAAACTTTAACTTTATTATCTGTGGTTTGTATATATTGAAATACTTTCTGCATACAGCATAAGTTTATCATATTAATAGATATATACAATTTAAAATACAGAATATACTTATTTATGTTGGCACAAAATTTTTATACACCAGTAATTAAAACATTATATGAAAATAATATTTTATTTAAATAATAGAACTTTTCAGATTTAAGGTGTTTGGGATTAATGATAGTTTAACGATATATATATAATAAATAAAGTTTGATATCTGTATTCGTTTCACAATATATGTAATATACAAATCAATATATATATCAAAATACAGTACAATTTACATAAATTATATTCTTTTAGAAGTAATTTCGACTATACTCTTTGTAGTCTTTATCAACTATATAAAAAAAGGGTATTTGAACGTATTTTTTTATAAAAAAAATACAAGATTTAAATATAAAAATATTTTAATAAAGAAATAACGTAAGTTAAAGTAAAAACAGGTATTAATTAATTCCTGTAATCTGTAAATGGAAATGATTGTCTATTAATTATCCAAAAGCTGTGTAATTAAAAAGTCAGATGAAAAACAGATAAAAGAATAAAGAGAAATTAGTTTGACCAATGGAAGCACCAAGCCTCAGCCCGGACCTGAATGAAAAGGATGGATTAGTGATGTTTTGTTGGTTGAATCTGTGTGGATACTATAAAAGAAGAAATACAATTTTTCCTGAGAGTTTTTTCCGGCTTTGTTTTTTTGAGGGTCGTGATAGGACGCACATATCACACACTCTCTCTCTATTTTAAAAATGAACTGGCTGTGATACCGAAATGAACCAGCTAATGCTACCTCCGGAACATCTGTCCGGGTTTTCAAATAAAGACTCCGTTGAAATTTACATCAAGAGCAGTGATTCTTCTACTGTAAGCTATTGACATGAACTCTAAAATTTAAAAATAATTAAGAACTTCCGTTCAAGCTTATGAACTTCTATCTGACTTTTAAGTTTAAAATCAATTGATAATGTTTAATTTTATATGTTTTGCTTTTGATAAAAATCATTTCCATTTTTTTTTTCTTATTGTATAAATTTTAAATGAGGAAATTTAAGTTGGGTATAGATGTTGCATAGATTCGTTAGCGGTTAATTATGTTGCTGTTTCATAGTCGATTGGAATATATAAGTCATCAATGTCACTGTGGCATCTTACGATGAATGCTAGTGGGTTTTTGTATTCCCTATGCAATTGACATTATCGATGATTTTGTATTTTGATCGGTTGTGTTTATTTTGAGATGTTTTTGACCGCAGAATCTGTGCAGCCGATCTGTACTCGACATTATAAAACAAATTGTATAAAATTCATCTGTGTGAACGTAATTAAATGTTAAATTTAAGTCGGGCGTGAATGGCTGTATAGATTTGTAAAGTTATATATATATATAGTTTAAGGGAGGGTAATCTTAGGTTATTCGTTTCGTAGTTGAATTAGCTCAATGGATTGGATATATTTGTGTAATTAGTAGATGTAGTATGAGATCCGCTATAGGCAGGATTGCATATATACGCCACACTTTCTGTTTGCCTATGGATGGGTTTGTAAGATGGCAAAGGACCGTAATCCATTCCTATGGAGTTTTATGTTTATTGTTCTACTCACCAACAGATGTAGCATTCCTGTTGGTGGAGAGACAATGTCTTCTCTAACTCTACTTACTGTTCAGATGTACATTCCTGACAGTATAGTATTTTGTGTTGTCGTATTTTCATGTTACATTGAATACATAAATGTATCAGATGGATTGACGCCAGTTTGACTGCAAACTTTTTGGCCTAAGGTTAAATAAGGTATAGAATATTTTCTTTTCAAATGCAGATCTATGTAGTCTATTCATACTCGACAATCTTAAAATAAATATAAATTCATCTGTAGATGATTTAAAATTTTAAAATAATAAGTTAAATTAACAGAATATTAAAATCTAAAAAAATAATTAATGTTGTTCCTCAAAATTTTAAAATGATTCAAAATTATATATGTGCGTAAATAAATATTTTTATGTGTTAATTTCTGGCAGTAGCTTTTATTTATTTATATTTAAGATATAAATTAAGATATAGATTATTATCTCTGCGTCTCCACTGAGCTAGTGACTTGGGTTAACGATCTAAATATTAAATAAAGTGGAATCTTATCAGCGCGTATCTGCCTACTTTATACATTTTTCTAGGCTCAAATGCCTAGATGGTGCCCTGGTAGTTGCAGATACAATTGACTGCTGTCTCCACCTTCATTTGGATCATTATAATATATATATATATATATATATATATATATATATATATATTGTAACCTAAAAGAAAAGAGAGAGAGGAAGAGGGAAAGTGAAATGAAAAGAAAAGAAGAGAATGAAATGAGAGAGAGAAAAGAAAAGATCTAAACAATGGAATTATGGAGAGAAAGATGATAATAATGAAAGAGAGAGAAAAGAAAAGAGGAAAAGAAAGGAAATGAGAAGAGACAAGAGAAAGAAATGATTTGGAAATGGATAAGATGATAGCAGAGATGTGAAAGAGAGATGAAAAATGATATGAAAAGAAACGAAATGAGAGACTCTTAACGACTCGGCTCAGTGGGGTTACAATAAAATTTAAGAAAAGAGATGATGATGATTCAGAGATGTATAATCAGATAGAGACCAAATCCAATACTAATGCAACTATAACTATTAGGGCATACTAATACTCTATTACTAAACCATACAAAAGATTATTTAAAATAATTAATTAATAGTGATTAGAATAGTCCTATCAACAGATTACACACACTCTGAATAAGAATAATGATACCTTGATTGTGGAAGATTATCTTACTAAATTATATCTAACAAGGCAACAAGAGTAAATAACCTCAGGGATTCTAAAACTCTTGTGCAAAATTAAAGTTAAGTTGCCTATAAAATAATTGCTGGGTGAATAAAACAAATGAGTGATATCTTAGCTGACCATAGAATAACTATATTATATTCAATCTTAAAATAATAAACAAAACAAATATTAATTCACAAATTTAATAAATCAATTTAAACTAATAATGTCCTATTATCCAAGGCATTACTCAAGCAAAGCAAAGGACAAGGGTACTTTTTATGTCTTTCCCATACTCACAGACAACCTACTCAAGACCTCAAATGCAGATGGATTAAAATTCTTTAGATATATGAGATTTAAGATAATGGTAGACAATGTGCAGCTTTTAAAATAATAGTAAATAAAATATTCTTCTAATGTACTAATATTCTTAATCTTATATTGCATAATCTTTAGTTTGAAAGATATACTGATAATTTATAATAAACTTTTAACTAAACATATAACTAAGTATCTGATATAATGCAATTATCTGTTATTGTGATTCAATCTAAGAATCACTTACTTTAGCATGGCTTTATAATCCTAAAACTAATATCACATATATTTAATTAACTTTATTATATATTTGTGAATTTTTGAATTAAAGATTTAATAAACTTTGGAAACTTAAGATTTTGTGAACTTAGAACCCAAGACAATAATATTTTCATATAAAAGTAAAACAAACAAAAACAAACTTTTTGAAATAATAATAATTTAATTTATTGAGAACAATAATAAAGTGTTACAATTTAAATGGAATATAATATTACCAATATAGCGCTGGGACTTAATCCAAGTATTTTGACTTTTAACAATTTTATTCGGTTTACAATAGTATACAACTTCTTTAACTACCATTTTTTGATTATCCCTCTTAAAACTTTTTTACCTTGTTTATTCTGATAAATAAATCAATCAATTAATAGTTATACATAATAGCAGGCAAAGGTTATTCTATACTAGATTTTAATCTCTTTTAAACAATTAGAGATTTTAAAATCTTGAACTTTAATTATAATCTCTGTATTTAATAAGCACACTTCTAATTTTTTTTTTTTAATTAAAATAATTTATAACACTATGGTGTCTTCTAGTAATCAGAATGATACAAACAACTAGGTTTGTATTTGAAACCCTAAGCTTAATTTTATAATCCTAAGCTTAATAAACACTAAGCTGGAAAAACATATTTTGAAAACTACAACTAGTTATACTGACATAACTAATATTAAAGCTAATGATATATTTTTAAATCAGACTAAACTAATTTTAAAATTAAACTAAATTAGATATATGGGGTATTCATTCATCAGAGATCAGTTATACACTTTTAAATAAATTTTGTCCACATAAAATTATAACCCTCAATGTTTTAAAATGAAAAGTGTAACAGACTTACAAATCCAGCGGCGAAACTCTGGATGAAAATATTAAAATTAGTATGTGTGAATTGCTACTTATACCATATGCATAATTTAACATACTTAATAATAAATCGAACTTATTGTTGGTTAGCTTGTTGATAATAAAAATATCATATCAACACAATTCAAACATTGATATACCTATGAGCCTTAAAATAGCTACCACTACCTGAAGAAACAAAGTTCCTCAAACAAACATATCTTGTCATCATTAATTTAAAACAAATGCAACATCACCTACTGTGGTGGAATTAGCATTAAGTCATTATGAATGATAGGCTAAAATATAAAAATGATAAGCTCCTCAGAGCTGGAAAAGAATGTGGTGGCTTTCAAAAATACCTAACTTTGAGGCAGAAACTAAGATACCTGGACCTTGTCTACAATGTATCTGGGAAAAGGAAAGACACACCAGAAAAGCATGATCCTCTCTCATGGGATTTCCAATGCTTATAAATGTGATCATCATCACTGAAAAATACAATACAATAACCCTCTTTTGGGGACAAGCACTATCAAATCATGGAAATACAATACAATAAGGATGGAGGACTTTGTCTACTCCATAAAGCATACTCAAAATTATTAACTAAGCCTAACTCTATGAGGTTAACAAATAGTAACTAATAGCAAGATATATACACCTGAATTAACTAAATTATTCCTAAGAAGTTTTAAAATACAAAATGCATATTCAATGTTCGAACCAACAAAACAAACTGTCAAGTGATTACTATGAGAAATACTTTAAAATTAAATGCATATAAAATTCTAGGCAAGGCACAATGCACACATAATAAAATATTCAATACTAAAATATAATGAATAGTGGACTTTTAAAAAAAATTGCAAATCAAATGCAAGAATATTTATTTCTCGATGCATATATAAAAAATATTTGTAGTTACTATTACTATAACACTCATAAAACAAATGAATGGAAATTCTCTGATAAACTTCTTTGGCTGATTTAAAATAAAACTGAGTGAAACATCCCATTTATAATAAATTAAGACTGTGATATTTAAATCTCCGTAAATGAAATAATCAAATAGAAACTAACTTGTGAAATGCTTAATAAATAAAATAAAATCTGTATATTTATGCAAAAAGTGTTACACAAAATATACAGCAAAAATATTTTTATGGTCTCATTTTTGTAAAAAAAACCAATAAAACAGACAATAAAAAAATAATAATAATACAGTAACTTAAGTTCATATTTCAGCTATGTAATGATTTTTCTGTTTACAATATGGAGATAATTTATTCAGGCTAATTTATCTATCCGAATTCGAAGCTTCAGTCAAAATATTTATAAACATGGCAATGATTTCCAAAACAAAAATGTTCAATAGTTCTTTAAATAAACACCATTTTTTTTAAAGATAATTTTAAATATTAAAATAATAAATAGCATAAGCATAAGCCGGCATTGGAAAAATAAATTCTTCAGCTGAGTACATTTTTGTAGGATCCCGGGTTCAAACACATTAATATATAGCTTTATTTAAATTTCACTATTCTCCTTTAGATAAACACATTTTTTAAAATAGAGCTCTTTTTTTAAACATTATTTTTTTAATGTTTCAAATTGTATTTATTTTTTTAAAACAAATTTCCTTTTACTTTTTAAACATAAGAATGGACTTTGTTTATAATTAAGGATATTCCTCTTTATGAACTAAGATCAACCATCATAAAATTACTTACAAGTAATGACAAATATAACAACTTATTATATATTTGATAGACACAAGTTCATCATTAATATTTATAAATTCTTTTGAAGTTTTACCTCCAAATAACTTCTTTTTCATACTACTGGGCACAAACGAGAATTATTCTAGAATACATATCTTCCTCATAAACATTATTTGGTTTAGAGCATATTTACATGTATATATCCTGTATTAATAAGTATTAAATTTAACGTCAATTCTAATTTATGAAGATGCTGATGCATTTTCATTATAATATTTTAAAATTTTGAATGTCTTTTAATTTCTTCTTTACGTACATTTTTAATTTAATAGGATATATAATGAGTATCCTACAGCTATAAGAGTATTGCAAGAACATGTTTAACCATATATATAATTAATAATTTAGGCTTTAATAATATTTTCATTTTCAAATAAAAAAAAATGAATAAATAAAACGTAGATAGGATAAGGGACGCTAACTTTCCTTCAAACATTGTTTACTATAATTTTATGTTTCAACTGGAATTTAAATGTCAGAAAATGGATTACCTTTTTAACTTCAGCAGTTCATGTCTACAAGACGATTTTTAAATAATGGTTTTAAAAATACTTTTACTTTTAAAAATAAAATATTTAAATAAAATTACAACTTTTATTAAAGAAAAATTTCAAGATCCAGCCACAGGTAGAATTAAAAATCGGATAAGCTCCTCTGAATCTTGGCTTCGTGTTTTTATGTAATAATCTTTAATACATCGCCTTTCGATCAATTCCTTGGCTTAAAACCAATGAAATTATTTTTTTAAACTCTAATATTCTTCACACACCAGCTGTGTAATCGATTTTACTGACATAATTGATTTTATTATACCAAACCATGTGACTCACAGCTGCAAAGTCAAAAATTAATTATTAACAAATATTATGCAACACTTTTAATGATATTCTATAAACAATAGCAATAAGTATAAAATTTAAAGTTATACCTCTCTATTAAACTTTTAAATATTTCATTCTAAATAACTTTATTCATTCATTTGCTTTATTTTTTCTGAATCAATATTAAAAATAAATTATTTCTTTATTTTGTATTTGTCATTTTTGCATGCACAGACATATTCACACATACGTGCAATCTATAAATGAACGCACATTAATTGTTTAAAAGTTATTTTTAAAACTACAACAATACAAATATTAATGAATATTTAATTCAAAATAATTTTATAAATGAAATGCTATATTAAATTACATCTAATAAATACTGTTATATTGTTTTAATAAAAACTTACATTATTTTTTTTTAAATTTATTATTATTTATTCCAACTTATTTATAATATCTAATTATTATCATTTAGACATTAAAATGAATTATACAGTAGTTATTTTAAAATGCATTTAATATTATTTATCAATTCCCAACTATTTCTGATTTTTAATTCAGATTATTATCTAGCATCCCTTATCAAACCAACTCACATATACTTTTGAAATATTTAGACATAATTCCATAATGTATAATAATTATTACAATCAATACAAGATTATCCTATTTTTGTCTTTAACTAAGTTAATTTCCATTTTTATCATTATTATTTTTTTAAAAAATCCGAAATTCCAAACAAAAGGTTAAGCTAAGATAACCTTGGGCACCTGTGGAACTAAGTGAAACTTCAGTTAGGTACAAGATATATATAAATTTAAAATAGCTTTCAAAAATTTTTCAAAAATGAAAATTAAGATAAATTAGAAATAATAAACAACTATAAAAAAAAATTTTCACATTATTAATATAAATGGAAACTTTGAATGAAATTAATGATAAAATTAAAATGTAATGGGGTGTTTTTGATAGAAATAATTTAATATTAAAAAGAATATACTAGGAAAGAGAGATTTTAATAAATCTATCATATGGCTGCTTACTTATAAATTTTATTAATATAAAAATCTCAGAGTATATTTCAACAAGGGAAGATGGAATCACATTGGAATTAATAACGAGAAATCAAAAGAGATAACAGTCAATATTTATTATAGTTTTTAATTATAGGATGTAGTTATAAAATTGAAATATTAGTTGGTTAAGAAATTGATAGCAGCACACTATGCTGATGATGGTTAAGATTAATATTTGATTGTAATTATCAACTTATTTTTGAGTAGATAATTTAAGGTATATAAATTTAATCAAAATGTCAATTTTTTTATTTTATGTGTTGACCCATTCAATATTTAATACTCATTTGAGTTAATACTCTTTTTTTTTTCTTTTTTAAAATAAAGATGTATTTGTAGGAGAGACCTCAGATGTCTCAGACAATATGTGCTTTCATTCAAATGCACAATGATACTTACATTGATTATAAATTCATCAGCTTGAATACATTCAGTCAGTTGGTAGCTGAAAGGATGTCTTTTGTTGTAGAAAATGTAAAGATTTAAGTAATTTATTGTAAAAACATAGTATTTTATTATATTTTTAAAAAGGGTGTAAAATCTTAAACGAGTACAAAGAAACATGAAAGCACATTTTAAAACTATGCATCCATATTTGATAAAGATTTCCCATGAAAAAGCAAATTACACAAACAAAAGTTTAAAAAATTTAAATCACAATTAATCACCATGTATCACATTTTATTAAACCCATTATAAAATCTAAAGCTGTAACAGTTACATCAGTTCCTGTGAGTTATGTCTTAGCAAAATATAAGAAATCTTTCTCAGATGAATGATAAAAGAAGCACAAAAATGAAATGATTTTCACAATTAAAAACAAAACTTTTCTATAGAAGTCTATGTATTGTATAGAAATTATAAATTCTGATTTGGTTGAAACAACTAATTGAAGATAGAAGTAATTGAATTTGTTTTTCTTTCAAGTTTGATGAATCTCCTGACATACTTGATATTCCTCAGCTTTGTATTTTTATAAGAATGGTTTTTAAGAATGTGAATCTAAAAGAAGAATTAATAATATCTTTAAAGAAGAAAATACGAGTGAAAATGTTTATTGCATTCCAAAAAATATGTGGAAGAGAAAAAAAATTCCAATTTATAAAGTTGTATTGATAACAATTGGTGGGGCACCAATAATAACTAGAACAATCTATGAATTTTTGCCAATATATACCAATGGTGATGATTTCACAGATTTCCTTTCATATTATTGCATTATTCATTAGAAGGTTGATTGTTATAAAATTCTAAACGTGCTTTATATTATGGAATCTGCATGAGATAAAAGTCTTCAGAGAAGAATGTTTCAAGCTCAACTAAAAGAAAATGAATTTGAGTATGGTCAATTTTATATCTTATAGATGTTAAAGATTCTGGGATTTATTACATGAGTTGCAAGAATGTTTTCAAGATTTTGTGATGACAGAAAGAGCATTGAACATAATTAATTAAGGTATGAAATACATGATCACATTTCATGCCATAATTCATGATTTAGATACATTAGCATCTTAAAATTTTTGGAACATATAGTTAAACTATGTTATTATGTAACATATGCTTTGATTCAGATTTGAAAAAGAATCAGCCACCTTTTCATTGGATGACATTGTGTATATTACATTTATGAATGTAAAATTCAGAATTTTAGTTATGTAAATAATTAGATTTATGAATAATAAATGAACAACTAAAAAAATCAATATATAAGCTAAATTTAACAGAGAGCTGCTTTTGTTTTATCATATATTGTGTGAGTTAAATGATTTATTATAATCTAATATCTTTGTATAAATCATAAATATGATATTTAATATCAGAATTGATTTTTGTCATGTTATAATTAACAATTGTATTTAATATTTATAACAAAACAGGTTCAGAACTTTAGTTATGAAAGTAGATCATTTTAACTTTATAAATATTTAAACAAACTAGAAAAATTAATATTTATATTAACTTTAAATAAACTATAATATAATTTTGATATACTTATGTCACGATAAAGATAAACTGATCATTGCAAATATGGGAGGGTTTTTCTGACATAATGATAATGTATGTCTGTTATACCTATGACATGGATTCAAATCTAGGCTGGATATGATTCAGAAATTTGTTCATGTTCCAAATAAATAAATAAAAATTCAATTCAATAATCTATAATCAATCAAGATAGCCATTAAAATTGGTCATTAAGTGGGTATCCAATTATTGTTAAGTAGAGGGTAAAATGAATGAAAAATCATTGAAACCTTCACCATCTAGTGCGTACTGCTTCACCTTCACTGATCTTTTTTGAGGGGCTTTTGGAGAGACTTTTTACTGCAAGGACTAGTTAATGACTATTTTATCTCTTTAAATTTATATTATTATTTTCAGCAATAGAAAAACATTTTTCAACAAGACCCAAGCAGAATCTTTTGCCATCTCTTGCACACCACCCTAAATTATTCCAGCAAGATCACGTGACTTCACAAAATGTAAGTTATTAGTAACATTGTTTAAATTTTTAATGTTAAAAAAAAAAAAACAAGATTATTTCATGTTATAAGTAAACATATATAGCTTGTGCTATATATCTTTACAGCTTTAATCATAACCATTAAATTTTAATGTTGTTTTTTTTTTATTTATTAAACAGAAAAAATGTAAATATTCACTATAAATATCATTAATCACATCAGAAATCCAAATAATATTCCAACTCATACTATGAAGCTATGATTCTTTGAAATCAAGATATCAGTATTGGCTGACTTTTGCAAATGTTCTATGATGATTCCATAAAAGTAGAAATCATTTAGTATATTGCATTAGTTTGTAGTAATATAGAGAAAATCATTCAAATAGTTATGAAAACTATTATTTACAGAAAATTTTTTGAAATTAAAATCATATTGCAGTTATGTGTGTATGATATTTGTCCATTATTCTCCTACAAATTGTATTTGTAGTAAAAGAAAATTAATATAAATTTTCAGTTTGTATAAAAATAGTTTTTAAAAAACTAAGTATTACTTTCTTATCATTTTATTTCTTATTAATTTTTAACTTAGTAGTTGAAGAATAGTTTTTTTACTAATACGATAGTTAGATCTTATGGATTTTTTGCAAACCTTAACAAGAAAAATTTACTTTTACAAACTGGTGGACATATTGTGCAATAAAAATGCTATATTTTTTTTATTTTAATAGTGCCCTGTATAATTTAACTTATCATGTTTCCCTGAAAATAAGCCCTAGCATGAGTTTTCAGGATGCTTATAAGCCCTACACTAAATATAAACCCTAGTTAAGATTGTCAGTCACAAAGACAGTCTATGGACATATTGAATTATAAAGCAATGAATGTATAAATAAACAATATTATTGATATTAATGGTTTAAATAAATAATAATATAAATTATTTGGTTCTTTTGTCTTTTCCATAGACAATTTTTGATAAATGTAATTTTACCCGTATAGAAAAACAATTTATTTACCACAAGTCAGGATAGGACAATTTATAATTTCAATTATGCATTTTTAAGTGCTAGTTTTATTTATATTATAAAAATATAGAGAATATGAAGCAAAAGGCAGATTGAGATATTACTTTATTGATATATGACAATTTTAATAAAATTATTTTTAATAATATTTGATTAATAATAGCAAATTTACTGTTCTATATTAAATAATTTATTCATATCATGGAAATATTTTATAACTATTGTTATTCCACTGCCAGCATAACTTTATATTGTATTACTTTGCAGATGTAACTTGATAATTGTTTCCATAAGAAAAAAAAAAAAGCATAAACTATTACCAATATTTTTGAATTTTTTGTATCACAGTGGCATAACATTTTTAATATATATATTTGATTCAATTAGTTACTTCCATGAAACAGAAATATTATTAAAACAACAACATTTTGGAATATTCAGCAACAATCTACAATAAATAAAGGCATGATTTTTTTTTTTTTTTATGAAAAAAATAATATAAATATAAAAACCCATGATTTTATCATTTTTTATGAGGAAAAAGTTGAGAAAGTTTAAAAAATATTATAAATATGAAAATGATATATATATAAAAGTAAATAATTATTAAATGAAAGTAATAAAATAAATAATCGAATAATTTATTGCTTAGGAGTTCATAAGAAGGACTAGCATCAGAAGTAACAAAACTGAAAGATGCATAAGCTTTAAATTTCTGAAAGTGTCACTCTACCACTGCACCATATCATATAAGGTAATGGTTTCCTTGCATACATGAGCAGGCAAGTGAACTATTCAATCATCAAATTTCAAAGAATAAAGCAACACTTGCATATTTGTTCAATATTAATGAAAAACTAATAGCTATATTTTTCTTAAACTCTTCTCTTGCTATATTCTTGAAAATTGAAAATTTTTTATAGATTAAATAATTTCATTTTATACTTCAAATCAGAAAAAAAATGTCTACTACTAATTTTTTTATTAATAAATGCCTTGTTTGCATTAGCTAGTAAATGATCCATCACCCTTAAAGAATCAATCCATTCATTGTTTATATGAATATTTTATATTGCTTGAAAAAAACTATATTTTACATTTTGATTTTAGAGCATGGAAATTCTGACTAATGTTTTTTTTTTTTTTTTGCACATTCAAAAGTATCTTTTTGATTTCTCTAAATTTCTTTACTTTGAACTTACCAATGAGCAGATTTACATATTAAACAGCCACATTTTATATTAATAATATAATAAACAACCATTTGTAAATGAGTATGGCCATACCAATTCCAAAAAGAAAGAAAGGAAAAAAAAAATTCTAGAAATGAGTTTTGTGATGAGTATGCAAACTAACTTGTGACTTACAAATACATCCACATATAGAACATGCTAGTCTGTTTTTTCTGTTTACTTGTATTTTAATTTCCTCAGCACAAAACTTATCTTGCTGAAATATTTCAACACCATGTCTAATTATAGCTCTCCAATGTATTCCATTCTCTGACATATCTTTCCAATGGAAACAGTTGACATTGCATTTTTTTAGAATGTCTTAAATAATCATTATATCATAGACAGTCTATTTCTTCCATGAAAACCATGCTAAAGTTCACCATTAAACACTCTTTTAGGTAGACTTCTATTGTTCATTCATTTTAAATGTCCAATTAAATGAGGATGTGATTTTATAATGGTGAACTCAATATCACATCCAGTAAGCCGAAGAATATATTGCATATTGATTGGTTATACAATCTTACTATTATATTTTTAAAATTTTACAGAGCATCCTTAAATGAAACTTCTCTAATGCCTTTTCACTTCCCTACAATAAATTATGTAATATAACAGCCCAAGATATAGCTAACTTAATTGCAGTAATTATTTCCCTGTAATGAAGTATTGTATCTTTTAATGTGTTAAAAGCAGCAGCAATTCATATTGAGAGTAATGTTTATTACATTGCATTGACTTAATGAGTTTTCTAAATTCTTACATGTTGAAAGTATTATTATTTTATTTAGTTTTGTTATTTTATTGTTAATAAATTTATTTATTATCAAAAATAAGTTCACATTATATAAATATTTAATTATACTTAATTTTAATTATCAAAAGTTAACTATTAAATAATAAAGAGTTCATGCCAATTGCAGATCTAATGGTCAAACTGAAGGTGTTTTATAGAATCAGCCACTTCAGAAATGATGTATATTAGTGAATTTATTTTATTTACTATAGGAAGAGGTTGGAGATCATTGGAAGAATGATGTGTAATATATAAAATATATCATTTGATAAGTTTTATATTGGCTGCAAAAAGGAATTTGCTATTAACTGAAAATCGAATCTTTAATTCCTCTTTGAGGCATTAAAGTAACTGGGCAGGGCAAATTCCTAATGTCTACTCCATACTTTCTTGTCAATACAACTGTTATTACTATATGATTATGCATAGGGTATATGAGTATGGATGGACCACTGACTAACATATATCATCCAACATTGGTGAATTATTGATTTTTTATTTATGAATTTAACATCAAAAAACACTATGTTCTTTCTTTTCAATTGCATGATAGCTTTTAATTGAAATATCACTTGAGCTTTCTTGATGCAGAATGCATGTGTTTGTGAATAAATTTTTTTAATACATATTCACAATCATAACAGACAAAACTAAATCATGGCTGTATTCCCAAGAGATTATAAAGTCACCAGCCACCGACTGAAGATGGTGCTGCTAAAAATATTCTGAATGTGGATCCAGACTGCATATGATAAGACCTTTTATGTAGGTACTTATGACTGCAAATAACTTTCAAATGAAGAAATATTGCATGAAAAACTGTCTAATATTAAATGGCACATTATTAGACTTTAAAAGATGATTTAAAAATTGGACATGTACTGTACTACACAGCATAAACATTGAAAGCCAAATGGAATAGGATTCTTTATAAATAAAAATTGAAAGAACAATAGTGTCAAGATTGACGGTGTAACAAATAGATTGGCAAGATTAGTTATTCAACTTCGATATTAAATGCAGATGATTTAGGTTTATGCCCCAACAAGTTACCATTGTGATGAAGTAGAGGATTTTTATATGGATGTACAAAAAGTTTTTGATCAGATCAACAACATTTTAAAATTGTTATGGATGATTTTAATTATAGAATTGGTAAACAATTGAAAGATGAAAATGCTGCAGGTAAATTTTGGTTATGGTGATAGAAATGAGAAAACACAGACTTGTGGAGTTTTGAGAAAAATGCTAACCAAATATGGATATGAAAAACATTCAAATGAAGATATAGCAGAATTGAATTATATTTTGACTAACAGAAATTATGTATTTCAAGATTGTAATGTTTTTAATAAATTCAACACAGGAAGTGATCATCGATTGCTGAGATGTAAGATGTGAGTTAATGCTGAACTAGAGACAAAAATTTTTTTAAAAAAAGTATTCACAGTTGATATTCCTAACCTTCAGAAATATTCCAATGAATATAAATTAAAACTTAACAAATCATTTTTAAATATTAGCAGATTTTCAACATGATTTAGATGTGGATGAAATCAGTAGGAAGATAACTAATACCCTTTTAAAAATTTGCAATAAAGATAGCTGATATAAAAAAGGCAACAATTGACCAGTAAAATTCCTACTGAGACAAAGTAATTTGCGAAGAAAAGAAAGAATATGAAAATATATAAAAATAATGCATTAAGAAGGATTGAATATCTAGAATTTTGTAAAATGATGTGAAAAATATTTAATAACAATCTAAGAAAATATAATTTTGAATTAGCAAGGAAAGTTATAGAAGAGAATAAAAGTCTCAAAAGTGTAAAATAACATCTTTGTATTAGTAGGAAACATTCTGTATAAGAAAAAATATGGAACTATTGCTAAAAGGAAAGATAACATCATAAAATATGTGGAAGAGTTCTATCAAAAATTATATAGTAATAAAGAACAAGAAGTATCTCCTAAAACTTTATTTTCTGAATTGTCCAAGATTTTAAATGAAGAAATGAAACATGCAATTAAATCTATGAAGATCGGAAAAGTTCCAGATAATGATGAAATTGTAATCTATATTTTTAAAGAAGCAGCTGAAGATATGGAATTTTTTTTTTTTAGGAAAGTTATACACCAAATGTCTTAATGATAAGCATGTATTAGATGATTGGAAGAATGCAGTATAATATTAATATTTTAAATAGGTGATGGAGAAGATATTAGAAATTACATATATATTAGTCTTTTATCAGTTCTATACAAAATTTTTATCAAATATAATTCATCTATAATGAACTTCAGATTTTAACCACTCAAACAAACAAGCTGCATTCAAGAGTTGTTTTAATACCGTGGAGTGTTGAAAGATATTATAGAAAAGACCAATGAATATGAGTTGTCATTATGCTTTGGATTTGTATATATTGTGACAAGGCATTTGATTCTGTATAAACATTTTTTTATCATCAAAATATATATCCAGGATATTGTCATTCTGAAAAATGTATATGAAAATGCAACAGCAATGATTAGATTACATAATGATAATAGGAAAGTTAATGTTGAGAAGGGTGTAAGATAGAGTGATTTTATATCTTCAAACTTTTTACAAAAGTTTTGCAAAAAATATTTTATGGATTAAAATGATAAGCTAAGAAAGTAAAAGTAAATGAACGTTATTTGTGTCATCTAGATTTTGCAATGATCTAATTATTTTTGCAAATAATGCTTTAGAGTTTCAGGAAATGTTGCAAGAATTATCAGATGAAAGTAGGAATTAAAAAAAATAAAGTAATGTTCAATGGTGCAGTGTTTTCAGGGAGTTAAAACTCAGCTGAAATTGCATAAATAATAATATATATGTATATATGAAATAATAATATTATCAAGAATAACTATTTCTTTCCATAACAATTTGAAGATATACAAGCAGAGCGAGTCTAAATTTCTTCTCTCGCTATTATCATTTACAGTTTGTTAATTATTTACACTTAGATACCATCGTCATTAGTACATTAATATACCTTCATATAATCCATTTAGGCTTATTTTCTGCTTACACTTTACTCCTATTTTTTTATATGTTCATCGGGAGAAAATAACAAACAACAACAAGAGAAAAACCTTCTTTTTTACTTCACTCGATTCATCAACACTTCTATGTTCATCAAAGCTTCTACATTCGCCACCCCCTCTAGTTATTATTTCTAGAGTTAATCAATCCATTTAGTGCACCTCCCCTCACTCTAGAATATAGTCTTTTAATTTGATTGGTAGTCTGCATTCTTGTGAGTTTCTGAGAACAGGTCTGTCACTTTCCTGGTCTGTTTGATTGTGTGCAGAGCTAGTGGAGTCAATATGAAGACTATTTTCCTATGGAATTTGTGGTAGCATTTCCCTGTTCTACCTTGTTAAATATTCCCATTGACGAGCAGTTTCAATAAAAGTTTTGTTATTATCTAATGGGGTAACTGCTGACCTTCTCCTTATATGGTTTATATGTCTTCATACAGAAGGACCATTTTCCAATCTAATTATATAAATAACCCGAAACACTGGATTTATAACAATTCCGGGTATCCACTTCTTCTTTATAATGTCTCGCACCCATACTAGTTCATCCTTTTTAAACTTTGCGCAATGTTTATAAGTGTCTGGGTAGATTTCTGGATCTTTTTCAGCCCTTTTCTCCCGAGGCATAATCTTGGATATATGTGTACAGCAAGTCCTACTGAATAGTAGGTCAGCAGGTGATTTCCCATTATGTGATTGAGGTAGGAAATGTTGGTAAAACATGATCTCTGTTAATGCTTCATCCATTTTTTTATAGTTTTGTTTTTTCAATCACTTTTTTAAACTTTGGACTGCCTTTTCGGCCAATCCATTTGAGGCAGGATGATAGGCAGGTATCAGGACATGAATACCTCTCTCAGACAGATAATTTTCAAAATTTGTGGATGTAAAACCTATACCATTATCTGATACCAGCATATCTGGATATTCATGTGTGGTAAAAATTTCTTGGAGAGCCTTTATGGTAGAATTGGTATCAACTGATTTAACTAAATGGTATTCAATCCAATTACTATAAGAGTCCACAACTGTTAAAATCAAGTGTCCATTTATAGGGCCTACGTGATCAATGTGAACATGTTTCCAGGGTTTACTAGGCTCAGACCAAGAACTAAATGCTTTATTTGGCAAGTTGGCCACATTTTGGCAATATGGCATTGATTTACCATTCTTTCAATCTCTTGGTTAATATGCGGCCACCATACATATGATCGAGATAGGGCCTTCATCCTTACAATCCCAGGGTGTCCAGAATGAAGTAAATTTTAATACCTTTGAGCGTCCCTCCATAGGTATGAACACTATCTGCTCTAGTGATGCAATCATTACAGATTGACAGATACTGACGAGCATTCCAGAGAGCTGTATGTAGAATTTTTGGGCGGTGGTTAGGCCATCCTTTTTTGATCCATGTTTTCAGCTGGTGACAGCCAAGATCTCTAAGTGTCCATTCTGCTATCTTGATACTATTCAAGGTATCATTCAATTGTTTTACTGTTTTGATAATCTGAATGGATATGCCCAATGGCTGGAACCAATTTTGGCCTAGTAAGGGTTTGATGTTCCTCTTGACTACATACAAAGATAGAGTTTTGTTTTTGTTATTTAATTTTACTGGAACAGAAACCTTCCCACAGATTGGTATGTTATTACCATTCACATTTGTGGCAATTACATTTGTTTTATTTAGATTAAATTTTGACTTGTGTATAGAATTTATATTTTTTTCCAGTCTATTAGAGACATGATGGATAGTCCTGCTCCATTGTCTATCTCCATTGTGACTTTAGTTTCCACGATTATTAAATCTTGTATAATCTGTTGACTTATCTTAGTTTTTACTCTTTTAATTTCTGACGTTTTGTTCATGGTTCCGGTTAATTTTACATGTCCGTTGTTGATTGTTATTCTTTCTGCAAATGCTTGCCATGTGGCCTTTTATGCCACAAATACGGCACTTTAGGTTTTTGAATTTGCAAACTCTTTTTACGTGTCCCTTTATGCCGCAACAAAAGCAAATAAAATCCTCTCTTGGAGTTCGTGATGATGTTTCCGCTGTTTCCGTTTTACATACGCTTACAGCAATATTTGCTTCCTTAGTTCCAGCTTGGAATTCCATCGCATTTGTTACCATCATCTCATGAGCAATACATTTAGTAATTGCAGAGTTGTAATCTATGTCTATTTTGCTGAGCAATAATTTTCTCAAATTATGGTCAATCATGCCGTAGAGAAATTGATCTAAGAGATGTCATCAAGATCAGGAAATAAACAGTCTAAGGTTCGCAATGCAATATTATACTCGAAGTAAGTTTCGTGTGAATGCTGTTTTCGCATTCTAAACCGTAGGCGTGCGACTCTTTTGGTAACTGCAGGCTGAAAATATGCAGTAAGTTTTTCCACTAAAACTGTATACGATAACTGTTCTGGGGCTTTATTGTCCGCTAATTGTTTGGCAATTTGCAAAACATCTGTTCCGGCGAAAAATAATAATATCGAGACTTTAGTTTCGTCGTCTTCGATTTTATTCAGTCTCATGTATCGTTCCAATTGTTCTACGTATAGAGTCCATTCAGCTGGATTTCCGATCTCAAATTCTCTGATATTTTGTGCAGGAAAAGCCATCTTTGTACGAGCTATTCGAAATTGCTTTTTATCTTCTCTTTTGTTTACAAAACGACGACCTCCATAATCCTGTCTGACTGCGCCATCTGCAGTGTTTTCAGGGAGTTAAAACTCAACTGAAATTGCATAAATAATAATATATATGTATAAATGAAATAATATTAACAAGAATAACTATTTCTTTCCGTAACAATTTGAAGATAACTACAAGCAGAGCGAGTCTAAATTTCTTCTCTCGCTATTATCATTTATAGTTAGTTAATTATTTGCACTTAGTTACCATCGTCATTAGTACATTAATACGCCTTCATATAATCCATTTAGGCTTATTTTCTGCTTACATTTTACTCCTATTTTTTATATGTTCATCTTGAGAAAATAACAAACAACAACAAGAGAAAAACGTTCTTCTTTTTTTTCTTCACTCGATTCATCAACGCTTCTACATTCGCCACCCCCTCTAGTTATTATTTCTAGAGTTAATCAGTCCATTTAGCACAAATGGATATTCTCAAAAGAAGAAAATAAAGATTAATAATGATGAGTTAGAAGAAGTTAACAACCACAAATATCTTAATCATATTATTACTGCAGATAGAAATATAAAGGATGAAATAGATCATAGAAAGTATTTTTGGTAGAAATAACTTGATATTAAATGGAAAGATGCCTATCTATTTGAAAAGGAAGGTTTTTAATAAATGTATTTTATTAGTTATTACAAATCTGAGACTTGGACACATAACAGAAGAGCATTATAGAGACTTCAGAATACTCAACAAAGTACAGAGAGCAATGTATTACATGTAACAATAGATTGAAAATGAAATACATGGGTAGAAAACAAACGGATGTTACCGACGTCTTTGAAATAATTAAGAAACTGAAGTGGAGATGGGTTAATTATATTGCTAGAAGAGATGAAAATAGATAGACAGTGTAAAACTTACTCTTGATTCCATGACATCATAGAAGACATAAAAAGAAACCACATGTGAGATTGATGAATGCTGGAGTGATATGAAGAGGGAGACTAGAGAAATTTGGATTAAACTTAGAGAGATCTTCATCCTTTAACGGATCAATAATGGTTGAAAATGATGATGATATTTTATATTTGGGATTATACTTATTTCTTTATGCTTTAAAAAAAAATCCTGTGAGTGGTACAATTTATCTTTGAATGTGAGAGGAAGGGGAACTCCTTTAATATTTCATCCTTGTTACACTATTTGAAGTCTCTATGCTTCTTTTTGACATCCATTGCAATGATGTTCATGCTTATCACCTATCAATCAAGAAATTTAAATTTGTATAATGTACAAGCATAGTTTAAATAGAAAATAAGTTTTAAGAGTAAATGTAAACTTGTTTAGTCACAAATGGGGGAGTTTCAACACCAGATGTGTCAATTATTTTACAAGTAAGCTGATCAATACATTATGTATAAATATTGTAATAGGATCACCTACAAAATAGGGTAAATATCCTTGTCTATGGGGAAATAATTAGCAGTGGATGATTATGTCCATGATGAAGTGATATTGAGACTAAAGCTTATATCAAATACAAGCCTTTATGCAGATCCAGCCATATTTTCTTATCATTATCCAGCCATATTTTCTTATCATTATCCACTACATGTTTATAATATTTTTCTGATTTTAATGTGAAAATAATATATTTGAATGTTCAATGAGAAAATTAAATGAGAAACTCTTAACTACAATAAGAATTTTATTTAATAGACAATAGAATATTAATAATATCACTCTTTTATGTTATATAATCAACACGATGAAATATACATGACAGAAAATATTTTAAATTAATGTTTTCATTCTCTTATATCTCTGAATTTAACTATATAACCAAGAGAGAAAAAAATATACTAAATTTTTATTTATATAGAAAATAAATATTTTGAAAAGCAAAAGACATTCTAAAAATTCTTATCAAATTTATCTTATTTTTGTTTTCTGTTAATCTCAACTTTTAGATATCTCTGGCTATAAAACTTGTGGTTATGCTTTATAATTAAGGAAATCAGAGTGACTAAAATGTGTAAATATTTCTCTTCGTCAGTGATTTCTTGTAATCTAATAGTTATATATTTAATCCAATTTTGTTACAGCATCTGTAAATATGATACAGTATTGGTAGATATATTTAGGTGATATTCAGTATTATTAGGGCATAATTATAGTTCCATGAAGATAACTACATTTGTGGAAAGATGAAGTTAATATTCCAACTATATTTTTTTATCCCTTTATTATAAATATATAACATTACATGATCACCATTTCTTATGCTTGCTCTTAGCTGTTATTAAAACAGGCAAAACTATATTTATTACCCTCTCAGTGCAAGCCAGAATAATCAATGAATGCCAGAAGACTTGTGCATAAAATCCCCATCTAGGCCTACTGATCCAATATCCCCAGACTAATTTCTGGCTGTGGCCTGCGTCAGTGAGAAGCCTTGGATCTGAGAGCACTGCACCTAGATCTTAGGATCTAATGCAACCAACCCTTCAGCAGCTCCTTTTATCTCTATTTAAGTACAAAACTATGAGACAAATTGAAAACATCATAATATTTTCAATCCAAGCTCATCAGCTTATATAGTCATATAGGTCTGAAATCAGTTCAGTATCTATACATTTTGGTGTCTTTGGTTCTTTAATAACCATAGCCACCAGCATCCTATTAGGCAGGATTGGTTTTAAGCCAATAAACATCACATGATCACTATTTCTTATATGTACAAGTCTTCTGACATCCATTGATTACTCTGGCTTGCACTGAGTGGCAATATGTTGTACCGGAAACTCAATTTATCCTGGTCACAGAGGGCGCCACCAGGTCTATGTACCTGGAATAGTTAGGAAAGAAAAAATTGTTAAAATTGGGTATTTGAATATGCAAGATGGTAGGAGACCATAAAAGTGGCAGGAATTAAACAAAGCAATTGAAAATAAGAGCTTGAGGTATTAACAGTAGTGGAAACACATCTAAGAGAAGAAGAACCTGTTTTGAAAGATTTGGTATGGCAGGATATAAATAGAAAAGAGAAAGAAAAAAAGGGTGGTGGTATAGGTGTTATATCAAAAAAATATTTAAATACTGTTAAATGCCAAGAACATTTGTGGTTTGAAATAATGTTGGGAAGACAAGAATGGATGGTGGCTATAGTTTATATAGCTACTGGAGATAATCAAACTATAATGGAGTGGAACAATAGCATATATGAGTGCCTAGTTAAGGATATACAAAGTTTTAAAGAAAAAGGGAAGAGAATATTGGTTATAGGAGATATGAATGGGCATATTGAAGAAATTGATAATGTAGATAATAAGAATGGACAGCTTTTGAAGAAATTTTGTCAGTGAGTAAATTTGAGCATTGGAAATTTATCAAATATTTATGAGGGACAATACACATGGTCTAGAAATAATATATCCCACGCACTAGATTATGTATTGGTAGAGAAAGAGGGAATAAATAAAATACGGAAAATTAAGGTGTTTGATAAAGAAGAGAGAGTATGGAATAGTGATCATAATTTCTTTTTTTTTTTCAAAGTAACCTTTATTAATAAAAGATTATCATTGAGGATTACAGTGTTCAATGTAATGAGGTAAAAGGTACATATGTTCAAAAAAATTGCTGTAATGTGATTAATGTGTGTCTGTACATGGATCCGCACGGCCCGGCTGTCGAGAAGTTAACCATCACCCAATGGTCCCATCCCCAGGGCCCCAAAGTGAAGACTCAAATGCTTCAGCTGAATAGGTGAAGTCCAGCATTGTGCCAACCACCACAACAGGCAGTGGGGTCCAAGGCCCAAGTTCACCAAGCAATAAACTCTCAAACCACAACTGAGCCATGCCAAGACCATTCTAAACACCTCTGCCTCCCAATTACCTGCCCAAAATTGGAAAGCCAACTTGGGTAAAAACTAAGAAGTAATACGTAGTGAACCAGATCGACACTGCCCAAAACCAGCCTGTCAGGGGACACAGCAGCCAACCAGAGCAGGAATAACACTGAGACTTTGACTTTGTAGCCTCCCGGTAGGCATTCTGGGCAGTGGCAAAATTGTACACTGAGGTGAATGGAGCTGAACATCCACCTTGATCAGTTATCAAATTCCTGTCTGCAAATGTTCACAGCAGCTGCCCAACCCACCAATTAAAGTCCTTAAGGGTTCACAGTGATTTTTATTTGTTGATACTAATTGGATCCTGCTTCTTTTGATTGAATTTTAGGTCTTGATTAGTAATGAATGATTCAAGTATAATCTGAAAGTTTGTTGTTAAACTTTGGAAAATTCTCAATAATTATTGCTTAAAAAAGTATGATTAATTTGATCATAATTTCTTTGTAATTGAAATGGTTAGTAATGTGATGGAAAATAGAAATAAAAAGAAACAATAGTAAAAGATGTGGATGGAGAGTGAATGATAAGAATAAGTTGGAAGAGTATAAAATACAAGTTGAAGAAACCATGGAACAGTTGGTTGGAAATGAGTATGAGGACTGGTGTGATGAAATAGAAAAAGTGGCAAATAGGGTTTTAGGTGAGAATATTCAGAAGAACAAAAGTAATAGAAAAATAAGAGTTAGTAAAAGAGAGAAAAAAAGTATGCAGAGAATATAAGTGTGCTGTTAAGAACAAAGAAAGTGAAAAAGATATTAATGCTAAATGGGAAAAATACTTAGAAAGAAGAAGTTAGCTAAAATAGATAATTATAGAGAGAGAATGAAACTAAATAGTAAATTATTGGATGATATTAATAAAAGTGTAAGAGATGGGAGTAAAAAAATTTGGAATTACATTAAAAGAAGAAATTTAGGGGGGAAAAAGATAGTATTACTGGATGAGGAAGGAATAGAGTGTAGCTCTAGAGAAGAATTAGAATATTGAATAGTTATGTAATGGTTATAGAAAAGATGTAGATGTGAAGGACAGAGGGATAGAAAATATGAAAGCATATAGTAATGGGAATATTAGGTTTACAAAAAATGAACTGAATGAGGCAAGGAAGAAATTGAGAAGTGGTAAGGCAAGAGGGTTAGATGAATGGACAGCAGAGATGCTAATGAATTTAGGGTGTAGGGCAAAAGTAAAGTTACTATCATGTTTTAATAAAATGGCACAGAAGATAATTTTTCCGGGTAGTTGGAGTACTATGAGAGTATTATTTAAAGAAAAAGGTAAGGATCATAGAAAGTTAAATAATTATAATTATAAAGTTTTTTCATATATGATGGCTGGAAGAGTTGCAAAATGGATGGAGCAAAATGGATGGAAGAAAATAATGGAGAAGGGGAAATGCAAGGAGGTTTTAGGTCAGATAGGCGTATAGGAGATACAACTTATGGATATGAGTAGAAATTCAGGTAGACAGTTATATATGAGTTTTATAGATATAGAGAAGGCATATGATAGAATGAATAGAAATAGATTATGGATAAGTTTAGCAAATCTGGGAATGGATGAAGCTTTAGTGGATGTTATTAAGAAATTATATGAAAATAATTACTATACATATCAACGAGGGGATATAGAATCAGAAAGTTAAAAATGGGGTGGGACTGAGGCAAGGATGCTCTATGTCACCTATTTTGTTTGTGTTGTATTCGAGTGAAATGGAGAGAGCAATAGAAAGACTAGGAAGAGGGATAGAGATACCGTTAATAGGTGGCAAGAGAGTATATACATTGTCTGGTCTTTTTTTTTGTGGATGATGTTTTTTGTATGCAGAAAGAAGAGAAGATATGGAAGTTATGCTGAGAACATGCTCAAGGGTTGGTAAAGATGTGGGAATTAAATTTAGTGAAGAAAAATCAAATATAATAATGGTGAATACTGGGGAAAGAGAAGACAAAGATTTTTTATTGGGGGATATAAAGTGAAGTGTAGTGAATAGATATAGATATTTGGGAATCATCTTGAGTAATAAGAAAAATTGCTTGGATAAATGAGAGAAAAAATAGATAAATGAAGCAAAGAAAAGAAAAGAATTGATAAAGAAATTAACAGTGTTTTCATATAATAGATATGATGTAGCTAGAATTGTATGGAAGGGAGTGGCAGGGTTAATATACGGCAATGAAGCGTTCATGTGTTAGTAAAGGGGTATTAGATTACTTAGAAAAAGTACAAAGGGAAGTAGGAAGACATGCCATTAGATGCAGAGGTGTGGACAGCAAAGGAGGCAATTCAAGGAAAAATGGGGGGGTCAAGTTTTTATATGAGGGATGCAAAAAGCAAATTGAAAATGTTCGGTAGATTGCAGTTTATGGATAATAAAAGAATAGCCAAAATAATATTTAATTGGGTTACAAGTAAAGGGCAGGCAACAAGATGGGTGAGAAAGGTAATGCGGTATGCAGAAGATTTGGATAAAGAATTTATGTCAGTATACTTGTACAAAAGGTGGGATGATTGTGTTAGGAGGATTATTGAGTGTTTTAGTCGTAAGGAGTGGGATAGAAGAATAGATGCATTAATAAAGAATAGGGAGTTGGAGAGATGGAGAACTAGTATGGAGAGTAAAACAAGTTTAAATATATATAGTAGTAAACGGAACATTGGGTGTGAGTTAATTTATGATAATAGTAAGGAAAGTAGTTTATTGTTTAAGGCTCGAACAGGATCTTTAGCAATAGGGAATATACATGTAAATGGAAAAATATGGGTGATTTAGTCTGCAAGTTGTGTAAGGAAGGCATAGAAAATATTTGGAATCTGTTACTACAATGTAAATGCTTGGAAGCAGAAAGGGTACAAATAATGAAGTTACGGAAGATTAAATATGAAAAAAGTGATTATACAGAAAGTGAATTATTGGTTTTTATGCTAGGTTTGGGAAAAGATAAGGGGGATTTAGATATGAAGGTCATGGCGTTGACAAAGATTATGTTGTGGAAATGGGATGGAGCAGATTATGGAAAATGTAGGGTGGAGAATGGAAAGGGAAGGTAAAGTGGCTAACAGGTTTCTCTGGGCATAGCTGCTGAGAGATTCCTGACTCCGTTTAAGGAGAAGTCACAGTGCATCACATCACATGAAAAATTTTATTTACTGTGATCAGAATAGATGATGATGATGTTTTGAGCTGACTAGATTCAGGGAGAAACAAGAGATCTTAAGTATTGTTTAGACAATTGAGAAATAAAAGCACTAAGATGAACATGTTTAAAATTAATTATATTAAACATATAAAAATATACACTCACTAGATACTCTTCGATAAATAAAATTGAAAGCAAACTTGGAATCTTAAAACTAAGATTCCAAGACACGACAAAGTACAATAAAATAAAAATACAGCTAATAAATATGAGGTTAAATATTAATTAAGAATACAGGTTTAATAGATTGACTGGAGATTTAATTAAAGGAATTTACCCTGAAATGAAAGAAAATATTTACCTTATGGTAAAGCAAAGTTCACGTAGAGTGCACACTTTTATGTTAGTTCATTTTTCAGGAGATTTAATTAAAAGAATTTACCCTGAAAGGAAAGAAAATATTTACCTTATGGTAAAGCAAAGTTCATGTAGAGTGGACACTTTTATGTTAGTTCATTTTTCAGGTCCTTTGACATCTGCAAGATAGAGGCACGGGGACCTGTTTATTTTAGACATGCATGGCATGATTGAAGGAAAGTTGGAGGTTAGGGATTCATCCTTTGTTTAAGTTAGCATGGCATTTTGATGGTGACAAAACGTAGAGTATTATATTTGGACATCCTGTAAACAACGAAGTCTTTTAACAATTGCGAGATGTTGGGTTTTTTTTTTTAGGAAATTAAATGTTCTAACTGCTGGTAGTATGAAGTTTAACAGGTTAATCAGAATGACTATTAGAAATGAGAAGCTGAACAAATCACTTCGATGGAGTATTTGCTTGGTCCAAGCTCTAGAATAATCCAATCACTTCGATGGAGTATTTGCTTGGTCCAAGCTCTAGAATAATCCATGAAATTTTTGGTGTTATTTATACTTATACTCAATTTCCCCCATAAACCATCCTTGTTGTCGTTTTTTATGCATCATTTCGATGGAGTATTTGCTTGGTCCAAGCTCTAGAATAATCCATGAAATTATTTATACTCATACTCAATTTCCCTTGTAAACCATCCTTGTTGTCGTTTTCTATGCCTCAGGGCAGTGGCAAATCTTAATCTCCCGCTCACTCTAATGAAGAATTTTATCCAGGGATTATTTTGAACAAAAACAACAACATAAAATTAAACCTCCACTTTTAGAATGAGTAGAAATGATAAAAGAGACAGGAATGTAATTAACATTAGAAACTTAACCAAAATTTTTAATTTTGGCGGTAAAACCCTTGAATCGGATATCAATCTGGTTCAACTACCTGAATACGTGATCAAAAAAAACATTCCTGTATCTTTGAACTTTTTTTTTTTTTTTAAAAAGCAATATTTCATTTTAAACCTTTCTCCATTCTCACAAGTCATTAACAAAAAAAATTTTTTTTTTTATCAAAATAATCTGTCCAATTACTAAAAGCTGAATCTTTAATTTTTGTCCGGTGGTTCTTTTACTTTTTTCACTAACTTTCTGAAATAAGCTCCTTTCCCTCTCTTATATTTTACTTGCCTAGAATTTACTATTTTGTCTCTTTCTTGTTCTGTTTGGTTTTCTAACTCATATACCTGAATCTTTTTCTTAACAAAACTTCCCGGTTCTTCATTCTTTCCTACTTTATCTTCGATCATATCAACACTAGTACATGACAAAATGTCATTTCCAACAGCCTTTTTAGATGTGTTGAATAAGATTGCTTTATAAATGGCTTTTATTTTTGCTTTAAAATCATAGTCCAAAAACTTTTAACTTTTTTTTTTAGTTTTAAATCCACATTCTAAACTAACAGTTACTTTACTCAACTCATTTGTAGCCTCTTGAGGTAGCTCTTTCACATTATTTTCAATCTCTAACTGATAGCTTCCTTCTTTTTTTTTTATCTACATTCTCTAGATTTTCCACCACACTTTCTATTTGTAACCCATCTTTGCTTATTTCTAACTTTATTTCAATGTTCTCTGTCTGAACACTATTTTGTTCTAACTCAATTTCTTTACTCAACTTATTTTTCAGATCATTTTCCATCTCAACTTCTTTTTCTACTTCTTGACTTTTTTCTACTCTTCCCTTCCTTTCACCCCTCATCTCTTTCATTTCTTTAATCATTTCTTCCTTTATTGCCTGCTGGCCCTGCTTAACTTTACTAATTTCTTTCTTCATTTCTGCTTTAAACTCTCTCAAATATTCTATTATTGCCCGATTGGTCTGCTTGAGTTCTTACCATATTTCACTGAACATATCTATCATCATCATCATCATCCACGTCTCTGACTCTTTTTTTTCAACTACTCCCATTTTTACACAAGACTAAATTCACTATACTAACTTCTTAAATATATATATATAAAAGCAAATAAAATGCTATTTACTGTTTTCTATAAATTATTTCATGACAAATATGAACCCCTTTCTACCAAACTTGCTCCAACAATACCTTGCAATTATTAACAAAACTGACCCTCACCTACTAGCTCTTGCCTCTTACACCTGTAATCTTTCTCAGTTGTCTAAACAAAATCTCACATGGGCTTTAAAACTCAAAGCCCTATGTTGGCTCCGCTAAAAATTAATATTAGTTAAAGTTAAAAATTAATATCAGTTGAAGTTAAAAATGGAGTGGGACTAAGGCAAGGATGCCCTATGTCACCTATTTTGTTTGTGTTATATTTAAGTGAAATGGAAAGAGCAATAGAAAGATTAGGAAGAGAGATAGAGATACCATTAATAGGTGGTAAGGGAGTATATATTTTGTTGGGTCTTTTTTTGCGAATGAGATTTTTTTGTGTGTAGAAAGAAGAGAAGATATGGAAGGTATGTTGATATGTGCAAGGGTGGGTAAAGAAATGGGGATTAAATTTAGTGAAGAAAAATCAAATATAATGATGGTTAATACTGGAGAAAGAAAGGATGTAGAATTTTTATTGGGATATTAAGTTAAGTGTGGTGAATAGATATAGTTATTTGGGAATTATTTTAAGATAATCAGAAAAATTATTTGGATGAATGGGAGAAAAAAATTGATCAATGAAACAAAGAAAATAAAGGGATTGATAAAGAAATTAACACTGTTTTCATATAATAAATATGATGTAGCTAGAATTATATGGAAGGTAGTTGCAGTAGCAGGGTTAACATATGGTAATGATGCATTATGTGTTAATAAAGGGGTTTTAGATTATTTAGAAATAAGATCAAAGGGAAGTAGGAAGACATGCATTGGATGCAGATGTATGGACAGCAAAGGAGGCAATTCAAGGAGAAATGGAATGGTCAAGTTTTTATATGAGAGATGCAAAAAGTAAAATGAAAATGTTTGGTAGATTGCAGTTTATGGATAATAAAAGAATAGCCAAAATAGTATTTAATTGGGTTATGAGTAAAGGGCAGGTAACAAGATGGGCGAGAATGGTAATGTGGTATGCAAAAGATTTGGATAAAGAATTTATATCAGTATATTAAGAGGATTGTTGAGTGTTATAGTAGTAAGGAATGGGATAAAAGAATAGATTTATTAATAAAGAATAGGGAGTTAGAGAGATGGAGAAATAGTATGGAGAGTAAAAAGAGTTTAAATATATATAGAAATAAACAATATTAGGTGCAAGTTAATATATGATAATAGTAAGGAAAGTAGTTTATTGTTTAAGGCTCGAACAGGATCTTTAGCAACAAGAGAATATACATGTAAATGGAAAAATATGGGTGATTTATTTTGTAAATTATGTAAGAAGGAATAGAAAATATTAGGCATTTGTTAATTGAATGTAAATGCTTGAAAACAGAAAGGTTACGTATAATGAAGTTATGGAAGAATAAATATGAAAAAAGTGATTATACAGAAAGTGAATTATTGGTTTTTATGCTGGGTTTGGGAAAAGATAAGGGGGATTTAGATATAAAGGCCATAGAGTTGACAAAGATTATGTTGTGGAAATGGGATGGAGCAAAATATGGGAAAACTTAGAGTGGGGAATGGAAAATTAAGTGGCTAATAGGTTTATCTGGGCATAATTGCTCAGATATTCTTGACTTCATTTAAGGAGAAGTCACAGTACATCACATTACATCACATGGAAAAATTTATTTACTGTGATCAGAATGGATGATGATGATGTTTTGTGCTGACTAGATTCAGGGAGAAACAAGAGATCAAGTATTGTTTAGACAATTGAGAAATAAAAGCACTAAGACATATGTGTTTAAAATTAATTATTTTACAATAACGAAAACTGCCAAAGCATTTAGCAATAGTTTGTGAAATAATTAGACATATATTAAACATAAAAATATACACTCACTAGACACTCTCTGATAAATAAAATTGAAAGCAAACTTGGAATCTTAAAACTAAGACTCCAAGACACACGGCAAAGTACAATAAAAAAAAATATAGCTAATAAATATGAGGTTAAATATTAATTAATATTACAGGTTTAATAGATTGAGCGGAGATTTAATTAAAAGAATTTACCCTGGAAAGAATAAAAGAAAATATTTACCTTGCGGTAAAGCAAAGTTCACATAGAGTGCGCATTTTTATGTTAGTTCATTTTTCAGGTCCTTTGACAGCGGCAAGATAGGGGCACAGGGTCCTGTTTATTTTGGACATTCATGGCATGATTGAAGGAGAGTTGGAGGTTAGGGATTCATCCTTTGTTTAAATTAGCATGGCATTTTGATGATGACAAAACGTAGAGTATTATATTTGGACATCCTGTAAAGCAACAAAATCTTTTAACAATTGCGAGTTGTTTTTTTCAGGAAATTAAATGTCCAAACTGCTAATAGTGTGAAGTTTAACAGGTTAATCAGAATGACTATTAGAAATGAGAAGCTGAACAAATCATTTTGACGGAGTATTTGCTTGGTCCAAGCTCTAGAATAATCCATGAAATTTTTGGTGTTATTTATTCTCACACTCAATTTCTCGTGTAAACCATCCTTGTTGTCACTTTCTACGCCTCAGGGCAGGGGAAAATCTTAATCTCCCGCTCATTCTAATGAAGAATTCTACCCAGGGATTATTTTGAACAAAAACAACAACATAAAATTAAACCTCCGCTTTTAGAATGAGTAGAAATGATAAAAGAGACAGGAATGTAATTAACAAGCCTGCTTAAAGCATTTTTAATCAAATTGATTAAAAAGAAGTAAAAACAAGCAGTAACAGAAAACTATTTTAAAGTCAATTTTATATAAAAAACAAAATATATTTTAAACATAAACGAGTATGTGTACACGTACTCTTTTTAAATAATTACAAAAAAAATTTTTTTAACATTAGAAACTTAACGAAAATTAAAAGTTTTTAATTTTGGCAGTAAAACCCTTGAATAGCAATCCGGTTCAATGTATAGAGAGTTTTGCCTGTTTTAATAACAGTTAAGAGCAAACATAAGAAATAGTGATCGTGTGATGTTTATTGGCTTAAAACCAATTCTGCCTAATAGGATAGTGGTTGCTATGGTTATTAAAGAACCAAAGACACCAAAATATATAGGTACTGAACTGACTTCAGACCTATATGACTATATAAGCTGGTGAGCTTGGATTGAAAATATGGTATTAAATTTAAGTCTCATAGTTTTGTAGTTAAGTAGAGATAAAAGGTGGCTGCTGGAGGGTTGCATTAGATCCTAAGATCTAGGTGCAAGTGCTCTCAGATCCAAGGCTCCTCACTGACGAAGTCCACAAGCCAGAAACTAGTCTGGAGATATTGGATGAGTAGACACAAAATGGGCATTTTATGCACAAGCCGTCTGGCATCTATTGATTACTCTGGCTTGCACTGAATGGCAATACGTATAGAGAGTTTTGCCTGTTTTCATTATAAATATATATGAATCGAATCATTTTTATAGTTTTAATTTTATAAGCAGAATGAAGACGATATTTACAAATTGTTTTCAACTTGTTGATATATTACAATTTACTTTAAAATTAAATAAATAAATAAACTTTTTACATAATTTTAAAACACAAATCTTTATATTTATTTTTTTCATGCAGGTGACTTAGATCACAGAGATTACATTTTCCCCTTTTCCATTTGGGCACAAAGTAGAATCTATTTAATATTAAATATCACTCAATGTTATTTTTTTTCTAGCATTTATTTTTAAATTTACAGTATTGTACATT
The DNA here is from genome assembly GCA_028023455.1 of Epiperipatus broadwayi. Lineage (NCBI taxonomy): Eukaryota > Metazoa > Onychophora > Udeonychophora > Euonychophora > Peripatidae > Epiperipatus > Epiperipatus broadwayi. The sequence goes on from JAQFVV010000034.1 coordinate 7,865,112, forward strand.
TAGTCTTACTTCTTTAAAAAGTGGAGTTACAAGCCGGTATTAATAAAACAAAAAAAAAATGTCATCTGTAGTTTTTTCAAAAAATTCTGTCGTTTTTTTTAATTCAACTTGAGTTACTCGTTGGATCTAATTATCTATTCACAATGCTGTGGTAGACAAAAAAAAATCCATCATTGGTAATAAATATACAATATAGACTTTCTTAATTTTGCACTATATGAAATCTACTTCCACATAAAAACTAATAATATATGTGAATGAAGCCTTGTTCTTCTTAGAGGAAATAGTTCATGACATAGGACTATGTTAATTATTCATGAAAACTCCCAATCATACCTTGCTTGTTTTGAGGCTTAGAGGCTAATAAATATAAATATAATATGGGTGGGAACAGTACTGAAATATCAGGAATAATTCAGTTTTAAAACAATGATAAATTCCTTCATCCATCACCGATACTAAAAGCAAAACAATCAAAATAAACTTTCTCTTGAACTTGTTAATTAATTTTTTTAGTAGTCACTTTCAGTGTTTATCTATATCTTTATAATTATGTAATATATATTTTTCCTTTTTTAAAAAACATTTGTCCTTTTAACAAATGCAGGATTATCAACTTAGAAGATCATCCTAATCTATATAAAGATTAAACATTACTTCTTTCTAAGTATTTTTGCTCTTCAATTTCCATTTTTTCATTACTACTTTTTATAGCAGTATCAGGGGTGTGACTTATTTCCCTAGTAAGTGATCGAGGGTTCATGATCCAGTTGGTGGTGATATTCCATGTTGTCAGTATAAGTTCCACTTCTGGTCTGACAAATAATGCCTGTCCTAGTTGGATTTCCTGTTGATCTTTATTTTATTTTTCTGTAATAGTTATCCTTCAGGTCTTCCTTCATATCATGGTATGGTAGTACTTCTATACCCAATAGCAGTGAGCTGAAATTCAAATGCTCTTTTAAATGAATTTACTGGGGTTTAAATTCCCACTCTCTATTGCTATTGTTGTAGGTTTGCTGCTATCAAAATCATTTAATAACTCAGCTATTTCTGATCTGTATCTATAAGCATCTGTTCAATATGATTTGCAAAACTAACTATAACTCGATATAATCTGACTTTCAAATAAGAGATCAGTTATTAAGGTTCTCAGTTTGGCTACTGGCCTTTGAAAAAATGGAATGAATGCCTCTCCATGTCAGTATTTCTTTTGGATAATATAGGATTCGATACTTTTGATAATTTACACTCTAATGTGAATTTAATAAAACCTGTTTAAATTGGTCAAAATTTACAGTTTATTGAACAAAGAATTCCACCAGGTTTAGGACACACTTTGGAGATGGCTGCAAACAATCGCTATTTTAGCCTCTTCAGATAACTTATTTAAACTAAAATATCTCTCTAGCCTGTTAAGATACTCAATTGAAGATTCCCCTGCAAAATGTATTCTGAAAAATTCTAATTTTTAAGTATTAATTAACTATGTTAGAGTTATAATTACATGTATGCACATCAACATCTGTGTGTGCATCCGTATTAACATTTAGTTGAATATTTTTATGTGTGATAGTTGGATTCCCTTTATTTAAGTGTACCTTAGATGTGATATTTTTCTTTTATATCCAGCTCTATTTTTACCAGTCCCTCTGTCATTTCTTCATGCACTTTAACTTGACTTTCACTTTTTATTTAAATATTTTCAATTGTTTGAACCAAGAAATTGGTTTTTTCCTTTGCTTGTATCAACCCTTGCCTATTCTCTATTTTTATTTTCTTTTACTATTCCATGCCACTGCTCAAATTACCTATCCTATTTTTCTTTATTCAATTGGGCTTCAAATACCTTACTTTCTAATCCTACCAAGCAACCTTCTAACCTATTTATTATTTTTTCATTCAATTGCTCTATCTGCTTTTTATTTTCTGTTGTATGATTCTCAACTTGGCTTTTAAGATCTTCATTTTGGATCTTGTGATCTTCATTTTTTTTTTCAATCTTACCTTTCAGTGCTTCAATTTGGATTTTCTGATCTTCATTTTGTTTTTCCATTTGACTTTTTATTTCTTTATACGATTATGTTTATCAATTTGCTCTTAGAAGCCTTAGTTTTATTTTCCTGAGCATACATTTTTGTCTTGGCTCTTGTAATTATGTATTAATATTATATTTCTGAATTTAACTATATAGCCAAGAGGAAAATATATATATATTAATTTTTATTTAAGTAGAAAATGAATATTTTGAAAAGCAAAATCTTTTTTGATATTATAATTCAAATTATTATTCATTCAGTAAGTCATTCTAAAAGTGCTTATCAAATTTATAAATATTTGAAAACCAGGCACTCTTCACAAACCTGGGAGCTTAATTGTAAGTATAGGGAATTTGAACTCAGACTTTCAAGCACCCTTCAACTATCCACACTATCTCATACAACTGATACACATGACCACACACATGTAGAAAGGATAAATAATCACCAATATACATATTTCATGCTAAACCAGCACTCATCAGTTGGTCCAGATTATCATCTCCCACACATATATATATAATCAATGCTCAGCGTATATTAAGATAGCAAATTTTCATACTTTAATGAACAGGCTTCAGGCTACTCTAACCTCCAATTTTTCAGCCATCCATATCATTGAAAATCTGATGAAGAAAACCCAAATCAGCATGGGATTTGGGTTTTCATCATCAGATTTTCAATGATATGGATGGCTGAAAAGTTGGAGTCAGAGTAGATTGAAGCCTGTCCATTAAAGTATGAAGATTTGTTATCTTAATATAAACAAAGCATTGATTATATATATGTATGTGGGAGATGATAATCTGGACCAACTGATGAGTGCTGGTTTAGCATGAAATATGTATATTGGTGATTATTTATCTTTTCTATATGTGTGTGGTCATGTGTATCAGTTGTATGAGATAGTGTGAATAGTTGAAGGGTGCTTGAAAGTCTGATTTCAAATCCCCTATACTTATCAAATTTATCTTATTTTTTTGTTTTCTGTTGACCTCAACATTTAATCAGTAATACTAATTTAAAAACGATATCTCTGGTTATGTAGTTTTATGTCTAAATTTATATATTTATTAACTTTTTTTTTCTGAAGATAATAATTTTTTTTTTTTTGTAGTTATGTTTTATAGTTAAGAAAAATCAAAGATGTCTAAAATGTGTAAATACTTCTCTTCCTCAATGATTTCTTCTTGTAATCTATAGTTCATGTCTAAATTTACTTATTTATTATTCAGTTTTATTATAGCATCTGCAAGTATGATCCAGCATATTTATTAATTATTCAAAATTATTATGATATGGTTATAGTTCCATGAAGAAAGCTATATTTTCGGAAAGATGAAGTTAATACTCCAACTATATTTTTTAGACATTATAAATATTTACAAATTTATAAGAACCCAATTATTTTCTTAGCACTAATTTTGTAAGCAGCATGAAGAAGATAGAAATGATTACTAGCAGATGACAGTGTACATGGTAGAGTGACTATAACAAAGCAAAACATTGTTTCTCTATATTGATAATAGTCATGGGATAATGGCCAGACTGAAGCTAATGTCAAATACAAGTCTTAATGCAGATCCAGACGTTTCCTGATCTTATTTACTCCATATTTATAATATTATTTTGATGTAAAATGAAAATAATATACTAGAATGTAGGCTGAGAAAATTTAAGATAAGCTTCTTAACTATAACAAAAATTTATTTAATACAACAATAGAAAATAAATAATATAACTTATATTTACATAATCAACACAATGAAATATACATGACAAAATATTTTTGAGTTAATGTTTTTATTTTATTATATCTCTAAATTTAACAATATAACTAAGAGAGAGAAAAAAAATATATTAATTTTTACGTAAATAGAAAATGAATATTTTGATATGCAAAATCTCTTTTGATATTATAATTCAACTTATTATTCATTCAATAAAATTATTCTAAAAATTCTTATCAAATTTGTCTTATTTTTGTTTTCTGTTGAGCACAACACTTTTAGACAGTAATAGCACTTTAAAAATGAGATCTCTGGCCATAACAAATGTATTTTTATAATTTTGTATCTAAATTGATAAATTCATCAACTTAAAAGATTTTTTTGGGGGAGATATATATATTTTTGTAGTTATGCTTTAAAATCAGAGATGTCTAAATATATAAGTACTTCTCTTCCTTGGTGATTTCTTGTAATCCATAGTTTATATCTAAACTTATTTGTTTAATTACCCAACTTTGTTACAGTATCCACCTATATCGAATATTATCAGATATAATTAGGCATTCAGTATTATTAGGACATTATTACAGTTCCATGAAGAAAATTACACTTCCAGAAAAATGGATTAAGCACTCCAACTTAAATATTATCTATCATTAACAATAACAATTCATTTTTATAAGCAGCACATAGAAAAAAAAAGATCTCTACCAATTTTATATCAGATGATAATATTTTTTTTCTTTACTTGGAAATTGTCCAAATACCATAGCAACTATTGTAATATGTGAATATAAGCATTTGTTCTGTTAATTTTGTTTTAATTGATATTTAATATTTTTCAAAATGTTATTTTCAAAAAATTTTAAAAATAACGATAAACTTTTTATTTCTTACAAATTGTATTGTTTTCAATTTGATATATTATGATTTGCTTTAAAAGTAAATAAATAAATAAACTTTTTACAGAGTTTTGAAGCACATAATAACCATTTTATATTTATTTTTTTAACAGTCATATGTGACCTACACAAGACAGAATACAATATATATATTGAACAAAAAATATGATATTAAATAAATTATATATCCTAAAATAGTACAATAATTTCAAGTAAAAAGTTATTTTTCTCTTTTTCTAATAATAAACTTTTTCTCCATATATATATGAAAAATGTCTTTTTATATATGTAAAAAATACATATAAAAATATTATTTCAGTATGGCTTGTAAGTAGTGTTTGTTTGTTTTTTTCAAAAAATTGGAAAAATTTTTTTTATTTCTTTGAATTTGAATAATAGTAAAATTATAGTGTCTTATTTAAAATGGAAAATATCAATTTTGTACTATCTATTTATAGATCATAATTTTTCATAGATTTCTTTTACAAAAATTAAACAATCCAATATAAATTATGATCTTCAATAACAAATTGAAAATGCATTAGAAAGTGATATTTTCATTCTCACTGAAGGCAAAACTCTCCATATCATTAGTGCCACTCAGTGCAAGCCAGAGTAATCAATGGATGCCAGAAGAAGGCATCCATTGATTATTCTGGCTTGCACTGAGTGGCACTACTATATGGAGAGTTTTGCCTCTTTTAATAACAGTTATGAGCAAGCATAAAAAATGGTGATCATGTGATGTTTTCACTGAAGTGTTATAATTTTTAAAATGTTACAATAAACTTTCATCGTTTTTTTATAAAATAATCAGTAGTTTCATAGATTTATTAAAAATATTAGAGGAAAAAAATGTAATGATTATTTATTGAAATACTGAATGCATAAAGCTAATACATTCTATTCCAGTTATTTGTAAAATGCATGTGTATATATAAATATAATTTTAATATCACAATAATTATATATGTTGAAAAAAATCAGACTAATATTAATTATAATGATTGAATGAAAAGATTCATTTTTTTAAATAATCTCTTATCACTATTTTATTATAAAAATTATTTTATTTGAATGGTTTGACATCTGCCTGGGGAAATTTTCTATCTTCGTTTGATCTCCAAAAATCTAAAGGATTTATTTCTAAGATCATTGTCATTAATGCTTTTAAAAGAAAGTCAAAAACTTGCACTACACTCAAAAAAAAAATTCTGAATATGAAGAAATAAAAGAGTTGAAAATTACTTTTTTTGATAAAATAATAAAATGTTTAAACTAAAAAAAAAAAAATCTATCCATATGGGAAAATACTATATTGGGACTGATTTTTCAATGATAAATATAATAAAATGACAGTTACGACAGAACAATTATGTGTTTTTGCTATGTTTATTCCAGGGTCAAAGAAAGCAGATGATGGACATGGAAAATGATACTTGTGTAAACAATGAATTAACTTATAAAGTTTGGATTGTGTGTGATTAACTAAGTAAATGTCTGCATTATTTACTGTAATGGTAGTGTCATACTGAGTGTTAGATTCTCAGATCCAAGCTCAAACTTCTTATGAACTCCCAAGCAATAAAGATTTATTTTTTATTTATAAATAAATGATGTTTATTTATTATTTTTATTTTTAAAAAAGTAAAAGTACTTATAAACTATAACAAGAAGCTTACTAGTGATTTGTATGTATATATATATAATTCTTGTACATATAAATATGTTTAAATAATTTTCATATATAAAAATATTAAACTTTTAGAGAGATTTAAATATTCAGAATATGGATTGCTTATCCTTGGAACTTGGAGAGGGTAGTGATGGTAAATACCAGAATGAGAAACAGTGTAAAGCTAGAAAAAATGAAATGGATAAGTTCATTTCTCTTCTTAATTCAACCTTACATTCACATGAAAATGCTAATGAAGAATCCAACTCACCGTTATCAACATCAGACTGTGGCAGCGAATCAGATATTCAGCAAGAGTGTAAAGTTAATCCTCAATTTTGTGATGGTATAGTATATAACCTTTTATAATATTTTGAATTTTTTTTTAATGTTATTTGATTATATTTTAATTTCTGTTTTTAAATTGATACCTGTGTGAACTTTGTTCATTTTGACTTCAGTTTATATATATATTTATTCTGGAATATTTTGATTATATATATAATCAAAATATTCCAGAATAAATACTAAAACAATTCCATATGCCTATATAAAATGTAAATAAAATCTTTGCTATAGCTAGCATACAGCATTTTCTGCCATGTTTATTTGCAATCAACTATTAAAATTTAAATCTCATTCTAATCACATGACAATATATTCCCATGTGAATAGCCAACTTTCCACAAATTAGAATATTTTAATTTATTATATTTATTTCATTTAATATTATATATATCTTAGCTTATTGAATTAATACTCAAGAAAAAGGTTAATTGTTTATAGTCAAATGAAATGCAGAACTTGAAACTGTTTTAAGAAAGGTAAATGTTAATTTTTGCATCAATGCTTGTACCACTTTGACATTCCTCTTACCATTAGTTGAAGGTCGCATCATAATTGCATCTTTGTTTTATCTGATTAGCTTGGATTAGTCCGGGATACATTAATTAATTGGTTAATTGGGTTGGTTATGGATTGCCTACTTTAAACAGTTTCAATTTCCACTGTGATTTCAATCCTAAGTAATGAACATAATAGATTATTATGTCAATTACTATACTATAAGATTTTCATTTTAGGTTTACATTTTAATAAATGTAGAAGTTTATATTCATGGTAGAAAATACAAATTCTAATGAAGAAAAAAATCGAACATAAATTCATTCATCACCAGCAAATTTTAGGCCATAATCCAAAAACGAGGTGATAAAATAGTGGCACCATACAATGTCTATTGTGTAGAGAACTACTAAAAGCAAAAAAAAAATATTTTTATTGTCTTTCGCTTTAACATAATTCATTTGACAAGAATAGATGTCTTTATTGAATTTGAATAATAATAGCCTGGATCATCTTTCTTTTATAATATAAAATTAATAAGTAGTGACTGCTAATAAATATTTTGTGTAATATTGTATTTTGATTTTTTTTAAACTAATGCAGTATCTATCTTATAAACAAATCAGCATTAAGATATGCAACAATCATTATGAAATGTGTTATTATATATACTAAAAGAAATATATTTTTCTAGACTGGAAATAAGATATGTTCTTGAAGTATCTGCCAAGGAATTCTACCAAAATTCACACATGGATATGAAAAGGAAAGATCTACTAAGCTATCTTAAGAATTTATTTTAATGAATCTAATGAGACCCAGATTTCTAAACTACATTGTATCATGCAAATCAAACTTTGGAAGTTGGGAGATAATTTTCTACTTGCATATTTTATATATACCTATGAATGTAATTGTGTCAAGTTAATAACCTGAAATTCAAAAATCTTAAAATTTTAAACCCAAACTGACTCATTTCCATAGTTATATAGTTCTGACAACAGACAGTTTCTATATAGTTTGATACACTGAAACAGTAAGATCCGAATCTTAAGTTTCACCTTTTCTATCATCTCTCACCCACCACCTTTATTCTACCTAAATTTAAACTTTTGGTATTGAATTGTGTGTGTAGTGGTATTAAAAATATGTAAGCATCTGTCAAATTTGCCGTAAACACACACTTCAATAGAAGATTTAAATAGTAAATTAAAATATTTTGATATAATTTCAAAATTTCTTTTTTAGTTATATAATATTTATATAACTTTATCTATTTTATTTTAAATTATAAACTTTCATTTATTTTTTTCTAATTTTCTAAAATCTTATTTTAAAATAATAACTTTGAAATTTTGCAAGTCATGGTTGGTGAGAGATAATGGATTAATTAGAAAAAATTTCCTAAAAGTTTTAATTGCTGCAAAATGTTAAAAAGGTGTAAAAACAAATCTGAACAATAGAAAATGTAGTTTTCTGATTTAATTAAAATCTTAACTTCTTGACTAATGCATTGATTCTCCTGGGGGCAAATAGATCGAGTTGAAAATTAAAAGATAAATAAAACATTGTGAGTACAAAAAGACAAAATTAATTGAATTGTGCTGTTCTTTTTCTTTTGGTCTTGAGTCTTGTGAATCCGGATTTGATTCGTGTGCTGCTGGCCATCAAAATTAATTTTTATAGAAGGAATATATTCTAAAACGTTCAAATAGAAAGTGACTGATCTATTCTCCTCCAGAATTGGTCAGTCAAATGTCCGAACCTCCACATGTGCCCTTCAGAAGTTGAGTAATGGGAATCTGCTGTCAAGATATATGGAAAGCTACCATCAATATCAAAATGAACACCATAACCTGAGTGCTAGGAAAGGGAAGCTACGGTTATAAACTAAACGGGCAATACGCGACTAATCTGAAATGTGAAACTTCATCTCTTTATAAAACAGGTACTTGTACCCAAGGCCTTTAGAGTACTCTAATTTCTATTTCCAAGCTATAGCTAAATCTGAACTCTGTAAATCTCTTCTAATAATTTAGCTTACCTGACTCTTTTCTACTTTCTTGAGTATATATTTCTATTTTGCATTTTTTTTTACTTTAGTAATAGCATGCCTATAAGATTTCCGACCGGACTCAGCTGATCTTTAAATGTAAATAATAATTAAAATGGTTGCCATATTGTGCAGCGTTCGCATCATAGATTTTTTTTTATGTACTTATGTTGGCTGATCAGCTCGGAAATCACTATGATTTTCTAGTGAATAAATGATTACATGAAATAATGGATGTGTGTCCTGCAAGTCATATTATTGAGGTTTTACTCATGTTAAATTATTTTGTTCAAATTATTTCTATATTAATCGACATGCATTTGTTGTTTCCCTTATTGTAAATGCGAGAGTCTACCACGAAGTAGGTGGCAGACATATTAATTCTTAAAATAACAATCCCAAACTTATAAATTCCCTTTTAAACTTGCTTTTGAGTTTTAATAGTAAAGCTAGTGTATTTCAAAAAATCCACTAATTACATTTATTTGAGGGGAAATAAGTTAATTTATTAAATGTTGGTATTGGGAGACCGAGTCGTAAATTTCATATGTAATTTTAAAAATAAGTCCGATTTGATACTTACTTTAGATAGATATGTGACAGTTTAAAGATGCGATAATTCATCTTCGATTCTTGGATATCCCGGATCAACAGTGAATACTGTATCATCGTCATCTTATATAAGTGGACATAAGAAATGTTCCCATAGGACTTGACACCTGTCACGCAGTCAGGGAGTAATTGCGGCATGGTCCCTTACACCTGATGATGCTAATGTGACCTCTTTACCTTTTGGGCCTATGGCAAATGCCAGCCCATCATTTTAAATAGTATCCACTGGCCCTGCAGTTTCACTGTACTGCCACCTTCACATCACATCTCTAAATGTACCACGTGTTTCTTTATACTTAATTTTAGTATTTCAGGTATGGCTTCATCTTTCCATGATCCGGCATTAATTCACTCTCAGATCAATGTCTGCCCGTAATTAATTCTTTCTGTAAGGTAAATCTATTATTTACTTGAATAAATTTATATGTCCGCAACCGTGATTATTATTTTCTGATTTAAATTCTTGCATAGGCATGATCTTATAAACATTTATCCCAAGCATTCAGGTAGCTAAATTATATTAATAAATACCTGTACCTCATTTTGTAAATGTAAAGGATATCAGGATAATAATACCGCTACCAGAATTTCATTATTATTAAATGTATTCATTAAATAATTTCAAATCATACGTCTGCCGTCATATGTTTATTTGTTCGACACACATTCAGAATACTATATCCTTGATTATTTAAATCTATATAAATGTCTAGATTTATTGTTATTAAATGGCTAACTCTAAAATAAAGTAAATGAGTCTCTTGTATCTTCCTTATCCCCATGCCTAAAGAAATGTTTACTAATGTAGCATGAGATGTGTTGTTTTGTAGTGTGTATTGTGGAACCGATAAACCATGTTCGAACTCAATACTGTTGGTAGCTTCCCTACCTATAGTGCTGCTCTTCTGTCTGGTGGTCGAATTCTGCACTATGTTAACGAAACATACGAATCTGACTGTTACATAGTATAATTTTTTTTTTAGCATTTGGCGCCATTAACGTGAGGCTTCGTTACAAACACCCATATGGCCTGAGTAGACATATAACATATATAAATTTTTTTTTTAGCATTTTCTGCCCGAGTTAGCCGTTAGCCGTTTATTCTATATATATATGAATTTTTTTTTTTTTATAAAAATAATAAGAGAAATAAATCGAGTGAGATACTGTGGATCGAATAGATGGATGGACGATAGCTGTAATAACAAGTTTAAAGAAAGCAGGGATGTATGTGTAGTTTAAGAAAGAACGTAACATACTCGGATCTAGTTAATGTTTTATATAAAGAATCAGTCGCGAAGTGAGGAAAGCAAGCAGCAGTAAATGTTTTGTTGGTTAAAGTTATTATATATGTTAGACAGCAGTTCATAGAAAATAGAGAGATAGGGCTATGTATAGTAAGTGAGTTCAGTGTGAAATAGTAGGGTATGGCCAAGATGCTGGAGGGGGATAGTCAACATGCTATTTAGATATAGATAAAGCAGACTAAGCAATAATATTAAGAAGAAAGATATAAAATCATGGAAAAAGCTAACAGAGATGTCGAGAAAATGGAGGTAGAGAAGGATAGTCAAGAGCAACAATTTGATTTATCAGAAGTCTTTGAGTCAACACCGGAGCAAGTGGAGGCCCTACAGCTATATATAGGATCGAGGGACTTTAAAGTTCATTGAAGAAATACTTAGGCAGAATAGGGAAGAAATAAGGATACTGCATGAGGAGGCAGCGAGAAGGAGAGAAGAAGAATCAAAACAAGACAGGAAGAAGAAAGGCTAAGAGATAGGGAGCATCAGGAGTTTCAAAATTTTATCTTAAGAGAGTTAGAAATGATAAGAGAAGAATATAGAATATTCCAAGTCAGTGAAAAGGAAGAAGATATTAAAAACATGGAGACTAAAGGGAAGATAGAAAGATCTGACAAATCTATGATGGTCGAAAAGAATGCAGGTAATTTGATGAATGTAAAAAAATGTGATGATCAAAAAGACCTTATTCCAACAGATCAAAGTCCACAAGAATTGTCGAATGGATTCAACATTAAATAGGAGGCTAGCATAGACTTGGACAAAAAAATAGAAGAACAAAATGTCATGGAAGAAAGCGTGGGAATGGAGGCTGGACACCAAAGCTACCTAGCAAAGATAATGCATATGAAAATCTTTAGAATAGAGATAGGGGAAAACCCTCAAATCCATCTAGAGAGCCTATAAGATTTCTTTCGATTTCACAAGGCAGGACCAGATGAGCAGATAGTTATTGCCAATTACCATTTACAGGATTCTGCTAAGGACTGCTGGAACATGGTAAAATTAAACCAAAAACCCTAAAAAAATACAAAGATGTGTTACTGAGGCATTATTGGAGTGTAGAGTGTCAAAGCAGTATATACAATACACTCTGTCAGGAAAAATACGGGACAATACCCCAAGAAACGCATACCCAGTTTTTCCCCCGCCAAGCGAACCGATTTAAATCCTTCATGATGTTTGCATTTTCAGATACACCTATTATTGGGACTATCCAGCAGAGCATGCCACTAACTATCCAGCAATTGATGGCAGGAAGTTGCATAAAAGAAGTAGGAGAAATGGTGGAATTTCTTACTACCCTGGATTTTAGCCATTGGGCCAAAGAACCCCCTGATAGGAGGCGGAAAATAGAAAACTCAAGGCTGCAGTCATTAACGACGAGAGTCAGATACTATCCACCTGACCAGGGGTTATAAAGAAGTTAGCCTCTTAGGACGGTCACTATATATTAAAAAAAAAAAGGAAAATTTGGCACAAGGTAATGTAAATCAGCTAAATATAGGACTTTAGTTCACTATTAATTTGTTTTATTACATTTATTTGACTAATATTAGAGTGAATGAGTAAATACTAACCAGATACGGCCAATTTTAGGCCATTTTAATTAAAAATAGAAGTTCTAGTTCCAGGTATAAAGAGCATTTGTTGCTTCGTGTAATCTCTGCTTTCTATATATGTGTAAAATATAATTTGCATGTTTTAAATTTACCCGATGTAGCAATTTTTTTCTCTTTCTTTGTCTCATTTGTTCTTTTATTATTCACTGGAAGTACGGGAAAATGAAACAGTAAGATTCGAATCTTTAGTTTCACCTTTTCTATCATCTCTCACCCACCACCTTTATTATACCTAAATTTAAACTTTTGGTATTGAATTGTGTGTGTAGCGGATTAAAAATATGTAAGCATCTGTCAAATTTTCCGTAAATGCACACACACTTCAATAGCAGATTTAAGCAGTAAATTAAAATATTTTGATATAATTTCAAAATTCTTTTTTTAGTTATATAATATTTATATAGCTTTATCTATTTTATTTTAAGTTATAAACTTTCATTCATTTATTTCTAATTTTCTAAAATCTTATTTTAAAATAATAACTTTGAAAGTTGATTTTTATTAAAAATGTAAAAATAAATTATAAATCCCCTATGTATTTGAAATTTTGCAAGTCATGGTCAGTGAGAGATAATGGATTAATTAGAAAAAAATCTAAAAGTTTTAATTGCTGCGAAATGTTAAAAAGGTATAAAAACAAATCTGAACAATAGAAAATGTACTTTTCTGATTTAATTAAAATCTTAACTTCTTGACTAATGCATTGATTCTCCTGGGGGCAAATAGATCGAGCTGAAAATTAAAAGATAAATAAAACATAGTAGTATGAAAAGACAAAATTAATTGAATTTTGCTGTTCTTTTTCTTTTGGTCTTGAGTCTTGTGAATCCCGATTTGATTCATGTGTTGCTGGCCATCAAAATTAATTTTCATAGAAGGAATATATTCTAAAATGTTCGAGTAGAAAGCAACTGATCTATTCTCCTCCGGAAATGGTCAGTCAAATGCCCGAACCTCCACATGTGCCCTTCAGAAGTTGAGTGATAGAAATCTGCTGTCAAGATATATGGAAAGCTACCATCAATATCGAAATGAACACCATAACCTGAGCGCTAGGAAAGAGGAGCTGCGGTTATAAACTAAACGGACAATATGTGACTAATCTGAAATGTGAAACTTCATCTCCTTATAAAACAGGTACCTGTACCCAAGGCCTTTAGAGAACTCTAAAAATTTCCATGCTATAGCTAAACTTTATAATTGTGTACTTATAAAATATACTTATTAATCTAAACTCTGTAAATCTTTTCTAATAATTTAGCTTACCTGACTCTTTTCTATTTTCTTGGGTATATATTTCTATTTTGCATTTTTTTTTTACTTTAGTTATAGCATGCATATAAGATTTCCGACCGGACTCAGCCAATCTTTAAATGTAAATAATAATTAAAACGGTTGCCATATTGTGCGGCGATCGAAACGTAGATCTTTTTTTTATGTACTTATGTTGGCTGGTCAGCTCGGAAATCACTATGATTTTCTAGTCAATAAATGATTACATGAAATAATGGATGTGTGTCCTGCAAGTCATATTATTGAGATTTTACTCATATTAAATTATTTTGTTCACATTAGTTCTATATTAATCGACACGCATTTGTTGTTTCCCTTATTGTAAATGTGAGAGTCTACCCTGAAGTAGGTGGCAGACATATTAATTCTTAAAATAACAATCTCAAACTTATAAATTCCCTTTTAAACCTCCTTTTGAGTTTTAATAATAAAGCTAGTGTATTTCAACAAATCCACTAATTACATTTATTTGAGGGCAAAATAAGTTAATTTATTAAATGTTGGTATTAGGAGACCGAGTCGTAAATTTCAAATGTAATTTTAAAAGTAAGTCCGATTTGATAATTACATTAGATAGATATGTGACAGTTTAAAGATGCAATAATTCATTTTCGAGCCTTGGGTATCCCAGATCAACAGTGAATACTGTATCCTCGTCTTATATAAGTGGACATAAGAAATGTTCCCATAGGACTTGATACCTGTCATGCAGTCAGGGAGTAATTGCAGCACGGTCTCTTACACCTGACGATGCTAATGTGACCCCTTTACCTTTTGGGCCTATGGCAAACGCCAGCCCATCATTTTAAATATCCACTAGCCCCGCAGTTTCAACTTACTGCCACCTTCGCATCACATCTCTAAATGTACCACATGTTTCTTTGTAATTAATTTTAGTATTTCAAGTATGGCTCCGTATTCCCATTATCCGGCATTAATTCGCTCTCAGATCAATGTCTGCCCGTAATTAATTCTTTCTGTAAAGTACATGTATTATTTACTTGAAAAAATGTATATGTCCGCAACCGCGATTATTATTTTCTGATTTAAACTCTCGCATTACAAAAAATATTAATTCTCAGAGGCATGATCTTATAAACACTTATCCCAAGCATTCAGATAGCTAAATTATATTAATAAATAATTGTACCTCAATTTTTAAATGTAAAGGATATCGGGATAATAATACCTGTACCAGAATTTCATTATTAATAAATGTATTCATTAAAATAATTTCAAATCATACATCTGCCATCAATGTTTATTTGTTCGATACACATTCAGAATAGTATCTCCTTGATTATTTAAATATATATAAATGTCTAGATTTATTGTTATTAAATGGCTAACTCTAAAATAAAGTAAATGAGTCTCTTATATCTCCCTGATCCCCGTGCCTAACAAAATATTTGCTATTGTAGCATCAGATGCATTGTTTCGTAGTGTGTATTGTGGAACCGATAAACCATGTTCAAACTCAGTACTGCTGCTGATATGATGTGATGTATTGTGACTTCTCCTTAAACGAAATCAAGAATATCTCAGCAATTATGCCCAGATAAACCTGTTAGCCACTTTATTTTCCATTCCCCACTCTAAATTTTCCCATATTCTGCTCCATCCCATTTCCACAACATAATCTTTGTCAAATCTATAACCTTTATATCTAAATCCTCTTTATCTTTTCCCAAATCCAGCATAAAAACTAATAATTTATTTTCTGTATAATCACTTTTTTCATATTTATTCTTACATAACTTCATTATATGTACCCTTTCTGTTTTCAAGCATTTACATTCAATTAACAAATGCCTAATATTTTCTATTCCTTCTTTACATAATTTACAAAATAAATCACCCTTTTTTTTTCATTTACATGTATATTCTCTTATAGTTAAAGATCCCGTTCGAGCCTTAAATAATAAACTACTTTCCTTACTATTATCATACATTAACTCTCACCTAATATTCTGTTTATTTCTATATATATTTAAACTATTTTACTCTCCATACTATTTCTCCATCTCTCTAACACCCTATTCTTTATTAATAAATCTATTCTTTTATCCCATTCCTTACTACTACAACACTCAACAATTTTCTTAACACAATCATCCCATCTTTTGTACAAATATACTGATATAAAATCTTTATCCAAATCTTTTGCATACCACATTACCATCCTCGCCCATCTTGTTACCTGCCCTTTACTCATAACCCAATTAAGCACTATTTTAACTATTCTTTTATTATCCATAAACTGCAATCTACCAAACATTTTCATTTTACTTTTTGCATCTCTCATATGAAAACTTGACCATCCCATTTCTCCTTGAATTGCCTCTCTTGCTATCCATACATCTGCATTCAATGCATGTCTTCCTACTTCCCTTTGAACTTTTTCTAAATAATTTAATACCTCTTTACTAACATATAATGCATCATTACCACATGTTAACCCTGCTATTGTAACTCCTTTCCATATAATTCTAACTACATCATATTTATTATAGGAAAACACTGTTAATTTCTTTATCAATCCCTTTCTTTTCTTTGCTTCATTTATAAATTTTTTCTCCCATTCATCCAAATAATTTTTCTGATTACTTAAAATAATTCCCAAATAACTATATCTATTCACCACACTTACTTAATATCTCCCAATAAAAATTCTACATCTTCTCTTTCCCCAGTATTAACCATCATTATATTTGATTTTTCTTCACTAAATTTAATCCCCATCTCTTTACCAACCCTTGCACATGTTCTCAACATAACTTCCATATCTTCTCTTCTTTCTGCACACAAAAATATATCATCTGCAAAAAAAAAAAGACCTGACAAAATATATACTCCCTTACTACCTATTAACGGTATCTCTATCCCTCTTTCTATTGCTCTTTCCATTTCACTCAAATACAACACAAACAAAATAGGTGATATAGGGCATCCTTGCCTTAACCCCACCCCATTTTTAACTTTAATTGATTATATATTCCCTAATTGATATATATAATAATTATTTTCATATAATTTCTTAATAATATCTATTAAAGCTTCATCCATTCCCAAATTTGTTAAACTTATCCATAATCTATTTTTATCTACTCTATCATATGCCTTCTCTATATCTATAAAACTCATATATAACTGTTTATCTAAATTCCTTACTCATATCCATAAGTTGTGTAACTACAAATAAACTATCTCCTATACGCCTATCTAATCTAAAACCTCCTTGCATTTCCCCCACTACATTATTCCTTTCCATCCATTTTACAACTCTTCTAGCCACCATATAGAGAAAACTTTATATAAAACTGTTGTTACCGCTATTGGTTTATAATTATTCAACTTTCTATGATTTTTACCCTTTCCTTTAAATAATAATCTTACTCTTGTATTATTCTAACTACTTGGGAAAACTCTATTCTGTGCCATTTTATTAAAACAAGATAATAACTTTACTTGGCCATCTTCAATGAAGAATAGAATCCAAACTGGAAACTAATGCACTTATGTATCTAATGACAATCCTTATCCATCTAACAGTAATCTTTTACTTTTTTGTTCTATTCAAATTAATAACTTGAAATTTTAAAAACCGTAAAGTTTCAAATTCAAACTCTACATATTTTAGAAACCTTATTTCTATAACAACTGTAGGCTTCTTCCACTCATTTATTAGGAAAATTAATATCAACACCACATAACCTTCTATGCTTGCAAGCAATTATTTACTCCCACTTCAGAGTCATCTTTTTTAAGTTTGAGTAACCAATGGAAACCAGATGGTATATTGCTATAAAATTCCCTTAAATGGGTCTGGAGATGGGAATTTTATTGCACTGTAACACTTAACTTTTATTGATTACTCAAGCTTGCAGTAAATGACTTTAAAATAGGGTGAAGATAATTGTTTTTGGAAATATGAGAGGGACATTGTTTTTGCATAACAGAGTTGACTACAAAACTCAAAAATTGACTTTACTAAATATTGCAAGACTATTTAAAATGCAGCTATAAATTTAAATATATTAATTTGATAAGGATAATTAGATTGATTTATATTGACCATCAGGGTATTGAGTAGAATAATTGTTTATTTTTTCACTAGCGTATAGTGCAAGGATCAAATTTAAAGGAATATATCTCCAATTGTAAAAATAAAAAATCATTGATCTTATTGATAAAAATCAGAAGAAAAGAAATTATAACACAGATTAAATAATTGAATGGTTTAACTGTTCAGAGTTTATAAGAAATTTGAGCACTGAAAATGTCAGAATTGGAATCAATCCAAGGGTCTTATTACTTCAGAATCTGACATTGCACTAAACCATGCAGGATGCAACCCAAATTGAATCAAAGTAAAAAAAAAAAACTTGTTCCAGGTTCAATCTTGTAAGAAGATGTTTCATGTTTGTCTAATCTTGAAGTGAATAATTCAGATCAAATCCATAATTGTTTTTAATTTTTATTTTGTAATTGTTCATCTTTTGTGATTTTTGCAGTTTTATTTTTTATAAAAATTATTTTTGTCAATGAAATTAATAAAATTCAAAAGATACTCGCATTTGATTTATTCAAATTTGAAAAATTTCTTGTTTTAAATTTAATTCTAAGCATTGAAAGTCTGACATGGCAAACAGACTCAAAAATCTAATTATAGTATTATATTATGGAAAAAATACTAAATATTATTTATTTATAGCATAGTACATTTTATACAAATATTGAATAATATTGCAAAAGTTGTATGGTACATGTGAACTCGTAGATGAAAAATCGGTACATGGGCTATAAAACTTTATTACCCCAGTCTAATGGATCAAGCTTCTTTTTCTCCAATGCTGCTAAGAATAATAATATATTGATATTTATATCTGTAATAAGAATAAATAAAGGATTGCATCTTTTGTAACTAAAGCTGAAAATAGAGCTCTAAGTATTTTTTTTCTTGAAATGAAATCATTTTAATTAAAGAATGATGTCCTCTAAGGCATAAAATTGAAAAACTTGTTAATGAAAGTTAGAATTTGAAATATATTGTTTTGAGGAATAAGCATGATTTAAAAACAAATTTTGCTCAAAAATAAGAGGTTAAATTGCTTTAAAATGCATATTCTGGATTAGAGTGCTTTACTTCAAATAATTGTAATGAAACTGAAAAAAAAAAAAAATTACTGGGAAACTTCATTCCTTTCTACTGAACTGGTTATAGTTCCTATTCTTGCTAAAAGAAACAGATGATTGCATGGTGAATCATAGCAGACTTGTTTCACCCACTCCACACTGAAGCCAATTTCAAATTGTTAATTTTACATTTCACTTTCATAGTGAAATGATATAAGATGAGAAGATTAAAACAATGAAAGTATTGCCATTAAAAAAATAAATTAGGGGGGAAAAAAGTTCTTGATTAAACTAGAAAGTTTCCTTACCTAAATTGTCCTAACAAAAGAAAGTAGTTACTGAAACTTTGTTGCCATCTTAACAAATTAAGTACAAAAATGAAATTAAAAATTTCTGTATTTCTAAAGAAGGAGTTTCTGTACATAATTCTAAAATGGGGTAAATTTTTCTGACTACAACAAACACAAAATTTGTGGAGACATTAAAAATGCTTTTGCATTTTCAAATATAAACGATAATAAAAGCAAAATTCAATCAAAAAAAACTATTAATTCAAAAGAATTTGACATAGGTTATAAAAAATAATTAATAAACTATTAATCTTTTTTTTTTTTTTAAAAAAAAAAAAAAAGACATTATAAAATTATCTTAATTTATGATACACAAACTTAACCCTTTTTAAAAAAAAAACAAGTTAATCTTGCTGAAAATTCATTTAAAGATATACTAAATATGGCAGTGGTATATCATAAGTTCTTATCTCCAAATAATTGTATTTCTCTCTACAATGGAACCATGAACTACAATCTTTTGTTCCACCTCACCCCCCTCATGTTCAAGGGAATCACCAAAGGAGTTCCAGCAATTGTAATTATTTTAAAAGAATTATAAAACAATAATTGTGCAAACAGCAGATGTCCAGCTACATCACAGACACAGAAATTAGTTATGGTTGAACTATACATCACTAGTCAATAGTAAGCATCATCACCCAACAGTGATGAATCTACTAAGTTCAAAGTCATCAAATTTACAGATAAAGGCACCAGACCAGCTGATCTGAATAACTAAATTATCAAAGCCTAATTTTAACTAGGAGGAGGGAATGTTATATCTCAACTTATCTTTAACTAGTAGACTAATCCAGATTTCATCTTATCTTAATCAAATTGAGGATTCATCACCACGAGCCAATAGATATATGAATAAATAACATATCTAATAATAGTAATAGACCAGTGGATGATGATGCTCAGTGAATCTGATTGTTTTCATTATGGATGGGGATTTAATTATAAATAATCCAGTTGGGGGTAAAGTCAGAAACTTATGGCAGTACACATGTTGTTCCCTATCGGGTTTAAGTAATAAGGCAAATTCATGTTAGAAGTGGAAGCTTCTAAAACCTAGATCAGACATGAGGTGAGTTGTCATGGTATAACTGCAAGTGTTATCATATCTACATGCGAAGCAAGCTGTCATAAAACAGCCAATAAGTGTCAACCAAAACCACTCACAAGGCAAGCTGTCATGGTACAGCTGGAAATGATAGGTAAATCCAGAAGGCTACCATAAGTTCCTCACATTAATAGTTACATGACAATTAAGTGATTATATTTACATATATTTTAGTAAGTGTGTGGGTGACTCTCATTCACTAAAGCAAGAAGAATAAGAAAATAATAACTAACTACTGTACTTTTTATTTTTATAGTAAAGTAAATAGCAAAATAACTAACTTTCTGTCTCTTAATTAAATATTTCTGGGTGTCTTTTTTTTTTTCAATAAATTTTTTCCTCATATAGAAACATAATAGAACTAGTCTCTTTAATAAGAAATTACTATCTTTTTTTTTTTCATAAGACAGTATAATCTTTAAGTATATTTTTAAATTTTGCAAAACTAAAGGAAGAATAAAATGTGCTTTTTAACATAAACTGAAGGAATTTTATTAATATATATAATAGTCTACAGTGTTCAGAGACAAAAATGGCTATTCCAGTATTATAAAATTTGCAAATTTTAATGGGTTTTTTTGTTTGTTTGTTTATTTACATGTTTGTTTGTTTATGCAATAATTGAATCATGATTAAACATTTTATCAAAAAAAAAAATATATATTTAAAAACTAGTATTAATTAAAGTCAATTATAAAGTTTAATTAAAATTAAATTTCATCTAAGAAAAAATAATTAATTAACGATAAGAAAAATAAAGAAAACAAGTTAAAGCTTATGAGAAGGATGTCCTGCAAAGGCTTTATAAAGAGAAAGAAAAAGAGGAGAAAAGCAGTCATATCTGTGACGAGTCAAAGTGCATGTTGCCATCATCATATAGTTTGAAAAAATTTCAGTTCTAACTTTGGAAGCATTACACCTCATCTAAGAAGAATGATGTTATAGTACTTCTCAATGCTGAAACAAAAACAACTAGAAATGTGAAATTCTGTACAGTAAAAATAATAAAAAAAGTGTGCTAAGCCTCTCTGACATGTGCCAGTTAAACCCTGAATAATGTATCTCAACCAACTTTGAAAAAATGCATAAAAGGAGTCCAGAGATGAAGACAATATGAAATACAACTTATTTTCCCATTGGAGAACTGTTTCTCATTAACTCACTTGTGCGGCCCACATAGTTAAGCAGCATACTATACCAAAGCCAAGAAGAATCAAACCTGAATCAACCAAGATTTATTTAATTTCCTGACACTTCAGACACAGACTTAATGAATCTGTCTAGTAAGTTTACTGAATTATTTAAAAAAACTACAGTAAGACTTAAATTTATATGCATATAAATAAGGGCCTCCATAATTTACAAAATCCATTCATATCTTTTATATGTATTTTTCGATATAAACATAGTCTAATTTTTTATTGATGAATATTACTAGTGTAGCATAAATATATATATATTATGTAATATCTGAAGGAGAATAATACTACTTGAAATATTGTGTGAAATACTAATCTGAGGGCTATTATTAACAGTTGAATGCATTTGAAAAATTTTAATTTTATAAAAATATTTAATTTTAA
Organism: Epiperipatus broadwayi; assembly: GCA_028023455.1. NCBI lineage: Eukaryota > Metazoa > Onychophora > Udeonychophora > Euonychophora > Peripatidae > Epiperipatus > Epiperipatus broadwayi. The sequence continues at coordinate 7,887,362 of JAQFVV010000034.1, forward strand.
ATGATGGAAATAGACCAATATATGTTTACAAATGTGACTCTTTAGTGTGGTCATATGATCTTACTATTATAATTTAAAAATGTATAAAACATCTTAAAATGATGTTTTTCTAATGCTTTTGTTGCAATAATAGAATGTCTGTCTCACTTCAATGCAAAAAATTAGATAAAATGGCACTATCTTATAGAATAAAAAATATAAGATCAGTAGATTTGCATATTATCTGAACATATAAATGTTACACTTCATGAAAAAAAGTTTTTATGAGATTACCCAGTTTATATAAGAAGTAGTTTAAGTATTTTTCAATTCAAAATATGAAAAGATAAATGTACATTTTACGATTCTAATACATCTCTGTTCAAAGTACAAAATAAACCAAATTGAAATGAATAATGATGTTGTGCTGTAATTGTTTTCATTGGTAAGTATTTTTATTATGCAATAATTATTATGAATTATATTAAAGATAAATTAAACTTTCATTTTATTTTTAAAAATATTTGTATTACAATATTCTACTAATTCATATTATACATGTGTGTTATTTTCCTGATTTTTTCAATTTATTTTGTTCTTATTCAAGATACCTATATATATATTAAATAATAGGATTAGACAATTCACTGATTTCCACAAGACTAGGTGATCGAATAAGTGCCTTGAAACGGTATTTTAATTTATTTAAGTTATTGCTAAATTTTCAAATTTATTTCATCTGATATGAAATAAAAATGCAATTTTTCACTCTTGATATATATTTTAAGTGATTGCAGCCGTGGAATTGGAGAAGAGTTGTTGAAAAAAACATTTGATATTTTAAGTGTAAATGAAGATATTGAATCTAAGGTAATAATGAAATTTATAATATTCAATTTTAAATGTTTATTTCTCATTTCATCAAATAATGTAATTCGTATAAACTTATTATAATCAAGTATTATGAAACACTAAACATCACATGATCACTATTTCTTATGCTAGCACATTACTTGTGAGAAGGCCACAAGCCAAAAACTAGTCTGGGGATATTGGATGAGTAGGCACTAGATAGGGATTTTATGCACAAGCCTTCTGGCATCCATTGATTACTCTGGTTGGCACTGAGTGGCACTACTGTATGGAGAGTTTTACCTGTTTTAATTATTATGAAACAATAATAATTGAAGTTCAAAAGTTTTATAATGCACTTAGCATGCTTTCAGCTGATTACTGCCAGAATCATGGTGCTATTTAAAGTTTAGCAGTTAGAATTATACTTATATATATGGAATATTTAAATGCCGTATTTTCATATTAAGTCTCATTTACATAACAAACTATATCCTTATAAAACGTTTGAACTTTATTTGTTACTATTTTATAATACTCTATTATAAAGAGTTTATAAGAATATTAAATTTTGTTTTTCATAAGCAAAAAAGCAATAACTTTTTTTTTTTTTTTTACAGTTGTTGTTGCTTCTTGGAAAAGAAAGATTCGAATTATATGCTGGGAAAATTTGGCAGTTAAAATTTTTAGAAGACAGTATTATAATTTGATTATAATATCTTTTTAATTTGTGTAATTATAATAGTTTTTATTATTATCATTAAGAAAAAAAATTAAAAGTTGTTTATTTTCTGAAATACTGTATATCTTTTTTTTTTTGTATATTTCTGTACTTAAAAAAATATGAAATATTAATTCAACTAATTATGGAATTGGTGTTTTGCTATTTCTATGATTATGTAATAAGTTATTTCCATCAGCTTTAAATTTAATATTTAAACTATTGTGATAAATGGTTTTATATTCTAAAACTAATTTTATTCTCAAATACCGCTAATTATTTTTATATATGCACACATTTTTCTATACAAATAACTTACATAGGCCTTATTTACATATATGTATAAAAAAATTAACACAAATTAATATTCCTATATCTTACTATCTTTTTCCATATGGTATCACTTTTCACTATAATAGAGAAAAAATGGATCTCATTTTTTATTCTGTCGCATTGAATAGTGATATCTGATATTGAAGTGTGACTGGTGATATACATTGTAACCTTCCGAAAAGTTATTTATTCAATGACCATCAATAATAGTCAACAAAAAGACCTAGCTCAGCTTAAAGTAATTAATTAATAACCAATAAGATACTACCAATAACATTGTTTTAATGGTATAAAATCTTATCTAACTTTATAATATAACTAAAATCCTGTGGTATTTAAATAATCATGAGACCTAAAGTCAGTTACAAAAGTAATGAGCTTTAACATTGGATTCATTCAGAGTACTTCTTCAATGGCATTGAATATTGCAAAAGATCACATTATGATATATTATTAACTATTTCAACAACCTTATAATAAATCAATGTCTAACTTTATTAATAACAATTTTTCTTCTATTATCTTGGAATAATGTTTAACTTACTTAATAATCAATAATACTCCTAAATAATATATTATCTTTTTAATAACTTTAAAATCAAATTTACATTTTAATATAAAAATACTTTCATAAATTCTCAGGTTTTATTATTTATTTACAATTAGAATAATTCTAGCCCAGATAGTGAAATAGTAAGAGGAATTTTATTACGATTCCACTACCTATACTATTATAGTAACAATAATTCAATCATATTACAACCTTAATATTTTTAATTATATTATGTTCATTAATTATTCATAAGATTAAATAAAAACTTATAGATTACAATTAACTTGATTATCCTTACTATTGAACTTTTTATAATAACAGTCATATTGAAACATTCTTTTATTGGAATTTTATCAAGCAATCTATAATTTCTAATCATACTACTATCATTTATTCCTGAAATAGTATTCATAACATTCAACTCCATCACATATGAACAAACAAATACAAAGAAGTGAAAACAATTTTATTAATATATTCACTTTTAAAATTTATTAAAATTATTATTTTTAACTTATAAATTATATCCTATAATTTTAATGACACTAAAATATATATTTTTTTTTTCATGTGTGAATCCATTAGACTATTCATGCTAGTTTAAAACAATTACCAAATTGTACATTTATAATCTTGCCTTCCATCTATTAAATTCTTTTAAGTATAATTACATTATTAAATCCTTAACATTGACTTAGCTTATTAATCTCGAAATAAAATATGTATCAATTCTTTTTATATATCTTTTTTTTTTCAATAATTATGTCATGATCATATGTCTTTAATGTTCATGATCATACACTATTAAGATCAAATAAAATTTATAGATTCAAATCAGAAGTAGGATATTACAAAATAATATTTTTTTTTTTCATGTGTCAAAGCGTTGACCGGGAAGCAAACCCGGACCAGCTACTTGGAAGGCAGCTATGCTAACCACAAGGCCACCAACTCTTGACAAATAATATTTATTTAAACAAGATTGTGTGTTATTGTTTCAAAATTGATGATATGATAATAAGATGAGAAGAAAAATAATGATACCAGATAATCACATTCGTTTCAAAATAATTTATTTATGCTATTTTATCAATTTTTACTTTAACAATTAATTTTATCCAATACAAATAATTATAAATTTTAAAATAAAAGTAAAGAAATTAAAATTAATAATTATTATCTTACAAATATCTTCATTAAATATCATGTTAAAAAAGTAAATCCTATTTAATCATGTTCAAAAAAAAAAAAAAATAAGTTTTAAAATCATTACTACTTTTTTTAAACAAAATTCATTAATGTATTATTGAACACACTTTCATTATACCTTACATCAGTATTTAAGATATCATTGTTTTGATTTTTATTATATATATATATATTTCTCAAATATAGTTTTATATATAATATACATTAATAATTTACTCAAATTCTCTTTATTTAAATGAAATATTGTATATCAAATATAAATTATAAACTAAAAAAAAAAAAATTACAGTTTTACTCCCCATATTTACCATTATCAATAAAAAAATTTATGTTCAAGTGATTTTTTTTTAATTTGATCTCGTTTCATCGTATTATTTAAAGCACATAACCAATTACAGTATTGGCCATTTGCCTAGTACATGATTCTCTTTTCTTCCAGATTTGAAAGTGCAAGATCCTAATCTTTTATAAGGATAATTCAATACATATGATGTATCCTCCCTAGTGCATAGTTTAATAAAATATCTAAGTGTGTGTTATCCAATGACGTTTATTGAATCAATTAATTAAAATAGATGTAGCCTAAAGGCCTTCATTAACATTGACATGAAATAATTTTTTTTATTTATTTCTGGCTTATTACTTTATAGCACTTATGGGAATATTATTGGTTACCTACCTAACTATATATGTTCAATGAATAACTTACTAAGTCATTGGCCTCTTGCCACAGTTAACCAATTACACACTATTAATCACATCAAGATTAAACAAAACTTTCCTTAACACTTCCATTAAAAAATACTATCACTATAAGATATCACTTCCAATATAAAAAAAAAAATGAGGACCCCATACATCCCTAATCCCGAATATGGATTTCTCTTCTATGAAAACAACCAATAATACAAAACAAATATCAATAACATAATAAATGTTATATTACAAAATATTATATTAAATTATGAGATCATATTATACTTTCATTAGGAATAACAACATTTTTCAATGTATTATTAAATACTATAATTTATACTTTTTTTTTTTTACCTATGTGCAATATTTATTTTATTACAGAATAAAATAATAAATACAGATATATCATACTCTATTATTTTTAATATCTTCAACGTAGTCATACCAAACAACTTTAAAATAAAATATCTAAAAAAAAAACTAATTTTAGCTTAATTCTATATTTTACCTAAAAAAAAAAAATTTTTTTTATGAATCCAAATAATATCTTCCCACTTTTTATCAATATCATTATAACAAATATTATCATTAATATAAGCCAAACAAATTCATTATATAAATAAATATATCAATAATTCTCTTCTTTCTTGAACTTTAAACCTAAACACATTAATATTATTGAGAGGTATTAATTTCTTTGTCAACAAAAGAACTTCGGGAATTTCACTGAAACAAACTACTTTAATTTTCCTGCTACTTCTCCAATCACAATGAAAATAAACATAAAACATTCCATAATAAAAGAAAACTAGTATACCAATTTAATATTTTGTAGCATTATATAGAACTAAAGGTTAATAATCTTGGAACTCTATAAGGTTGAATTTTTAATCTCTGCACATTCTTTAAGATTACTGATTACAAATCCTTTTTGTAAATTATTATTTTAAATGTTTCCTTTTAAATCTTTCTTTGGAAAGTTATACTAGTCATGATAAAAACATTTGGTTTATATCAATATTAAAATTTTGGTCATGAATTATATTTTATAAATCTAGTCATATAATTCCATACATTCATAATATATTTTAATCTATATATATATGAGTAATATTTTTTGATTAATTATTTCATATTTCTTTATTTATCTTTCTTCTTATACTTCATTATAGAAAAAGTTTATCAATCATTTAAAATTTTTAAAGAGTTATAAAAGTTTTTCTCTTTCGATTTAAATATTTTATCTCATATGATACTAGATACTTATCATATAGTTTTTATATATCAATTCAATTATATTTTAACAAAGTTTTATTGTTATTTATAACTGTCATTATCTTGATTCTATAAAATATGCTTAATTCTTCTTATTTAATTAGTTTTGATATTTATAACAAGCAGTGTTTTTTTTTTTAATCTTATGAAATATTTCAGATGATTACCTATTATTTTAATAATAATAATGGAATAAATCAACAAATACTTCATCAGGAGAAAGATTTTGATGTCTGCTATTCTAAATACATTGCTTAAAACAAAAGTTCTATGATTTCAGGGGAAATGCTTCTTTTAGATCAAATATTGATGAGCTAAAAACTTTGGAAAATACTATTGATGCTTGTTTTACTTATTTTAAAAAGTATTTAAAATTAATCAATTATTTGTTTAATAATAGACCTGATTTAAATCTTAAAGAGTAATCATCTGAAATCCGGGCATGACCGCTTGGGGCATTGATGCTATACAAAATCAGTCAAATGTAATGTTACCAGGCCGCCGCAACTTTTTTTTATAGAACATGATTTTTTGGGGGGATTAAACAAATTTTTATTTCATTTATAACATGATTTCTTTTTTATTAAACAAATTTTTATATTCATTTTCGTTGTTTTTTTTAACCTGACATTTTTCTTTATTCAACAAATTTTGGTAATTTAATTTTGTGTTTATTTTTCTGATTCTAACAACTTTGGACTGTTTCATGATGAAAAAACTTGTTTTAACCCCGCCAGAAAAATATAATACAACTACTTGGGACTTGTTTCGACTTTGTTCTATCTTTTTTCTTTTTTTTGGTTGACTAAATTTTTTTTCTTATTATTATTAAATCAAAAGTAACTTTTGTGTTGTTGGGGATTAAAAAATTGTTTTGAAACCCCCACCCTCAGATCAATAATTGTAACAAAAAGTCAATAACTTTTTTTTAAAAAAAAAAAAAACTTTTTTTCACTTTTTACTTTTATTTATATTTCGTTTGAATTAGTCTTTTTTTTTTTTTTGGCTTCTACAATAAACAGTTTTTTGGGGGCTTTTGTACTGTTATTATTAGTAAATAAAAATAGTCATTTATTTTAATCCTGCTGAAAAAATATAATGCAATTCTTTAGGAATTGTTTCGAATTTTTTCTACCTTTTTTTTTTTGGTTGACCAAATTGTTTTGTTTCTTATTAAATCAAAAGTAACTTTTGTGTTTTTGGGGATACAAAATTGTTTTCAAACCCCACACTCGGAAAAATAATTGTAACAAAAAGTCAATAATTTCTTTTTTTTTTTCAACAACTTTTTCTCACTTTTTACTTTTATTTATATTTCGTTTGAATTACCTTTTTTTTTTGGCTTCTACACTAAACTGCTTTTTTGGAGGGGTTTCATATTTTGTTATTATTAACAAAACATCAACAAAAATAATTATTTATTTTAACTCCACTGAAAAAAGATAATCCAAATACTTGTCAATTTCTAATGAAATAAAAAAAAAAGGACACAAACTTTGGACTTTTTGAACTTATTTATGATTTTATTGCTGTAATAAAAACAATCTGGTATTTGGAGGACATTATGTGCCTGAAAAAAGGACACAGTCTCCCTCACTTTCTGTACTCGGCAATTCCGAAAAGTAGAAAAATTGCACGTTCTTCTCAGACCTTTTATTGATCTCATATATTTTCCACACTGAAAAGTGACTTAGTGTGCGAGCTTTGTCGAAGCATGTTCGAACATACCCTTTGCTAATTTTTTACATATTAACATTTTTTTAGGGAAGGGTGGGGACCATATGACAATTATTAGTAATTAACAATATTATTTAAATATAAATGACATTATTATGGAGATTTGAAAAGTTGTACCGACTTGAAATTAAAACACCCTCAAGCGATACGGTAATCAGCTATGAATAGAACAAACACACATAAATAGTTTCAAAGCACAAAACAGGCTGTAATATTTTTGTGCAATGTCATGTAAAATGGCCTGCAATGGATTAATACAATATAAATGTTATATTAGCCTGTAAGGCCGGCTGCAGAAACGGTGTTTTAATGTGTTTTGACACATAAACAACGCCATCAGGCAGCCGTGCCTGGATTTCAGATGATTATCAAATAATATATTATACGTATTCAGCATATCATGTTTCTGAAATTTCAAAATCAAACTTTAAATAGATTTAAAAACTTCAAGATAATTAATGATTATGTCTCTTCTAGTTATTTTATATCTTTTTTTTTTTTATTAACTATTGACATAAACATTAACAATCTCTTGATCGGTATTAGTCATTTATTTTAAAACTTAACTTTAAAATCAAAGATTTAATAAACTTATTTATTTTTTCTCAAAAAAAATCACATATTTGATATAATTTGAAATATTGATAAAGTTTCTTAATCATATTATCACGTATAAATTCATAATTTTAAATTTAAAACCATATACATTTATTTTTAAATATTTTAAGGATTTAAATGATTTAATCACATTAATTTATATTTTAGCAATTTCTTTTAAATATAGCAATTTTGATTTTTTAAAAAGACAAAATAAATTCAATAATTGTTAAAAATAAAATTATAACCATATGAAGACTTTTCACACACATAATTTAAATAATACTATTGACTTTAACAAATATAACTGATTTTAAACCATAATTATAAAATCATATTTCTAATCAATGTACTATTGATGTATACAATTTATAGTATTTAGTAATAAAATGTATGATTAATCCCCTACAACTCATCCCATATGAAATACACCAATACTTGATAAAGATTTACTTTAAAATATATACATTTTTAAACTATATTAAATTTAAAATTTTTATAATTTTAATGAAACTACTATATATATATATAGTTTCAAAGTTAACAAAGCCTATCTACATATATTTATTTTGGAATTTAATAAAGCTTATCTATGTGTAATTAGTTTGGAATTTAATTAAACTTATCTACGTCATTGGTTTTGATTTAATTAAACTTTAATTATAATTAATTAATCCGTCGGTATCCCCTTCCCCTATGTTATTTAACTTTACAGGAAAAAAGATTGGGAAAGATATAAATAGAAGACCTAGAGAGAGACTCTCATTTTACATCTCTTTTCCTACAAAGAACTTTATATTAATTCTAATATTATATCCGAAACTATGTACTGTAAGGAAAGGACAGGAGCTGGAAAGATCTGTGTCCAAAGGTCACAAAATGGATCTAGGATTCTATAACAGCCATATTAGTCAATATTATTATTTGTATACACTTTTGGTCCAATGAACTTGTAAATATTTTATTATAACCATTATTTTATATAATAGGATTTTTGTGTCATATATTTAAATTATTAAAAAGTGTTGTCTAGCCTGCAACAGATGGCTACTCACTCTCAGCTAGGCTAGACAATGCAATTGGTGTATTCAAGCAAGAATTTTTGAATCTGACTATAGTCAGATATCTTGGATATTGTACTAATTTATAATATCCACAATAACACAAATGATGATAGTGGAGTTTGACAATACCACAAATTGAACATTATACATTAAGCACATAGGAATGTTTTTCTGGTCATTAATATTAAAGAAGATTACTTAAAATTGGCTATGTTGCTGAGATTTTTCAGATTAAAAGTCATTGAAATAGCAATTCATTTATATGAACCAATAGAACTGAAGAATTTTATCTATAATGAAATAGGAGAGAAATTATCCTCACATTTTTTACCTGCCTTCCTCTAAATATATTTTAGAAATTGCCACTAGACAAAGGGGAAGAGTTTTAAGGAGTGTAGCATGCCATTTGTGCAAATGGTTAATTCCTCAAGGAGATCCTCTTAGAACAATTACTTTGAGGTATGTTAGAAGAAAAATTTTGAGAGCAACTACTTGCAAATAGTAACTTAATCTATAAGGAGGCTATTAAAAAGAACATTGTCCTTGAATTGGTGCTAGATCAGGCTAAAGAGTATTTAAATTTTAATCCTAGCCCTAATTCGATCTTTTGTTATTTCAAAAATGTTTGATTAAAATAACAAAACATAATAGAGTGAAACTGATGCTAATAAAATAAACGAGATTAAATAATCCCTGTTCATTTAGAGCTTTAAAAAATGCAACACGAAGTATATAGAAAGCATGAAAGTGCTCTATATGCAGAGAGCAACAGTTGAAAAAGCATGTAATAATTTATTATAAAAGGGCATATTGAGTCCAACCAACAAAATCAGAGTGATCCATTCTTATAGTAATACTTAAACCAAAGTATAAAGAACAGATTTGGATTACAGGTGAGTTTATTAAATTTTTTTGTAAAAATGCATACCTGGTATAATGTTAGAGAGATTCTAGCTTGTTTTACCAAGCTTGATTTTTATGCTGCATTTCCTCAAATATCTATGAGTAAAGAGACCTTCAAGTTGTTAATGATCACAATTCACTTGGGACTTTAATTACAACTGACTCCCATTTGGGATTAGGTAGCATTTAATGCCTTTTGGAGGAAAGTTTAATACATTTCTCAATGGATTAGAAAGAGAAATATTTTGATGATATATTGAGTACAATTAACTTGAAAATATCTAGAGAGAGTAATTAATGTATGTAAGAAAGATTTAATGCAATATTAAATGAAAATAAAAGTATTTTGAATTCTAAAAAATTAAAATTTGTTGATCACATCAAACTTCTATGCCTGATAAAGTTAAAGCAATTAAAAACACATCTAGATCAAAAAATGTGAAAGAAATTCCGGCATTTTGGAAACTGTTTAAGTTTTTCTTTTATTTGGCTCAACCATTATTCAACCTGTTAAAGAAAAATCAGAAAATGAGAATGGTCAACTATCAATAAAACAAAGACCCTGTTAACATCAGAAAGATTTCTAGTGATTTCAATAGCAATGTTGATGTGATATTAACAATGGTTGCATCAGACTTCTGAATTGGAGCTATATTAACCAATCTCATGTGCAACACAGAGACACCTATAGCATCCACATTATGGACATTGTATAGTAAAGAAAGAAATTATACTCAATTTGATGAAAAGATCCTGACTATAGTTTTTGGACTTAATACTTATACAAATATCATTTATGACTGTAACTGTTCATGAACCGTTGTTAGAAATACAAAGATAAAATCCTTCTCAGACCACCTGAGTCCTTACATGTTGCGTGTTTCCACTTATGGCTATGAGTTAAGTTATTAAAAAAGGCAGATTAGTTCATCATGCTGATACATTATTATGAATGCCAGACAATTATGGTAATAAAAACAAATATAAGCATAACTATGTCCAGGATGTGAACTATTAATAAACTGGATTGATAAAATGTCCACAGCTCTTGCCATTATCTTTTAGAATATTCACGAAAATTTGTCTGTATGCAAAAGATGCATTTTAAATGGAATAGAGTAATAATACCCTCCCATGGTCATAGTAAAGTACTCAAGTTATTACACAGCAGACAGGAATTATATCTGGTGGTCTAAAAGTAATTATATTGAGGCATGAAAAAGTGTGCAGCCTATCAATCAAATGCTTAACTATCCAAGAGATAATATAATTTGTGGCCACAGGTTACAAACTTGTGCTAATACTTTAATGCATTCCACTTCATGGGCCACACATTCTTAGTACTCTTTGATGCTTACTCTCATTGCATAGAGTATTATAAAGAACACTAATACAGAGGATATTATTGGCAAATTAAGAAATTTTTGTAGAGCATGGATAACCTGAAAAATTAAATCATCAAGAAAAGCTCTGGCTTTATTTCAGTAAAAATTTGAATAGTACTTTGGAAGAGGGATTAAGCAATCATGCTCATCACCTTATCATCCCAAGTTCAATGTATTGGTAGAAAATACTGTTAATTAAAGTAAGCACTGGAAAGGGAAATTTCTATTAAAGTGAAAGACAATTTATTGTGTGTTAATCAATATTCTATCCTGTGGCAAATTGACAGCTGGACTACTAATGGGAAAAAACAGGATAGAACTGACTCTTCCAAGAAATAAATACAAATTTAAAATTAATATAAAATGTTTAATGTGGGGAAGGGGGGTGAAAAAATATGGATTAGGGATACTTTGTGTAAGATGTGGATTGAAGGGGAAATTGTTAACCTAATTTAAAAATATGTAGTAGCTGTATTAACAGAACATAATGTGATTTATAAATAATGTACAAATAATATATGGAAAGTATTCAGTTTGGTATATTTAGCATGTATGGGATAAAGTAAATTCCTATAGGGAAAAATATCTTTAATTAAACTGATTTTAGAATAAAACTTGTATAATTAAATTTATTAGGAAATAAATTTACTCTGTACAAGTTTAAGTGATTTTCTAGTAGATTAAAATATTTAATAAATCTATTGTGTTAACTGAAGTGAAGGGAAGCCTGATAATAGAGTTTAATTAGTTCAGGGAGAAACCAATTAAAACTAACAAATTAAAAATCATCCCCACCTGGATTTCACAGCAAAAGTAGTTACTCTAGAAGAAGAAGAAAAAACACAATAAAAGGAGGTATAAAAACTAGAGCGAAATGAAATAGTGTTTTTTTTTCTCTTCTTTCTCCACTCGTTCATGCTTCTGAAGCAATGGAAGACCATTAATGGATGTTATTACCAGGATATCAGGTCCTGTACATAAACAAGCTCACTAGGAGCTAAGACCTCGATCATTATTATTTTGTGAACACCTCAATGACTTGTCCAGGGTTTAATAGCAAGATTTTAGTCGTGGTAAAGTATAAAATTTGTTGAACATTATAGAACCACGTAAGCAAAGAACTTGTCTTAAATAACTGGTGAATGTAATATATATATTAAACCAAAAGAAAATGTATAAAAATTAGAAACAAATAGTATGCTTTTTTTTCTCTTCTTGCTTTCTCTCCTTGTTCGCACTTCTGAAGCAATGGAAGATCATCAATGGACATCATTCTCAGGATTTCAACTCCCATAGATAAACAAGCCAACTAGTGGTTAAGACTTTATTATATTGTGATCACTTCAAGGGTTTGTCCAGGGTTTAAAAGCATGACTTTATTAGAAATAAAGAATATCTTTTCAAATTGTTGAACATTATTGAACCACGTAATCAAGGGACTTGTCTTAAGTAGCTGACAAATATAATATTTTTATTAAACCAAGATCATCCATGTACATGGCATATGTATGTTTATATTAATAACCATTAGAAACCAGTCAAGACTGGGGCAATCCCAATATAGATAACAATCTCAAACTATTGTCAGGGCAACCCTTTATATTAATGTATAGTATATTATTTTTGTGTATGGGTATTAATTACCATGGGGTACAATATTAAATTGTCCAATTAGATTGGGTGTTTTTATGTTAGGTTAGCTATTACTATTTGCTAATCACTCAGCAATACTAACTGGACATAGCAATATAGATCATCAAAGTTCTGGAAAACACTAGTGGAAGCAGTAATAATGACTCAACAACCATGAAGGCAGAAAAAGATGAAATCAGAAACTGAAAATTCTGAATGTCATGAACTATAAGAAAAAGTAGAAAACCTCATAGTAACTAACATAAGATAATAAATAGAAACATGACAAGGGGAATAAGGCAGCAGACCTCAATGACCTTACTCTACAGGAAAGCAAAATGGAAAAATCACTCGGAATGCAAAGACAAAAAAAAAACTGCCCAGGTATTTAAAGGTCTCCTTTTATTAGAACTATTCATAGAAATGGAAAGTACTATTATGTACCATAAGTTCCATTTCTGTATAGCAAAAAAGAAATGTTATATATACATATTAGAACTTAACAAAACTTATGTACTTCTTAGTTTAGAATTTAATTAAATTCATCTACATCTGAATGGTTTTGATTTAATTAAACTTTAACTATAACTAATCAATCCTTCACTGTCTCCCTATATTATTAACTACACAGAACTTTGCAAACACCTCTAATAGTCCCAATGTTGAAGAGCAATAAAGCAGAAGGCAATAACCACAATATTTGGTAATTGCCAAATCATAAGAGTTTCAATAACTTCAAATCTTTGTTTTATTCTCTAAAAATAGCTAGATACCCATTTATCAAACACAATCGATAGTTAACTGAGTTGACTATGGGTCAGTTACCAAAAGAAAAAAATTCTAAACCTTTAAAAAAAATCATTTGGTCCATATTTGAACCTAGATAATAGACATGGCAGACAGATACACCTCTGCGTCATGGGGTATAGTTGAGTTTAAAAAAATATTTAGAAAGATAAAAAAAAAATTATTACAACTTTAGCTACAATCTTAATAAGGATTTACTATTTTTTAGATAAATATATTAACCTTCATAATACTAAGGCAAGAGTAGCTCTGTATGCAAGTGCCACCTAATAAAGTCATGTAATCAGACCAGATGAATATAAAATTACTTTCTGCTATAAATCCCAAATTTCATTGATAAAAACAAAAATCAGAAACTAATATGATGATTTAAATACTAAGTATAGAGAATTTATATCTGGTAATCCTGATTACTCATGTTTATGTTAGATGGCACTGGAGGGGAAAGTTAATCTTGTCTTATATTGCTTAATCTGGGAGTTTTATGCTTTGTTGTTATTAACTTTTGTAATCAGGGAAATAAGATGCCTATAGTTAACGAAGAACTAAAGATGTTAAAATAGTTACTGAACTTATTCAGATCTGTTTCTGATTGAATTTGGTTCAAAATATTAGGCTGATTTGAATTTCAAGTTTTTAACTTGACAAATAAAATGGTATTGAAAATGATAGCTATGCATAGTTGTTCCAACTTTGAATTCCTAACCTCATTGATAAAGATCAAAGACAGAAATCAGCCTGACAGTAGTGATTTTAATACTTAAAAAGATTTTTATATATTTGGTAATCACTAATTATTCAAGATATTGGATATCCCTAGAGTGAACCTCTCTTACCTTAACATATTGTGTAAGTTGCAAGATTGATTTATTATTACAATATTATATTAGATATCAGTGATGAGTATCTGTGCTTTTATTCATATATTTTAATTCCTTGCTAATTCTAATGGACTTCTCTGTGCACATTACTGTACAGTCTGCACATTTTGAACTAGTCTTCTATTAAGAATCCAACTCGTAGATATATAAGCCATCTGTAAGAAGTCATTTATTAAAACTTTTTCCAAACTCATACATATATTTCTTTTTAATATTATTTCTACTAAAAAAATATAAAAAGTTTAAATCTGTTATTAATTTCATTTATTACATTTTGATTTATATTAATAATTTAGCCTTGATATTTAAAGTGAACAGTTTCTAATTCATTTCCTATCAATTATTATTATTGCCTTTTTTGATAATAAAAAAAAAAACATTGAATATTTTTAGTAGTTATTTTTTATTCACCTAATAGTTCTTGTAATAATTCCCAAAATATTACCTCATTAATTTATTTTTGCTTCCATTTTACTCAGAAAATACTCTTATAAAACTGTTACAGAAAATATGGTTAAAATCAATACTTGTACAACCTTACCATCTTCATTTTCAAATTGTCATTATCTAATTTAATTATTACCATTGCATTTTGATAAATTTTCAGAATTTAAATTTATCTAGGGCATATGTCATGATACTTCATTAATGGTGAGAGAAATGCTAATAGTCAAATTCATTTAAATCTACAAATCCAATGAAAAAATGATCGCTTATACTCACTGATTTTTCCTATATCTTCTAATATTCAGATTTATTCTGTAATCTATAATTATTTTAAACTTACTTGTTTTTTATAGGTTTATCTCCAATATTTTCTATTGTCAATTGTTTATCAGAACTTTTCCATTCTTTCCAATGATAATATCATAATTGTAAAGATTAGTGTATTTTTTTATTATATAATTGATGTCATCTCTCTTTTTTAGTAACAATATGACTTTTTCTCTAATTGCTTACATAACTTTCTTTCTAATACAAAAATGCTTTATAGGTTTTTATCAGTGCATCAATTCCATATATCACAATTATCCATCAGAACAGAAAGACTTCTCCAGGTGAGCTAGAGGTATTAAACACCTGAATCTTCATGCCTATGTTGACAATTGGAAACTTTTCATTATATCATTCTCACATAAGGCAGAAACTGGTTTTATTTAACATTTTATTGAAGAATGTATAATCATTGCACTATATATATATTGCACCGCTTATAAAAAAGCGCTCCATGTGAAATTTTTGTCTAAAAATTATTAAAAAATAAAAATTTCTTATAAAACAACATAAAGTTTTAAACTTGATTAATAAATAATAAAATCAATAAGTTGTCTGTAAATAATTGAATTATAAACAAAAAAACATTTTGTTTGAAATAAGATTGTGAATAAATTTTCCTTTTGAAAGATAAATAAATTTATAAAAATCTAAAGAGTTTTTTATATTGTTTAAACAAAATGTAGTTCGCTAAAGAAAAGTGATCTGTAAAGGTTTAAAGAGTTATTATCAGTAAAAATTACAATTAATTGGATGGGGAGAGTAGAAAATAGATGGATTTCAAGTAATTAACAGTACTTCCTCTCTTCGTTTAAATATTAAAGAAAAAAAAAGTTGAAACTAAAAGTTTAAAATATAAATCTTTTATATAAATTAAAAATATCTCTTGTCATTTAATTAAAAGAAAAAAAGTCTTTTCCCATAATACAAAGAAATATATATATATGTGTGTGTGCATTAATAGCGATTGTAAACATAAGGAATAGTAAAATAAATGTGTGTTGATAAAATAAATGTGTGTGGGTTAAAAATTAAAAAACATTCAGCAAAGGCTACTAATAAAAAAATTCACAAAACAACAAATTAGCAATGGATACCAACTAAAAACAGGATCAATATCTTATCAAAGTAATGTAATCAAAAACAGTGGAGGAATTCCAACAACAGATAGCTGGTGGATATAACCAATTAACGAAATGACAACAGGTCATCACATAAATAGTCCAGTTTTTCATCATTCAATCAGTTGAGATTACAATCAGATTAAATCAGTTCAGTCAATCAATCAGTGTTTTCTGGGATTATGCAGTGCTAACAGCCACTGAAATCATACGACTTTGCTCCAGCCTTTAGTCTAATGGAAGATCAGCAATTTGCCTGGAAAAAGTGATACCTACCTAACAACTTAAAAAACCACCAGGGATATTTAACTGTCTTAAAGAATAGTGCCATGAAATAGTAAGCAAAGGAACCTCCACAAAACCTTGGATCCAACCGGTTGTAAAATTATTGTGTGAAACAGCAAACAAGAATTCAAATCCTATAGGTAATGAATCACTTTTATTTCATTTTTGATAATAATGTAGCAATTGCTAACATTGAAGCCTCCCAGAGTCATTTAACAAATGAACTCTATAGCACACATAAAGAACTATTGATGTGCATGTTTTTAAATGTCATGTATTCAATACTTTTGTTATATTCTAGTATATGAATTCAAAGTGTGTGTGTGGTCATTATATAAAATACCATTGCTTATGTTAATTAAAATGTATAAAAGTAATTAAAATTAGAATAATAAATGTTTAGTTAAAATAAATTATCTTTAAACAATTTTTATCAGTCAATTCTTTTACCATTAAATAAAGTAACAATATACTATAATATTCCTTTTGATTGAGCTAGTTTAAATATTTTAGGCACTGAATTAGTTTGCTATCATTCAAAACATGTTAGTTCTTGTAGCTAACTGGTGCCTGGAGTTTACTCCGAAACAAACCAGTGCTTTGAATGATAGGTGTTGAATTCTGCAGCCGAGGAGATCTGTCTTTCAAACATGGTCAGTTATATATTTTATATATAGCTCTTGGCTTGATCACAGGTGGCCCCTGGGCATTATTCTCTGCCTAATGGGCCATAGTGGTGCAATATTTAAATTGCATTGGTACAGATCAGATATATTAAGAATAAATAATTGTATCATATTTTTGTATAAAAGTTTTACAAGTTATATTTCATATTATTTTATTAAAGAATCAAAATGATAGAGTTTGTTTTCTCCCTCAGTGATCACTAAAAAGAACCCCACCCAGTTCAATTGGCTTTACCCAACATAGGCCAGAACCGTCATAAATGATCAGTTAATTAAATATGTTGCTGTTTGAAAATAAAAATTTAAAGAAACGCTAAATTATGTAATTGTAATTGCATATTTTAAAGTGGTATAATTTAAATAAAGAATTGACTGAAACTATTTTTTCTTTAAATGAAAAGAGATAATTAAAGACAATTGGATATTATAGGTGGAGTTAAGGCATTGAGAATGGGTAGAGAAAAAGGACAAAGGGGTGGAGGCAGTCTATGTTCCGTTTAACAAAGTAAATTAAACAGTATTTAAATTATTTTAAACGAAAGCATTAGTTAATAAACATAAAAAGAAAAACAACTTTGAAATAGAAATTTTGTTTCAAAAATCATGGAAAAAGAAAAAAGAGACATCTGAGACACATGTTGATGAAAATGATGATGAAAGAAATGCAAGAGTTCAAAGCAGAAATGTGACAGGAATTCAAGAAAAGTCATCAAGAATTCAAAGTAGAAATGATTAGAGAAATAAGATGTGAGATAACAGGGAACATAGAGAAAAAACAAGAAATCATAGCTAGATTTAACTAAAGAAATTCAGGAAACAGAAAAGGAAGTTGGGGTGGTAAGAGATGTAAGTGAAGGGAAGGATGAATTAGAAAATGTAGATCAAGAGATAGTAGAACAAGATAGCATTAAATATAGCACTTTGGAAATGAAAATAATAAAGGTAAAAGATAACATAAAAGAGTTTTCACAAGGAAATAAAATGAGTAAGGTAAACATTCATATTCATTTTAAGCATAGATGTAAAACAAAGAGAAGAGTTAAGAGAAAGAGTAGGGCAGACAATTTTAAGTCTGAAACAGAAGCCATTTATAGGGCAGTCTTATTCGAAAAGACTAGTAAATGAATTTTTTCCATTCACTTTTATTGATATTATTAAAGATAAAGTAGGTCAGTTTGAAAAAATACGGAGTTTTGATAAGGATAAAGGTTTTCTGATTTACAAAGTTGGAAATAGAACAGAATGGGAAAGAGACAAGGCAACAAATTTTAAGCAAGGGATAAACAAAACAAAAAAGTTAATTTTTATTATAGAGTTAGAAGGTAAAAAGAAAGAACCACCTAACAAAGTTTAGGAGTTAGTTAATGGACGGAATGTTAAAGTAAAGGAAATAAACAAAAGACCGGAAATGGATAATGAGTCAAATAATTATTTTGACGTAGGTGATAAACTTGAATCTAAAATTTCGCTATTTGAAACTAAAATAATAAATTTTAAAAAAAAGAAAGGAAATGAGTTGTTTATATAAAATAATAACAATGAGGCTTCACTGGATAAAATGTTCGTAAATAAATAATTCAAATAAAATCAAGTTAAACAAATAAGTATAATATATCTGTAGAAAAATAATAAATAAGGTAGCATAATAAAATAAAAGTTTGTTTTGAATACATGCAAGTTAATAAAAGGAAGTTACATAAATGGTGTAAAGGAATCAAAATAAGAATATCTGTAGAAAAATAATGTAGCGCAATAAAATAAAAATAATTTTCTCTGAATACATGCATGTTAATAAAAGTGAATTAAAGAAATGGTTTAAGAATAATATTGTAAGATTAAAATAAATAAATGTGTTAAGATAATGTTTGTATAAATTTTAAATAATATTATATGGTTGAAATAATATAAATCAATGTAAGTTAAGCTAGGAATGTATAAAAGATTGTAATCAATTGAAAGGAGGGTAGCAAGTATAGAAATAAGTTTTAGGAAAAGTTAAAGCTGTTGGCTGGATGAAATTAGCACCCATAACGAACTGTCAGGGATCACTTCTTTGGGGGAGAGTTCCCATTTTCTTTAAAATGTGCACTGGGAACAAACAGAGTAAGCCATGAATCACTTGTTTGGGGGAGACTCCCCATATCTTGTACCTCATTTCCAAAGCATAAGTCAAATTGGACAGTAGAGGAATCCTGCCATTAGCAGTGACCTTTTCTTTTTACAGTCCGGTAAAAAAAAACAGCAAATGAAGCTTCATGTCATATGCATAAGCTGGTATAAGCCAGAAAACTCTGCATCTGCCTTGTTTGGGATCCCTGTATCACAAAAATAGTGCTGTCCTCATGGTTGTCATCCAGTACAGGATCATTGGAAGCAATGTTGCCAGCTTAGGTGGAAGAAAAGTATAGTCAAAGAAGATTGCCCTTAGCATGTATAGTTTTAGATAAAAGGAAAGTAAACTTAGAAAAAATAAAATTAATGTAAATAGTTCAGATTGAAAAAAGAAGTTGTCAGAGATAAAATGACACATTTTACTCTTGTTGGGGGAGTGGTGTAATGTACCGCTTATGAAAAAGCACTCCACATGAAATTTTTGTCTAAAAATTATTAAAAAATAAAAATTTATCATAAAACAACAAAGTTTTAAACTTAATTAATAAATAATAAAATCAATAAGTTGTCCATAAATAATTGAATTATAAAAAAAGAAAAACATTTAGTTTGAAATAAGATTGTGAATAAATTTTTCTTTTGAAAGATAAATAAATTTATAAAAATCTAAAGTTTTTTTTATTATTGTTTAAACAAAATTTAGTCCACTAAAAGAAAATGATCTACAAAGGTTTAAAGAATTATTATCAGTCAAAGTTACAATTAATTAATTGGAGGGGGGTTAAAAGTAGATGGATTTCAAGTAATTAAAAGTACTTCCTCTCTTCATTTAAAATATTAAAGAAAAAAAATGAAAGACAAGTTGAAACTAAAAGTTTAAAATATAAATTATATAAATTAAAAACATCTGTCATTTAATTTAAAAAAAAGTATTTTACCATAATTCAAAGAAATGTAGATATATATGTGCGTTAATAGCGATTGTAAACATAAGGAATAGTAAAATAAAGGTGTGTGTGTCGATAAAATAAATGTGTGTGGGTTAAAAATTAAAAAAATTCAGCAATGGCTGCTAATAAAAAAATCCACAAAACAACAAATTAGCAGTGGCTACCAACTGAAAGCAGGATCAATATCTTATCAAAGTAATGTAATCAAAAACAATGGATGTAATTCCAACAGCAGATATAGCTGGCTGATATAAAAATCAATTAATGAAGTGACAACAGGTCATCACATAAATAGCTGGTTTTTCATTGTTCAATCAGTTGAGTTCAATCTATCAGTTGAGATCACAATCAGATTAAATCTTCAATCAGTTCAGTCAACCAATCAGTGTTTTCCAGGACTATGCAGTGCTAACAGCTACTGGAAACCTACGACTGCTTCAGCTCTTAGTCTAATGGAAGATCAGCAATTTGCCCAGAAAAAGTGATGCCTGCCTAACAATTTAGAAAAACCACCAGGGATATATGTCTTAAAGAATAAGGAATCTCTTATAAAACCTCGGATCCAACTGGTTGGAAAAATTATCACATGAAGCAGCAAACAAAAGAATTCAAATTCTATAGTAATGAATCACTTTTTTTTTTTATTTCTGATAATAATGTAGCCATTGCTAATCTTGAAGTCTCCCAGAGTCAGTTAATAAATGAACTCTATAGCATGCATAAAGAATTATTGATGTACGTCTTTTTTAAATGTCATGTATTATTCAATACTTTTGTTATATTCTAGTGTATGAATTCAGAGTGTGTGTGGTCATTATATAAAATACCATTGCTTATGTTAGTTAAAATGTATAAAAGTAGTTAAAATTAGAATAATTATTTAGTTAAAATAAATTATCTTTAAACATAATTTTTATCGGTCAATTCTTTTACCACTAAATAAAGTAACAGTATACTATAATATTCCTTTTGATTGAGCTAGTTGGGATATCTTAGGCACTAAATTAGTTTGCCATCATTCAAAACACGTTAGTTCTTGTAGCTAACTGGTGCCTGGAGTTTACTCCGAAACAAAAAAAAGTGCTTTGAATGATAGGTGCTGAATTCTGCAGCCGAGGAGATCTGTATCCTTCAAACATGGTCAGAGTTATATATTTTTATATATAACTCCTGGTTTGATCCCAGTTCCCCCTTGGGCATTATTCTTTTCTGCCTGAGAGGCCATGGTGGTGCAATATTTAAATTGCATTGGTGTAGATCAGATGTATTAAAAATAAATAATTGTATCATATTTTTGAATAAAAGTTTTACAAGTTATATTTCATAATGTTATTTTATTAAAGAATCAAAAATGATATAGAGTTTGTTTCCTTCCTCAGTGATCGCTAAAAGAACCCCACCCGGTTCAATATATATACACACTTTCTAAGTTTTTATTAATGAATCTATCATCTTAGCTCAATCACATGACAACCTTTCAAAAACAATATAAAATTGAGCTGAAGGATGCATTGATAAAACAAAATAAATGTTTTGTATCATTGAGACTTATACTCTTTCATCACCTTTGCCATTTGACAAGTCCTTGCCACCAATAACTTTTTTGATACAATTTTAAATATTGAATTCTTGCAAATTATATATTTTAAAATATTTTAATGTTTACTCTTTCTTACAAATATTACTACTTCAGCTGGAAATTACCCCCACCTCCACTACCTGTACAGCCGTTGTCGAATATATTTTTCCTAATTTTATAAAAAAAAAAAACCTTTTTTCAAAATCATTTATTATTTGAAACGGTATGTAAATTCCAGAGTTAATTAAAATATTTATAAAGATGATCATAATTAATGGTTGATATTAACTTTCTTAATAACTTTTATTTTCTTAATTTTGTCTTAGCACATAACTCACATCTTACTTTTTAATGATTAATTCCTGTGTTCTGAAATACAAATAAATTTGATGTATCTGTATTTGATATTTTATCTCATTGACCTAATACACCATTCATCTTCACACTATTGTATTAGTATAATTTATTTATAAAAAATCTGATTCCATTAGTTAGAATATAAGTAATTCATATTGTTTTTCAGATCATATGTCCTTGTAAATAAGCAAAAGATATTTATTTAAGAAGTTTCCATTAAATACTTATATTTTGGATTCTTCTCATAAAAAAAAAAAAGAAGATATAAATGTGCAAAACACTGCATAATAAAAAGAATGTCTATATAAATAATATTGTAAAAAATTAATATCCATCATCCAATTTTTAAGTAAACGAAAAAATATTAATTAATACACTTTTTAAAATTATAAATTCAGTAAAATAAATTTATTTAAATTTAAAATTGTTCATAAAGACTTAATCCAATTAAATCCCTAATTGAATTAAAGTATTGTACTTTATAAACAGAATCCCATTGAACAGTAATTGTTAATTCATTCGTTTCAAAGTGGGTAAATCTTTTTGAAGTTTTCTATATAAGCATGTATTTTTTTAGATGGCTAGACAACAATTAACTTAGCTGGACAACCATTTATTAATTAGCAAGAGGATATTGGCTGCAAAAATACTTTACAATTAATTGAAAGAAGACCTTTAATTTTCCTCAGGTTTCCTTAAAACATAAGATAAGAATCAAAGTGTATATTTGAAGTTACTAGCAACCATTTTTGTGACTAGATAGGTAGTTTAATTACAGGTTAGATGCTTATATTTGCACAGAAAATCTCAAATATCTATGTTCCACAGAATGTAAACTCATATCATGACTAAGGAGATAAATGTTCTAAGTGCTATATCATAAATATGGAATTTGACTGAATGATGTCTGTAAGGACCTTTATCAATTCTCAATGTTAAAGAGTCGGTTATGATTGAAAGTCTATGACCCTTCATGATTCTTTTTATGTTCAAATACATTGCAAATGTCAAAACAATATACATTTGTCACTACCATAATAATTATCTTTTTGTTATCTATTTAATGTATTAGTTTTAAAATTACA
Organism: Epiperipatus broadwayi; assembly: GCA_028023455.1. Lineage (NCBI taxonomy): Eukaryota > Metazoa > Onychophora > Udeonychophora > Euonychophora > Peripatidae > Epiperipatus > Epiperipatus broadwayi. The sequence goes on from JAQFVV010000034.1 coordinate 7,910,935, forward strand.
TATGTTGTGTATTTTGCAGTAATACATATGTGGTAACCTTTAGATTTGTTGCCTAATTAATGTCTTAATCAAGTAAAATGAAATTCTTATATTATCAAATACATGCAAGTACTAAAAAAATCCTTGAAGAAACATATTAATACTTTTCTGTCATTTAAAAAAGGATTATAAGAAGTCATTATTTACAAGCATATAATTATGTTATAAGAGATACATAAAGATTAACTATGAATTCAAAGTATTAACAAGTGCCATAAAAATAAATCATATTGCTAGAATGCTTTTCTGATATGAATTTTAATCTGGACACATTTTTGCATAGATAGAATAGCTTTTAAAAAGTATAAGTTGAGTCAAAAATATACTACCACATGAGGAATAGTGAAGAAAAATGTAATATCGCATTTACAAATTATCAGTTCTTCATTGTTTTCTTATCTATGTAAGAAAAGGTGGCTACCCATTTATAAATCAATAATGGATAGTTAGTTTGGCTGGCAATGGGATAGTTTCCTAAAAGAAAATTCTAAGCTTGAATGAAATCTGACAAATTTCAGTGTATTCCATATTTCCAACTTTTCATTTGTGATTTCTTCTAATTAACAATTAGATACATCATACTTCAATTAAAATTATTTATCTGATCTAATTCAGATCTAGGTTGTAAACTTGGCAGGAAAATGTACAACCACTACACCATGGAGTTCATTATATGTATGTCATAAATTAAGTGCATTATGTATTACAAATATTTTCAAGTGCATTAATACATTTGATATATATCATAAACTTACTGATGCAATTAAAATATTTATAAAATATAAATGCATTTATTGCTCTTATAAAGTCATTATCAGTAGTTATGGTATGGGAGGCATTATTCCATCATATTTATATAATTAACTAGAAATGGGTAAAAAACAGAAAGGAAAAAAATAAATAAAAAAATCAGAACAGGAATTAATCAGAGAACCTTATAGTCCACAATCTAATACTCTACTATTCCTCTAAACTATGTAGGGTAACAGGAAGCACATTAGAATAATAATCAACTATAGATACAGTCATACACACAAAATAAACTTTAAATAGCTAAGAAATGCCAAAGATCTTTCCTATTCTACAAAAAAAATATCTGATATAGTCGATACCCATATTTGCATGCTGAGCATAAATTTTCAATCAATGAATATAAGATTTTTTTTACTTCCCTCAGATCGGATCAACCTATGAACCTTTAACTATTGAGTTTGCCTATCATTTTTCTAAACTCACAGAAAATATCTTTATAGTAAAATAGCAAAGAAGACATCCCACCAACTAACATGACAGGTAACAAGGGTTTATAATTTCCTTTGCATGTTACCTTTTAGCTGAGAATGGCTACATATCATTTACTGATCAATATTTGTATGGCTGGCTGAAAAAATTTTGATGTTTCACCTGGATTTGAATCCCAGATCACAAACATAGATAACTATACATGAATTCAAAATATATATAGTTATTGCCCAATAGTTTAAAACTTTAGTATGTTTGAAAGTTTACCAAAAACCTACACATATAGGAAAATACCTAGCCTATACATCCAATCACACCAGAAACCCGAAACATGGAGTTATACTATCACTATGAAACAGAGCAAAAGAAGATTGTTCAGAAACCAGTGATTTGGAAAAAGAAAAGATTTATATACAACAAACTCTTATGAAAAATGTTCATCTATCAGCTGTTCTTAAGAAAACATTAAATAGATAACAAAAAAGAATCAAGAGAAGACAATTATTGGTACTATAGTGTACCCATACATTATAAAAATAGCAGACAAATTTAAAAAAATCTGCAATCAGTGTAATATCGGAACAGCTTTCCAGAACCATACCACACTATAAGGAATTCTAACATCTACAAAGCCTAAACCTGAAATGCAGAAAAAAAACTGCATCTATGAAATATGTGAATGTGGAAGAACATATATTGGTGAAACCAGTCATCTCACTGAAAAGCTCTTGTAAGAAAACAAACTGATGATTAGAAGAGAGAAATAGATGTCTAAGGTAGCAGACCGTGTATGTGCCAATGAACATATGTTCATTTGGGAAAATACAAAAATATTGAATAGAGAAGAAAAGGTACAAAAAAGAAAATTTAAAGAAACTGCTCATATGACAATGGCAAAAAATACCATAAGCCAACCTAGTGTGACTATACATAATGTATAGAAACCACCAATCAAGAAAAAGTGGGGAAATCGGAAGGAACTTCAAAGATAAGTATATGAAATTACTACAGATTGTTACCTTCGACAGGATGGCTCAGTTGGTTAGAGTGTTACCTTAAAATTCTATACTCAAGAATATAAGCATCCAGCTTCGAATCCCATGCTAGTATGGTCATTTGTCAGGCCAGCAACACTTGAAGAAGAGGGGAGAATAATACATCTCAAAATGTAGTGCATATACTAACCTGTTTGATGTGCTATTACTAACAGTTGATTGTATTTGGAATATTTAAATAAAAGTTAAATTTTTCTAAAGACATTCAATACACATATTAGATGATGGAAATAGTTCAATATAATAAATACAACTAGAACACTATCATAACAAACCTTCAGGAAAACATATTTGACTATCTTAAAAAATAAAAAAGTATTTTGGAAAGATTTATTTGGCATATATAGGAATGTGGAATGAAGATTAAAATTGAAAAGATCAAGTGTTTATGGATATGGAAAAATATAAAAAGACTGCAAATTGAAATCCATAATATAGTTCAGCAGCTAAAAGAATTTAGATATTTGGGTAGTTGGCTGAGTGAGAATGGAAGAAGTAAAAATGAAGTTAAAAGAATAGCATTGGCAAAGGAGATATTTACTTGTGAACCTTTGAAAAGAGACTTAAGGAAAAGATTAATCAAATACTACTTAAGAGTGTACTATTGTATGGCTGTGAAACATGGATATAGTAATAAAATTAGGAACAGATTGGATGATTTGAGATGTGATCATGGAGAAGAATGGAAAAAATTAGTTGGTTGAATAAAATAACAAATGATATTTTGGAAGGAGTAAAGAAAAAAAAAGAGGATTAATTGAGGAAATTAGAGTTAGAAACTGGATTGGATATATATTAAGAAAAAAAATACACTGCTGGATCATATAAAAAAAGTTATGTGGAATTCAAGAGCTAGGCAATGAAGTGGAGAAATAAATGAATTGGTGATGTGATTGCTTTCTGGATCTATCCATGGGATAGAATAGTATTGATTGATTAATTTAACAATATGAATAAAAGATGGATTTTTAATGAAAATGTAAAAAATTCATGCACTTTATTGATAATGACCAGAAAACAATTTAATGATTGTTTAACCATGCTTAACATAGATGCTAGGGAATAAAGCAAAATAAATTGAATTTTAGTTAATATTTAGATTAAAAAGTTGGAAAAGTCATGTATTAACTTTTAATTGAAACTCTTGGATTCTAAAAATTATTTTTTCTTTTTCATCTTACTTGTAATCATTCAAAAATAAGTTGAATCTTACCACCGATGATCATTATATTATGAGATAATGTAATGACAAAGCTATAGTGGCTAAACAGTAACATAATTAAATTAAGATCTAATTGTAAAAAAAAGTTAATTTTTATCATAGAGGCTTTAGTTTTATAGCTTGCTTAATATTAAGCAACTATGATAGTTTTAATGCAAGAATGTTTTTAAGTTTTAATGTAGTTTCTTCAAAACTACAATATTAATCAACTTATTACCAAAATCACTCTTTCCTTTATTTTTGCTACAATATCTTGTATAAATCCAATTTATCCAAACTACTTTGAACACTTTTTAAATGGTTTTTTAAAAAAGATTAAATTGACTCTGAATAAAACTGCAGAACAGTCAAAACGTACACATACAATAAAGTTTTTGCTAAAAAGTGTTCAAAGTGGTTGGACAAATTGGATTAATCAACTTAATTAAGATTTATTAGTGAAAAGTATAATGATACTAAGTTTAGTCCGATTATTCAGCTAATTAAAGTAACTTGGTTTTTTTTTCCAACTCACTCTAGACTGTTTTAAGATAACATCAATTACAATACTTCTAACACGATTTCTTTAACTAGCTGGTTCTATTATTATAAGATACTTAGTTTGTCAAATTCAATGATAGTCTTCATTTTGTAATTTCATTCTTCAGTGATTTATCATTTAACTTTTTTTTAGATGGAATTAACTTCTGCTACAGTTCATCAGTGGGATAACAGCTTATATCTTTTAACACTAGTCTTTATTACCAAAATCACAACTTCCTCATATGCTTTCAAAAGCAGTTTTTTTTACCCTACTCTAGAGTCAAAAAACCCTAGATAATACAATGGTACAAAATCTCTATTCTCAGACTGATTTCTGAATTTGTTTCCAGAATTGATACATTTACAATGAGTTAGCTAGGCAGGACTTGTTTTATTGAATAAAATAAGAAAAGATGGCTAACAAATGCAAAAATGCTTTAGTTCCAGCTTTGAATCATAGTCCTCATTAGTACAGACAAAAGCCAGAAACATGTTCTGGGGATATTATAATACTATATCATTTGGTTTCCACTAATTACTCAGGCTCATAGTGGATGGTTGGTAGAATAGTATTGCTGAAATCACTACAAATAAGACTCTCTCCATGCAAAGTTTACTAAGTGAGTTTTACATCACATTTATTTAATCAAAAAAATTAAAATGTACAAGGTAGGCTAGCTTTGAAAAAGAATCTTTCAAAAGTTGGATTAGTTCTCACAAATAAATTACAAATAAAAAATTTTTTTTTTTTTGGTTTGATGGATGCAAACAAAGTGGGTATTTGCAAATAAATCTTCAAAAGTAATTAACTACAATCTGCAGCTTAACTTTTATCACTTTTTTTTCTTTCATAGTTGCTTCCAGAAAATGAAACCATTTTAATGTGAAAAGTTTATTTTGTAATTTAAAGTACACTTAGTAAATAAAGAACAAAAGGATTTCCTTTTCAATAATTTAGTAGTTAATTTCCCGTTTATCTTAAATTCCGTCAGATGCCGCTTGCGTTAGAAGCATGCGCTTTAGTGGATAATTAATAAATATTTTCCTGGAGCATTCAGTAGCGTAATGGTGGGTTTATTTTTAGTTTTAAAAGCTTATATTGTTCTTGTTAAGTATCATAATAATCTTGAATACTAATTTTTTTTTTAGAAATTACAATTAAAAGAAAATTCTGTCTTATTTATAGATAAATTTATAATTCTGAAACTATTTCATCAATTAGCGCCACTAGCGAGTTTTCTTTCACTAATTTTCTTAATTGTAGTGTATTTGTTTGATTTATATATTTACAGAAAATGTAATTTTATTAAAGTAAAATAAATAACTTTATATATGTGATTTTTCAAAAAAAAATGTATTTTTAGTAATGTAAAAAAGTATTTTTTATTTGGAGTTTTATGTAAAAACTAATCCATTTAATTGCAAGTCTATACTTATCAATAAGTATTAGATTATTTTCGTATGGCCCATTAATTTCAATATATTTAAAAAAACAAATTAATGTAATACACTTTTTTTTTTCAAATTTTTTTTTATGGAAAATAGGGCATAAAAATAAACTAAGATTTGAAAAATATAAATTTGTTAAAATGTATTAAAAACTATTCATACGTCCGTTTCCGCGTTTTCGTATAGTTTTAATTATAAGGACGGAATATTTAAAAATAATTAAAATTGAATTGAAAAAAAAAAATTGAACGTATTATAATAATGCTTTTTAAAATTTAATAGTTGTCTTGATTAATATTTCGATAAATTTTCAATCCTGTCTTGCTTTTTTTTTTTTAAAACTTTTTACATATATGTCTGGGTAAATGTATTTTATTTGAAAATTTGGGTATCAAATAGAACTTCATAAAATAAGATTGCATATTTTACAGTGATTTTTTATATATACTCTACTACAGGCATACTAAAAAATATTGAGAAACTTTTTGATATGAACAATCTATGAGCAATTTTGATGCAGTTAATCTTATAAAAGTATCTACTAATTATCTACAGCAGAATTATTTTCTACAGTAAAACTGATATATACTAATAAATGTTTTATATAAAATTTACTCGTCTGCAACTAAAAGCATTTATCTATCACTCCATTTTTTTTTTTTCTAAATATCAAACGTAATTATTAATAGCTTTTTTTTTTTTAGGCAGCGACTTTAAGACCATATCTAACAGCAGTACGACATACACTTACTGCTGCTATGTGCTTGGAAAATTTTTCATCCCAAGTAGTAGAGCGGCATAACAAACCGGAAGTTGAAGTTAGGTAAGTTTCTTGAATCTAATTATGTAGTAAAATTTAATAACATATCACCAAATTCGTAGATGAAATGAAATGATGTGATGTGATGTGATGCACTGTGACTTCTTCTTAAACGGAGTCAGGAATCTTTCAGTAACTATGCCCAGAGAAACCTTTTAGCTACATTACCTTCCCTTTCCATTCCCCACCCTAAGTTTTCCCATAATCTGCTCCATCCCATTTCCACAAAATCTTTGTCAACTCTATGGCCTTTATATCTAAACCCCCCTTATCTTTTCCCAAACCCAGCATAAAAACCAATAACCCACTTTCTGTATAATCACTTTGTTCATATTTGTTCTTCCATAACTTCATTATTTGAACCCTTTCTGCTTTCAAACATTCAATTAACAGATGCCTAATATTTTCTATGCCTTCCTTACACAATTTGCAGACTAATTCGCCCATATTTTCTCCATTTACATGTATATTCTCTTGTTGCTAAAGATCCCGTTCGAGCCTTAAACAATAAACTATTTTCTTGCTATTATCATAAATTAACTCGCACCCAATGTTCCGTTTACTTCTATATATATTTAAACTCTTTTTACTCTCCATACTAGTTCTACATCTCTCCAAATCCCTTTTCTTTATTAATGCATCTATTTTATCCCATTCCTTACCACTATAACACTCAACAATCCTAACACAATCATCGCACTTTTTGACAAGGATACTGATATAAATTCTTTATCCAAATCTTTTGCATACCGCATTACCTTTCTCACCCATTTTGTTGCCTGTCCTTTATTCATAACCCAATCAATTACAGTTCTTACCATAATGCCATCTAGCACAAGATTGAGCAATCAGTGATTACCAAATATGAATAAAATCCCCATCTTTCCATTATTTTAGCAATTAATCACTTTTAAAAGTAAAATTAACAATTTCTAAAGACGAATATAAAAACGTCCATTCTAGACAACAACAAAAGATAGAAAGACTTGAGTTAAAGTGGTTCAGTTCTATTTATAACCTATTTTTGCTAACATCAATGTTGCTAGGGTAACTCTTCAATTGAACTCAATGGTCTATCTTTGGTGTAAGAAAATTGTTTTTTTACAGCAAATAGAAATGACTTTTAGAAAATATTTGATACATTAAAAAAAAATCCCGTTTTATAATTTCAATATTATTTTATCATTTCAACTAAAAACAAAAAATTCACATAACATTTTTATACATCCTAATAAAATATGTTTTTAATATATATCTTTAATATATTCCACTATACTATAAGTAAACAAACATATATGATAAAATTTAATTTTGTAATAAATAAGTTGCTATGGTAAATGTAGTAATAAACGTTGAAACACAATAATAATAATTTTATTCGAGCGATCTGTTTTAGGATTCATTTATTTTTCTTTTAAAATTGACTCCAACTAATTTATGATTTGACAATAATATCAATAAATAAGAATATTATTTTAATATTATGGTTGCCATAGTTATTTAGTCACCTCCATTATCCATAAATCAAATCAAATAGAAAAATAAGATCAATATATCCCCCCCCCTTTTTTTTTTTATATACTGTAATATACAACTCACGTTTGAATAGTTTCAATACCTCCCATCAAACGAAAGAAAAAAAAGACTTCTTTTTTTTTAATGATAAACTATTTTCACCTGAACATACACGAACATTCATTCCTTTCATTTTCCTCATCTTCATATATCATTTAAATAACTTGATTTGATAAATTTCCAATACATATTAATATGCTTATCGAAACAATATATAATTTATTTATTCCTTTTATCTTTAGCTTCTTAAAAATACTTTTTTTTTTACTACCAATGTACCATTATGTACAACTACATCTCTAGGTTTTTTTTTTTTTTTTACAATAATTAAAGTCTTATATTGGAATCAAAATTAATCTTTTATATATTTATCTCTTTTGGAAACTTCTTTATTAATAACACTTCAAAGTTGTAGTCAAACAATATAATATTTTAATATTTCTTTTATAGAAGCTAAATACCTCATAAAAAAAAATCTATTCATAAAATTAAATATTACTAGTTAATATCTAATAGCCATATGTTGCACAACATACTATATTTGCACCATTAAACAAATATATCTACATATTTTTCATCTCTAAAGAGCTTCATAATATTCTTCTTTTTTTTTTTATCTTAGACATCTATGTATTTACATCATTACTGACTACTATGAGTCAAAATTTTAAATAACAGAATCATAAGAAATAATGTTTATTGAATACATAATATTTATTCAGATAGTGCTATTGATTTTAAACTTCGGGCATTGAAGGTACCCTTTTCACCTTCAGGGGTTTCTATGAGAAATGCGTTTACTTTCATTTTTATTTGGAACTGTTCTTCATATATGTTCAAAAACTTTTTGAACTTATAATTTTGCGTGTCCCTGACTTGGTGAGTCTTTACAAACGCGAAATCTCCTACTTTAAATATACAAAGCTTATGAGAGGCTTGGGTAATTTCTTTTCTGTCCCACCTTTGTCAAATTTCCACTAGTCTTTGATAGATCATATCATAATTGATCTCTTCTTCAGATATAGTAGATAATGGAGTCTTAATTAATATAGGCTCCCTATATCCAAAGTGCAGATACACTGGGGTGGACTTAGTGGATTTGTTTTGCATTATATTAATTTAATGAACTACATCTTAATTTATTCACCAAGGCACGGCGGTTGTTTCTCAGGTGTATCCCAAACAATCTACCCAACTCATGTACAATTCTCTCACTTGGGTTGAATTGTGGGTTCCTAATTGAACACAATATGTTTTATATCCTGTCATTCAATGCAATCTTTCCACTCCTTAGACAGGAATAATGTAGCATGATCTGTCAAAATAGCCCTAGGTTTCCCTATCTTTATAAACTATGATTCTTGCCAACATCTAATTACATTCCTAGCATTTGCTTTGGTCATTGGATATGCCCCTGCAAATTTGGAGAAAGACATCATAAGTGACCAAAATAAATTTGAATCTTTTAAAGAATGGTAAAGGTCCATAGAAATCAATGACTAAAAGATCATTGGGATGACCAGATATTATTAGTTGTAATATCCCACAATATTTGAGCCTATTAACTATGTACGCATACAATCCAGGCCAGTAGAGCAGTTTGGGCAAAATGTATTCTACTCAACAACAAAGGGTAAGGACATTAAAAAAGTCATAGAAAATGTACAAAATAAACTTATACAAAATCCAGGAATAATAATACTAGGAGGAGACCTGAATTGCACATACAATAACCTACCAAATCAATTGAAAAATAAAATGCAAGAAATACCATAATACCCCCTACAAGACAAATATGAAGATAGTGTATATACATTCTTCAGTAGCAGATATACAATATTAATCGATCTATTCTTGTGTCTCTGGACACAATGAATGAATCAGAAATTACAATATTCATGGTTGGTTTCTCTGATCACTTGAAAGTACAGCTGAAAATCAATGATTACGAAATAAACAGAAAACAATACATATTTTCAATAAACAAAATAATAAGAGATTATATAAAATTAAAAATTGATCTAATATCAAATATATTGGTCATCTTACACTACTATACATATGAGACCAAATTGCCACCATGCATTGCCTGGTATAAAATAAAAGAGATATCCGAAGAATGCAAAAAAGCATCACAAAGAAATTTAACCAATAACCAATTGAAAAACTATAATAGAAATACAAAACCTACTCCAAGATCTTAAAAAACTAAAACCCAATCATCATTTAATTATTAACTTACAAGAAGAGCATGATAAAATATATCAATTACTAAAGCAAGAAACCCAAACAATAAGACTCCAAAACTTGATCCCAAATCTTGGTAATATCTCCAATCCAATGACAAATTATGCCAGGATATTGTAACGGACCGTAAATAACATCAACCGTCCTTTAAGAATGAATTATATATTTAGGTTATATACTCATCCATACCTCTAAAGATCTGACAAATACTGACAGCCAAAAGAATGATTAGCATTTCACAATTTTGAGATAGATAAAAGAATTCAATCACTGCTCTTAAAGTATACAATGTTTCATGAACACTCAGATGATCATCACATTTCAGTCTCTCTAAGCTACTACAACCCATAATAGTTTTCTGCAAACACTATTGCACTGCCCTACTTACATCCAAGTCTTAGGGGCTATTATTATAAAATATTGCCTTGCTCATCTTTGGGAGTCTTAGAGACAAATATTATACATATATCAAAAAGAACTATACCTTACTCTCTCTGGAGTCTTAAAGGTAAAATCATGGCAGGACTACTGTTAACTGCTTCATGATAAATAGTAACTAACATGATAATTTGGGTTGCAGCAGTAAATGAGATCAATCAGTCGCAAATGACATGAATACATCATATCCTCAAGACAATGAAAAAAATTCCCCATCCAACATCAATACTTGCAACAGAACCAACCAAACTTCAACAATCAAATATCCAATCCAACCTTAAAAATTATAGATTTTCTACAACAAAATATGTAACGGACCGTAAAACCCTTTAGGATGGTACACCCAGAGCCTTCTCTACTTACAGGTCCTATTACTACTCGGGGTTCTAACTCAGTATAGACATTTGCCTTTAACTCTGCTCAAGGATGGATTTAAATAGGATGGCAATAATATGACCTCTTTATAGATCCTTAATGGCTATTGCTAATAATATATTAAAAAAAAAAAATCTGCTTACATGTATAATAGCTATTCTAGTGAGTGAAGTATGAATGATGCTTAATAATCTAGAGACCAGAGAAACAAAGATTTTAACTTCAAACAACAAATATTTATTTATGAAATCGGGGTTAAATTTATAATATTTATGAATTAATAAAATATATACATGGATATAATAATCAGTTTTATATAAAATTTTTACCAAGATAATTACAACTCGTCTACAGAGAACTTTGGATTTCCACCAACCAAGAGAACAAGCTGGATTTAAAAGTGGTTTTAGTACAATAGATCATATCCAGGTATTGAGAGAAGTCATAGAAAGGACAAACGAATATGAGTTGTCATTATGTTTTGGATTTGTAGATTATGAAAAGGCATTCGATTCTGTACACATTTCTTCAGTGATTAAAGCATTGGATCATCAAGGTATAGATCCAGGATATTGTCATATTTTAAAGAATATTTATAAAAATGCAACAGCAACAATTAGATTACATAATGATACTGGAAAAATCAACATTGAGAAAGGTGTAAGACAAGGTGACTCCATATCTCCAAAACTCTTTACAGCAGTGCTGCAAGAAGTATTTTGTGGATTAAAATGGGAAACTAAAGGAGTGAAAGTAAATGGAGAGTATTTAAGTCATTTAGATTTCGCAGATGATGTAGTTGTTTCTGCAAATAATGCTTCAGAGCTGCAGGAAATGTTGCAGGAGTTAGCAGATGAAAGTAGAAAAGTAGGACTAAAGATAAATGTTAAAAAGACTAAAGTAATGTTTAATCGATTTGCTCAAAATATGAAAATAAAGATTGATTATGAAGAATTAGAAGAAGTTAACAGTTACAAATACCTTGGTCAGATTATTAATACAGATGGAAACATAATGGAGGAAATTAATCATAGAATTAAACTTGGTTGGAGTGCTTTTGGTAGAAATAACTTGATACTAAAAGGAAATATGCCTATGTGTTTGTAAAGGATGGTTTTTAACAAATGTGTTTTACCAGTTCTTACTTATTGATCTGAGACTTGGACACTTAATAGAAGAGCAATACAGAGACTTCAGACCACTCAAAGGAGTATGGAGAGATGTATGTTGGGAGTAACAAGAAGAGATCGAAAACGCAATGTATGGGTAAGACAACAAACAGGTGTTACTGACCTTATTGAAAAAATTAAAAGATTGAAATGGAGTTGGGCTGGACATATTGCTAGAAGAGATGATAATAGATGGACAATTGAAATTTTAAACTGGATTCCAAGAGATTGTAAAAGACCCAGAAAGAGACCACATGTGAGATGGATGGATGAAATAAGAAAATGTGCAGGGGTGTTGTGGAGAAGAGAAGCTAAAGATTGGAGAAGATGGATTAAACTTGGAGAGACCTTCATCCTGCAGTGGATTGATAATGGTTGATGATGATGATGATGATGATGATAATAAAATATTGATTTATCTTTACTACAATAAGACTAGCTATGATTTAAATATTAACATATCAATTGAAATAAAAATTATAGTGCATAATGTACAATAAAGTATCAACTATTTTAAAAATGAAATTATATTACTAGATGTACCATTATCTGTTTGTTTATGTCCTTTAAATGTATCTCAAGGTTATGTCCATGAATTGCTAATTTGTGTATTGTGGATATAGTTCATTCATAAGGCTGTTAATCATTTAAACAAGAAAATGTTATATATATTTACTTATTAATTAGTTTGGTTTTAATATATTAATTGTCTAATAAATGTAAATATTTAAAATCTTACCTTTTGTCTTTAAGTCATTGTCCAGTTTAATTTAAGCATTCAATTACGCTAATATTTTATTTACAAATATTTATAATATATTTATGTATACCTTGAGTTGTGTATTTGTATTTTTCTCTCCCTATAAAAATCTAAACATATGGGTTCTTTTAAAAAAAAAAATGTTTGCTACAAATGAATAAAAGGGTGAGAAAAAATTCATAACTCGACTCTCAGTATACATTTAAAAAAAAATATTTAAAGCATAAAATTAAATTAAATTTCGGAATTCCTTAAAACAATAGCAAGTTAAAATTTCAAGAGCAGCTTCTGTATTCTTAGCAGATAATGTCTTTCTTTTATTCACGTATATTAAATCATGTTAAACATTCCAAGCATTAACAATTCCCACGACGAAATCGAATTCCTGGGCGTTTGATTTTAAAGCCATTGCCGTTCTAATTCCATCTCCAGATCATTCCACGTTGATTTAAACATTAAATATACCAATGAATATTATTCTCCATCACATGCCAATGACACCAAGTGAATAGAAAGATCCCCTGACTCTTAATTAGCAAAATTGCATCATTAGATATTATTTACACATGTATAAATTGTTAAATATAAATCTTTTTCCAAGGCTTGCGTTATATATAAAACGAACGCTATTTCTATGCAGTTTTTATTTATATATATATGAGACGCATGATAAAGATTTTACTTTAAAAGTAATAAAAATTAGTGTTAATAAAGTTCTATTTCATCATTAGTTGAGTTTATCTTTTACAAAAAACATTTTAAAGTAATTATATTTTTGACAACAATAAATAACTATGAAGCTCTTAACATTTATTTGAACGAACGAAAGTTCATCAATTAAATAATGTTTTTTTTTTCTTTTTTAAAATATTTTACACTAGTAAATAATAAAATTCCAAATATTAAACAGTTTATTTTTAATAACGAAAGGAAATCGTAATAACTAATATAATAACAATTAAAATATTCTTATTCTACAACTTTACTTTCATGCCTCCATTCGAACAAAAAAAAAACAACCAACAACTAAAAAATCCTGTTGCTTAGTTTTTTTTCACGTTCCAAAATCAACAAAGATTTACTCTATTTTTTCTCTTTTAAACAAAAGAAACTTGGTTATTGAAATTTAATGTCAAATATTTTCTTTATTATTTTTGTCACGTCATGATTTAAAATCTTAAACATTCATGTATAAATGTGTGTATGTAGATATTTTATTTTACATTTAATAAAAAATAAATTTGTTCATTCCTTCATGAATGTATGGTTATGTTTGTATATATATGTGTATGTCTTCAAATATCTAAAAAAAATGTTTTAAAAGTTGGCTGCCTATTTAATCTTTATACATGTTATCCTAAAACATCAGTTACTTATTATTTTTTTATAAGGATTGGACATCACCTTACAATATATATACACACACGAAAGGAATTAATACAATGAAAACTGAAGAAGGTAAATCAGTATTGGGTATGAATGGTAGATGAGAAAATGCTTGAAATGATAAAACTAAAATTTGGTGAAAGAAAAATCAGTATAAAGGAATATAGAAGCATAGCCCTAGAAGAATCCAAACAATGTATAACAAAGCAAGAAATCCAGACAGAGATAGATAAACTAAAAATGAACATAACATTGGCAAATGACAAAATACCAGCCAAAATTAATAAAATGTTAAGTTACACATTAATACACGCAATATGGAAATATTTTAATCAAATGTGTAGTGAAAGAATAAACTGGCCAGACATGAATAATAGAGTGGTGTTTAGTCTGAAACAAGATAAACTGATACAAATATCTAAGATAGAAGAAATGAGACATATCAATAGAAGATATATGCTCTAAAATTCTTGCAAGGATACTACTAAAGAAATTGCACATGTGGGTGAGCTCCAAGATTTCAGCAGCCCACCATGCAATAAAAGGAAAAAGAGCAGTTACTGGGATCTAAGAAGCAATAAAATATGTGAAGGAATAAAAACTAACAATATTATGCTATCAAAGTTGATTATAAGTCAGCTTTTGATCTAGTAAATTGGTTGTACTTAATAAACGCAATAAATGAACTAATACCTGAACACAGATGCATGGTAAATGCAATAAAAAATTACTTAAATAATGGTAGTATAACCTTAAAAAATTATATGAGAAAATCTAACACCTTTATTCCCAAAAAGGGAATCCCACAAGGATCACCACTAGCGACTCTTGTTTGCAATCTATTTGGACCCAGTGATTAAAGAAATATAAAACAAAGTTCCAGGCATATATCTACCACACTTGAGTGCGAAAATTCAAACAATTGCATTCATTGATGACATGGTAATAATATTCCAAGATATGTACAACATGCAAATTATTATCAACCTACTTGAAAAGTTTCAAAAACACACAGGATCAATAATACAACCACCCAAATCAGCCGCATGGCAATTAGCAACTGGGAAAAAAATTCCCAATGATTTCCAAGGAAATCCATCAATATTCCTAGGAATAGCTTTATATCAATCAAAAACAAAAATGAACAGATATCTAAACAAGCTAATCATTCATAAAATAGCTGAAAAAATAAATAAGGTTTACCCATAAAACTATATGAAGTAACTAGAACCAAAATATTTAATGGAATAGCCACTGGAATATTAAGCTCCTATGGCCCTTGGATAAATCTATACAATACAGTAAACGAAATAAACAGAAAAGCAAAAAAGTGCATTTGGGGAAGGACGACCAAAAAATATCAATGGCAATATTACAATTACCAATTAATAAAGGAGAGCTCAACATAATAGTTCTAAGAAAATATGTGTCATTTATTAAAGCCAAAACTTTCAATCCACCAGAATGCGACATAAAACTGTATAAAATGATGGAAAAAGAAACAAGATTCTTTGTGGTCGACTTACTTATAGCATATAAGAACTTACAAGATGAGCTAAATATGCCTAATTCTGAAGGGCTAAAATACAGTATCCTTAAAAAAAGGAACAAGTTTCTGGAAAAATCATGGCTAAACATATCTAAGTAAAGTTCTAAGAAACTTTCAGTCAATCTATACACCCCGAAAATACATGAAAACCATCTATAAATTGATGAATGGGATACACCCCACGACAAAGCTTTTAAATAAAAAACTACGTATGAAACTAGAACCAGGGTGTACAACCTGCAAGAACAGTAAAGAAACATTTGCACACCTTATTGAAGAATGTAGAGCATTTAAACAAATAAGGATAAAAGTATTCAAAACCCCAATCATTAATATAAAAGATATGATTAACAAACACATCAAGAGATTTGATCCACACAACACTATGATACTTATACACACAATTAGAACAATATGGGAAATAAGATGCTCATTAATATTCAATAATAAAAAATATAATTGGATTAAAAAACTTGATAAAGGCTGGGAAAAATACTTTGAGCAATGATTTAAATCTGGGGAAGAGCAGCACCTACATGCGAAATATGGCAATAAATAAGTTATGAAAAGAAGATATACAATGGACAAAGGCATAATAGCAACCAGCCAAAGATAAAATTAAGACAGACTAATAAGCAACAAAATGTGACACCCACTTAAAGCTTAATATAAGGACTTATAATTTATTAAAGTAATGTAAAAAAAAATTGTAAGTAACAAAAACAAAAAAAGATTGGAAAACAACAAAACTTTGTAAATATGTATATATAATGTCTTTTAATAAAGGTAAATATTTAAAATAAAAATATATTAATCGATTTATAATACATGATGGTATCACAATCCTCTGTAATTGTTCATGGTGTTCCCCTTTACCTTATAATACAACAAATTCTTATTCATTTTGTTAAGATTATTTTATTCTTAACCATTTTTTTGATGACTACGGATTCAATTCTTACCACCAAATATTGAATAATAGCATTCAACTTTGGATCACACAATTGTAAAATAGATACATTCCTTAAATCATTTCCCACTGAATCATCAACTGGCAGAGAGATGACAGTGATAAAAAACATGATCTAGATTAATATGATATGTTTCTATTTTGGCAGAATTCCTACTTAGAATATCTGCTACAGTATTATCTTTTCCTTTACAGTACTGAATCTTATAATTAAATTGTTGAAGGAATAAATTCCATCTAGCTAGCCTTTCACTATTCAAATAGCTTTAATAAATTCCAAGCTCTTGTGATCTGTTGTTGTAGCTTTTGAAAAGCTCATATGACAGCCAAAGCTGCTTTCTTTGTAGTGATATAGTGCAACTCTGTGTCTTCAACAATCTCCTCAAAAAATATAAGACACAGGGCTTCTTTTCATGAGCCAACTAGAATAAAACTACTAGTAGACCATACTCACTACTGTCCGTTTGCACATAAAATACTTCTTAAAAATTAGGATAATATAAGATTACAGTATTCAAAAATTTTGTTATCATTCTTTCAAATTCTATAGAGTGGTTTTCAGTCCATTTCCATTGCTCATCTTTCCTTAACAAATTTGATATATAAAAAGTGTCATAAGCAAAATTCTCTTAAAACCTGATAAAAATTGCAGGCACCAAGGAAAGAATGTATTTATTCTTTGGAATAGGAAAATTTTGTATAGATTTGATTTTATCAGGATGTGATTTTATCTCATCCTACAATTTTTCTCCAATTCTATCTCAACAGCTATCTTACTCTTTTTTTTAAATTTGTTTTACTATGTTTTTTTGTCACACTTTCCTAGAAACATATTTAGATGATGAAAATGCTTCAAGATGTTTTCCGAAGCAATCACAACATCATCCACAAACATGCTCAGACAACACATTGTCCAAACATCTAAGAAGTCCAGTTCCACTGTTTATAAATCCGAAAGGCATTATTTCAAAAACATACAAGTATCTCATATTTAAATAGAATATATTTTTGATCTTCATCATGCATATATACTTGCCAATAACTAGCTGTTAAGTCAACTATTGAAAAGACCATTTTGTCTTTAAATTTAATTAATAATTCCTGCACAGTAGGAGGGACATCACGTTCTGGAATCATTAACTGATTTAAGAACCTCGCATCCAAGCAAATATGTATGGATTTGTTCTTACGAACAACCATCACTGGACTATTAAATGCTAAGGGACATTTCCTAATAATTTTCCACTCAACCATCTGATCAGTTTGTTTTTTCACTTCAGCTTTGTATTGGTGAAGGATAGAATAGCTTTTATATTGGAAGAGACTATAGTCATTCAAGCGTACCTGATGTACATATGCTTTTATCACACCAGACATTTTTGGAGAATACCTCCTTATACCTACAGCCAGAAGATTCATAAAATTTTATATGTAAATCTGACTCCATAGCTTTATTTTGGATGGCAAGTCCATTGAAACTTTTAATGGGTACCTCCCTTTTAAAGTTGCAAATTTCCCATTTTAAAATTACTTCTTGACAAGTATATACATCCGAATTGTTTCATGAAGTTGAATCCTATTATGATCTCTTGAATAAGTCCAGACATAATCAAAAATATTTGCTCCACAGTTATTGAATTAACTCGGACAGTCAATCATACTTACTGAGCAAACAATTTTGCCTTATGATCATTTGCCATTATAACTTGTGTTTGTCTTAATGACATTTATATGGATTTCAAAATTAATCTCAGTAAATTTACCGTAGAAATTTTCTGATATAATGGAAATTTGGCTCCCAGAATCAAGTCAAGATTTTACTAATGTACCTTCAACAAATATGCTACTTTCTGGGCAATTATTATTTATATAACTTTCTATTATTCTATCATATATCATCATCCTGTCTTAAAATTTATTGAAGTTAAATAGTTAATGATATTGTTGCTTCCCATATTTGCCATTATAACTTGTGTTTGTCTTAATGACATTTATATGGATTTCAAAATTAATCTCAGTAAATTTACCGTAGAAATTTTCTGATATAATGGAAATTTGGCTCCCAGAATCAAGTCAAGATTTTACTAATGTACCTTCAACAAATATGCTACTTTCTGGGCAATTATTATTTATATAACTTTCTATTATTCTATCATATATCATCATCCTGTCTTAAAATTTATTGAAGTTAAATAGTTAATGATATTGTTGCTTCCCATATTTATGATACTATGAGGCTCCTGCATTGAGGAACATTCCAATGAGGTCCATTTTAATTTAAAGGATTGGTTTTAGGTCTCGCCCCAAGCATTTTTACAGATATGCTGACAGGATAACTTCCTGCTGCACACACACTTCTTACTACTCTATCACAACCTTTATGATTAACCCTGTTGGTATTAACATATAAAGTTTTATCATTTTTATTGCCCTTATAGGACTTAATTATTCTATTATCTACAGTTCTTCTGTTTCAATAAAATTTAATGGGAGAAACTTTATATGTAAGATTACTTTTACGGTATTTATGACTACTTTTTGTGGGTGCTTCACTTGCCTCCATATTTTGGGCACCTCTTTGACAGTATGCCTGTCGGCAGCAATTAAAATGTGCTCGATATTCCTTGGCAAGTTTCTCCTAATTATGCGAATTATTTGATTTTCTGGAAACAGAAAAGCTGTCAGCTTTTTAAATTTTGCTATTTGCATTCAGAAAAATTGGGTCAATCTACCTTTATTAGGATTATATTTGTCCTGACTAATTTAGTGTTTAATATTATCCTGTTTACCCCCCCCCCCCCCAACAAAAAAAAAACTATTCAATAATATAGATTTAAGATCCTCATACACTTCTGGCTTGTTGAATAATGATTTCCACCCATGTTTGGCAGATGCACTTAAATGATTACTTACAGGTTGTGAGTGGAGCAAGTTTGGCGGTTGTAAAAAAAGATGTGACAATTTGCCATAGATAAATACTCTTCATGTAATAAAGATATATATGAGAGCTGGTGACCTGGTCCAGCTGATGAGTGCTGGTTCTGCATGAAATGTATCTTGGGAGTTATTTGTCTTTTATTGTATCTTTATTTATATGAAGAATAAAAAAGAAAGAGGAAGTATGGAGATTATTAAAATAACTCACTTAATCTACTTAATGAGAACAATTCTTCCAATGTACTCAAATATTCTACAGAGTTTTCATCATATTCCCCTTTAAAGACTTTAAGTTGGATAAACTTACCATTGTTTCCATTTATTCTTTCGTCCTTAATCTCTTCTGGACCATATATTAGCTTATTGCTTTCTTCACTGTACATTGATGATACATCACAATCAACTTTGCTTAACAATTTATTCTCTGAAGCTACATATTGATATGGTCTAGCCATAGGACTTTCGGTACATTTAACAAGAGTCTTCTTCATCCCCAACATTTTCCAACATTACATATATCTTATGATTAAGATTTATCTCTTGTTCCTCAAAACGTTTATCTATTTCTTGATATATATTTTTAATATAATAATCAATTAATTTTTCTATTTCTTGATATATATTTAATATAATAATCAATCTAAATAAAATTGAAACAAACAACTAATTATATTTTCAATTATTTAATTATCAATCCGGCTTTCATTTCTTATTGAGATCTTTTCAAGGATAAAGTTTTATATATCACATGATTTATTAATTACATTTACTCCACCTATTAGACATTATTTTACTTTCAACAATATGATTAACATTACATATATAAATACATAAACAAATGACATAAAATATAAAATAAAATTACATAAAAAACAATAATAATAATAATAATAACTTAAAATTATATAAATACATATATTTTAATATATCTATATAAATAAATAAATATTCAACTTCCCCTTCCCTTTTATAAATCATCATTTACAATTCAATCCTAGCTTTTTACCATAATTTTTAAATCTTCCAATTATCTAATAATGCCCATTTTCCACCTAATCTTGCTGTACCTTAAACTATATTTACATATCTATCCAAATTTTTTTGAATGTATAAAGTTTCATAACATAGCCTTTTTCAATAATTTTTCACGTTTTATATTTATAACTCTAATATTCTTCTCACACTCCATTTTATGACCAGTATCTAAATAATGTATATATGAACCTGACCTAATATCTTTCCTATTAATCGCTCTATCATGTTCCTTCCCTCTATCACTTATCATTTGCCCTGTCCTATATATATCTTATCACAACTTCCACATTCAATTTTATAAACCATTCCTCCCTTACTATTCATACTATCTACCTTATTTATATTACATAACCATCTACCCAAAGTCTTACTATTTTTCCAAGCTATTCTTATATCATCTGGTAATGTCTCTCTTACTAACTTTTTATACACATCTCTTGAATATAGAATAGACAACCACTTACAATGTTTATATTTATTTTTATCGTACTTATTTCTACTATTTATATTTTGATTTCTAAAAATTGTTTTAATTACCTTTCTTTTATATCCTATTTTAACATAATCATTCTCCACTTCTAAATTTTGCTCATATGCCTCTTTCTTATCTAATGTAAGTTTATCATTCTTTAACTTAAATCCCTTTAAAACCCCTATTTTTTGACACCATGGCTGATATGATTTTGGATCAATTAAACCTCTAATTTTTATATTTTTAATATAATGCTTTACCACTATTTTATTCATCATTCCTCTCTTCACAAAAACATCTAAGTATTTTAATTCATTTATCTCTTTCTCCACTGTAAACCTAATTTTACTTTTATTATTATTCAATTTATTAAAAATCTTGTCACTACTTCTACCATTTCCAATAACAATACTATAATATTCTATAATTCCTTTATTCTTTATAAACTTATCTACTATACCCTCCTCTATACTACTTACAACTACTGATGATAATATTCCACTTATTGAACACCTATAACCATCCCTTTTCTATATTCCAAAATTCTTTTTTATATTTAAAATAAGCCTCATCTACCATTAGTAATGTTTCATAAATAATATATATCCAATCCTCTGACAAAACATTACATATTTTCAATTTAGTCATAGCTATTTCTATACTATTCTTTCTAGGTACACTTTGGTACATTTTCTCAATATCAAATGATGCAATCATTCCATTTCTGTTTAATTTAATATTCCTTAATCTATTAGTAATTTGTTCAGAAGTTTTAATACAATATTTACCAAATCCAATTACTTCAATAATCTTTTTATATACCAAATTACATATACCTTGAAGTATATAATTAAAATCCAAAATTATTCTTATTGGCATATTCTCTTTGTGTTTCTTAATCTTCCCTACTATACATGGATGCTCAAAACTTGTAGGAAATAAACATTTATATTCCTTTTCATTAACTAAATTCTTCATTTTCCTATAATTCAACAATAATTTATATCTTGTTTTAATCTTATTTCCAGGATCTTTACTTAGCCTTTTATATTCTTGTTTAACCATATCTTCATGTATTTTTCTCTCATAGTCCAATCATTTAAAATTACAAATCTTGAACCTTTATCTTCTCTTGTTACTATTAAACATTCTTTACCTTCTCAACAATTTTATAGATTGCAGCCTTTCCTTTTCATTCCGTCTTATTATATTTAACTCTTTTATTTACAACATGATTAATTTTTGACTGTAATTCAACTTTTAAACCACTTTTTATATTTGCTGCTTCCACACTTACAATAGTTGCCTTTTGAACATCACTATTTTCAAACGGTACATACTTCACTTCTTTATTTAAAACATTTGACTCTTCATTATCAAATTCCACATTAGATAGATTTATAAAATTATTCTCTACTTTTTGACCCCATTCACTTTTAGTATACATATTATTTAATCCACTTTTAAAATTTTCTTCTTTCTAACATAACCATTTCCATTTATGATCATATTTCTTCCAAAATCTATTTTTTAATTCAACATTATGAACCAACAAATCAATCTTTATACACTCATAATTTTTTAACATTATAATCAATTTCAACATATTTTTTTGTAAAAAACCAATTTAAAATTGTCACTTGAATTTTATTATGTAAATCTTTATTTTTATAAATTTTTGCATTATTAATTCTAAACTTACATGATGTAGGCATGATTCCATTCTTTTTACATTTATTTTAAAATGATAATTGATATTTTAATCCTTCAATTCTCTTTTGAATATTTCATAACTGTTTAAAAACATTAAAGTTAATTAATAAGTTAAGGAATATTAAGTTATATTACTTATAATACTTCATTCATATACACTTTAAAGATATGCAAAGAAAGTGAAGAAGAAGAATAAGAGAGTAATATTAAGTTAAATAGAAATGGAATGATTGCATCATTTGATATTGAGAAAATGTATCAAAGTGTATCTAGAAAGGATAGTATAGAAATAGTTATGACTAAATTGAAAATATGTAATGTTTTGTTAGAGGATTGGATATATATTATTTATGAAACATTACTAATGGTCAATGAGGCTTTGTATTCTAAATATAAGGAAGAATTTTGAAGTATAGAAAAGGGGAAGGGTTATGGGGTGTTCAATAAATGGAATATTTTCAAGTAGTATAGAGGAGGGTGTAGTAAACGAGTTTATAAAGAATAAAGGAATTATAGAATATTATAGGTATGTGGATGGTATTATTGTTATTGGAAGTGGTAGAAGTATTATCAAGATTTTTAATAAAATGAATAATAATAAATATAAAATTAGGTTTACAGTGGAGAAAGAGATAAATAGATTAAAATACTTAGATATTTTTGTGAAAAGAGGAATGATAAATGAAATAGTGATAAAGCATTATATTAAAGATAGAAAAATTAGAGGTCTAATTGGATCCAAAATCATATCAACCATGGTGTCAAAAAGTGGGGTTTTTAAAGGGATTTAAGTTAAAGAATGATAAACTTACATTAGATAAGAAAGAGGCATACGAGCAAAAATTAGAAGTAGAGAATGATTATGTTAAAATAGGATATAAAAGGAAGGTAAGTAAAACAATTTTTAGAAATCAAAATATAAATAGTAGAAATAAGTATGATAAGAATAATTATAAACATTGTAAGTGGTTTATGTATAAAAAGTTAGTAAAAGAGAAGTTACCAGATGATATAAGAATAGCTTGGGAAAATAGTAAGTCTTTGGGTAGATATGTAATACAAATAAGATAGATGGTATGAATAGTAAGGGAGGAATGGTTTATAAAATTGAATGTGGGAGTTGTGATAAGATATATATATATAGGACAGACAGGGCGAATGATAAGTGATAGAGGGAAGGAACATGATAGAGCAATTAATAGGAAAGATATTAAGTCAGGTTCATATGTACATTATTTAGATACTGGTCATAAAGTGGAGTGTGAGAAGAATATTAGAATTATAATAAAACTTTAAAAATTATCGAAAAAGATATGTTATGAAACTTTATACATTCAGAAAAATTTGGATAGATGTGTAAATATAGTTAAAGGTACAGCAAGATTAGGTGGAAAATGGGCATTATTAGATAATTGGAAGATTTAAAAATTATGGTAAAGAGCTAGGATTGAATTCCGAATGAGGGTTTATAAAAGGTAAGGGGAAGTTGAATATTTATTTATTTATATAGGTATATTAAAATATATGTATTTATATAGTTTTAAGTTATTATTATTATTATTGTTTTTTATGTATTTTTATTTTATGTCATTTGTTTTTGTATTTATATGGGTAATGTTAATTATATTGTTGAAGGTAAAATAATGTCTAATAGATGGAGTAAATGTAATTAATAAGTCATGTGATGTATAAAACTGTATATCTTGAAAAGGTCTCAATAATTGTAAATATAAATAGTTGTTTCAATTTTATTTAGATTGATTATTATATTAAGTATATATCAATGACAACATTGTGGACAAATAATTATTTTATATTGGTTATTTGACCATTGTATATATATATATTTTGTTGCAAAATTTTATTATTATCTTTAATTTCATTATAAATCTCTTCTTGCTTCTTATAACTATCTAACTATTGTAAAGACTATTGATGATTGTCTACTCTATCTCTTAAAACATGTAACTCTCCTGTTTTCATTTGCTCAATATTATTTAACTCTTCTTGTGCACCCTTTAAATTACCCTGTGATTCTTTACATACCTTTTGCAATTTCTTTATCTCATTATCAACTTTATTATGTTTTTTGCATACCATTTTATATTCCAATTTCATACAACTTTATATCTTTCATTTCTAATTTAATATTATATATTTCTAATTTTGAAGTCTTTTGGTCATCTTTGTAAGTTTTCTCAATTTTTATAGACTTTTTTTCCAATACTTTATGCCAACTTTACAAGTTTTAATTCACTACTTAAGTTTTCAAATTTGCTTTTCAACTTTTGTTGTGATCTATGTAATTGGTCTCTCAATTCATTAAACCTACTATCACATTTATCATCAGATTCCTTCAATTTTGTATTCAAATTGTATTTAAACTCATCAAACCTCGCGTTAGTAGCATTCAATTCAATTTTATTATTTATATCTTCTCTTAGTTCTCTATTTTCTCTATTTATATCTTCTCTTAATTCTTTATTTTCTCTACTGTACCAGTCGTAAGATCCCAACAACAATAACAAGACCCAAACCGCAAAGTCAGATTCAAACTCAGTCGAACCAAACTGAATTCAAACCCAACTCACAAGCTCAGGTTCAAATCATTGGATGACATATGTTGTCGACGGTACATGACTATGTGCCAAGAAACTAGCTCAACGGATGATGATGATCTCTGAGACCCCTGATCTGAACCTA
Source organism: Epiperipatus broadwayi (assembly GCA_028023455.1). Taxonomy (NCBI): domain Eukaryota; kingdom Metazoa; phylum Onychophora; class Udeonychophora; order Euonychophora; family Peripatidae; genus Epiperipatus; species Epiperipatus broadwayi. The sequence continues at coordinate 7,936,613 of JAQFVV010000034.1, forward strand.
CTAATAACTATAAAATAACTACGGATATTTATGAGTCAATTCATATATGTATGTTCGGGTTGCCAATACATACAGCGAGCATTAAGATTAAAATAATTATTGAATAATAAAGAAAGTTAAAAACCAAATGTGTTAATAAAATGTTTAATAATAATAAATATTTTGTTCAACTTTTATGATTAAGATTATATAGATTACCTCTAGTCTTTAAAACGGAATTTACAATAAGAATGGCAGTCGTTATTATATGCCAATAACTGTTACGCAATATTATAAGAAGATTATACGTGTCTATGCCCCGACAAGTAAATAAAGGCAGATAAAGATATTTGGCTTTGACAGAAATTATTATTCTAATTCTAAAAGAAAGAATGTGAGATTCATTTTCACATTCGTAAATCAATTCACGAAACGCATGATAAATATTTAGGGCATAACTTTAATGTTTACTAAAGAACTTATTTAATGACAAATGAATATGAATTTCTTTGACTTCAATAAAATCAATTCATTACGATTTACGAGCATGAGAGCGGGCTTTACTGGAACTGAGGAGTAAACAGTACTGACTCTTATGAGCTATAAAAATGAATATGAAAGATAATGGCTTGTCGGTAATTTAAGTAGGAGGGCGACTTGTGTTTTACAAGTCTTTCTGCCCTATCAAGGAGACATGGAACACAGAGAAAGCCGGGCCGGGTCATAGCCACGAACCTTTGGTGTTCCAAATATAATATGAGCGAGGGAGGAAGTGCTTTCTTCCTATATAATTAAACTAACAGTAATATCACCAAGGACAAGCCTACAAAGCAGGAGATGGCTCGCGTCAGCAACATTAGGAAAATGATGACTTGATAATCATCGTGTTTAAATAATAAAAACCATTTTATATAAGGAATGCTCTATGTAATGACCTGATCGTTGATTTAAAGTCATACATGCTTTAACTAGAAGTACTTAAACGCAATTATTAAAATTATGCTAATTATACCCTAAATATCATGCCCTGCCTGAATACTAATATAAAATATACATTTTAACTTAGAATATATTAACATTAAATTCCTTTATCGATCCTTTTGCAGAACATTTTAACATTATTAATATGACTGAATAAATATTGGTAAATATGTGTAAACTAGATAAAGGAAACGGGGGCCTAGGTTAGAAACTGAGCTAATAATTTATTATTAGCCATTAATAAAAATAGCAAAAATTGTATAAATCCTTCAACTCGATAATTAATAGAACTGTCTTAAATTAGTTCCAATGGCAAAAATTACTATAAAAATTGATATTATATTATTTTAACAAGCTAAGTGTAATGAAAGAGATTATTATCGAGTTGAAGTTTTATTGGCATATAATCAAAAATAAATGATATTAATAATCATCTAGGAAATATATAGTAAGGTTAGATAAACGAACCGCCATCATAATGAAGCAATGGATCTGAAGCCCGATCCATGCTTCACATCTTCCTATAAACTTAATTAGTATTGTAGACCTGAATTAAGTTTATAGTTCAATATCAGCAGGGTTTTGCATTAGAGTTAAAAATAATTATGCTTATCAAATGTGTTTTACATTTAAATATTTTGTTTTAAATAAATTTCATTCTATTAAGAAAAAGTGCTTAACCTATTAGTCAAACATATATATACATCTAGCGTATATATATGAGTTAATGCAAAATTCTGCTGAAATAAAATGCTTATTCTACTATAAAAAAATAATAATATATTGTTGTTAAAATTTTGTTAAAATATTTAGTATGATTTGATTTTGAGATAAGCCTGCCAACATTTTCTAAAAGAATGTATAGTTTTAATTAGTGAGCCATTCAAGTGTAATTAAAGATGGCCTTCTCTTTCTTTCTTTTTAATTAAGAGAATTCAAACTTTGAAGTAAGAAAGTTAGAGTAAAAAAGTTAAAGTTATTTTGAGAAAGTGTTGCTTTGAAACAAAGGAGCATGGGGAGGCTTATCAAGATCTCAGATCATACAAACAATAGAAGGTAGCTGACAGAGAGGGTATAAATAGAAGGGAGAACAAAAGATTGATTATTCAGATTTTTCTTTTTGAAGAATTCACATTATTCAGATTTTTCTTTTTGAAGAATTCACATATTCAGATTTTTCCTTTTGAAGGATTCAGTTGATTCTGATTTTCCTTGTGAAGGTGATTCTTTCCGATTTTGCTATTGCAAGGTGCATTCAGATTTCTCTTAGGAGAACTCTGTCAGATTTTGTTCGTGATTTTATTCCCAAAAGTCTACAACTGTTGTCTACAAATCATGAAGAAATTTGAACCTGCTCAAGCTAAAAATCATATAAGTTTGATAGATTCTACGATGCTCGGCTAGGCAAATAAATAGCTTTGCCTATCGCCGAGGTTCCGGAATACCATTCAAAATGCCTTAATATCCACTCAATAGTCATCTGAACTCTGTGCCGTGTCTGGAGAACTTTTCGTGAAACCATACTACATATTTTCATTGTCCGGACAACTACATCTCGACGGTCGGATCAAGCCACGAACGCCGTAGGGAACATGACCAAGGAAAAGGGACGGTAATCGTATCTCCTCTCTTGAACTATTTCTTATGCTACCTTTTGTTCATATATTTGTTTAATTGCTTCATTGAATTGATATGTATTTGCTATGTAACCATTTTTATTAGACGAGTCTTAATTATATATATATTGTGTGATCATCTATCTATATTTAACCTTTTTCCCTTCGCTATTCTTCCTTATTAACCTGTGTAAATATTTAATATCCCACTGCGGTTAAGTTTAATAGTTAATTTTTGTTCATTTAAAATATCTTTCCAATTTTATTTATGTTTGTTAATTAAATACGAGCCAGTTTCTTTTGTGTGCCAACTTGATCTCTTTGATAACGCCTCTTTTGTCCGCCATTAGCTTTACGTATACCTGATTTAACTATACGTTTTAAATAATTTTTAAACACTGTTTTTAGCGCAAAGCAATTAGAAATGCTTTGCGAAAGATTCTTTTTTTATCGTACTTTATCGAGAAGATCGAGTTGACAATTTTATTAAAATTGGGAAAAGATTTAGACCGCAAACCTATTAATCCGTTTTTATTGTCTAATTAGTTTGTTTCATTAATTTAGAGGAATAGCGGAGGCCATTAAATCATTATTCCTATTTTAAAGTCATTAATTAAAGATCTATTATTTAACTAACAAGCTTGACTTTTGCTAAATTTGTTATAAATGCTTTATTTTACTTTTCGAATGATCCAGGCACGCAAAACACATATTTCTTAGTACTTTTGCACATTTAACTATTTAGCTCCTTAGGATTTCCCGTCCATGTCTCTTCCGCTGTTGCTAAGCTTTGTGGCCGGTTGAAAAATAATTTATGTGTGGCTCAGATAGTGTTGTTCGGTTCATAATAGCTTCGAGACTAGACGAATAGGGCAGAGGTCATAGTATTCTTGATTAATATCTCGCGTATGGTTGGCCTTGAGGTACTTTCGCCTAGTATTCGAACTGGGTTAAATCAACATACATCATCTGACTGTCACAGTAAGAAAAAAAGAAAGTTAACATAATACTAATTTTAAAGACTAGAGATTAAGATAGAGAATTGCTACATAATTTAAGATAGTATAAATAAAAGAAAATTTTACAGTAGATAGCTTAAAAAGTGTTTTAACTTAAAGTTCAGAACTGGCCAGAAAGTTGTGGTTCAAACGGAAAGATTTTACCCGTCCTTCCATGGCTTGTTCCTTAGTGTACACGGTAGAATCTGATTTGGTTGAAATGTAGGCGTGTATTTTGTAAATTATTTGAATAGCATTTTGATTGATTCTTTCAGGTTTTTTGGCAGCACGATTGGTGTGGAAAGGTTTAGTTTTGCAGCTATATTGAAGATCTTCTGGGGACTTCGGGCCCAGCAGTCAGACTCCCAAAGTTAGCTCCTCACCATGATGGAGACACTATAAAGATTTTTAATTTAAGACGCACATAGCTTCTAGCAGCAAGTTCTCTTAAACAAATATGGCTTCTCCCTCTCCAAACTTTTCCGGGCTATTCCTGCCTATTCTGATTCTCGATGCCTTAAGGCTAACGCTTCTTACTTTATCAAAGTTACAATTTTTATCAATTGATTTTAGATACATTCCCTCGGTAAGGCTTTCAAACTCATTAACTTTGAATTCATTTTCTAATTAGAAAATGAATTTGTAAATCTAAAAACGATTTTAATCAGGAACCGTCCTTACATTTTAAATTATTATCTTTTTGCTAATTAGGACGATCTGAAGGCTTATCGAAAGAATATAGCTTTTAATCACTAAAATTTGAACAAACTGTTTAAAAATAACCGATGCAATGAAACTTTATAACGAATATATATATAGTTCTTTATTTTTTCTACTTATATCTCTAAATTTATTATTCATATCTTCTCTTAGCTCTTTATTTTCTTTCTTTATGTCTTCTCTTATTTCTCTACTTAGATCTTCTCTTAATTCTTTTCCATCAATTTTCTAAGCATTTCATAGAGATCTTCTTCAAGTTCTAATAATGCTTCTGCCTTTTTGGTTTTCATCTTTACTTAATACTCTATACCAAATATAATATACCTTTTTTTAAAAAAGAAAATATAATTTTTTCATAGAACATATCTGCCCATCCAACTTTCCAGCTGTCAATAAAACCCACAAAGAATGACAATAACAATAAAATTCTAAATATATTACTTCACCCCTTGATATAATACGATCAGCTATAAAACTCCATGGTGTAAGAAAATTGTCTTTTGATACAAAAAAAAAAAAATCCTGTTTTATAATTTCAATATTATTTTTTATTTAATTAAAAAAAAAAATTCACATACCATTTTCTATAGATTCTAATAAACTAATAAATAAACAAACATATGAAATATTTAATTTTGTAATAAATAAGTTGCTATGGTGAATGTAGTAATAAAAGTTGAAACAATAATAATAATTTTATTCAAGTAATCTATTTCATGATTCACTTACTTTTCTTTTAAAATTGACTCCACCAAATTTATGATTTGACATGTGTTATCAATAAGAATATTATTTTAATATTGTGATTGCCATAATTACTTAATTTAACATTTACAATTCAACACCTCCATTATCCATAAATCAAATTAAATAGAAAAATAAGATCAATAGCCCCCCCCCCCTTATTTATTTATATACTATAATTTACAACTCACATTTGAGTAGGTACAATATTCATTTTTGATCCAAATAGGATGAGAAAAATCTCAAGAAATTGCAATATTTGAAAACTGTCCATTTTTTTTTATTGATCTTCTTGATAAAGAGAGATTTTTTCATCACTTATTCCTCTGTGCTGCAGATTAAAATTTTTTTATTTTACACACTTTTTATTTGAATTTATATTCTTATTTATCTTGCATTATTAATGACCCATTTCTTTTTTAATTCTGTTCTATAAATAATCTTATTAGTTTTTATCTCCAATATGTGTACATATATTCTTAATGTATTTCCTAAATCTGTTCTGAGTTAATTTATAATTAGAATTTTTTTTTCTGTTGATTGGAGTTATCATTAACACATTATTTTTATTTTTAAATTGTTATCTTTAATTTACTACAATCTTCGTTTTCCTGAGCTACTACTACATTTCTATCTCCAAAATTATATAATTATTTTTGTATTTTCATTTTATTCACAGGTGATCTGTATTTTTTTAATTTACAGAATTGCTACTTTTTTAATTATCTCCTGCTCTACATTTCAATAATTAATCGACTATATGTTTTAGCACTAGAACAATAAATCATTCTCTTTATTATTCAAGAGAATTATTAAAAAATAATATCATTTATAACTTAGAGAAATAGATTAATAAATACACCTGGGTCTCGTTTTATGCGGATTATTTTAATGCGATTTTGAAGTTATGCCATTCATGTTTCTTCTTAATATCTTTCATATTTCTCTATATTTATTAGATATCAAGAAATTTAAATTATTAATAACTTATTTTGACTTGAAATACTTTTTTTCAAAAATATAACGTTATATTAGCAGCTAACGTGAATATGGCCTGAAACTGTAAATAATAATAATAGATTTATATTTACATATAAAAATATCGCAATAAATATTCAAAAATTGTAAACTTTTAAAACGTATTTTGTTAATTATAACAGAAATAAATAATTTTTTAGATTTTTAAAATAAATAATAACGAAGATTTTATTGATTTTATAATCTGAAAATAATCTTTCTAATGATAATCTATAATCTTTTTGTTTTGATTACGATCTCATTTTTTTAATATGGAAACAAAAAACCATCAACACAGCTCAAGACTGAAAGTGGTGCTAGTTGTATGTAAACATGACGAATCTGATTTCTTAACATTTCCCAAACGAACGTATCCTGTCAAATAGCCAAATAACCGCTAATGATTAAAATATGAATGAAAAAATGTAAAATTAAATACTGTAGTTAATAAAAAAAGTTTGTCTTGTATTTTTTTTTTTCAAATATTTGAAATTTTTTATTAGTCATACTTTATTTCCTTATTTTTTTAATGCGAATTTTAAAGTAATTTTTTCCTTCTTGCTTTGCTTTTATGCGATTTCTTAAAATTACAACGCCTATCCCCATTTTTCAAGGTAAGTTACGTCTATTTTTGTGCGATTTCTTTTGTGCGCATTTTTTGAGGAACCTATCTACCGCATAAAATGAGACCCAGGTGTAATTAAATAAAATTCATTTTAATTCTGTTCAAAAGAATTACATATATTATTCTTGAATCTCAAGAATTGGAAAACATTATTTTGTATTAAATTATAAATACATGTACTGACACGCTCTTGTAAGAAAAAATATAATTTCATGAAAATTACTATTGAAGCTGAGCACTTTGGAAATTGCACAATTGTATGGGGCTGTGTATATATAGGTAATAGATTATTCAAAATCTATGTAAATCAAATAGCCATTTCTTAGAAAGGGGGAAGCAGGATTCCTTCCGATTTATGGCATTACTTATTTAGAAACAAAATTAGAAAAGCATCCAAAATCCACTCAAGCCTCGTTGTAATTAATTTATTCTTTAGAGAATAAATCTATAACTATACAAAAAAAACTTTTTGCATCTAAATGGATACTATTGTCTCCAGTCTTTGTTTTGGACAGCCTTCCTGAGATTTTAGCCAACTCATTATCAGATTTGGAATCTAATTGATCTAAAGAAGTCATCTGTGGCAAAGTGGAACAAGAGATCTGAAAGACATCTTTAAAAGAGCCAGGCAGATTATTATTTTATTAAGTCTTAGAATCTAGAATATTCACATCTGTAAGTAGAGATTTTATGTTGTATTTATATTCTGTATTTGTATATATAAATGTTCATAGTACTATTGTATTTGATGTTTAAGAAGTTCAATTCAGAGATTTTGTATGTATTTAAAAATGACAGTTCAAATAAATTAGTTATCATTTTTAAGTAATTTAAAATTATTATTGGGTTTTGAAAAATAAATTATTATTAACAAATTTTATCTAGTTTTCATTTCACTAATTGACGATCATTCCCTACATTGAAGTCCTTTACAGTCTTGAAATACATATTTTTTATTAGTTGAATTAGAATCCAACCATTTTATATCTTCATGCTTTCATCCCTGTTTCTGCTTTGATTTTGTTTACAAAAAATGAATTCATAATATTTGGGTTTTTGTCTTTTTGTAAATTTCACAAGTCTTTGCTCTTTTTCATTTGTCTCCATATTGAATTTACCCAAAGCGTTTTCAATTTTAAATAGTTATGAGATCTGATCTAAAGCATATTGAGCATCCATATAAAAATTCTCTAGTTTTTTATTATTAGAGCCCGTTGGTTCATAATTTAGTATTTTTCATTAACTTGAATAACTATTATTGTCATGCTATGTCATACTATCAATCTCTATACTTTTATTCTTCCACTATTTTTTTTTTAAATTATATTTTTTTGAATCTCCGTTTGTGTTTTCAATATTTGTGCTTTCATAAAAAAATACATGTCTACTTTTCAAATCTTAACAGAATTGAAAATGTTTTATTTATTAGACAATTCTTTATGCAATCTTGCTTCACTTTAAAATCATCTAACAATTGTAAATAATAAATTAAAGGTCAATAAATGGCAATCTAAGTGAGTAAACTAATGATTTTTTGCTACCTCTGCACTCGATCACCATCTTGGTTGATGAATTTATGGTCTCAGATCTCAAATCGTAATTTATGTCTCATGGCTGTAAATAGAATTCATGCATTTGTCATGCTTTCAAGAAAATCCAGCTGCTGTACCAATCAAGAAATTAAAGCATTTGGGAAGAAAAAGATCTCGGTCTTAAATTTGAAGCAAAACTCAGAAACTTGTTGTTGTGTATTAATGGAGACAAAAAATAATTACTATTGAACTGGGTGGGGTAAGTAGATCGAATAGAAACAAAATCTAACATGAAATTTTACTCTTTAGTGGAAATAGAAATTGTGATAACAAAAATGTAACACTTATTTTATAGATAAAAATATGACATTATAAACTTATACATTATACATTCGATATACTCCACTGCAGTTTAAGTATTGCTCCACACTGGTCTCTTAGGCAGTGAAGAACAATGCCCAGAGGGCACCTAACTACGACTACATTTCAAAGCCCCAGATCTCTTCTCAACTGCAAAATTCAACACCTATCATTCAAAGCATTTTTGTATTTCGGAGTAAACTCCAGGTGCCAGTTAATTACAAAAGCAACTTACATGCCCTGAATGATGGCAAACTAATTCAGCGTCTAAGAAATCCCAACTAGCTCAATCAAAAGGATAATACAATAAATTGCTGCTCTAATTAGTGGTATGAGTAAAGAATTGACCGCCAAAATATTAATTTTCAAAGATAATTTATTTTAACTAAAATACTTACTAAAATTTGTAAACTAATTATAAAAATTCTTAATTAATCTAAACTATGATTTATAATAATCTCAGGCACACACATATTATAATAACATATACAATAGTAATATAATTTAACATAAAACATTAAATAATTACAAGCATTCAAACACGCACTTCAGTAGTTTATTTTATGCTTGCTATAGAGTTCATTTCTTTTACCGATTCTTGAGGCTTCAAAGATTGCAATGGCTACTTAAATTAATATCAAAATTGGAATAAGAGAATGTTATTACCTATAGGATTTTGGAACATGGTGGCTGTTTGCTGCTTCATGTGTGTGTTTTACCAACCTATTAGATTTTTAGGCTTCTGATGAGGTCCTGACGAATGCAGTTCCGTGCTATTTCTTACTCAAGGCAGTTAGATGCTTTTTGGTGGCTTTAAATTATTAGATGGGCATTACTTCTATCGATTGGACTGCTGATGTTCTGTCAGACTGTGGCTGGAGTCCATTGTATGCTCCATAAACTGCTCAACACTGATTTTAGATATGAGACTGACTGCTTCTAGATATGTGTATCACTCACTGACGAAATTTTCGGCCTTATTTGTATGATGACCTTGTTGTCATTTCTTTAATTAGTTTTTGAATTCGTCCACTGCTTTGATTAAATTCTTAAGATGCCTTTTAATTAATCCCACTATTTTATGGATTTTAATTAGTAGCCATTGCTAATCCCTATTGTTTAGGGATTTTATTTAGTAGCCATGCTTACGATCTTTGAGGGAAATTTTAATTTATTAACTCTTTTGTTTTAATATTTAACTTTCATACTTTAAATTTTCAATACACACACATTTTATTATGTTCTTTATATTTAAAATCAACTCGTTATTTACGCACACATATATTTATTTTATGAAAGAGATTTTTTAGTTTTTAATATTTCTTTTTTTTCTTTCCTTTAAATTAAATGAAAAGAGAGTATTTTTAATTTCATGCAAAAGATTTATTCTTTTAAACTCTTATAGTTTCCACCTTTCTAAGTTAGATCCCCCCCCCCCATTAATTAATTTGTCAAACTTATACTGATAACTGACCTTTAGCAAACTGTTTTAAACTAATAATAAAAACTCTTTAAACTTTTATAAACACCAACTCTTTCAACTTATTCTGGCTTACATATTTATTTATTAGAACCTGCATTTCCTTTGACGAAATATATTTTGCAGTGATTTTATTTATTAGAATTTTAATTTAAAATTCTTTACGTTGTTTATGAAATTTTTATTCTTAATAATTTTAAATGAAATTATTACAACACATACCTTGCTTAGCGGTACACTATATTATACGCTTTTATTAAACTTAAAAATACTATAAATTTTCAACAACATTTGTATGTCTATTATAAAAAGATAATCTCAGAGGGAAGGTGATTGTGAACTTTTCTCTAACATGCAAAATTCTGTGCTACACAGATATTTTTGTCACTTGAGTAAATTTGTAATGCCTCTTATATCTGCATTCAAGTTATTACAATGTATAGTAGTCATTGATTGTTTGACTTCATATACTAATTGCATTTGGACATTATCATTATTGTTATATACGATTTGCTATTTGCTGACAACAGAGCAAAATTAATTCCCTTGAAAAAATTTGCTTTATATCTTATAATCAAGAACTGTAGAATTGTTCTATAGTAATTATCTGCTTATTATTCTTGATTGTTATAATAAAAACTAATACATGTTTTCTTATTTGTTGAATCTGAATCTAAAGTAAGACTAGTTTTCAAATTGTACAGATTTAGTTAGAATGTTAGGCATTATGGCTAAGTCAAGTATATTCACTATGCTGGTTGATGAATGTTAATGAGCCACTCATTCACATTTGTTTAACATGGGAATATTTCTATAATTACGAAAACTGCAATGACAAGAATGTATGGACATTTGGAATTTGCTCTGCTGGATTCCTTTAAGGGTTTACAGAAGATTTAAATTTTTTTTCATAATCTTTTGTATATAGGATGACAATTTTATAAGCAGTTTTTATTTCCAAGTTTTGTATGGGTGTATTAAAATTTGAGCACTAAGATCATATACTATGTATCTTACGTTTTTAATTAAACTAATATTTATGAAGTATGTATCAATGACTATATGTATATAAAAGATTGTTAAAATGGTCTTTGACTGTTTACTAATAGCTGTAAGTATTTATGAATTTTTTTTAGAAATAATGGCAAATAGTGTAATTGTAAATTTATTTTAATCATCTATCCATTAGATTAAAGCATCACTACTGTTCGTGATTTTACAATGTAGTTGAAATTGTTCAATCTTAATATTATTGATTACCATTCATTCCAATATAACAATGACTGTAAGTACATGGATCAATTTCCAATTAATTTAAATTAGGAGGAAAATTTTTTGTCTAGCTAACTGTGAATGACCATTCCAATGGATGAATATTATTTGAACTATTCAATTGACTGTAATATAAGTAACAATAAATTCAATATTTCAAAGTGAGTGAAATGCTAACATTGATTATATATTGATCCCTTTTTTTATATATAATTTGCTTTGTTATGGGCATAAAGCAAGATGTTTGTTATTAAGATAATAAGAAACAACTTTTATGTGTGTGTGTGTGAGAGAGAGAGAGAATATGTATGTATTAAAAGAATAATAACTTCCTAGTTATTCATATAGTATATGAATTTTTAATTTATGACAATTAATTAGAATATCTTATTTATTTCTTCAAAGTATTAATATATTTACCAATTACATGTAATTTATTAGGAGCAGCAAAGAGCTTCTTTTAACGCCAGTTGTCATCAGTCGTAATGAAAAGGAAAAAATTCTTATTGAAGGTTCTATAAATTCTATACGTGTTAGTATAGCTGTTAAACAGGTTGGTTTTTTTTTTAATTGAATATTTATAAACTGAATTCCTTGTCTAAAATTATTTTTAATTTCTATTTGTACTATAGATACAAAGAAATAGTACATAAATTCTAAACCACTTTACTACCTTAACTGAAATTTTTATCAGCATGTTATGTCTATATGTAGGAAAAAATATGAAATTGCTCTTTTTAATTCATAATAAAGTGTCTGTAAATATTTTTATATATTTTAAATTGTACATTTGGGCCTTTATTTTAAAATGCAAATTTATTGATATGCAATGAATTAATAATGGAACAAAAACATTAAAATGTATGAATCATATTGGTAGATTGTGATTTGCACAAGGAAACACTATTTGCTTACATATATCTATTATGATATATTTATTTATGTTGCATTTGCTTATATCTATGCAACTATATATATATGCATGTATATGATTTGTATGTATACTGAAATCTCTATTACACTAGGAATGCATTAAAAATTTTAGACAAAAACAATTTAGTGATTATTCATTAAAATATATATAAAAAGCTTAACTCAGATTTTACAGTCTAAAATATTCCATGCCTCTCATTTTCCAAATATATATGTGTGTGTAAGTATGAATTGGCAAGAAAAGCTATAAAAGAAAATATAAGTTATTTCAATGATAAGAAAGAAAGATGGATTTATTACTAAAAAGAGGAAGATATTATGAATTGTGGGGAAGAGTTCTATAAAGAATTATATAATAATAAAGAACAAGAAAACAATGTAAATACTGCAATTACTCCATCTTCTAAATTTTCAAGCATTTTAAATGAAGAGACGAGACATGCAATTAAATTTAATGAAGTTAGAAAACTCCATGAAATAATAAAATTATTATATGTTAAACTAGTAAGGAAATAGAAAAATTGTTGGTATAGTTATATATTAAATGTCTAAATAGTAAAAAGGTGATAAAGAAAATATTAGAAATGATAAATCTATCATCTTTTATCAATTTAATATAAACATTTTTCCAAGATAATTACAATTTGTCTACAATGGATTTTGGATTCAAATTAACAAAAAAGAACAAATTGGATTTTCAAATAGTTTTATCACAGTAGATCGTAACTAAATATTGAGAGAAATTATAGAAAGGACTAATGAATATGAATTTGTGATTATACTTTGAGTTTATAAATTATGAAAACACATTTGATTCTATAAGCATTACCAAAATGATTAAAGATTTTGATCATCCAGGATATTGTCATATTCTAAAGAATATTATCAAAATGCAAAAGCAGTTATTGGATTCTGTGATATCATTAAGAAGATGAATATTTTTAATATTGTACAACAAGATGATTATCAATAAAGCAAGTCATATATAATGTGACATTGCTTTTATAATATTGTATTTATAAAAATGAAATACAGAGAGTGTACCAATAGCTCGAACCAAGCTCTTAATTGATAAGTGCGGTAAGATAAAATATTTAAAATCTATTCGAAATACTCTTATCCCCAGACTAATTGGTTTCAAGCTTATGGTTCACCTCAGTGAGGAGTTAGAATATTCAAACAGTAGATCTAAAATATCAACTCAAAACCCAGCACTTATTTTATACCTAATATTTAAGTAGAAACTCTGAAGTTTTTGGACATGAGCAATTAGGATCTAATGCAACCCTCCAGCAGCCATCTTACAAAACTATGAGTCCTAAATTAAAAACACAATAATAAAGTTGCATTAGATCCTAAGATCTAGGTACAGTGCTCTCAGATCCAAAGCTCCTCATTGACGAAGGCCACAATCAGAAACTAGTCTGGGGATATTGGATGAGTAGGATTTTATGCACAAGCCTTTTGGCATCCATTGATTACTCTGGCTTGCACTGAGTGACAATACTGTATGGAGAGTTTTACCTATTTTAATAACTGTGAGCTATATTTAGGAAATATTGAAATCTTTCAAAAAATAAAATTTGTTTCAGAAGTTCAAGATATAATCTCTAGATATCAAGCAAACAGAAGACCCATATTTGATAGATGAAGATATATATATATTGGTTTGTATAGTCATTGCTAAACTATCTTTTTATTCTTTGTCTTGTTTTTTTTTTTCTTTTGATGGAGGGAATGATTAGAATGACCATACTTTTCTAATGATGATGATATTCTTATATCAAGAATATCATGAAATATATTTATTATTTCTATAAATGTTTATGTGTGTGCGAGATTGCTATATAATTTTATTTTAGTCAAACGCAAAACAAAATATTTTTTATATAATAAAATTAAATTTATTTATTTAAAAAAAATGTTGAAGTTGATATTTTATAATGAATAATTTAAAATAAATTCCTAAAGATGAATATTAGCTTTGGCAGTTGAAGATAAAAAATCTAAAGAGAAGTGACAGTTGTAGAAATAAATTATTAGCAAAAATTTGGAGAAAAGTCTAAGAGAGAGTGCACAAACAATACAAGAGTTCAAGAAATAAGTATTTTTTAACACACTGTAGTAAATGAAATCAGGACAATACGCAGAGAAAATGTCTCTGAAAAGATTACGAAAACAATATTAAATTGGATATTACTGGAAAGAGAAAAAGAGGTTATTCACAAAAGGAGTTGTAAAAAAAGAAGATAAAGAAATTAGAGAGAAATTGATAGAAAATCATGGTGATTAGGAATTTAGAAGGCATAGAATATTATAGATTGATAAGAAAGTATAATAATAGGTATATTATGCTAATAAAAATATAAAAAGTAATAACAATATTAATAGATATTATAAATGATCATGTTATTACATTTTGAAAAGTTAGCTGTACCATTATGCAAGCAGAAGGAAATAGTCAATACTTTACATAATAATCATACTAACGGTCAGACCAGGTACCAACTGAATATACAGATTGCAGCCACCTTTCAAGATCATTATACTCACTTATTGCCTATTAAAAGCAAAATACTTCTCCCATGGATACATTAACTTATACTGGGTTTGTACTTGGGCACCATCCAGAGAATTAACTGGAATATCTATAAAAGATTTTAAATGCTTCTAGTGCTTATATTTTGGCCTAGCTCAATTGAACATAAGAAACTCATCTCATTAGCGATCAGATATTGAATATTTGAAACGACTATATTAATTTTTTTTTTACTAAATTTCATACAATGAGGGATTCATAGAGAAGAGAATTCAGATCAAATTAACAATTAAATAAACATTTATATATTGTAACCTTATGGTTAGGCTCAATGTTTGGCAAACCTTATTTATGCAGTCAAATGTGTAAAATTTTAAATTTTAATTGACAATAATTGAAATATATTAAATCAGTGTATTATATCAGTGGTATGTTATCATAGTTGCCAAATTTTATTTTAAAATTAAATAAATTTTATCAACAGATTTCCTGAGGGTGATAAAGAATTAGACTGTTCAAGATATGCCAAGCCCTCTGCCAGGATGTGTATGAGATTTTATTATGCAATCTGTCAAATGGACTAATTTTTAATAACATTAAAATAATAATTTATTAGTGTTCTTATTAATTTATAAGTATAGAAACATTTGATATTTTGCTATTATTAAATAATAATCAAAAAGATTTAAAATTATAACTATTCTAAATTAATCTTTGTAATTAATCCTTAAGCATATTTTTATTGTGATTTAAAATAATTTTGAACAGCTGGATTAGTTATCACTACAGTACATCACATCACATCATCAAGCTTTAATTGGTCTTTTTTTTTTTTTTTACAAATCTATTTGATAAAAATATAAAATAACCAAACAGAGTTTGTAGGGGGAGATCATTAAAAAAATAAGAGAAGAGATAACAACATCTGAGCTATAACAAAATTTAAGACCAAGAAGAAGCTGAAAATAAATAACATTGGATTTGAATTTGAACCGAATTTAAATGATAGACAATTATATTTTGACTCATAAAATAGTTGAGTAGAGAATTCCACTTCCTTGCATACATCTGACCTACTGATATATCAAGTGACAATCGCCAGAATTTCACATTAAGAAAGAATGGGAACCATTTTGAAAAACAAATACTTCGTTCAAAGAGACTTCAGATTTAAAACCGGACAAGATCGTAAACATAAAATTTTATTCTCTATATTACTACAATCTTAGTTATTATACTTATTATGTACGTTTAAAGATTAACAATGATTTGTTTGGAATGTCAAAAAAGTATATATATATATTCTGTGCATGCGTTTATAAAATACTTTTTGTCTTTATACCAAACGTAATAAGAACCATTAAAAGTGATTAGGACAAAATTTTCTGAATTTAAATTTAAAAAATGAAATGGATTTGAAAAGAATATTAAAATTTACATACATTATAATGCGTGAATTTAATTTATATTTTTATCAAAATATTCTTTCTAAAACGCTTGCTTACTTTGTTATTAAAAATGAATATTAGAATACATTTACCGTTTTGGTAACTATAAAAGATATTTAACTTATAGCTTAATTGGATAGATTTAATGCAAATCTTGAAAGAAAATAATAATTTATAATAGTATTCTGAAAGAAAATGTTTAAAATTACAGATAAAAAAAAAGTAAATAACTTCTTAATTACTATTGTGAAATGCTGGAGTTAACATTAGTTTAAAATATTAATGAGAAGATTTTGAAATACTTTAAAATGCAGGAATTGTTCTTAATTATTCCAATATTTTGACAGATGGAAAAATAATTTTTTTGAGAAAATTTTTCTTTTGCTGTCTAAGTTGGAGATTTAAAAAAAAAAAAAAAAAATGGATCCAAAATTCTGAAGAAAAATATTTATGAGCATTATTGTAAAATTGTTTTATTTGCCAGAAACTCTTAAATGTTTTATTTACTTTACCATGATAAAATATGAAGAGTATGGATATGTCGCCTTATAAAATAATTTGCCAGTTGACAATCACATCATTTTTCCTCATCAATCAGCTTATAGTGGAGGAATTTAAATTACGGACTATGGGAATAAAATGAAGTGATTTTTTTTATATTGTTCTTATTTATTAATATTTTGGATATGCTGTTAAGGTATATGTTATTTTTTCTTCTATTTATGGTATAAATATGCAATGATTCTGAAAACATACTAAGGTAAAATTATATATATATTCTACTGGTTAGCTTAAAGTTAATATTAAATGGGGCTTGTCTAGATAGAGATATACATCTCTTACATTTATGGGAATTGTCTATTGACATTCTATCTATGGGTAAACAGAGAGAGTGATTTGTCAGAAGGATAATAGCATTTACTTATGATAACATAATTATTTTATTATATGGAGTTTTCTATACAACCAGGTATTCATTTGTTTTATATCTTTACTGTATTTTGCCTGTAATTTAGTATGTCCAATTTAGTTTTTAGAAATAATGCTATTTTTCATTGACTATGTGTTTCTTATTATTGCAAATTTTATTATGCTTTTAAAAATATTTTATAAATTGTTTGACTTACAGTATCTTTGTTAGTTTCATACATTATTTAACATGTGCATTGTTTGAGGTGGGATATTTATCTTTTTAGCTTTTAATGTGAGAATTATTTTATCTTGCCATTGTTTTGATGAGGACTTGTTCTTGTTTCTATTTGATAAGTATAAGAAACATAATTTTATTAAACATTGTATCATTGATATTATGCATTGGTATCTCTCATTGCTTATTCCATGAGAGGATTTTATTGCTGAGGCTTATAATTATCTTATGCTTAGCGAGTATAGTTTAATCCCTGAAAAGGATTATTTTCATGGTATGCATTCTATTTCTCTATGATGAGATGATATCCACA
Organism: Epiperipatus broadwayi; assembly: GCA_028023455.1. NCBI lineage: Eukaryota > Metazoa > Onychophora > Udeonychophora > Euonychophora > Peripatidae > Epiperipatus > Epiperipatus broadwayi. Next base: position 7,954,317 of record JAQFVV010000034.1, read on the forward strand.
CATTTTGTACCTAGGAAAAAGGTATTGGAATCTTCCATATTGTTATATAATGTTGGCCTGAAGAGCTTTTCTTTATTGTCTGATCCCTCATGGTGATGTCTAGTTATTTATCACCATGTATGGTTAAGTTCTTGTTATTTTAAGTGTATGGCAATGATAAGGTAGAGTTAGCTTCAGGGAGACTTGTTTATAGTGTTTAGCTAAATAAAATAGTGTATGTATTGTGCTGTGGTACCTTGTGTATGGCATAATGAAAGATACCCATATGCAATATCATTTCATTTCCATCAAGCAGTAGTTCGCCAATGGATTGGTAAGACATTTCAATAGTTAAGATTATTATTCTGTAGACATGGGCAAAGTTTAGTATCCTATATATATATTTGATTTCTGGTGTCTGTTTTCATATTCATATAATTGATTGCTGAATGCTAAATAATAATTGTTATTTGTGCTTCATACGATAAATGTTATCATCATATTATTTATTAGTAAAGTTTAGTTATACTTTAATGCTCAGATGGGTATTATGAGTAACAGTTACTAGACATATCAGTGCATCAAAACTGTTAATAAATTTAAAGGGAATCTATCTGTAACCAAATGAATATACTTTGTTTTATATTGTTTCTGAAATATGTTTTGAATTATTTATTATTATTTTAGGAAGTTGTAAATAGTGTAAATAAATCTTGTTATTTTGAAAATATATTTGGTTGTCCGTGGCCTTATTGCTAATCATTATCCTTTTATTATTGTTATTGCTATCAACACAATATTGTCTTAAAGTCATCATCAATCAATACAGTATATTTTATTACGCATTAAGATATCCCAATGATTTTGGTAAACTCTTACATTCAAACTACATTTAGAATTTATGGCTTATTGATCAGAATACTGTTGATCTTAAGCCCATGTCTTATTTTAATGATCTATTGGTTTTGTAATAATCTGTTTATTTGAATCATTAGATACATCATTTATTGATTTTGATCATATAGCCCATAGTTATTAATAAAAGAGAGTTTGTAAGTTATTGTGTTTGCTTTATTAAGAATTTATTTATACTTTGTAAAGCTTAAAGTTCATATTACTGTTAGTATTGGGATTGCCAAATATTCTTTGTTAATTCTATTTTGTTTTATGGGCTATTTTTGTTTGTTATACTTGGTAGTGGCAAAATCCCTCACACTGACTCAAGTATATCTTTTAAAATAATAGTATTCAAGTTATTTGAACCCTGAGAATGTAAATTATTAGTTGGCAATCATAATTTTAAATTTTTGGTAATTTTTATGTCTAAAGTTATTTATTATTCTTTGATATGAATTATGTTTATCTTCACAATTTTATTGATTCAGTATAACTTTAAGATGTAAATTTCTTCTCTAGTTTTTAAAATTTATAATTTATCTTAACTTCATGGTTAAATATTCTGGTTTAGTCAAGCTTGGAATCCATATTTTGTTTTATTTTATCTTACTGTCATTTAACACAAAATTAGTTTTATAATTTAGAATCTCATTCTTCATCATCAACGTTGTTCTCATATTTCATCTGGATCTTTTATTTCTTCATTCTCGTTTTACCGTAATTCATTATCATAATTGATTCATCCTTCATTGACTCCTATTCTATCATCATCTTAATCATTTGTTACCCTAACATATTTTCTTTCTCTTCTCCTCATTCTTAAGCTCATTCATTTTCATTATTGTTTTCATCATCCATTTAGTTGTCTACATCCTAGTTCATTTATCACCTAATTCATAATTCGGATTCCATATTCATTTTATAGACCCGATTATTAACTATTTATTGGTTTTGCATATTAAGTTTATCTAGTAATATTTTGCTTATGGATTTTAAAGCTAGTTTAACCAATGTCAATACTAGAAGTTATTATCTTCATGGACACTTAGTGACCTTCCTTAGATTTACCGATTCACGCTAACCTAGTTGGTTTTAAGAAAATAATATTTTTATTTTAACATTATTTTATTTATTTATATATTCTTATTATCCATATAGAGATAGTTACAATATGTAACATACCAAATTATAATAACATAAAAATAAATTTAAACTTCAATTATTTACAAAGTTATTTTAAACATTAGTCTTAAATAAGGAAATAATAGTTTACATAATTGCTAGATTTTAATCAGGTTTTGTAATGAAAATATAAATCTTACCTCCCTTTTGCTTCAATGTGAATCTAGACTTTGACTCAGTTTTGGCTTGTTTTGCTAGGTTTTGGTTAAAGTTTTTCTTGAAATGATCACCCTTTTTTTTTTTGATGGTGCTTAGAGTCTCTAAGAGGTTTTTAATTTCTTCATTTGCATGGCATAAGCTCAGGAATAGTATTCTTGCATTATACTCTGGTTCCCTAGCAACTTATAGCTTTTTCTTCTTGACATGGTGCATATCTTCTTCATCTAAATGTTCTACAAAATTCTTGAACATAAATGGGCAGTGGTCTCAGCAAACAACAGGTCAGGCTATCGATAATTTATAGGAATTGCATGGTATAAGACTGAATGAACACTCCTTCTGAAAATCTAGAAGGGCATGATAGTGGTAAGACATCCACAGAGATTACTATACATCGCTCGACCCACAAAATTAGAAGTCCACGATAATAGAAACTGCAAAATTCAGCAGGTAATATCAGCATTATCATCAAAAACAACAGTCACAAAATAACTTAACTAATAACAGTTTATTAACTTTTACACCTTTGAGCTACCATTGTCCTGAGTATCATCCATGCTAATCATTTTCCCAATCTTTTTTTTTTTTAAAAAATTAGACTTTTTAATCACAGCATTGCTTATCTCCAATTGGTTTATTGATAAAACAATTTAATCTCTTTTTTCTTGATTAGATAATAATTTTACATTTCATTTCCTTTTAAAATTAATATTTTGGCTTAAAATATTTCACAAAGTAAATTTATAATTAGTACAAATCCACAGATTTCTATACATTGCTTGACCCACAAAACTAAAAGTCAACGATGATAGAAACTCTAAAATTCATCAGATAATATCGGCAACAGCCACAGAATAACTGAACTAATAACAATTTATTAGCTCATACCTTCGACCAGTCATTGTCCTGAGCATCATCCATGCTAATCAGTTTTCCAATCTTTTTTTTTTTAAATTAGCTTTTTTAATTACAGCATTACTTATCTAATTGGTTTACTGATTTATCAGTTTACAATAAAAATGTTAATTTCTTCTTTTTTGATTAACAAAAATTATTTTACATTTCCTAAAAAAAAATAATATTTTGGCTGCTTACTAATTTACCAATTTACAGTAAAAAAAAAAAAATCTCTTTCTTGATTAGATAATAATTTTACATTTCATTTTCTTTTAAAATTAATATTTTGACTTAAAATATTTCACAATCAAAGTAAATTTATAATTAGTACAAATTTAAATCCCCCCCCCTTTTTTTTTTTTCTTATTTTCATTGATCATCATAACATTTTAAATTTGTAATTTTTAAAGAGAAGGTGGCTTTATTTGGCAATCATTACTTTTATTAGATTTTTTTTTCATTCAAAATTTTATTTTCTTCTAGTTTTTTTTTTAATTTTAAAATAAGATTGATATAGGAGTTTTTACTTACTTTTTTCTTTTCTTTAAAATTCTAAACTGGTCTTTTGTTCTCTATTTTAAAATGTCTTCCCTCTCTAATTACTATTATATGACTATTTAAGTGACCTATGTTAGATAGCATTTATCATTAAAAAAAAAATCTATACTTTTATGTAACTCGTATATTTTATGTATTTGTTACAATATGTATATATATATTGGCTTTCAATAACTTACTGCTTTGTTGTACATGCAATATATATATATAGATAAAGAATTTAATTTGGAAATTATAAATGTAATAAAAATATATATATTATTGAATGAAAATTTTTATTGTTTTAATTAATTCATTAAAAATTATTACTAATATTTATAATTAAATTATTATTTTTTCATTTCTTTATATCTTATTTTTCTTCAGTTCTAGATTAATACATCTCTGCAAATCTTGCGTGTTCTCAGTGTTTTAGCTAATCTTAATTGTGACAATAAGATTATACGTTTATGCACACATTTTCTTTCTTTACTTAATTATATACACAACAATTATAATTCAATTTTTTTATTGTTGCTATTGTTCATACTTAGTTTTTTACTTTTTTATTCTTTCTTTCTTCTCTTTTCTTCAGGAATTTAGTGACCATATTCATTTTCTTGTGGCTGCTAATAAATCCATAGGGTGTTGATGAAAGGAGTTAAAGTAGATAGATTTAAGTATAGATATTACTTTTCTAATTTTTTGTCACTTTTTTTTTAGGCTGATGAAATAGAAAAGATTCTATGCCACAAATTTATGCGTTTTATGATGATGCGAGCAGAAAATTTCTTTATTTTAAGGAGGAAACCTGTTGAGGTATATTGTCTTTTTACACATGTATATATATATTTTGATTATTCATAATGATATAGTTCCATATTTATATGATGATATTTTATAGTCATAACTGGTGATTAACCCTGCAATAATTTAATTTTTATTAGATTTGTCACTCTCCTGTAAAATTTGAATTATGTTTGTACAATTTTAACATTATTTAAAAAATCAGGCATATAATAGACTCAAGCCTTAAATAATGCACTGTAAGGAAAGATTAGCTTACATACTAAGACGGTGTGTTTCATGGCATACAACAACATAGTAGTATGTGTGCATATATATATATAAGTTGAAAAGAAATGTAGAAATAAACATAGACAAAAAATTTTTATAGATATTTTCTATATTACACTGGAATAACAGTTAATGATCAAATAATTTTAAATTAAAAAAAAATTATTATAAATTAAACATTTAAAAAGGTCTAATTTATATTTTATTCTGATTTTGAAATTAAAACAACCATGTTTATATTACAATAGATATACTGGTAATTATAAAATTACACTATTTTTAATAGATTTTTTTTTTAATTAAAGCTTGTATAACATATTTTGATAAAAATCCAACAGTTGTTTTTGAAAGGATTAATGTGAATTGAAAAAGTCATTAACTCTTTTGAATCAAGATAGGGAAAACTTATTTTTAGTGTATCCTCCTCACTCTATCCTGACTTAAAAAGTTTGGAAAAAATAATTAAAGGAGAGTTTTAAAGTTTTTACAAAATATGACAGCAACATTACTGCTACCATAAAGTTATAAACAAAGACAAGAGTGTAAATCCAGCTGCTGCCATTAATTCACTATGGTAGAGTTTGGATTCACATGGAAGTAAAGGGCTTGCTTGTCTGTTCTCCATAGCCCATATTGTGTGCTAGCTGATATACCTGAAGTTTATCAAATTCTAGATTAAATAGAGCTGATACTATGCCAACAGATGCCGGATTATACATTTCCCAAAGATGATAATAAACCAGCTTATGGTTTTACAAAGGAACAGCTTACCAAAAGAGTTCATCAGCTTGCTGAAGAATTAGTTTATACATATATTGTTTTATCTATATTCCGAGAAGCATGATAAAGGTACTGTATCATATATATTATAATGGTCAGGGAGGATCTTGATAGTTGGAGTCTTACCGTATCTGCCGTACAGGGTGCTACCAGGCCATTCAAACCTGGAAAATTTATAGTAGGCAGATACGTACTGTTAAGGTCTGATTTTTACATATATATTTTATTACGACCGTCAGCTCATGCCACTAGCTCATGGAGACACAGATATAATATAACTTCTTAAAATATATTTTAATAAAGACATTTCAATAAAATAAATAAATAAGCTACTGCCAGAAATAACATACACAAAAGAATTTATTGATGCATATATAAATATTTAAAAATTGAGGAATAAAGATGATCTTAAATTTGTTATTATCTTTATATTTAAAATTTAAATTTCAGAAATTCGCACAGATGGATTTTAATAAGAGTTTATTTTATAATGTTGAGTATAAATATACTACACAGATTCGTTCGAAAAAGAAAATATTCTATAGCCCTTATTTAATCCTAGGCCAAAAGTTCACAATCAAACCAACGCCAATCTATCTGATATATTGATGTATTCAATGCAGCACGAATATGATCGCACAGTACCATACTGTCAGGTGAACAGCATGGTTATATAGAAGAAATTGTCTCTCGTCCAGTACAGGAATGTTACATCTGGCGAGAAGAACAATAAAATAAATAGAAAACTCCATAGGAAGGGATTACGGTCTTTTTTGCCGACTTACCATCCCATTCCATAGGCTAAAAGGTTGATCCAAGAAGCAGGGAACACGTCTGCTTCCGATGGTCGATAAGAATGGGATTACTTTTCCCAAGTGCGGCATAAAGGTGATCCTGCATGTAGCGGATCTTCATACTACATTTACTAATTATACCAATATATCCAATACATTGACCCAATTTAACCGCGAAACAACTAACCCAAGATTAACCCTCCCTTAAAGTAACAAACTTAACGAATCTATATAGCCGTCCACACCCAACCTAAATTTAAATACAGTCAAATAATTTAATACAAAATTATTAAAGAAATAAAAATGGAAATGATTATTATTAATTAAGCTAATTTACACACAAAATTAATTTAGAAATTTTTTTAAGTCAGATAAGTTCCTTTAAAGTTAAGTTTAACTTATTTTGCTAATAGAAGATATATTGTAACAGTCTATAATGACAAAAATTCATACTTTCCATGGTAGATTGCCTGGAGTCTGTTTTGTCCATTTTCATGATCACTCTTGTAGACTGTTTGTCCTTTGAAATGGAGCCGCTACTTGCCATTCCATTGGTCAAGAACCGTCTTTTGGAGGCATCAGCTGGTTGTCCAGAAATTAAATTACTGCAGGCTCATACATCGTGGAGCCTGCAATACAGCTATCGTTTATAGATAGATTAATAGTCCGCTTGTAGATTAATAGTCAGCATCTAAGACAACAACAATAATAATAATCCACTGAATTTGGGGTTTTATATTTTTATTAGCCTCTTATCAGTATTTTTCCATATCGATCGAACATGATGTCACTGGCTCTCATGTTCCATTTATGGTCCGTGCTGTGGTTTCGTGCTTATATTAATCATTTAATTTCTTTTTATTCTCTTATCTGACCATTTAATTATTCGAGTGCCCCAAGGGCTAGTATCCTTTAGAACAATCATTTAATTAATAAAACAATCATTTCCATTTTCTAAGATTATAGAAATCAACATTATTTCTATTTTCAAAATATCAATCTTTATATTTTTACTTTTTTACAAAAAAAAATACTTTCAAATACTTTTTTTTTTTTAAATAGTTTTAAAGTTTTTTTTTAAAGCTTTCCATCTGTGTGACAATATATATGTTAAATATAACTTTTAATTTTCAGTTTTTAAGTTAAGGTTTTTTTTTTCTCTTTTTAATAAATCAATTTTTATTTACGATCTTTTTATTTTTATTTTAAAATAATGTAATGGCATGTGTGCCCGTTACAATATGTAATGTACATCTAGTGATTATTTTAAATAATTTCTTTGGTGAAAATGACGTAATTTTTTTTAAATTACAATTTTTTTTTTTAAGTAAATAACTTTATTCAACAAAAAGTAAGATGCATTTTCAGTATATTTTATTAAAAAAAGAAAATTCCCAAAAAATCTTTCTAGATTAGGGAATAAAATAACTTGCTAGAGTTTGTTTAAAGATGTTTGTAATTAATTAGGAGTAACCTGTTAAAAAGAGAAAAGAAAACTTATGAGACTGTCAAAGAATTTTTTTTTTTTTTTTAAAAAAATAAAAAAAAGATTTTTTTTACTGTTAGAAATAATGAACTAATAACTTTGATTCATACTATCTATATTTTTTATAGACAAACATATGTGTGCATTTGTGTATTAATAAAAACAAATTGAATGTTTTTCTAACATGTTAATTTAAATTATTATACAGCACATCTAAGTGCTTATATATATGTGAATTTTGGAATTTAATTGTGAAAATGTAATATTTTTAATAAGTTTATTATTTTGTCAAGCTAGAATATGATATAAACATCAGTGTGTGCTCACATTTCCATGCGTACACATATGTTAAATTAGTCATTAATTAAATATAAAAAATTAATTTTATTTATAGGTTTATAAAAATTCAAATATGTTCATAAAATATACCACACATCTGTGTGTGTTTTATATAAACCCATTGAAACATATTTATAAAGTACAGTGTAGTAGTGGATTTTTTTTCTATTAATCAAAATCAGAAGGCTTAATTTATATGTATAACCATATTCTGCAGAACTTAATTTCATTTTTATTGTTATTAATAAATTGATATTTCATTGTTAAAGTTATTCTAGTATATTTAGTCAATTATAGAATAGATTTAAAATATGTTTTATTATATCTCTTATTCACAGTAATAGTTATAGAGTGAGCTTTGTACAGTGAGCTAAATTGATGCATAACAGTCTATTATTTAATAGGGGCTTATGTTTAGTATTATCGACATCCAGTTGATGATGATGCTGGATGACACAAAGGAATATCCTTTAAAGTCCTTGTAGTACATTTTATTTTAATTATTTATTTAGAAATTAAGTTTATAGTTGACAAGTACATTAATGTCACTAAGCGGCCAGAGAATCGATGATGGTCAGCATATTTTAATATTCCAGCATTATTTTTTTTGTTATATTCTTGTGGATTAGCACTTAAGTTTGTGCATCCAAATTATTGCTTATATAATCTGCCCCAAGGTGTAGGGGCTAAATTAGCCTGGTCTATAGTAGATCCATTTCAAATCCAATCACAAGATTGACTGTTGATTTTATTGTTGATCATGATGATGAATGATTATTATTTTTATTACTTATTTGTAATGCTGAGTGAACTTATAGTTACTTATGAGAGTAGTTTTGCTGATTTCTCAGGCTCATTTCTTTTATATTTAATTGTATGTTTAAATTTTGTATTGACTTGCAGGGATGATGATGTTTTTCCATCATCTCAGGCTAACTCCTGAGCTTCTCCGTACCGTTATAATACAGCTAAGCTTGAAAGACAAGTGAATTCGCTTGTTTTTGAAAATCTTTGTTTATGGGTGAATGCTTATCAATTTATATTAAAATAGTGCATGTGTGGAGATTGATTTACTTCCAAATATATTACAATAAATATTGTATAAAAATAAATATTTAACAATGCATTATCTATATTATACATTTAACTTTTTTTTGTTGTTGTTTTATGAGTTCAATGAATTCTTTGAATAATTAAAATATTTTTTTTTTATATATAGGGTTATGATATAAGCTTCTTAATTACTAATTTTCATACTGAACAAATGTATAAACACAAATTAGTTGATTTCGTTATTCACTTTATGGAAGAAATTGACAAAGAAATTAGTGAAATGAAATTAGCTATTAATGCCAGAGCACGTATTTGTGCAGAAGAGTTTTTGAAAAGGGTAAGCTTTTTTATTTATTTATTTAATTGTAAGTATAAAATTCTAATTTTTAGAAGTATGCATATCAAACAAATCTTTTTAACTCGAATAATAGTTTTTTTCAACCTTTTCATGTTGAACCAAGAGGAGATAGACAGAACACATGTAGCAAGGCATCTCATTTCAATGATTGTCTGAAGATTTGTGATCACATTTTATTATTATATGTTGAATGATTTCCATCATCTAGTTGAATTGTTAAATGTTTTTTAAGCACATTCAATATAAAACACTTATTTTTCTCTCTTCTATGCATATTGCGTAACTAGTGATAGCTAGCATGAGAATTAAACCAGTGTTTTTTAGTTTTATAATTAATTAATTTAAGGTGATGTTCTATTCAACTAGGCAATGGTCAATAAAAGTTTTATGGATTCATCTATAAGTTTCTTGATTTCTTTACTTTTTTTCTTTCAAAATTTAGAAAAATATCTTATATTCCATACTAACCTGCATGTTATTACTAACAGTTGAATGTATTTAAAAAGATGTAAATAAAATATAAATTTTTCTAAAAATATTTAACAATTCAGATGGATGATGGAAATAGTCTTCCACAAACATATCTCATGTTAATTATATTAAGTGAAAAAGAAAGAAAAAAATGGTAATCGTCTGAAATCTGGGCAAGGCCGATTGGGGCATTGATGCTATACAAAAATCAATCAAATATAACGTTACCGGGCCGTCATAACTTTTTTTTTTACAGAACATGTTTTTTTTTTTTTTTTTTTTGATTAAACATTTTTTATTTCATTTAAACATGATTTCCTTTTTTATTAAACAAATTTTTATATTCATTTTCATTGTTTGTTTTTTCTAACCTGACATTTTTCTTTATTTAACAAATTTTGATAATTTAATTTTAGGTTTGTTTTTTCTGAATTTTAAAAGTTTGGACTATTTCACGATGAAAAAACTTGTTTTAACCCTGCCAAAAAAATATAATAGTATAATTATTTGGAACTTGTTTCGACTTTGTTCTACCTTTTTTTTTTTTTTTGGTTGACTAAATTGTTTTTTTTTCTTATTATTAAATCAAAAGTAACTTTTGTGTTGTTGGGGATTCAAAAATTGTTTTGAAATCCCCACACCCACCCTCGGATTAAGAATTATAACATAAAGCCAATAATTTTACTTTTTTTTTTAACAACTTTTTTCCACTTTTTGCTTTTATTTATATTTCGTTTGAATTAGCTTTTTTTTTTTTTTTGGCTTCTACAATAAACAGCTTGGGGGGGGGGGCTTTCGTACAGTTATTATTAACAAAAAGTAAACAAAAATAGTCTTTTATTTGAACCCCACTTGTTTTAACCCTGACGAAAAAATATAATGCAATTATTTTGGGTATTATTTCGAATTTATTCAACTATTTTTTTTTTTTTGGGTGGACCAAATTGTTTTTCTTCTTTTATTTTTCTACGATAAAAATTAAACTTTTGTGTTTTTTTGGGGATCAAAATTTGTTTTAAAACACCCACCCCACACTCGGAAAAATAATTGTAACAAAAAATCAGTAATTTCTTTTTTTTTTCCCAACAACTTTTTACTTTTATTTATATTTCATTTGAATTACCTTTTTTTTTTTTGACCTTCTACAATAAACTGTTGTTTTTTTTTGCGGGGGCGGGGTTACATACTTTGTTATTATTAACAAAAAGTCAACCAAAATAGTCATTTATTTTAACCCCGCTGCAAAAAATATAATCCAAATACTTGTCAATTTCTAATGAAATGAAAAAAAAAAAAAGGACACAAACTTTGAACTTTTTGATTATTTTATTGCTGTAATAAAAAGTGTACATTATGTGCCTGAAAAAAAAAAAGGACATAATCTCACACACTTTCTGTACTCGGCAATTCTGAAAAGTTTAAAAATTGTACGTTCTTCTCAGACCTTTTATTGGTCTCATATATTTTCCATGCTGAAACGTGACTTAGAGCATGAGCTTTGTGGAAGTGTGTTTGAACATACACTTTGTCAATATTTTATATATTAACATTTTTTTAGGGAAGGGTGGGGACCATATGACAATTATTAGTAATTAAAAACATTATTTAATTATAAATGACATTACACTATTACGGAGATTTGAAAAGTTGTACCAACTTGAAATTCAAACACCCTCAAGCAATACCGTAATCAGCTATGAATAGAACAAATATGTGTAAATAGTTTTGAAGCACAAAACAGGTCATAATATTTTTGTGCAATGTCATGTAAAGCGGCCTGCTGAAATGGCTTAATACAATATTAAATGTTGTATTAACCATAAGGCCCGGCTGCAGAAACAGCATTTTTATGTGTTTTGGACACATAAACAATGCCCCAAGTAGCCGTGCCCAGATTTCAGACAATTACCAAAAAAACTGTATAAATATTTTTAAAAAATTTAATATTATAGTCAAAAAACTTAAAATTAAATAATGTAAATCTAAATAAAAAAATTTATTAAAAAGAGGAATGATATTTTAAAAAGATAATATACTGTTTTCACAGATAATAGTGTTATTTGAAATCAAGAACATTTATTTTTCTTTGTACAAAAAGAAAATATTGAGAATTTGAAATAAAATCTTAATTCTTAGCTGTTTCTTCTCTTGATGAAAGTATATTTTTTAAACAGTCTATTGATTCAAAGCAGTGATGTGATTTTCTTGCCCCATTAAGAATTATTATTGAGTTCTAGCTGATGAAAAAGTAAGACTAAACAGAGAAGTTTTAACAAATGAAGAGATACAAGACCTTATTGACATACCCTTAAGTGAGAAAAAATCCCCCAGAAGAACAAACATTTTTTTTTTAGTATTCATTCCTATCTATATATGTTGAACAATAATAAAGATATGTGTAAGAGATTGTAATCTGGCAAACATGAGTGCATCTTGGGGATTATACATCTTTTTCACATCTTTGGTCATATGTTTATGATTACATCTCTCCACAAGGTGTTAAAAGCAAAATAGAAAACAACCCCTACCTTGCATGAGAGGGTATAATGAAAATTACACTACAGAAATATTATTCAATGGATAATCTCTAGTCCAATGAATGACTAATAAAAAATATTAATGTATATCTGTCAAAGTTGTAATGGTGATAAATTTGATATATATCAATTAAACTGTAGTAATTAGCTATCTATATATACTGAACAATGATAAAGATATATTTAAGACATTGTGATTTGGGCCAAACGATGAGTACTGGTTCAGCATGAAATGTGCATCTTGGGATTCATAGATTTTTTTCACATGTCTTTGGTTATATGCTTATGATTACACCCTTCCACAGGGAGTTAAAAGTGGGTAGAAACCAGTTTCTACCTTGCTTGAGAGTAGTGTAGTGAAAATTACTTACAGAAGTATTATTCATTAAGTGGATAATCTCTAATCTAATGAATGACTAAGAAAAATTATTAATAAATGCCTTCTTTATAAATGTTACAGAAGATTCTGCTATAATGAACTAATTGGTGCAATAAAGAAGTCATACGTGGTAACTGACATTGAAATGCATGTATTTAGATTAATCTGTTTCAGCATGACAGTCTACAGCAAAGTTATTGTCAAAAACAACTATTTACGTATGAAAAAAAATTATAATCCAAAAATATAAATGTAAGAATACATATAAAATTAATTGTTATATTTATTAAATGCTTCAATTTTAGTGAAACTATAATTTTTAGCAGCATAAAATAAAAATGTAAGCAAACTTACCCTATAAAAATTCATAGATTGATTTAATCCACCTCATTTACAGAATTTCGCTCTTTTGCTTGAAAATAATTTTTTTCCCTTATCAGTACATTGTAATTCTGTTTATGGCAGAATAATTAAAAAATAATAAGCACCAAAGATACAAATAAACAGGTAAGTGAACTAAGTTAGTAACTTCAGCTTTGCAAAACATGGCAGACATGTCTTCATTATAAATTTGTTTATATTATGAAAATCTTGATTATTTGAGAAAAAGTGTTCATTGTATAGTTTATTCACAGTAAAAGCCTTTACTATAAAATATTTCAATATTTGACTGTATATTCTATAATTAAATCAATGATTTATGGATTAGGCTGAGTTTACTTACATTATACTTCATGCTTTTAAAAATTTGATTTGTTTTCTACAAAGTCAAATTTTATAAATGTGACATCACATTTTCATTGGATTGGGTCCATGAAATAGATAAAATAATAAAAATACCCTTAAAAAAGTATTTTATCATAAATATGAACATGGCTTTTATAGAAGCAAAAAGTAAATTTATTCTCAATCTCAAAGAATAAGGATTATTGTTTATGATACTTATGTTGTAATCACTAAAAAAAATTAGCAAAGATAATTTTCAGAAACAGTTTTAACTTCACATTAATAATAATTAAATGATTATATGGATCCTCATAAGAAAATTTGATAAAGAGACAGCTGCAGAAGTGATCATGGGGGTCATAAGTTTTAAAAGTGGAACTCCTGAATTTACCACTGAAACAAATTATGCAAAGCACTTTAATAAAATCATGTTTTTAAAAGATTACAAATATCTTTCATATTAATTAATACTTTGTGACATAGAATTTCACATTGCCTTTTAGCAGATTTTGAAGTTATTACATAAAGTATTTTTATATTGAGCATTTTTATGCTAGAGTTTTGGGGCTTTATATGTATATTATATATATGTTATAGTACTGAATAGTTAATGTAATTTCTATTTATGTAGAATGCTAGTGTAGTATAATTACATTTAAAATCTCCTGTAAAATCATCCATTACAAATCAATAATAGGTGATGTTACTGTTTAGATGCTATCAATTCAGCATCAAGAATTATTTTGTTACTTATATTTTCCCCAGAACTATTTAAACAATCCTTTTCTATTGACACAGCTATGATTAATTGAATCCAACATTATTCTGATATCACAGATAACTGATATAGATATTAATATTTAAAAAAGTAAACAAAACAAAATAGAAATAATGTAATGAAGATAAAAAAAAGTTGCAGACTTCCCTTATAAAGGATGTTATAAAAGGAAAATGTGAAACTCTATATAGATTTCAATAAAACGCAAGAGGTGTAAACAAGAAGTGAAAAAATTTATTCCTAACTATAGTATTTTGAGTATGCCAAATTCATACTTACTGGAAGTAGGGAATTATTATTTTTTTGAATCAGTTAAAACTGACTATTATGGAATGGAATGGACTGGTTTTATAATGGCAAAGAAGTCGGATAGAATTGTGTAATCATCATTACACCACCACACTTTATATCATCCTTTGACCTCACACAGGGTTTCTTTCTTGGAATCCAGTTTAAGATTTTAATATTCATCCATAATGTTGCCTTTTATATAAAAAATAATCAATTTAAAACAAAATTGAAATAGATAACTCACTATAAATAAAAATACTATTTAATACATCAATCTGGCTTTCATTCCTTAATGGAACCTTTTCAAGATGTTTCTTTTTACACAATCACATGACCAATAACCATAAGAAATTCCCTTCAGTGGGTATTATTTACATTACAATAAATATAATTATTAAAATACATACACTAAATATTATTAGTAAAATACATATCTATATATACGTAAAAATGATTAAACTTATTACCGTCTCCCCTCCCCCCATAATATATATATATACAAATCTAAAAAAAAAAAATAAGGTCCAGCACAATTAGGTGGGAAAGAGGCATGTTAGAATATTGGAAACTTTAGAGTTATAATTTTAAAAATAGAAAGAAGGGATTATTATTGGCTTTTTTTAAGACTATTTGAATGTATATATTATTGGGGGTGAGGGGTGAGGAAGAACTATAATAAGAATCATTTTTATGTACATATATGTATTTTACTAATTATATTTAATGTACGTATTCTAATAATTATATTTAATGTATTGTAAATAATGTACATTGGGAGGAGTTGCTGTAAAGTAATTGATCATGTGGCTAATTTTTTCTGTAAGATAATGATAATAAATGCTGAGGAAAGAAGAGAATTTTTATTAGGGGATATAAAGTTAAATGTGGTGAATAGGTATAACTTTTTGGGAATCGTCCTAAGTAATCAGAGAAATTTACTTGGATGAATAGGAGAAGAAAAAAAAGATAAATAAGACAAAGAAAAGGGTTTTCATAGAATAAATATGTAGCAAGAATTGTATGGGAGTGGCAGTAGCAGAGTTAACTTATGGTGACGATGTGTAGAAAAAGTATAAAAAGAAGTAGAAAGACTTTCTTTAGATGCAGATGGATAGAGAGCAAAGGGGGCAATTCAAGGAGAAATGGGATGGTCAAGTTTTTATATGAGAGATGCAAAATGAAAATATTCGGTAGATTGCAATTTATGGATAATAAGAGAATAGCCATAATAGTATTTAATTGAGTTATGAGTAAAGAGCAGGCAACAAGATGGGTGATAAAGGTAGTATGGTACACAGAAGATTTGGATAAAGACTTTGTCAGTATATTTATACAATAGATGGAATGATTGTGTTAGGAGAGTTGTTGAGTATTATAGTGGCAAGAAATGGGATAGAAGAATAGATGCATTAATAGAAAATAGGGAATTGAAAAGATATAGAACTAGTATGGAAAATAAAAAGAGCTTAAATATATAGAAGTAAACAGAATATTGGGTCGAATTAATTTATGATAATAGCAAAGAAAGTAGTTTACTGTTTAAGGCTCAAACAGGATTGTTAGCAACAAGGGAATATTCACATAAATAGAAAAATATAGGTGATTTAGTTTATGTAAGGAAGGCATAAAAAATATTAGGCATCTGTTAATTGAATGTAAATGCCTATAAGCAGAAAGGATACAAATAAATATAAACAAAGTGATTATACAGAAAGTGGGTTCTTGGTTTTTATGCTGGGTTTGGGAAAAGGGGGATTTAGATATAAAGATGATAGAGTTGACAAAGATAATGTGGTGAAAATGGGATGGAATAGGATAGAGATGAATATGGGAAAAACTTAGTGTGGGGAATGGAAAGGGAAGGTAAGGTGGCTAACAGATTTCTCTGGGGATAGTGGCTGAGAGATTCCTGACTCCGAGAAAGAAGAAACCATAGTGGATAATATGACGTGTAATTGTGTAAAAAGAAACATCTTGAAAAGGTTCCATTAAGAATGAAAACTGGATTGATGTATTAAATAGTATTTTTATTTATAGTAAGTTGTCTATTTCAATTTTGTTTTAAATTGATTATTTTCAATTTTCTATCTATATGTATACAGTGAGTTTTTATAACAAAATTTTTATTCTTAAGAAATTTAATATTGCTGTCTCTTTAACATCTCTTGATTTTGAAAACTAAAGAATCCTTTAGTTGAAATTTAATAGATTTTACCATAGAAATTGAGTTTTCTGAATACACATCAAGATTTATTTTAGTTGAAAAATAAAGGTTCATTATTGTTAAAGTCTGTACTTTTGACTACAGCTAAGATAGCTTTTAGGAAATGTGCATTTTGAAAAGCCACCCATAAATACTTAGTCAACTTTAGAAATTTTGTATGATTTAATTTTGAAAGGTTTATTATTTAAGCTATTTTATTTAAACTTGTCATATTTGCACTGTTTCCTTCATATTTAAATCTTGAAATGCAGATATTTATTCCTTTATCTATATCTTTATAAACATAAGAATTCATATTTTGTGGAATTTTATGGAATAGTTTATTGATATAATACTAAAATGTGAGATGTAAAGCTTTTTTACACGATATAAGCCTTTTGAATGCATATGAAGTCAAAGATGCAAAATATACATCAAAAAGTTTTCATGAAAATAACTGATAATTGTACAAGATAAAATACCAGCATGTTTCAGGACAAAATGTTGATAATATAGGAGTTTGTTATTTTGAAATATTTGTTTTATTGTAAAATATATGCAATGAGATATTTCTTCCTTTATATTCACTAGTTCTTTTAAAAAATATATGCATATACTCAGTGTTGTTAACTAACTCTTTATCAGTAAATAATCAAATGATTTTATGCTCAAGATATAATTCAATATTCAAAGATCAAACAGATTTTTTGGTTGTTTTTTTTTTTTTTGGTGGAAATCAATCCATGAGCCATTAGCTGTTAAGTCTGCACAAATCACAGTGCATATATTTTTTTGTATTTTATTCAGTCAGAAATCAGTCCAGGAATCTTCTGCACTAAAGATTCTATTAGGTAATTCTTTTTATAAACATGAACTTTACATCTAAATTATTTTCATCCTTTAGGAATTAGCAACATGAATAGTATTATCCCACTTGGAGCAGAAAAACATGGACCAAATTATATTTCCAAACACTTGTTAAGCCTTAAAGCAACCATTTTGTTAGTTTTAAAGTTTTTCTCAGTTCAAATCATTACATTTAACTTTTACTTTTCCAAATTATTCAATAGAAGTTTGCATGCATTCATTTTTAATGCAATATATATATATATTGTAACCTTATATTTTAGTGTAAAATATAGAGATTGATAGAACTGATTTAAAAATTTCTGTCTTCTTCCTGGTGATTCGATTGCCTTGGATTGCATTCTGAACAGACTATTTACTTGCATTCAAAATACTTTATTGGTGAGAATAAGTAATATTTTGTCTTGCGTATTGCCTGTATTATTTTAATGTATTTAAAATTGCTCCTTTTCCATTCACTGATTTGGGTCAAATATGTTTAACTTGTAAGAAATTGACAGCACACATCAAGTTTAGTAAAATGTGATTAAAAATAATAATAATTCTTATTTATTTAAAATAATCTTAGAAATTATTTTCATTTAAATTCAAAAACCATTTGTTTAACTAATTTTTAATTATTAGATAAAAATATAATAAATTCACGTTGAAACAGTAAGATTCGCATTCGAATCTTAAGTTTCACCTTTTTCTATCGTCTCTCACCCACCCCCCTATCCTACCCAAATTTAAACTTTTTGGTATCGAATTGTGTGTGTAGCAATATTAAAAATGTATTTATATGTAAAATTCACTGTAAACCCACACACATTTCGATAACAAATTTAAAGCAATAAATAAAATAATTGATAGAATTTAGATTTCTCTTTTAGTTATATAATTATTTATTTATATAATTTTATATAACTTTAGTAACTTTATTTTGAATTGTAAAGTTTATTATTTTATTGCTGTGTTTAAATTTCGTATTTAATAATAATTTTAGAAATTTGATTGTAATTTAAATAAAAGTAAAAATAATTGTATATTCCCTTTTGTACTTGAAATTTTGCAAGTAATGGTCGGTGAGAGATAATAGATTAATTAAAAGAAAAATTTCCTAAAAGCTTTAATTACAAAAATGTAAAAAGGTAAAAATAAACTTAAAACAATAGAAATACAACTTTCTGAATTGATTAAACTTATAAAAATGCATTGATTCTCTTCATGGCAAATGAGTGGAGCTAAAAATAAAACAGAATAGAAGTGAGAAGATAAGATCAAGAAAAGAGGACATTTTGAATTTCTAAGAACTTTTAGTTAGACTTTAGCTGTGCTCTCGATCAGCTGAGAGGCTCCAGAAATCTTAAATTAATTTACCCACCACAATATGTTCGAGTAGAAAGCGCTGACTATTCTCCCCCCGGAGATGGTCGATCGTATGCCGAACCTCCACAAACTGCCCAAACAATCAGAAAGCTGCTGCTGCTGTTGTAATGAATTAATAACCTGAATGCTGGAAAGAACTGCTACTATTTGAACTCATGAACAATTTGCTACTGACCACGGAATCTGAAAGCTTCGTATAAAACAGGTACCTGTACCCAAAGTCTTCTAGAGTACTCTAAATATTAATCACACTATAGCTCACTCTCCGTATAAATTGTAAAACTATGAATTTAATTATTAATTTATTATGTAAATTTCTTTAATAACCTAGCTTACCTAATTCTGTCTTTTCTTGAGTGCGTATTTCTAATTTTACGTTTATTATCTAATGATAGCATGCATATAAGATTTCCGATCAGATCTCGCCAAATTTAAATATAGATCTTAATCAAAACGGTTGCCATCTTGTCCAGCGACCTATTAATATATTTCTTTTATTGACTCATGTTGGCTGGTCAGCTCAGAAATCTCCATAATTCTCTAAATATCAATACGTGATTGCCTGAAACATTGGATGCGTGTCCTGCAAATCCTAATTAATATTTATTTCTATAAATTACTTTGTTATTTCATATAAATCGACACGCATTCGGTGCTTCATTTATTGTAAATGCAGGGGTCTACTACTTAGCAAATGGCTGACATATTAGTTATTAATTCCCACCCAACTTACCTATTGCTTTTATATTGTATTAAATTTTAAAATAATAATTCCATTAATTGCATTTTTTTGGGAGTCAAAAACATTCTTTATTAAATGTTGATGATGTAGGGATGAGTTATAAACTATATTAAATCTTAACAGAATATTCTGTGAATTATACATGTGCTACGTTTTAGAGATGCGATGACCCATTATGAGCCTTGGATATTTCGGATTCTACAGGATTTACTTAATCCCAGTCGTCCTACACAAGTGGACAAAATAAATGTTCCCGTAGGGCTTGACGCAGTCAGGAAATAATCGTGGCACGAACCATTTGCCCCTGATTATGCTTATGTGACACCTTACCTTTTGGACCTATGGCAAACGCCAACCCGTTGTTTTAAACTCATCCACGGCTTCGCAGTTTTAATGTACTGCCACCCTCATATTGCCTTTCTAGACGTACCATGTGTTTCTTACTATTAATTTTATTATTCAATATGCATTAGTGACATGATTCACTCTAAATAAATGTCTGTCCATAGTAATTTATAAATATCTTATTTAATTAAATAAATATATGTCTGCAGCTACTATTCTAAATCCTAATTTAGACTCTTGCATTACAAAGATATAAATCCCCGAAGGCATGCTTTTGAAATATGTGCTCGAAAATTCAGGTAGCTAGATTACGTCAGCCAAATAAATGTATCTCTTTAAAATATAACAGTATCGGAAAATCCCGCTACTGAGATTTTAAATATAACCAAATATTATTAGTTAAATGATTTTAGTACAAAATATTCTAGGTAAATAATTTCAAACTATACGTCTGCCGTTACATATTTATTTATTCGACACTCATTCAATATCATATCTCCTCGATCAGTTAAAATATAAATGTCTAATATTAATCTTATATATAGCTAACTAGAAAATAAAATCTTGAATCTCTTCCATCTCCATGACCCCCGTGCCTAAAGAAATATTTTCTCATGTAGCATCAGATGCGTTGTTTCATAGAGTGTATTGTGGAACCGAAAAACTATGTTCGAACTCAGTACTACTGGGAGCTTCACTACCTGTGGTAGTCGAATTCTGCACTATGTTAATGAAGCATACGAATCTGACCGTTACATTGTGTGCATTTCAATGAGCGTTCCTGGATTATTAAGAAAAAAATGGTGTAAGAATAAAATGTAAGCAAAATATGTTAAGCATATTTTTTAAAAATAATTAATAAGCAACGGATTAACCAAGAATTTTCATATGAATTTAAATATAAAATGGTAATATTTAATAATAGTATGAGTTGCTAGATTTAAAGGATCTGTTCAAGTCTGCCTACCAAGTGAATCAAATCGCTAATAATATGTCGGAACGCTTAATTTTAAAAGTAAAATTAATTGCAGAAGGTCAGTATGTTTTGGAATATTTTATTACATACAAATTGGCAACATTAAATAAATATTTTAATTACAGAAGTATTTCGGACATAACAACTTTATTTTTAAAAAAGAAGAGGTTTAAAATCAAATTTAAATGCTAAATTTTATTGAAACGCTGGTTTAATATTTCTGCTTATCATTTAAATAATAAAGAATTAACTATCTTATCTGAATGTATACTACCAGTAATGTATTTACTATTTAATTTATTTACTACTTTAATAATAATAACAGCCTTTAAACGATTAACTAAAACTACTTTCTGATTTCTTTCGCCAATGTTGATTTGTTAAATTATTTTGTTCCGATTGTTATTCCTAGATTTAAATGTGGATAGATAAATTAATATAGCCTGGATATCACAAGCTTGGAACAATGCTATATAAAAATGTAGAATTTAATAACTTATGAAGAACATTTTCATTTAAACTCTACATGTCATGCTTTTTGAATTATCTCATGGTCAAGGAGCCACGTAAAATTCATTAATTTAAAAGTGCTCATAATAACTAGAACAAATGGATATAATCACATCTATAGAATTCGGCTATAATTTATAATTATTACTTTGTGATGTGTATTTATTGTTCAAGACATTTTTACATTGATTTCACTGATAATATTTAATATTCTAAAAAAGTTGTACACTTTAATTTATGTATTTAAGTAAGAATGAATTAATTTTAATTTTTATTGTTATATGAACTTATATGTGAAGTTCATGATTTATATTTTTACTATGTTTAAATTAAATTTATGGGATTGAATAAAATATTTATTCAAGGGAACAGTGCTTGCGGAAAAAGCTTGAGAATTACTAATAAATTTATGGTTTGTGTCAATCTCTTATGAAGTGTCTTATGAGTCTTTGCAGAGTTCTGTTCCTATACTCATGTCACTTGTATTACATTGTTACTAATTCAGTATATTAGTTGTCCTTATTATTGAAACACTTATTATGTATGAACCCACATCTGCTAAATTGCTGGTGTTTTTCTGAATTGTCAGAATAACTAAAGAGGATGATTTTTGCACTTTAAATATGAAGTAAATATTAATATTGCTTTACAATGTTAAATGGCATTAGTCTGTGCTAGTGGTTAATCCGCAGATTAATTAGTTGCCACTTTCTGTATTTTTACACTCATTCCTGCGCTGGTGGTTAATCTGCGGAATTATGTAATTATATTTTTTGCTTCATGGTGGTATATAAACCTACAAGGCAGTCAGTATTGTATCATTTCTATGTGTAGATGAATGCATCCACAGGAATATAATTTTACTTCATAAATGTAAGTTTGGGCAAAGTTATTATACTAAAATCATTTTCTTCCATTTATAAGTATAATTTATAAGTTGAGTCATAAAGTGTAACAGGGCATCTTATCTAAATTATCCTCATAATGATTAACTGTTTGTTAATTAATATTTTATCTGAACTGAAGTCTGAAATTCCTGCAAATATAATATTATTTATTATATTATTATAGGTTTATAGTATAGGTTTATTGGTTCTGGAACTGACACATTGGGTATTTCAAGATTTGATGTTGAATTTCAGTATAGTTTCCTCAAAGCAGAAATTGGATCAAATTATAATAAAATGTGTGATTAGGCTTTTATAAAACTGTGCCTATGATATATTTAGTGAAGTGAACAAATGGGATGATATTTTATTTATTTGTTTATTTATGTATCTAATTTATTATGTTAAACATCCTACATCAATTATTTGTTAATCATAAAATTGTAAATAAATGTTGATTTATAATTAAACGTAC
Organism: Epiperipatus broadwayi; assembly: GCA_028023455.1. Lineage (NCBI taxonomy): Eukaryota > Metazoa > Onychophora > Udeonychophora > Euonychophora > Peripatidae > Epiperipatus > Epiperipatus broadwayi. The sequence goes on from JAQFVV010000034.1 coordinate 7,977,410, forward strand.
TGTGTCGTTGCTATTTGTCATTCATAAAACCAGAAATCCTATATCTTGAATAGAGCATACATTGGAGTACATAATGCTGTCAGCATGATATAAGAGTTTTAGTAATATTCTGAGAAAACATTTGAATGCTTTTGTCCTTGATCGTTTATGATGTGTAAGGTACAATAAAATCCCATTTGCCTTTTCCATCACTTTAGCTTTGTGTTGTTGATTCTAGTACATGATACAAAATTGATTGATTTTATAAACTTATAAACAGGTTTGCCAGGTAATGATATGATTGAATTTATTTGCTTAATGTTATAATTGTCATTCAGCAATATAACAAGAGTCTCACTGCTATTTTTTAAATTATAAATTTAAGTTTATAAGGAAAGAATCCAAGTTTTCCATGCATATTATTATTATTATTGCAAAGCTCATACCTAGACTAGCATTTGTATCAAAATCATATATGTCATTTTAAAATTCATAATCTTTAATAGTTTCACAAATTATACCATCTTGTCCATGTCAGCTATAAGGTCTCGTGCAATAAAAAATCGCAGATTAAAGTTTTGAAAGATGATGAAATTATGTATTTATAATTTGTCTAATGTACTTTCACATACTGCTACAATGGGTCTTCGCAGTGCACCCTGGCCGCGACCAGATTAGATCATAACAATTTCATGTTATATCATTAATTTTGATTGTTGTGATGTGATCAGACTTTTCAGTTACTGTTCTTAGCGTACAGTGTGGCAGGTTTGATTACTTACATTCATCACATGTGCGCCAGATTTCTGTTACAGCCTTTGGCGCACAACGTGGTCGGCACATTAGACTTTTTGGTTACAATATATATATGTAAATAAATTAGTAGATGATATCTGTTAAATAAAAGGAGTTAAATCCACAGCTAGGGTGTATGATGTGCAGCAACCAATAAGAGTGGTTCTGCAGGCTGAAAGGAAACAATAGTAAACCTGTTCAAGCTATTACTAATCAAAATGAAGGTCCTATATATATATTACAACAAATATCTTTTCCACATGCTGACATCATAAATTAAACAATTGTTTACTTTTGCAATTCAAGATCTTAAAGATATTAACTTTCTGACAAGTATGATATTGACATCATATGGAAAAGGAAAACATTTTCACTGTCTTAGATGTAATATGAAAATGCTACATTCATTACTATATATTTTTAAAAAGTAATAGTTTAAGCAAGGATTATTACATAAATATATGAAATGTATTTATAAGATTTTAATATTATTCAAGAGTCTTAAACCCCAAGTTGAGGGTAGACAGCCAAAATTTTAGGTGATTCTTTTAAGTTTTTATCAGATTAAAATTCTTACTCCTTTTATTTTTCCAAATTACCCTAGACTTGTAAAAGTTAGTAAGATTAATTTTTATTATATTTAATGCAGTGTATATATATCTAGGACAAAGAAAATGTCAGTTGTACTTCTCTCTCTTTGTCAAAATGCTTACAAGAATGATTGTTTATTTTTGCATTCCAAGATCTTGAAAAGAGATGAGCTTTTTGAGAAATACGATGCTAAAAGCATGTAGAAAAGAAAATAATTTCTGTTCTGTGATATATTTATATTTACTTAAGAAAGAACTACTATGTGAATATAATAATCAGAAAATAATAAATTCTTTACAACAGCTATATAAATATCAAAAAAATTTTATACATTAAAAGCCTTTTTCAACACCTGATTTGGTGCCCTTTTCAAATGTTAATAATCTATTATGTTAACGAACTATTTCATACAAAACCATCTAGTGTTCAAGAATGAAATTAAAACAAACAATAACAATATAAATCATTAAAATAAATCAAAACCCACATATATAAATCCAGTAATTACAAAATGATTGACTATATCATAATACAATAAATAAAATAAATTACATGCATTTTTATAATTTAAATAATTTTCCATTCACTTTTAATTAACCAAATTTGTAGAAGTTTTGTAAATATTCATACAAAACTTCTATAAATTTGATTAATAATTGGTTAATTAAAAATGAATGGAAAATTATATAAATCAACATAATATATAATTGTAAAAAAATGCATGTAATTTATTTTATTTATTCTATTGTTATGATATAATCATTTATTTTGTAATTATTGGATTTATATATGCGGGTTTTGATTTATTTTAATGATTTATATTGTTATTATTTGTTTTAATTTCATTATTGAACACTAGATGGTTCTATCTAAAATAGTTCATTAATGTAATAGATTATTAACATTTGAAAAGGGCACTAAATGAGGTGCTGAAAAAGGCTTTTAATGTATAAAAAAATTTTGATAAAGAATTTATTTTCTGATTATTATTTCATGGAAGAATAGCATAAAGATATTTATTCTTTTCCAATTTTGATGATATATGTGAATATAATAGAATATATTTTGTAAAACATTAAACAGGTTAGAAAAATAAAATTTTAAGTAATCTTTTTATGTTTGTATATTTTACTACCAATATCAAATAGTAATATTAAAAATAAATTATGACTGATTTGGTATATGCTGTCATGTCAGTACCAATTCATAGTCTGCTTATTCATAAAATGTGTATGGACTGCTTTCATGCGATATTCTATTGATACTACTAAGGCTATCACAGCCATCTGTTTCTGCTGTCTATTATTGATTTTTAAAAAAAAAAAGTAAATAGAAGCAGCTACAGACTAACTTTGGAAGAATTTCTAAAATTGGGAAAATAAAACTATATATATATATTAGTCAAAGATTAGGAGATTATAATCAATGAATAAAAAAATATGGCATGCCAATTTTTTTTTATATTAATAGTGAGCGTATGAGGAAAAAATACAGCAAAGAATTAAGTTTTAAAAATGCATTTTAAATCATTTATTAGATTGTTATTTTTCTGGGATTTCTACATTCATTATCTTTTCCTGTCAACGCGCTCCCCCCTCCCCACCTTCCATAATATACCTAACAAAATAAAAATGTAGTATTTTCAACCAGTTATTAGACTGTGCTATTTTTGAGATTTGCTTGGACAAATGTTATAACTAAAGTATAAAATTTTGCCTATACACTTAAGTATAATCAAAATTTAAGCAGATTTTTTTTTTCTAATTAATATATCCATTAGATCTGCTTGACTTTCTTTCATTTCACAGCAATCACCATGACAGAGATACATCGAATCTATCCAGTCTTTTGGAATAGGGAATCTTCTTTTTGCTTAGGAGAGACATTATATTAGTTTAAATATTTTAATTAACAACTATTTTTAGTTTGAATCTTTAATTCTTAAAATTTTATAGTGCTAAATAGGTTGCCATCAGTGTGTATTGCTGCTTTTTTTTTTTTTTATGAATCAAATTTGAATGTTTTGTTTAAATGACTAAATTTGGTGCAACACAGGAAATGATCATCGATTAGTGAGATGTAACATACTTGATAAGGCAAAACTAGAGACAATTATTAAGTAAAACAATATTCACAGTTGATATTACTAAATCTTCAGAAACATTCCACTGAATTTAAATTAAAACTTGCAAAATCGTTTTAAAATATTAACAGATTTTGAAGGTGATTCAGATTTGAATGAAATTATTAGAAAGATAACTGATATATTATTAAGAATTGCAACAAAGATAGCTTGTATAAAGAAGGGGCAGTTTACCAGTAAATTTTCTATTGAGGTAACAATGTATGAAGTAAAGAAGGAATATGAATATTTATAAAAATGATCCATTAAGAATATCTAATTTTGTAAAATGGTACGAAAAAGAGTTAACAATGATTGTTGAAAATATAATTGTGAATTGGCAGGGAAAGCTATAGAAGAGAGTAAAAATCTCAAAAGTGTAAAATAATATCTCTTTATTGGTACAAAACTTATTTCTGCAATAAGAAAATAGAACTGTTACTAAAGATAGAGATATTGCGAAATGTGAGGAAGAGTTCTATAAAGAATTAATTATATAGCAATAAAGAACAAGAAAGCACAGTATCTCCTATGATTACTACATCTTCTAAATAGCCTACAATTGTAAATGAAAAAGTAAGATATTCAATTAAATCCATGAAGAAGGGATGATCTAATCTATGAAGCAAATGATGAAATAGAAAAATTGTTGACATACTAAATGTCTAAATGATAAAGATGTATAGTTGATTGGAAGAAATGCAGTAGTAATATTAATATTTAAAAAAGATGATAAAGATATTCGAAATTACAGATCTATTGATCTTTTATCTGTTCTATACAAAATTTTTAATTATAACTAATCGACAGCAAACTTTGGATTTTAATCAATCTAAAGAACAAGCTGGATTTAAAAGTGGTTTTAGCGCAATGGATCACATCTAAGTATTGAGAGAAGTTATAGAAAAAGTCAAGGAATATGAATTGCCATTATGCTTTGGATTTGTAGATTATAAAAATGCATTTAATTCTAAAAGGACTTCTATAGTGATTAAAACATTGGATCATCAAAATCATAAACACATGGTGTTGTCATATGCCAAGGATTATCAAAATGCAGCAGCAATAATTAAATTACATAATAATACAAAGAAGATTAATATTGAAACAGGAAAAACTCTCTATACATATTGCCACTCAGTGCAAGCCAGAGTAATCAATGGATGCCAGCAGACTTATGCATAAAATTCCCATCTAGTGCCTACTCATCCAATATCCCCAGACTAGTTTCTGGCTTGTGGCCTTAATCAGTGAGGAGCCTTCGATCTTAGAGCACTGCAGCTAGATCTTAGGATCTAATGCAACTCTCCAGCAGCCACCTTTTATCTCTACTTAACTACAAAACTATGAGACATAAATTGAAAACACTATAATATTTCCAATCCAAGCTCATCAGCTTATATAGTCATGTAGGTCTGAACTCATTTCAGTACTCATACATTTTGTTGCCTCTGGCATCCATTTATTACTCTGGATTGCACTGAGTGGCAATATGTATAGAAAGTTTTGGCTGTTTTAATAACAATTAAGAGCAAGCATAGGAAATGGTGATCATGTGATGTTTATTGGCTTAAGATTAACATTGAGAAGGGTGTTTTATAGGGTGAATCCATATCTTCAAAACTTCTTACAGCAGTTTTATAAGTATTTTGTAAATTAAAATAGGAAGAGAGTAAAAGTAAGTGGATATTATTTAAATCATCTAGATTTTGCAGATGATATGGTTGTTTTTGCAAATAATATTTCAGAGCTCTGAGGAAATGTTGCAAGAGTTATTGGATAAAAATAAGATTAACGATAAATGCTAAAAAGTCTAAAGTAACACTCAAGGATTTTCCTAGAAGAGGAAATTAAAAATTGATAATCATGAATTATAAGAAGTTAATAACTACAAATAACTTGGTTAGATTATTAATACAGCTGGAAACAAGAAATGAGATTAATTATAGAATTAAACTTGAAGTTCTTTTGGTTGAAATAATATTAAAAGCAAATATGCCTATGTGTTTGAAAAAAGAAATTTTTGATGTGTTTTATCATTTCTTACGTATGGATCTGAAACTTGGACACTTAATAAAAAAGTAATAAAAACTTCAGATCAATCAACAAAGTTTGGAGAGATATATGTTTGGAATAACAAAAAGAGATTGAAAATGAAATAAATGGGTGAGAGAACAAACAGATATTACTGACATCACTGAAAAAATATGCCTATGTGTTTGAAAAGAAAATTTTTGATGTGTTTTATCATTTCTTACATATGGATCTGAAACTTGGACACTTAATAGAAAAGTAATAAAAACTTCAGATCAATCAACAAAGTTTGGAGAGATATATGTTAGGAGTAACAAAAAGAGATTATAAATGAAATAAATGGGTGAGAGAACAAAAAGATATTACTGACATCACTGAAAGAATTAGTAGATTGAAGTGGAGATGGGCTGGATATATTGCTAGAAAAGGTGAAATCTTAAACCAGATTCCAAGAGAGCATAAAGGACATAGGAAGAGACCACATTTGAGATGAATGAAATAAGGAAATGTGCTGGGGTGATATAGAGAAAAGGGATAGAGATTAGAGAAACTGGATTAAACTTGCAGTGGATCAATAATGGTTGAAAATGATGTTTTATGTTTGGGATTATATGTATTTCCTTATGCTTAATAGGCTGGCAACTTAGCTGCCATCTTTGATTGAAGCAATACAATTAAGAGGGCAGGAGTTTTGGTGGCCAAAAATTGTATGTTTATTTAGGCAGCTATATTTAGGAATCTTTCTGCCTACTACAGAAGTGGAAGAGCGTAGAAAATATGGTCTAAAAATAGTCATACAGTCTTGTCAGGTTGTCATGCCTGACAGATTATTCATTTCAGCAGTAGAAACAATAAGAATGGTAAGAATAATATCAATAGTAATGGTATAATAGGAAGTAGTGATAATATTAAAGGTATGTATAATAAATATAGATTTAATTTTTTTTCTAAATATAGGTACATGAAATGTACAAACTTGTTACAAACTCTTCAAGACTAGAATGGAAAATACACTTGTAGCTAAAAAAACTGTCAAGATTAAAGAATACAGTTTCTCTTAATAAAATTCATCTTCCTGAGGAAGGAAGTTTATTAAAATGGATGGATACAAGTTTTTTTTTTGGAAAAGACAAGTCAATCAATGAAAAAAGAATGTATAGTGTTGGTTTACTGTAATATTTAAATTAATTTATTCTATTAATTATTGGAATTCCTTATTATATCAATGAAAGATTAATGATCTTAATTTTTGCCTTGCATAATCATACTAGAGCTCATTTTATCATTGCCTATGATCCAACCTTATTCAGAGAAGGAAGACTTTTATTCCTTGTTAGATAGCATTATTATAAAAATATCATTGAAAGATTGAATTTTTCTTCTTGGAGACTTTAATGCACATGTTGGTACAAATAGAAGACTAGTCAAAAGTTAATGGAAATAATATTGGGGCTATAAATTCAAATAGTTTATTATTATTATTGAATTTATGCACAACATATTGACTATCACAAATTTTGTTTAGACAGAAAAACTGCTACAAAGGAGGAACATGGGTGCATCCACACTACAAACAATGGCATGTAATATATTGCATTATTGTTATGAATCAGAATACTAAAAAAGTTCACATTACATGAGCACTTACAAGATCAGAATGTTGGACAGATCATATACACTCGCAGATAAAAATGATAATTGCATTAAAAAAATTAGATATTATTTTAATCATATTCACAAGAAAATTGATGTTCGTTCTTTAGAAAAATCTATGGGTACTAAATTTCAACAGCTATTAAACACTAACATTGATAATCTGGATCTTCACAATCATCATATTATTGAAGCATGGAATTCTCTTAAGGAGTGTTATGAATATAGTAATTCTTGGGTTCACTAAAAAGAAGAATCATGACTGGATTTTCTGGCAATGATCATATTATTAGTGATTTAATTAAAAAGAAACAGGGCATTCTCTGTTTGGCAAAATTTATAGATTAAATGTGGAACTTCATAATAAAGATCTGAAGACAAGTTGAAAACCTAACAAGATTTAAAAGTGATTGGTAGATTAAAACTGAAAAAAAAAAAAATAGACATTTTCTGATCATGATCGGTCTAGATTTTTTTTGACGCATTGCAAGCAACATATGAACCTGAAAAATAATGGCACTCTTATATGATGATACTTTGAACAGATGGAAAGAGTATTTTGATCAATCACAAGAATTTGATGACTTTTAATAATATATCACAATCTATTCATTGAATAAAGATATCCAGCTTGATGAAGTCAAAATAGCTCTTTGTAATCTTAAAAACGGAAAGGCTGCAGTCCTAATGAAATACCTGGAGAAATTTTAAAATATGGTGGTATGTTAGCTTCAAAAATATTGGACTTTTTTAGGAATGTCTGGACTGATCTTAAGGATGCATTTATTATTCTAATTTTTAAAAACAAAAGAAATAGACAAGATTATGATAAATTATTATGGAATATTATTATAATTTACTATAGCAAAAGTACTTACAAGAATTTGTTGAATAGATTGCTTCCAGTTATAAATGAATGATTACTAGAGACTCAATGTGGTTTTAGGGTATCAAGAAGGATTATAGATATGATTTTTATTGCCAGGAAAATGCAAGAAAAATTTTTGGCACAAAGAAATTATTTATATACAGTATTGCTTTTATTGATTTAGTCAAGGCATTTGATTCAATTAATAGGACAGATCTGTGGCATTGTTTGAAATTAGATCCACCAAAATTTATTAATATTATATACAGCTTTATAATAGAATGAGAAGAAGTCATTATTATAGATCGAAAATCAGGTATTTGAAATGAAAACAGGTGTTAAACAAGGATGTATGCTTGCTCCAACATTGTGTTCAATTTTTGTGTTAGTAGATCAGACAGGGATTGATGGTGGAATTTTTAATTTGAATCTGTTAAAAGCAAAAACAAGATCAATCATCTTTGAGTGTGGATTTACAGTATGCTGATGATTGTTCTATTTTTGTCAGTTCAAAAGATAATTTACAGAATATTCTTAATGTTTTGAATGCACTTTATAAAGATCTTGATTTACTAATTAAACCACTAAACATCACATTATCACCATTTCTTATGCTTGCACATACTACTATATGGAGAGTTTTGCCTGTTTTTATTAATTAATGTTCAAAAACCTCATTTATCAGTCAGTAATGAAAGAAAAATCCTCAGCAACTTTCAACTTGGATGGTTATCAACTGGAGGAGATAAACCAGTTTAAATACCTTGGTAGTTTTATATGTAGAAAGGTGGATTTAGATGTTGAAATCCTACAGAGACTCCAGTGTGCTGCTGCTGTTTTTAACAAGTCATTGGATAGGGAAGTAACTATTGCAAGAATATTTTATCATAGAGAAATAACTACTGCAACTAAGTTAGCTGTATGTAAAGCTATTCTTTCACCTAATGTAATGTATGGATATGAAACTTAAACACCCTATCAGCTCAATATAAAGGGCTTTGGAAAAATTTTCATTTAATGACACTTCATAAAATTTTAAAAATATAATGGCTGGTTCATAAAACCAATCAATGTGTTTTTCAGTTTGCAAGGTATATTATTGAGTCCACTATTGTAAAATCATATTTTTGTTGGATTGGTCATGTAAATGAATAAACAATGGAAGACTTTCTAAAAGTGTTTTATGGTGAATTTGAATATGGGTTTCATAGGAAAAGTAGACCCTGACTATATTATAAGATTAAAAGGTATTCTAAAGAAAGGTAATGCCAATTGTTTTCATTGGGAGATATGGAAGAGAATAGAATATATTGGAGAGATATAATTAGACATGGTGTTGAAGCATTTCAGAAAGAAAAGTTTTTTGCTGAGGAAACTAAAAGACCATATAAAATATCAAGTAACAGAAAACTCCCCGACCAGCATTTTCTATATATGGAAATATTTGAGGTTCACATTATTGGTTTGTAAATAAAACTTATTTTTAGAGTAGTTTTTTTTTATATTTGAGTTGGAATGATTATACTTATTTTTGAATGGTTATTACGTCAAATATATGTAACAGTTGAAGTTGCAAACTCCAAGCACTGTTAATATAAATAATTGAGCTGCCCTTTTGCTGTAAGAAAATACAGCAATTCAGTTTATATTAATGCTTGCAGTTCATAATTTTGAGTGTTATATTTTGTACTTATAAAAAAACTGAACCAAGAAGAGCGACTGCTGTTGTTATATAATACTTATTCAGTTTAGCAATAAGTTATGTTGTTACTAAATTTCATTAGCCATTTTAATGGTCTGTTGATTTTAAAAATTTTTAAAAATATTGACATATGGTAATGTTTATAAAAATATTTTGTATAACAAAAAGATATTGAATTTAAAAAAAAAAACAAATTATTTTTGTTTTATTTTTTTAATCACACACACAAAAATGTCATTTTAAATATTTGTCTATTTTTATATTTTTTCTTTCCAGTTTTAACTACCGGTCATATTGCTATGCAGAAATGAAGACTTCTAAACTATGTTATTGTGAAGTCCAGTAATTTCCTATGAAGTATAAATGATTCTAAGGATTGAAGCATTGATATATTATATGAATGTGAAGTATTCCATAAATCTAATATGTTTATCCTATTTGTTTTATTTTTTCTAAAAAATGTAAAAAAAAAAAAAAGAGAGAGAGAAACTCTTAATTGAGAGTTTTCATTTATAATCTAATAAAATTATATGTAAACTTACAATTAGATTGCATTAAGTAAATTTAACAAATTTATGTATTTCAGAAATAAAATATTCTCCATAAACATGACATAAATGTTATCAGAAAACAGAATTGATTCAAAATATTTTTATCTATTGTAATATAAGCATATATAAAAAATTAAATAGCTTTGGAGAGAATAGCTATAGAAAGGATATAAAGTGGTTTATTTCCTATTTGTTTAATAATTATTTAAATAGTGTTTGCTGCACTACAATACGTTCTTGAAACATGAATAAAGATATCTGAAAAAAGCAAATGATCTTCAAAATGTATTTCATGATGAATTAGCATTCTTCATGTAGCCAAGGTCAGTCTGTTATAAAACATCTTTATCAAATAGATTTGAACTTAGGATTTTAGTCTATATTCATTCTCCACTCCATCTCAATCTACCAGTGCACATGACCACACATATGTGCAAAAGATAAATGATCTTCAATGTATATATTTCATACAGAACCAGTACTCATCAGTTGGACCAGATCATAATCTCCTACACACATACACAATCAGTTCTTGGCTTATATTAAGATAGTGATTCCTTAAATTTTAATAAGTTTATCTTTTTCTCATGTGTATCGATTTTTTGAGATGGAATGGAGGATGAATAGAGACTGAAAATCCTAAGTTCAAATCCCTCTATTTACTATAGAAAACATTTGGCATACTGAATGAATATGTTAAACATCTTTATCATTTATTTATCAATATAATTTATTATATTTAAATTTACAAGTGTCAGTATCTAAAAAGATATTAGACATAGAAAAAATCCAAATGGAGTCTAGATGTTCCATGTGTTATAAAAAACAAATACATTAATTTTTGTGATATACATTAATTTTTGATTGAGATTTAAAGTTTATATCTGAGCTAAGATTAATGTTTATTTAACAAATGATTAGTAATAATAATCATTGATATTTAACTGCAATGATTGATGTGAAAGTTGTGAGTGCAAAAAGTTTGACAATTTGTTTTATTTAATGAAAATGGAGCTAGCATTGGGAGTAGAAAAGCTTACTGCATCAGTTTAGCTATTGGAATCACACTGAAAATAATCTTAACAAAATAAAATATTACTGGAATTTAAAGAAAGGTTGAAATGAAAGTTAATAAATAAATAATATCAATACTTTGAGGTGCCACAAATATTTCCTAAGGATATTGCAAGATGTAGAAATAAATATCAAATTTTCAGATGAATACAAGTACATTTGATATACCAAAACTTATATTACCACCAGTGTTCAAAATATGCAATAAAAATTTTCCTTTTCATGGTCTACTATGAGTGTGGAGCAACAGGGGCTCTGAAAGCGCTAAGTCTGTAAATCAGAATATATATACAAAAGCCTACAAATTATTACATAGAAAGTTTCACCGCAACGCATCAGCGTATTAATAATATAGTGTAGAAAAAATAATCTGGTCATAGTCAAGGCATGCTTGGTAAGATAGAGAGTTCCCAGAATGAATTGTTACTGAAATAAATCATATTGTTGCAACAATTTCTCCTCTAGGCTCCAATAACTCTAGGTTGTTTATCACTTTTCGACTTCCTGGAAGCTGCTGTGCACACATATAGGAAGTTTCCATTTCACTAGGCGTTTTTCAACATTATTAAGATTCTCTGTGTAGCCAACCATCGTCAGTAGATGGATTAGTAATAAGATGGCTTATTTTGTATCTGAACATAGCACCATTGTCTTAATTAGCTAAATTTCTTTCATTTTCACATCTTTAATTAATGAATGAATAAAGAGTTATTTATCTCTATTCACCCCTTTTTGGAAGCTATTCTGTGCACACATGCAGGCAGTTTCCAATGCCAGTAGTTCTCTGTGTGGTGAATCATCGATGGTAGCTAGATTAGTAACAAGATTGCTTTTCCATGTTATTTTGTAAAGAAATTATTAGTTTTTTTCTTTTGTATCTGAATATAGCACCATTAAAACTAAATGTTTTAAGTTTAGTATTATACTCTTAATTAGTTTAAATTACTTTTATTTCCACATCATTAATTGATGAATAAATAGACAGCAATAAAATATGTCTCTCATGTAACTAATAATTAGAAAGTAAATCAGTTTTTAAAAAGTCTTTTCCTTAAGGGTATTGTGAGGTGCGAAGATTGATGTCAGTGGTTGGGAAACACTTTTGTAATGGCTCATTAAAGTTTACAATGCAATTAAAATTGAAATGCCACAATAAATTGTGTTAAGAAGATGGCTCACTACTGATGATCATGTGTTATCACTAAGTTAACCTGCCTCTAATTTGCAAACTTTATCTACAATAATAATTGTGCAAAAATAATACATTAATTTAAAATATCTTCGTTGTCAGTTATGATGAAAGTAGTAATAAAGATATTAATAGTATGAATTTCCAAACAAGCTTATTAACTGACATTGTAACCTATTAAAGTTTTCATTAATTTTTTCAAGATTTTATTTGCAGACTTGGAAAAAGCCACAGATTTTTGGTATGATTTGGAAGGCAAGAGAAGAAAGGTTGTATATAAGTGGGAAATGGATAAGTAAATGAAACAATTTTTTAAGAAATTATCAATGGATTGGACATACGTTTTTACTACAAAAATTATGATTTTGTTGAGATTAAGAAGAAAAAAATGTGTAGAGCATATATTTTGGCAAATTACTAATGCAAACACATTGTAAGATAATGATAATAGTTGTGACAAAGACTTTGTAATTATGATAATATTTGACTTGCTCTTAAATTGTAATAATAGTTGTTGTAAATATCACCATGTATGACAAATGAAACATTAAACCTATCCTATTTGTGATCTATAGTTACAAGCCTTGTCATGGACAATAATGAATTGTTATATCCATTTTTGTAGTGTAGATGCACATACATAATGCAAATATTTTCAATTTACATTGTTAAAAACACTTAGAATACAATTTTCTCACTAATAAGTAAAAGAATAGACCCCCCCCCCCCTATATTGGTTGAGCAAATGATCAAAGGCTAAAACTTTTCTTCTTTCAAAAAATACTATAAAATATTGAAATGATAAATCATAAAAAAAATTATTTTTATTAAATGTTTTTTTAATATATAGGGTATATAAGCACAGATTTTCACACAACCCACCACTCCACACTATCTCATAACACTGACACACTTGAACACATGTTGAAAAGATAATCACCAAGAATCACAGCCTCAGGGTGGCCTTTGAGCATTCCATCATCAGATTTTCAATTGGATGGACGGTTAAAGAATTGGTGTGTGGAGTAGATTGAAGCCTGTCCATTAAATTGTGAGGATTGGCTATCTTAGCATATATGTGTAGAGATGGTAATCTGGACCAACTGATGATTGCTGGTTTAGCATGAAATACATATATTGGTGATTATCTTTTCAACATACATATGTTCAAGTATATCAGTGTTATGAGATAGTGTGGAGAGTGGTGGCTTGTGTGAAAGTCTGTGCTCATATACCCTATATATTACATATATAGACACAGGTATATAATAAGCCTATGTGTTTCAGTTATTAAATATTTTTTTCAAAATGCAGATGTATTATTAAGAATATTGTTGATTTATATTTATGCCCAGAAACACATTTCAACTGTTGGCCGCAAATTAACAATCTAGAACTATATGAGAATGGTCCAATTACATATATTACAAAATTATATTTTTTATTATGAGGAAATTCTGAAAATGTATTGTAGTTCCATTTTAAGCCTTATTGAAAATTTTAATTAAAAGATATTTTAGATATTATAAATGAAAAATTTAAAACTAACACTGGTCGATTTCAACTAATGTAAAAAATCATGCTCATTTATCCCTGTGATATATGAATTTATGCAAGTAATTTGCCAATTTAAAAATCAGGCTCATAATAGATTCTAGCCATAATTTAAGCGTGGTCAATAAAAGTTAGTTTATTTAAAGAGTAAACTCTTAAGCATAGATGGACCATCTATGTTTCTAAAACATTTATTGATGGCGGAGTATGTGTCAATTCTATAGTGTATGTGAGAAGACTAGTTTCCTTCCACAATAATACATTTATATAAACACTACATTATTAAATTTTATCTACAATAAAATCTATTTATCTTTGACTATTATTATATAATTAATACATTTTATTAAACATAAAATAAATTTCTACTATTACTAACTTTGTGTGTGTATTTTGAACACTTATTTAGCACCGAGTATAATAAAAGCTGGCTGCAGAAAGGAGTTGCTATTAACTGAAAGGAGACCCTTTGAATCCTCTTGGAGGCCTTAAAGGAACGGAGCAGGGCAAATACGTTCTTGTTGTTGCAGCTGTTATTATTATGTGACTTCATATAGCATACAAACATGGATGGGCTGCTCACCAACACGCATTAGCCAGCGTGGTGAGTTAATTGGCTTGTTACCTCTGAGATTTAAGATCAAGAAGCACCATGGTCTTCTCATTTGCCTGATAAGGCAAAATGAATGTGTAAATGATAAACATTTTTCTAATACATATATACAATTATGACAGACAAGAATAAATCATGGCCCTTATTCCCAGGAGGCTGTAAAGTCACCAACCAAGGCAGCGTTTGGTGGCCGAAGGCGAATCCCCTGATTGTGGACCCAGGCTGCCATTTGATGATGACTTTTTATTTAGGTACTTACAACTGCAGATTGGACTTTGTGAAGTTAGAAGAAAAGGTGAAGAGACGATTTAAAAAGTGGACATGTACTCTATTATAAAGGCACCAATATTGGAAATATAAGTGGAGTAGGACTCATAAATAAAAAGTGGAAGAACAACATTGTGGAGATTGATGGTGTATCAGACAGAGTGGCAAGATTAGTTATAGAACTTAATAGCAGATACCAAATGCAGATAATTAAGGTTTATGTCCCAACAAGTTCTCATAGTGATGAAGTAGTAGAAGATTTTTATATGGATGTACAAAAGGCTTTCGATCAGAGTAAACAACATTTTAAAATTGTTATGGGAGACTTTAATGCTAGAATTGGCAAACAAAATGAAAGTGCTGTATGTAATTTTGGTTATGGTAATAGAAATGAGAGAGGACATAGACTTGTGGAGTTTGCAGAAAAAGAAAAACTTTATATTATGAATTCATTTTTTGAGAAAAATGTTAAAAGGAAATGGACATGGAAGCATCCAAATGAAGGTACAGCAGAATTGGATTATATTTTGACTAACAGAAAATACATATTTCAAGATTGTAATGTTCTTAATAAATTTAATGCAGGAAGTGATCATTGATTAGTAAGAAGTAAGACACATGTTAATGCAAAACTAAAGAGACAAAAAAATTAAGAAAAACAATTTTTACAGTTGATATTCCTAATCTTCAGAAACACTAATGAATTTAAATTAGAACTTACAAATCAGTTTCAAATATTAGTAGATTTTGAACATGAGTCAGACTTGAATGAAATTAATATAAAAATAACTGATACACTTTTAAAAACTGCAACACAGATAGCTGGTAAAAAAAAAGCAGCAATTGACCAATAAAATTTCTACTAAGACTAAAGAATTTATGAAGAAAAGAAGGAATATGAAGATATACAAAAATGATGCATTAAAAAGGATTGAATATCTTGAATTTTGTAAAATGGTACGGAAAAAAGTTGAAAATGATATAAGGAAGTATAGGAAAGCTGTAGAAGAAAATAAAAGTCTCAAGTATGTAAAACAACATTTTGGTATTGGTAGAAAATTTATATCTGCAATAAGAAAAAAAGATGGAATTGTTACTAAAAAGAGAGATGACATTATGAAATGGGTAGAAGACTTCTATCAAGAATTATATAATAATAAAGAACAAGTATCTCCTATTGCTATTACATCTGAATTGCCCAGAATTTTAAATGAAGTGAAACATGCAATTAAATGTATGAAGAAAGGAAAGGTTCCAGGTAATGATGGAATTATAATTGATATATTAAAAGAAGCAGGTGAAGAAATAGAATTTTTTTTAGCAAAGTTGTATACCAAATGTCTAAATAATAAAGATGTACCAGATGATTGGAAGAATGCAGTAATAATATTAATATTTAAAAAAAGTGAAAAAGAAGATATTAGAAATTACAGACCTATCAGTCTTTTATCAATTTTATACAAAATTTTTACCAAGATAATTACAACTCGTCTACAAAGAACATTGGATTTCCACCAACCAAGGGAACAAGCTGGATTTAAAAGTGGTTTTAGTACAGTAGATCATATCCAGGTATTGAGAGAAGTTATAGAAAGGACAAATGAATATGAGTTGCCATTATGTTTTGGATTTGTAGATTATGAAAAGGCATTTGATTCTATAAACATTTCTTAAGTGATCAAAGCATTGGATCATCAAGGTATAGATCCAGGATATTGTCATATCTTAAGGAATATTTATAAAAATGCAACAGCAACAATTAGATTACATAATGGTACTGGGAAAGTCAACATTGAGAAAGGTGTAAGACAAGATGACTATCTCCAAAATGTTTTACAGCAGTGTTGCAAGAAGTATTTTATGGATTAAAATGGGAAACTAAAGGAGTGAAAGTAAATGGAGATTATTTAAGTCATTTAGATTTTGCAGATGATGTAGTTGTTTTTGCAAATAGAGCTGCAGGAAATGTTGCAAGAGTTATCACCTGAAAGTAGGACTAAAGATAAATATTAAGACTAAAGTAAGGTTTAATCGATTTGCTCAAAATATGAAAATTAAGATTGATTATGATGAATTAGAAGAAGTAAAGTTACAAATACCTTGGTCAGATTATTAATATAGATGGAAACAATGGATGAAATTAATCATAGAATTAAACTTGGTTGGAGTGATTTTGGTAGAAATAACTTGATACTAAAAAAAGGAAATATGCCTATGTGTTTGAAAAGGAAGGTTTTTAATAAATGTATTTTACCAGTTCTTACTTATGGATCTGAGACTTGGACACTTAATAGAAGAGCAATACAGAGACTCCAGACTACTCAAAGAAGTATGGAAAGATGCATGTTGGGAGTAACAAGAAGAGATCGAAAATGCAATGTATGGGTAAGAGACTAAACAGGTGTTACTGACCTCATTGAAAAAATTAAAAGATTGAAGTAGAGTTTGGCTGGACATATTGCTAGAAGAGATGATAATAGATGGACAATTGAAATCTTAAACTGTATTCCAAGAGATTGTAGAAGACCCAGAAAGAGACCACATATGAGATGGATGGATGAAATAAGAAAGTATTTAGGGGTGATGTGGAGAAGAGAAGCTAAATATTGGAGAAGATGGATTAAACTTGGAGAGACCTTCATCCTGCAGTGGATTGATAATGGTTGACGATGATAATAAAAGCTAACCAATATGGAATTGATATCCACAAAGCTATGCAATCATTAGCTACCATATACAATGTATTCAAGAGCAGATTTTAGGATTTAAGAAATATGAAGTGTTTGTAGAAAATCCCTGGTACTTGGAAAGAATTATTATACAACTAACTGCATTGGAGTATGATCATGACAAATCCATTGAGCTCCAAAATGATATGAATTGTTTATATTAAAAAAAAAGTACATCAAATTTTGGAAATTAATGCTTGAAAAATACATAACTATATAAAAGTATGTCCAAATGCTATTTACAATGTTCATGTCAACCCATTTTCAAATCATCCATGTCCAAGTGATAACATGGTCATAGTTTAATAGCATAATTTTTTCCAGTATTGAAATGATAACCTTCCCAATCCCTTACCATTTCATCATCAATCTGATGGCCTACTCATAAGGGCTAGTTTCAAACCTATTTAATGTATTTAAAATCTCATAAATTAGGCTTTAAAATTTTCTATCATAGCTGTCTAAACAGCATTATTTATTTACATATAACAAAATGCTATAATTGGATAGGATTAGTAAAATTATAGTGTACAAACGTCATGTAATATTTATAAAAATGTTTATTATATTATTAATGTTAGAAATTAAATTACTAATTTTGTTGTTACTATTGTAAATTCATATGTAAATAAATAATCTAACCCACATTATAATGTATACAGGGGAGGCATGACTAAAAGTTTTCTTTAAAATATGTTTAAAAACAGAAGGTTTTCTTTTAAAATAAAATAAAGAGTTTTCTTTAAAAAAAAAAATGTTAAAAGATTATTTTATATATATTTGAAAATAAAAGTTTTGGTTGTTAATTAAAACAGATTTTTTAGTTGTAAACAAGAATGTAATTAACAGCCGCACCTGCATAAGGTCAAAATAAGTTATTTTAAAACCTTGCTAATTGAAATTGCATTAGATAACATTAAACGTGATTTTAAAATATTGCTAATAAAAATTGTTTAAGTCATTGGACCGTTACTATGTAATAGCCTAAGGAAAAGTTCTAGCATTCCAGAAATTTATCTGTAGATTTCAAATCTTAATCATATAATTTTGTAATATTTAATTAAATCTTAGATTTAATGAGTCCTGAGGTGAAGCGAATTCCAAAGGTGTTAAGAGTTTGTAAGGGGAAACATATAAATAGGCTACGTTTTAAGCCCGAAAGAACAATCTCCATTTTTTCAATAGTATTTGCTACCAAAGTCCATGCAGGTTTGAACTTGAAAAATAGCCAGCTAGAAAGGCAATTTGTGCTGTTTTCTCTGTGGGGAGCTTAGTTTCCATCTGATGCCATAACAACCAGGTCATTGCCAGAGAAGAAACAAAGCCTAAATAAATAAAGATGATGTAGCTGCCCAAGAAAATTCACCAAAATCTGCAGCTCAAAGAAGATGATGTCACAACTGCCCAGGAAAGCTCACCATGTCCACCATCCAAGAACCTACATTCCAACTAAAACAATAACTGGTAAACAATTAAAAATCCACAGCTCTGTGTAACTCCTATTTAAATTTTTAAATCATAACTCTAGCTAACTAAAAGTTATTAAACTATTTAACTGTATGTAATTAAAGGTCAAATCTGTTTATAATGTTAAATAATAATGAATCCAATTTTCTTTAAATTAATATTTTAAAATCTCTAAATACCCACCTGCTCAGTTTGTAACTTCTTTTCTATCAAGAAATATCTTTCAAAATTAACCTAATTTAAGTTATATCACTGTGGTATGCCTATACTATTTTTTTAATTTAATTTAAATATTTCTTTTATTACATGCCAAATGCTTCGAAACAGTGAGCACTTAATTTTAATATATTTTAATTAAAGAATATAATATTTTAATATCTTTGCCAAAATTTTCTAGCATTATTTTTTTGTGCAGTTTCAAAATCCTATTTATCAATAATGATTCACTCTGTGCTCATTATTATTAATTATTGAATGGTTTAATTTTATAATATGACTTGCATTAATCAAAATTTTCACAATTTTAAATTTATGTACTAATAATTAGACTAGCCTTGAAAAACATTTAGAAGTATATTTGCTAGTTAACTTCTTAAATCCATTCAAATATACTTTCCTCCTTAAAATAATTATGTCAAGATATTATAATTCCCTCTAGTAGCATATATTTTATAAGCTATGAAAGAGTTGGTTCCTATTGATGAAGTTAATAAACCTATAGCTCTCGTACTTATGATACTCAAATTTATAATACTCTTGCTTGGCGGATGTGATTTATTTCTTTAATTAAATATTTCCATATTTTGCTGCCTATTTTATTTGTATTAAGATGGAGCCCTGGTTAAGCCAACACATCTTTTCATAGGATAGAGCAGTAGTGAAGCCTGAGTTTAAGGCCAGGTTAGCACATAAGTGCCCCGCTACCTCTGAACTAAATTTTCATTTTAGCAGCATGACGATCAGTCCCAGGGTACCAGTATTCGGTGCAAGAACCCTTGATTCATCAATCCCTCCACAGAGTGATCTTTTATTATTATTTGTCAGTGTTATAGCATATTGGTAAATCGAGAGCAGCCAACTCTACCTCCTTATAACATTCAGCATTAATCTGAAATACACTTGAAAGGCATGTTCAATCTAAGTTATTTAAGCTAATTTATACCCTCACATGTTAAAGATAAATATGTTTGTAATTATAAAGATATTGATTGTTAGTCAAGGCTTAGAATTACACATATTTAACAACTGCAAGTCTAAAATAGGAATTGGTATATCCCTATTGTGAGAGTACCATATGAGCCTCACCTAAAACAATTTGTGTTTCTTTGTGAATTTAACTGTGTCTATATCGAATCAACAGATATAAATAACTTACACCTATCTTAAACTTTTCATGTATCAGCTATATATATATAAACTAGTTAGTATTAAAAGAATAATTCTAAAAATGAATAATTCTAGTTTATATATACACACACATAAATAAAATGTTTCTAACTAATAGTATTTTTTTTTTTTTTTGTTAATATAAAACTTGACATTTGACAAAACCTTAAGTCAACATTGCATTTTTATCAGATGAAACAAAGGAAATAAACGTTTGGGGTTCATTACAAATTGTATATTTTAAACAATAGAGCGTGAGCATAATTATGTGATATGCTTGCTGAAATTAATCCAGTATAAAAACGAACTAATATTGTTACAACAATAATCTTCTATTTAGTTATCAAGGCAAGAACTATGTTTGTAAATTTAAATGTGTTCGAATTTAGAACACATTTAAGAAAAATTAAAAAAAAGAAGATTCAATATTTTAAAACCTGCTTCAAGTAATTAATTTACTGCCTTTGAATATTATAAAGAACTATACAAAAATAATCATTGTAATTAACAAGGTTATAAAAGTTATCAACGTCTTCGAAATGAATTTAAAAAATATATATTTAAGAAGACAAAAATTTATAAAGATGTTCTGTGGCTAAATAATTTATGCCAGAGATTTCTACTGATGTTTTAAACCCGAATATGTAAATTTATTCCTACTTAATCAATGCCTTAAATATAATCGTCGTAATTCTCATTTAAAAAGCTGCTTTAATATTGGAGTATTATATTGAAGAAGATGTTAAATATTTTACTACATAAATATTTAAAGAATGAATATCTGGATTGCCTCTTCGAAGGATGATCAATGAACTTTATGTTTCAACATTCATCATCATTTTATTTCGTCTAAGGAGGGATATAAAACCGTATTCTTTCTCATCTTGGATTACTTCATTGTATAATTTAAGAACTCTTAAACTTTATTTCCTTTGTGGATAATTATATTTACTTAGAAAAATTACTTCGTATATTAAAGTGGAGAACTGATAAGATGAACACTTTATTTTTTTTTTATTTATTTAATAAAATTTAGATATTGATATTTTGATATTATACTCTGATGGAAATGACAGCTGACTAAGGTAAACGTTTTTAAATTATTTCAATTTGGAAGTAAGTTTTATTATATTCCAAATTGAATCTTACATGACAATTAACATAATATATTTTTAAACATACATAACTAATATCAGAATACATTCTATTATTAATCTAGTGTGAATGGATGTTATCGTATATAAACATACAACACACTGAATTATTTTAATGACACAATAGGTAGATTTATAATGTGTCATGTGTATTTATTATACACATGATTTTAAATTATATATATATGTAAATGATTACATTATTATTATTATTATTTTTTTGAATATTAAATAATTTATTAGTGTATATAAGCACAGATTATAATTCTAAATTTTAATGTTTTTATGTGATAATATTTTGTTTTTTATTACTGATTAAAATGTGTTAAACTTGATTTCAAAATTAAACAGGTGTTTGTTTATTTTATTTAGTCATTTTATAAAACCAATAATTATAAATATACATACGCATATATATGTTAAATCAACTTAATGATTTAATATTTATAAAGAAGTTATATATAGCTTATACTAAATTTATCATTACTATGGGATACTTATGGAAATGCCTGAAGAGAGTCGATTGCAAATTTCTACTCTGAGCTCGAATTCCGAGAGTAACGAGGTTATTAATAGAGGAGTGAATTGGATTATATTTTAAATAACATCATCCATCGCATTCTATAAGAAGACTCAAAGTCCAACTCTAGTTAGATGCGACTTCCTCGAGTCCTGAAAAGGATCGTCCCATTATACTAGACATATGTAGTGATTATTCATACACATCCTATTGTAGTTAACTAATCGGATAAGAATCAGTTAAATTTATCTCATAATAAAGCTTTTATTTGTTAATTGTATATGTATCTCCATGATAGATTTGTAATGGGAGAATATCAAAAACTCTTGTCATTATTCTAAATGCCTGTGTGCATTCTACTGTGAAGTTATGTATTTATTATTTCTTTATTCTGTTTACTCATAAATAAATGTATAATTAATTTAATATAATTTCATTCTGTCTCATTATTAATCCAATTCAGTCCAATTTTATATAAAGAGTGATGCATTAATGATTGCAATTCACTGAATTATATATATTTAGTCAAGTTAAGAACCTTTTATTTATCTGAGTCTCACTGTTTCTCTCTGACTTATATCAGCTGTGAATAAAATATATGCAGGTACTTTCAAGGGAGTCATTTGTAGGGTGTTGATTCTTGGAACATGGGTGAATGAGTTGAGGTA
Source organism: Epiperipatus broadwayi (assembly GCA_028023455.1). Lineage (NCBI taxonomy): Eukaryota > Metazoa > Onychophora > Udeonychophora > Euonychophora > Peripatidae > Epiperipatus > Epiperipatus broadwayi. The sequence continues at coordinate 8,000,326 of JAQFVV010000034.1, forward strand.
CGGTCAGTCTTGAGATCTTACCATCTTGTAGTGGTCCGCTTTGGTATTTTTGCCTGGATTCTAGGTTCTATTACATAAATGTACAAACTTGACCATTACATAGTATAATTTTCCCCAGGTTTGACACCCAATGTGGGGCATGTCAATTAATTCCACGCCTTGAATAGGTCATTATATATGTAAAATTTTTGATTAAGTTCATAGTAAAAATTTAAGGGTTTTATTAAATATTTTTGTTAATTTTATGTAAACCTTCCTGCCCAGTGGTGACTGGTGCCCAAGGATGATTTGAACAAGCTATAAGTCATCCTCATAGAAATTTGTCATCAAGAGTAGAGAAGGAAACTAGGTTTAAAAAAGGGGGGAACCCGATTGAAAAAAAGAATGAAATTAAAAGCAGGTCAAATTGAAAATTTAATGTTTGAAACTGGCACAGATGTGTAAATCAAACCATAGAGCTATAATTGTGAACTATTAAAGGTTTTTATTTAAAAAAAACAGATGGAAGAGACCAAAGGTGAGTTTATACATTTTAGAGTAATTTTATTTTTTTATATATTAAATTTTAGTCAGCTATATTTTAAATGTTGGGTAGGTTCCATCAAGTAAAGTGAATGTATAATGGTGAACTTATATATATATAGTAATAGAGTAGGTACATGAGCTAGGATGGCAGTGGACAAGCTGTTCCTGAATTGGGAGAGGAACAAACAGCCAGGTTAGTAAGGAAAGTACTACAAACTAAATAGTCATTAAAATTTAGTTAGATTAGAATGGACAGTAATATGGAGGAAAAAAATGAAATGAGAGTACTGGGATATGGATCAATTCATAAAATGGTTAAGAAAAAAAGATTAAGAACAAAGACAACATAGAAAGAAGAAACCAGGAAAATAAAAAAATATTTGAGGCTTGGGCTAGAGAGAGAACAGAAAGAACCAGAAGGTTCCAGAAAGAGTGTCAAGATTAAAAGTGATAAGTAGTGAGGGACAGAAAATTAAACACCACCTCAGAAGCTGTAAATATGAAAGAAGAGACCATTCAAGGAGAAAGTATGGATTCCAGTGCACCACCAGAGAAGTGTTAGGGGAAAGGACAAAGAATACATAGTGTCGGATCAGGAAAAAGAGATAAAGCCTGATAGCATAATAATAGAGAAGGGTGAGCTAAAGACATTTAGAAATAGAAAAGCTAAGGGAGATGAATGTGCCAGGAAACCCAGCAGAGGATGACAAAGAGGGTGATATCACTCAAGCCAGGGGAAGAGTTTGAAAATAAGGAAATGCCGAGCACAGTAGAGAGTGAGGACAGAGAATCAAAAATGGTCTTGGATGTCATACATATAAAAGAGAAGATCACCCAGGATATAGGCCAGACTTAGGGAGCATGCAAATTATTGTTGAAGTTTCAGTGGACTTCCAATGTAGCATTAAAGTCACAGATAAGAGTGGTAGTGGAAAGGACAAGGGTGAAGACCGAGTTGACAGATAAGGAAGAGGAGATAAGGACTGATAATGCAGTAGTGAAGGAGGACAGCATAGTAAAAGAGCTAAAGCTGGTATAAGTGGAAGAGTTAAGGGAAATAAAGATGAAAGAAATGAAGATGTCAGAAGACTTAGTGGAGGATAATGAAGAATTTGATACCACTTCGGATGTTAGCAAACTGACAGGGTTTGAAGACAAAGGTCAAGTACCATAGAGTGAGCATGAAGGGCCACTTTGCATAGACATAGAAAGTATAGTTGGTGCATGGGTTAGAAAAGTAAAGCAGGAGCATTAACAAGACAATAACCCTGGATAGGGAACTCTGGGGAATAGATGGAATGTATGGGAAGAGATTGAAGACCTCAGGAACAGGCCATGAAATGAAAGGTACTGTAAAAGGAAAAAAGAAAGGGCCTGTAGCCATCTAAGAAGAAAGTAAGGTTGAGAGTGGAAAACCAGGGACAAGTTTAAACTCTCCATTTTAATAACAAGATTAAGAATCACAGAAAATCTTTCCCTATGTATGAAGGAGTAGGGGTGATTAGATGGGATTGGGAGTATGATGTCTTCATGAAGGTATGTGATTGGGATTTAAGTAATGAAATTTCTTACAAGGGGAATGAATTTGCCTGAAGTTTAAAAATGCATTCAGGGCAACCACCTTTAAGTTTGACAAGAGAATGAGGAATCTGGCTGGATATCCAAAGATGATGTTGACCTATTGGGATATTTTAACCCTGATATTGAAGAACCTTTGATTAAGCAACCCCCAGATCCTATTTGAATGATTAAGTATTACATGAAGGGATCTAGCCCTCTCCATACCTTGTATATATTGCATTTTATATTTTGTACGCATAAAAAAAAACTAACACCCCAAAGATCTTTTGACCAAGATATATATTCATTTGGATATATATCAGTTTATACTAAATATTGTAAACATTGCTAATAACCAATTATTTTAGTTACATATTTTAATAATTGTAAATCATTGTATTATACAGATTTAACTTATATTAACTTTAGCGTGGAATAATGCCATGGGCAAATAATTTTTTTTACATGAGTAGACCATAATAATTTAACACAAGGTTTATGATTATAGACACTAAACAAAGCAAGTAGTCTTTTTTTTTCACAAGTTGATGGATATGAAATGGTAACCTTCCCATTCCCTTACCATTTCATCATCAATCTGATGGCCTTCTTGTCTGGGCTAGTTTTGAACCTATTTAATGTATTTAAAAGCTTATAAATTAGGCTTTAAAATCTTCTGTCATAACTGTCTAAACAGCATTATTTATATACTAAAGAATGCTATAATTAGATAGGATTAGTAAAATTATAGTACAAAACGTCAAATAAAATTTATAAAAATGTTTATTATATTATTAAAGTTATGTTAAATTATTAATTTTGTTGTTACTATTGTAAATTCGTATGTAGATAGTTTTCGTTAAAAAATGTTAAAAGATTATTTTATATATATTTGAAAATAAAAGTTTTGGTTCTTTTGGTTCTTAATTAAAACAGATTTTTAAGTTGTAAGCAAGAATGTAATTAATGGCCACACCTGCATTAGGTCAAAATAAAAGTTATTTTAAAATCTTGCTAATTGAAATTGCATTAGATAAGATTAAAAGTGATTTTAAAATATTGCTAAACAAAATTGTTTACAATGAGAAATCTTGCAATTAAATTATTGGACCATTACTATGTAATAGCCTAAGGAAAGGTTCTAACATTCCAGAAATTTATCTATAGATTTCAAATCTAAAACATACAATTTTGTAATATTTAATTAAATCTTAGATTTAATGAGTCCTGAGGCAAAGCAAATTCCAAATGGTGTTAAGTGCTTGTAAGGGGAAACATAAGTAGGCTACATTTTAAGCCTGAAAGAACAAACTCCATTTTTTTCAATACCATTTGCCACCAAACTCCACACAGGTTTGAACTTGAAAAATGGCCAGCTAGAAAGGCAATTTATGCTGTATTCTTCATGGTGGGGAGCTTAATTTTCATCTGATGCCGTAACAACCAGATCATTGCCAGAGAAGAGCCAAAGCCTAACTAAATAAATAAAAAATATTATGTCACAGCCCCCCAAGAAAGTTCACCAAAATATGCAGCTCATGCACTTATGTTCCAGCTAAATAAAGATGATGTCACAGCCGCCCAGGAAAACTCACCATGTCCACTGTCCAAGAACCTATGTTCCAGCTATACAATAACTGGTAAGCAATCTAAAAATCTGCAGAACACTGTATAACTCCTATTTAAATGCTTAAATCATAACTCTAGCTAGCTAAAAGTAATTAAACTATTTAACTGTATATAATTAAAGGTCAAATCTGTTTATAATGTTAAATAATAATGAATCCAATTTTCTTTAAATTAATGCTTTAAAATCTATAAATATCCCACCTGCTCAGTTTGTAACTTCTTTTCTATCAAGAAATATCTTTCAAAATTAGCCTAATTTAAATTATATCACTGCAGTATGCCTACATTTCTATTTTTTAAATTTAATTTAAATATTTATTTTATTACATGCCCCTCCGAAACAGCGAGCACTTATTTTTCTGCATGCTGTCTTGAAATCATATTTATCAATAATAATGATTCGCTCTGTGCTCATTATTATTAATTATTGAATGATTTAATTTTATAATATGACTTGCATTAATCAAAATTTTCTTAATTTTAAATTTATTATAGACTAATAATTAGACTAGCTGAATTTTTATATTGGACTATTTCCATCATCTAATATACGTGTTGAATGTCTTTAGAAAAGTTTAATTTTATTTAAATATTCCAAATGCATTCAACTGTTAGTACTATCACAGCAAACAGGTTAGTAATATGCACCAACTGTTAGTAATATCACAGCAAACAGGTTAGTAATATGCACCAACTGTTAGTAATATCACAGCAAACACTAACTGTTAGTAATATCACAGCAAACAGGTGATGGAAATAGTCCAATATAAAAATACAGCTAGAATACCATCATCACAAACCTTCAGAAAAACACTAATAATTAGACTAGCCTTGAAAAACATTTAGAAGTATATTTGCTAGTTAACTTCTTAAATCCATTCAAATATACTTTCACTCCTTAAAATATTAATTATGTTATCAATAGCATCAATAGATTGATCAGGGCAAAGTAAAGACATTATAATAATTCCAGCTAGTAGCAAGTATTTTATAAGTTATGAAAGAATTGGTTCTTATTGATGAAGCTAATAAAGCTATAGCTCTCGTACTTATGATATTAAAATTTATAATACTCTTTTGCTTGGTGAATGTGATCCATTTCTTTAATGAAATATTTCCATGTTTTGCTGTCTATTTTATTTGTATTAAGATGGAGCCCCAGTTAAGCCAGCACTTCTTTCTTTCATAGGGTAGAGCAGTAGCGAAGCCTGAGTTTAAGGCCAGGTTAGCACATAAGTTCCCCGCCATCTCTGAACTAAATGTTCCTTTTAGTAGCATGACAATTGGTCCCACAGTACCGGCATTCAGCACAAGAACTCGATTCATCAATCCATCTGCAGAGCGATCTTTTTATTATTTGCCTGTGCCATAGCACATTGGTAAATCAAGAGCAACCAACTCTACCTCCTTATAACACATTAAACATTAGTCTGAAATATGCTTGAAAGCCATGTTCAATCTAAGTTGTTTAAGCTAATTTATATGCTCACATGTTAAAGATAAATACGTTTGCAATTATAAATATATTATTGATTGTTAGTCAAGGCTTAGTAGAATTACGCATATATAAAAACCGCAAGTCTAAAATAGGAATTCCCATATCTCCATAGACATACATAGTGATTATTCATATACATCCTATTGTAGTTAATCCATCGGATGAGCACCAGTTAAACTTATCTCATGGTAAAGCTTTTATTTGTTAATTATATATCTCATGATAGATTTGTAATGGGAAAATACTAAAAACTCTTATCATTATTCTAAATGCCTGTGTGCATTCTACTCTGAAGTTATGTACAGTATTTATTATTTCTTTATTCTGTTTATTCATAAATAAGTGTATAATTAATTTAATACATTTCATTCTTTGTCCCGTTATTAATCCAATTCAGTCCAATTTTAATTATTTATAAAATATGTATGTGAAGAGCTATGCTTTAATGATTACATTTCACTGAATTATATATTTAGTCAAGTTAAGAGCTTTTATTTATCTGAGTCTCATTGTTTTTCCCTGACCTATGTTGGCCATGAATAAAATGATATTTGCAGGGACTTTCAATGGTGTCATTTGCAGGGTGTTGATTCTTGGAACATGGGTGAATGAGTTGAGGTGCAGTCAGTCTTGAGATCTTACCATCTCGTACTGGTCTACTTCGGTCTTTTTGCCTGGATTCTAGGTTCTGTTACGCGAATGTACAAACTTGACCATTACAGTATATATCAAAAATTTTAATGATCATTATATGAAGATACTATTACCAAATATTATTTGGAAAGCAATTATTTTTAAATATTTATGCTTAAATTGCATTGTGGTCCAGTATTACACATATGACTGTCATCAATAACTACATTAAGTATAAATTTCAGAGTAGTATATATTAAATACAGAATTAAGACCAATAAAATAGTAATGATCACAACTATGTATAATATTCAATTGCAACTTGATTTGAACTGTAAAAATTACGAGAAAAAAAAAACAAAATCATGTTAAAACATCAGTTGCCAAAAACTAGCTGAAAATATAACAATGAAAGCAGTCACAAGTATCTTATTACATGTTTAGAGTTAATAGAGCTAATATAAACAAACATTAATACATTCCATTATGCATTTTATACAATCCAAACTCAATATTTTATTATCCCACAATTCTAAAAATAGCTGATAGTTTTCACCGATCATCCAGAACTGTAACATACATAATGTATATACAAGAACCATCTCATAACAAATTAAACCATGTATATTAGTTCTGAAAAAACTTGAATAGTCAAAACTATGTAATAAAATTTTTGCATTATATAAAGTATACAGAGGAATGTACTGCTATTGTTTGTTTATTTTAGTAATAGTGTAATCAATACTGAAAAGTTTGAGAAAATTTATTTTTAAAAAGACTATTAAAAGAAGATGGTATAAACATATCTTAAAAAGTAGGAAGGAAAAAACAAAGTGGTTGTGTAGAGAATTGTATGTCTTTATTTATATTTTCTTTAGTTAATTAATTTATAATTTGAAAAAGTGAGAAAGATGTAGGGAGCATTATTATATGAGAAAGTAACATAAAATGAAGATAAATGGGGTGAACTTAATCTGAAGAAATTAACAATGCAAGAAGGGAGGATAAATATAAAAAAAAGCTATGTTGTTATATGACTTTGTAATAAAAATCTTGAGCGATGAGAAATGTAATTCATTAGAGATAATTCACAAAGAAATGGAATAGAACGATAGATTTAGAAAAGGCAAAGCAAGAATAGTAGCTGAAATCTTAATAAATATGTAAGAATTGGTTTAAGAGTAAACATTAATAAAATTACAGATAAGATTTAATTAGATCATTATATAAAAGAAATGACTAAGTTATCTGTTACTTTAAACCAGTGGCAAGGTTATTATATATATATAAATCACATTCCTGCTCTCATGCTTAAATAAACCAATAAAATAATCTATTGATTAGGCAACATTTCATTTAGTTAGTTTCCATTTACTACCTAACTAGTGTTGCTGCTGATTTTTTTATAGACACAAGATCTTAAATAGTGACATTTATGACTTAATATATACATATTAGTAGGTAGTCTTAGGACATGAATGAAGGAACCTTGGAATGAAATTTAAAATGGATTTTGTTTGAAGATTTTTATTATTCAATTGAAATGTCTTATAGAAAAAATAATTTCTTAAAGTATTTTTTCATGTAGAAAAGACGATAAAGTAGACAGGAATAGATTGTGGAATAATCTTGAAATATGAGAATATATTTGGATTTGATGAGTGTGATTAAAAAATTTTGCAATGTAATTTTTGTAAACCAATTTAGAGATAAAAAGTCTCTGAAATTAAATTTCAAATCAGTTTGAAATATATATTATTTGAGAAAAGAGAAATTGAGATTCTCATAGTAAGGTTCAGGAGAATATGACTGCTTCTTTTATGGATGTGGAATTTTCAAAATATGGTAAAAATTCTGGAATCATTATTACAAAAGTGCACAAATAAAATTCAAAGAGTAAAAATCTAAAATAGTAATTAATAGATAAAATATGGAAAATGAAAATTTCTGATTCATTATTATTTTTAATTAAGTATACATATTTAGCACTTTGTTATATGGAAAAGGAAATTATATAAATTATTGAGAATTAAATTTGAGAGAAAAATTAGAATGGAATTGATTTAAAAATCTGGCTTCTATTGAGGTATTTAAAACGATTTTAAAAAAAATATCTGCTTTAACATTTTGAAATGCACTTTGTATTATATAAGAAATAATAACAAATTCTTTATAAATCTAATATATATTTAAAAAATTAATTACTGAATAAAATTAGACAACAAAATTTTTACCAATGTACCCTTGATCAAAAAACAAATAAGTGTGCACTGCTTAAACACAATATTGAATGCCACTTTTTATGTACACACAAAAGCTTGTTTGTAGGATACTCTAGAATGCTTTTCATGGATGAACAAGTTTGATCTTAATTAAATAAATGTATTTGATTCTTTGCAGATTATTTTTTTTTATAGCTCCTTTCAAATTTTATTATATGCAGAATATAGAAAATAAATATTTATTGTTGATAGGTATATCTAGAAGGGAAAAAAGGCATTCAACACCAAAAGTGGGTTAGCTGGAAGACTCAACAGAGTTTCATTAGCAGGTTCCAAAGCGATTTTCAAACAACTCTAACAAATAAGCACAGTTAGTCATCAGTGTTTTAAAATGCTCTATTGTTAAATTTCCAATAAACATTTTTAACTTTACAGAATCCAGTGATTCAACTCAATACAGCTTGGCTTGCCAAAAATTTAATCATTAAAATGAAGTTATTTAGACCAGTGGTCTTCAACTACCAGTCCGTGGGCCAGCACAAGTTATTTAGACCAGTGGTCTTCAACTACCAGTCCGTGGGCCAGCACCGGGCCACAGAAGTTTTCTGCCGGGCCACACTAGACTGGCAAGAAAGTTAGTAATAACAAAATAATAAGATTTTAAACTTTTAATTAATATAAAGTTTTTATTTATTTTTTCATCGCATTTTTACCCTGTTAAAAAAGAAGAAACAGAACAAAAACGAAATCTAATCAATCATACATAAATTAATTAGTTTTTCTATTTATCACAGATGTTTATGGAGGGGTTGAATTAAATTTTTTATTATTTGTCTAAAAAAATTCAAATTAAAAAAAAAAAGTTTTTTATTATACAAACTCCAGTTGTTTTTTGATAGCCAATCATGGCCGCTTGTCGGTATTATTTATGTGTTAAAACAATAAAATGTAATGTTACCGGGCCACAATTTTAAAAATACGGTGAATATTTCATTATTAGTGGTGTTTTTTTGGCTTATTTTTTTATTTTTGAAATCAATTTTTTTTACCTTTTTAAAAAAAATAAAACCAAAAAATAACTTCTGCCTCTAACTTTTACAAAGTATTTCTCAATACACCCCCCCCCCCCAAATAAAGTAAGATCAAAACTTTTGATTTTTCAAGTTTCAGTTTTTTTTTTTTTTTTGTTTAAAAATACGGCCACTTTTTTTTGGCCTGTAAGGCGATATCTTTTTTGCCTTTATTTGTATACTGCTAATATACTAAAACTTTTATTTTTAAAACCAATTTTTATTACCTTTTTTTAAAAATAAAAACAAACCAAAAGTAACTTTTGTCTCAGTGAAGTCCAAGTATTTCTCACTCCCACTCCACCCACCCCCAAATTAAAATAAGACCTTTTTTGGCTTTCACTTTTATTTTTAAAATCAATTTTATCACCTTTTTTTAAAATGAAAAAGAACCAAAAAATTTCTGTCTCTAACTTTTACAAAGTATTTCTCAATCCACCCCCTCCCCCAAATTAAAATAAGATCAAAACTTTTAACTTTTACAAGTTTTGTTTTCTTTTTTTGTTTAAAAATACGCCCACTTTTTTTTTGGCCTATAAGGCGATATTTTTTTTGGTTTTATTTGTATACCGCTAATATACTAAAACTTTTATTTTTAAAACCAATTTCTGTTAACCTTTTTTTAAAAATAAAAACAAACAAAAAATAACTTTGCGATTTTTTTTTTTTTTTTTTTGGCTTTATTTTTATTACATGATATCTATTTTACCATTTTTTAAAAAAAAGCTTTTCCTATTAATTACATTTTTTGATCCTTTCAACACACCAACACACAAAAAAAATTACAATAACATCAAAACTTCAGACTTTTACATGTTTCATTTTATTTTTCAGATTTAAAATACGGCAAATTTTTTTTTGACTGTAGGGTGATTTTAATTATGCGATTTCTATTTTGCCCTTACTATTATCAAAAGACAACCTCCATATATATATAACCATCTTGTATATTTAACATTAAATACAGATATTACATTTATCATAATCATTGCCATGTAATTATACTAGCTATGATATTTCCCAACATTCAGGTGAATAACATTTTATTCTTGCATGTTTTAACAATGAAATGATAAACATAGAAATGCAAGCACATTAATAAGAACGATTGTTATTGTACTGTTTTGGTCAGTTATAACAATTGTGCTTATCTAAGGCTAAGCAGGTTACATCTTTAAGAAAATTTATCTGTAAACTTCTGCCAGTCCACGAAATCTTATCCTTATTTTTGCTGGTCCGCAGGTGTGAAAAGGTTGAAGACCACTGATTTAGACTACTTTCTTCTAAACTGGCAATTTTTGCTATTGTTTAAAACTAGTTATGATGTGATCAAAATCCAGCAAGTCTTTATTTTTTAATAAACAGTCATAATTTAATTATGACTTATTCAATTTTCTCTTTTTTACAAAACAAGTTAATTATCTCTAATCAACTTAGAAATTTAATAAACAAGAAAATCCTCTTGCAAATAAAAATATAACTAATTTTTATATTTTTATTCTTTCAAAGTAAATACATATTTCACATCCAATTTTCATAAGCTTGCTATTATCACTTGAGTTTACTAAAATTGACAAATTTAGCAAAAAAAATTAGAAATCCAGATAAATGGTTAAAGTTTAAACTTAAATATATCTTGTTCTAGATCCACCCCTTTTCAATTTTTTTTCCATTCAGCAATCTGTTCAGGTCTCAGAAATATTATTAAATCCTTGACAGAACTACTTCAATTCCTACCTTCCCAGTCATTTGAAAATACTTCTATAGTAAGAATAAGACACCACAGAATATTTGTCAAAATATGAATACAGATCAGAGTAAGTCAATAATACTAAGGAATTTCTCTTAACAATACCTTTATAGTGAAGCGGTAAATCTGTAGTACATATTTAGCTTCACTGCCTGATGACATTACAGACCCTTAAAGTAGGGTTTGAATAGTTATATATATTTATTTGGTCATCCAGGAATGTTAGACACGCATACATGTATAACTTCAACCCTGTTTATTCACAACAGTTGGGTTTAACCAGTTGTGTTATTATCTTAATTATATTCTGTTTATAAGCTTGTAAATTCCCTTCACTTAGATAATCGTGTATGTGCGTATACGTATTGCAGATACGAAATTAATATGATTAGTGTAAAGCTAAAACAATGCCAGAAAGTTATAGAAAGTTTTATTGCAATTTACAAATGTTAAAGTATTATTCTTATTTAATTATTTCAATAATCGCAAGTTAACAAAGTCATATTCTTGAAACTATTTCCTATTTTAAAAAAATACGTTTAAATAATGCTTTCTGGAATGTATTTGTTTACATCTTTCAATATTGCCAAATTTCAAGTATAGGAGGAGTAAAAGTTCTAGGCACATGCAAAAAGAGTTCAGCTCACTCTTTCTCTTGTGTTCAATTAGAGTAAAATAAAATGACTTGTGAGTAAAGGAAGATTTGCTCCCTGATCTTAGATCGCCTTTGTCCTGCTTTTCCATCGCTACTTGAGAACTGTTCCATTTAATTGGAAAATGCCTACCATTATTTTGTTAATATTGTGCCTTGCTGACCATGCTTTCACGTCAAAATTTCATATAAATTATTCTAAATGGCCGCCATAACTTCTAAAGGTAATCCGTTTTGCTGAAGAATGAACTCTTTATATTCCTTATTTCATTCCTAAATTCTAATTATATTTGTAATGTAATCTTTTATTTATCTGGTAACTGACTATAAGCTCAGTTATCGTTATTGTTAAATTTATGATTTTCTTTCTAGTTTAAAAATCTTTCTGTAAAACACTAGCACAGAATTATGTATTTTAAATCTATCTTTAGCTTTTAAGTTTCACGCTTTAGTTATCTTATTTTTATGCGGCAAAACTTATTTTAAATATGTATTTATTGAATTAAATTTTAGTATGCTAATGTTTCAATCTAGCGAACTTATATCTTTTAAACCACTTTTCCAATATTTTTAGGAATAGGTAAATGTAAAATTTCTTATTGAACGCAGTTCGCTCAATTGAATATTTTGAAATATATGCTTAATGGCGAATTGTTTAAAACGTCGTATTATGGAATAAGATAAACTTTCTGTTGTTGACGCTATTGATTTAAATGCATTTTTATGTTTTCTAAATAAATCTGATTGTTAATCTATTTGAATAATTATTCATTGCTTTCACACCATTGAGCGTTAACTTGCTTATAGTATATTATCGTTTGAGAATACTTGGGCTTGTTAAATAGGAAAAATAATATTTCACCTTTTCTATATTTGACATCTAATTTGCTAAAGTTATACATACGATGCTAAGTGGGTTAATATTTTGTCATGGCGTTACGCATGATATTATTACTTTATTTAAGATTAAATTAATGCATTAGACATTTAAGACTTAAGCCATATTCGCGTTGCTTACTTATGATAGCATTTTCAAGAATTCGTATTTTGCTTTATCATACTCATTCCTCCGGAAGTCCCAGATTTTCTTCATGTAACTTGTCTAAGAATGAGATTTGGTAGCACCAATCTCAGAACAACATTAGATTGTTAAGGCTCTGTATTGGATGTCGGCAAACGTACCAGGGAAACCTTACCACTCGTCTCTTCGAATACCGCCTTGTTATAAATACTAGCGGATTATTATATATGATAAAGCCTTCCAGTCCAAAGACGGACATGTATTCCATTTCTAACACTATCATTTTAGTCAGCACTGCAAGTTCTCTTTCTTAGGTGTAATTCCATATTATCTATAAGACGTGGTGCAGTGATGTTTGTAAACCATTCATTTAATAATTAATAGAATATTTTAGGATTGTCACAGTAAGGCTTATTTAAGCTAACCCCTTTCTCATTTGTACAGGCCCAGATGCGCTCATGAACGATAAGTTAACTGTCATGTCGAGTAAACCTCTTTTTGGAGGTGAATTTATAAATGTCTTCTCATCATTATTTTAAAGTGATGATCATAGCGTTAGTAACATTTATATATTGTTATTTGTAGCTCATTAGCATGCTAAGCCATTTGCCTATGTGCAAATTATTGACCGCATTAAATATGTGCTATGTCTCTGATATAAATTAAATTTGTTTATGTTCATTAAATAATTATGTTGATAATTACTCATGCATTTGTGTCTTACTGAATATCACTCATTGAATCTCATTTAATCCTTATAATATTAATATTATTTAGGAGTTATAACTGATTATTTTAAATGGACATTTATCTCTGGGTTGTTCTGTCCTTGCTCATTCTGGATGGATACTATATTATAATTCATATTTCTTTCGTAATGCTAGCTGTTGCAATTCATTTAAATTTATAGATTTTCCCTTCACATAGTTATTTGACTGAGTCAAGATTTGATCTTATTTATTTACATTAATTACCCTGTAGATCTCGTTTCTCCGCTGTGTCTGTGGGACCAGAATGAATAAAATTTCATCTGTTATCATCAGAAGTGTTGTTCATAATGTTATAGTTTTAGAGAAGAGCAAATAGGGCAGACTCTATGATTGCTCCGGACCTGTGAATCTCGAGCATGAGTGGATTTAGGGTACTTTTGCTTAGTTTCTAAACCTTGTTAAATGAACATACAATTCTGACCGGTACAATAGTGAATCTTTCTCATCAATAATTGCCTTGATAGATTAATCTTAGCTTAATAAATCCCATCTGATCCTATCCAAAATCCATCACTTTTCTTAGATGCTGCATAAATTTCCAAATATCATGTGTATCTGGATATAAAACTCACCTACATAACGCTCAGACATCTAAAAAAAATCATATTGATGCACCACAATCTCAAGTTACCTAATAGCTAGCTCTATGTACACTGACTTTTTTTAACATTCCAACTTAAAATTCAGGCATTACATACTGTTTAATGGCATTTTCTTGTTATTCCAAAAATATTTTTACCATGTGTTTTATGGATTCTGGCTATTTAATGACTGTTTTCTTCATTCTTGTTAGTATATCTGATAAGCATAAGAGATATAGATGCTGACAGAAGAGGTCTGTTTGCTAGTCTTGCAATAGGATAGTTTCTAAATCATCACACAAAGTTTTCTCTATATTATCAACATTTTTCTTGCTATTTCCATTTTGTCAATACAGTCTAAATCTTTGGATGTCTTCTACATTCATATGCCTAATGATGGCTTCATTTTTAATTTTATTTACTAGTGTAGTTGATGATGAGGCAATCTTTAATCCATTCTTTGATTAACTGATATTGACAGTCAACTTTTGTCTACTTCACCACAACTGTTCTGTTCAATACTTCCGATTTCAACAAGTTGATGAAGTTTATTTCAGTGATCCATGCTCCATATCTGGTATTTTCAATAAAAAATCAGCATAAATAATTTGTTTCCCATTCTTATAAATTAGTTCTAAGTCATACAAATTGAATGATTCCAAGATATTCTTTGTGTAATAAATCTAATACACATTTCCTCCCCTCTGTCAGAATCAACACACAGTCCTTTATCAAAATGGAGCCATTACACATGGACAAACTCTCATAATGTTCCATATAGGATCAATGATTTAGTTTAGTTAATGATGAGGTGATCTTTAATCCATTCTTTGATTAATTGATATTGAGTCAACTTTTGTCTACTTTGCCACAACTGTTCTGTTCAATACTTCCGATTTCAACAAGTTGATGATGTTTATTTCAGTGATCCATGCTCTATATCTGATATTTTCAATAAAAAATCAGTGTGAATAATTTGTTTCCCATTCTTATAAATTAGTTTTTAAGTCATACAAAGTTAATGTATTTATCCATCAGATTATCATTTAACTAACATGATACTTTCCCAGTATTTCCAATAGAGGTCTGTGGACCATATAGATCTTGAATGTATATCCATAGACATATTGGTGACATTTTTTCTTAGTGAATACTATTGCTAAAACTTTTTTATCGAGCTGGCTAAATTTTTTTTCACCCACTGTTAAAATCTGGGTGCATATGCAATAGGACATGTTTCCATAAACTACATATACCACATTGAAACACATCTGTAGTTATAATTCTTCATTTATATAATAGCCAGAAGTTTACACTCTTTTACTTTCTTGAACACTATGTCTTGTTCAACTCCCCACTTCCATCATTGCTTTTTTCTTCAACAGTTCATAAAGCAGGGTCACATGAGATTTCCCTTTCAGGAAACTTGGGAAGACATTCAATAATTCTAAGAATGCTTGTAAATCTCTACATTTTTTGGTTTAGGTACATTTTTCATGGCTTTTATTTTCTCTGGATTTGATAATTTTCTTTATTAGTAATAATGTCCTAAAATCTTAATTTTTCTAATGGTCCATATACTTAATGACATTAAGTCATGCCAAATTTTTCCAACTTTTCACGCACTTTGTTTACTCATGTACTGAATTCATTTTCCATTTCAATGATTATTAAGATGTCATCCAGGTAAAAAATAACTCTTTATATTCCCTGCAACAAACTAATTATTTTGGCTTGAAACACCTTTGGAGGTAGTTATTTGGAAGTTCTTTAGTGGCCTATATACATTTGTTTATGCATGTACTGAGCTCATTTTTATTAAGATGTCATCCAGGTAAAGAATAACTCCTTCCATTTCCTGCAACAGACTCTATTTTGCTTGAAACACCTTTGGAGCTGGTTATTCATATGGCATCTGTTCTTCTAGATGCCATTAAACAACATGTAGCACCAGGATCCACGATATATACTGACTGCTGGAAGGTCTACAAAAGCGATGTATTGAATGCTGCAGGTTTCCAACACTTCAAAGTGAATCATTCTTACAATTTTGTTGATCCTGCTACTGGGGCCCATACCCAAAATGTAGAAAGACTTTGGCAGCTTTTAAAATGTAATAAATGAGGGGGAACACTCAACATTATCTAGATTCATACTTAGATGAATTTATTTGGTGACAATTGCATCATGGTGAAGATCTATTCGATGCAATATTGCAAGTGATTAATATATCATCAATCTAAATTTTATAATTTCTAAATTATAATCTGCTAATTTCTGCCATCTTTGCTGTAACCACCGTTACTTAAGCTTCTCTATTTGTGTTAAAATCTGTTCCAAAGTGCTTCAAAATTCTGCCACCTTTGCTGTATTTTTTCACACCAAATAACCATCGTTACTTAATCTTCTGTTACTATTCAAGTGTGTTCAAAGCTTCAAAATTCTGCCATCAAATGTGTTCAAAGCTTCAAAATTCTGCCATCTTTGCTGCATTTTTTTACACCAAATAACTATCGTTACTTAATCTTCTGTTACTATTCAAGTGTGTTCAAAGCTTCAAAATTCTGCCATTTTTACTGTATTTTTTCACACCAAATACCCACCATTAATCAATCTTGTTACTATTTAAAATGTGAACTCTAAATCAAAATAATGTTCTTCTTAATGGATTTTTATGCTGAACACATCCAAGTACCTACTACAAATGAATGAAGGACTTCAGTAATTATTTTGTGTATTGATTTTTTACGTTGATTACCATTTTTTTGTGTATTGCTTTTTAATTATTGATCAATTTAGATATGCCATAATTTGAAAGCCAGACAACAATTAATTACTTTAAAGCTAAATAATTTGAGATTTTCTTTTTTAAGTATTTAGTATATTATTTGAAAATCTATGCCATCGACTTAATTTGTCAATTTCAACTACTTTGGGGGGGGGGGGGATTTTACATTGATAAGTATTTTTTGTGTATTGCTTTTTAATTATTTAAATATTATTGCTGAATTTAGATATGCAATAATTTGAAAGCCAGAGAACAATTAATTGCTTTTTATTATAATACCAGATTCATATTTACAAATGTTGAAAGGTAAATAATTTGATGTTTTTGCATTTCCCGCTCTCTCTCCGCCATGTTTCTTAGTTGGGGGAGGGATTGGTAATTATTTTTTGTGTATTTCTTTTTAATTATTTAAATATTATTGCTGAATTTAGTATGCCATAATTTGAAAGCCAGAGAACAATTAATTGCTTTTGATTATGATCGTAGATGCATATTTACAAATGTTGCAAGGTAAATAATGATGTTTTTGGATTTCCCGCTCTTTGTCCACCATGTTTCTTACTTTGTGTATTTTCACCAATTTCTTTTTTTTTAAATTTGAATTATTATAGGATTTTCTTTGTTTTTTTTTTTTGTAATTTGTATTTTCGATGGATTCCTTGCATTTGTATTGCCTAGGGCACTTTTACTTTTCAATTTCAGCAAGAATTTGATGAAATTACCTACCTGTGCGGGGGGGGGGGGTATGTCTTTGTCATATTTTCACTGATTTTTCTTTTTTTAATTTGAATTTTATAGCATTTTCTTGGGTTTTTTTTTATAATTTGTACTTTCGATGTATTTCTTGGATATATATTGCCTCAGGCATTTTATTTTTAGATTTAGTGAAGAATTCTTGATTTTAGGAGGGGGTATGTTATTGTCATATTTTCACCGATTTTTCTTTTTTTAATTTGAATTTTATAGCATTTTCTTGGGTTTTTTTTATAATTTGTACTTTCAATGTATTTCTTGGATATATATTGTCAGGCATTTTTATTTGTCAAATTTCAGCCACTTTTGTATATAAATTTATCACTTGCAAGATTCGGGCTGGTTGTTGATGGTGGCACAGCACCGTCTACCGGTGGTAGTACGGTCCCTCCACAACTACTGAAAAAAAGTTTAGTTTTTAGCAAGGTAAAAGTATAAAATATGCTATTGATGCTGTTGGAACAATTCAGAGATTTTGTGGATTTGGAAAAAGCATTTTCTAGAGTAATCTGGAATAAACTTATGATCATGTTAAAAAAATAAAGCAATATTTTGAAGAAGATTGATTTGGAATATATATACTGGGCAAAGAATAAGAATGGAGAATAATGATATTGATGAAGTAAATACAAAGGAGGAATTCAGGATGCAATATGTCGCCTGTACTTTTTAATATTTAGCAGACATGGTATGTTAAATAAATATTTATACTGCAGAGGAGCATGTTGGAGATAAAATAATAAAATGTATAAGATCTGCAGATATGGTTCTTGTAGATGAGAATGAAAAGTTTTCAGAATATGTTGGAATAAATTGAAGGATCGATGTATGCAATATGGAATGAAGATTAATGTTGAAAGACTAAATGTATATAGGTAGAAAAGAATACAAAATGGTCCAAAGTTGAAATTCTTGATAACAAAGTTCAACAGGTAAATGGATTTAGATGTTTGGGTAGTTGGTGGGGTGAAGATGGAAGAAGTGAAGATAAAAAGAATAGCCTTGGCATAGAAGACATTTACTAAGAGAAAAAATATTGTATGGGATGAAGAAAGAATTAAGGAAAAGATTAATTAAATGCTGTGTGTAAAGTGTATTATTGAATAGTTGTGAAATGTGGACAAAGAGTAAAAGAATTTGGAGACCTAAATTGTGAAAAGAGTAAATGAAAAAAGAATAGTTTAAGGAAATTAGAGATAGAAATAGAGAAGAAAGAAAGAATAGTTTAATAAAAGATGTTTTGGAGGGAATGGTGAATGGAAACAAGAAAAAAGGACGGAAAAGATTGACCTTGCTGGATGATATATGTGGAATTGAAGAACTGGGTAATAAAAAGAATAGAGGGGAGAAATTGATGAATTTGTGATGTGACTGTTTGATTTAGTGTATGATATAACATCAAGAAAATCAATAATATTAAAATAATGTTATAAATTTTATTTCTTATCATAAGTTTATAATTAGTTAGTATGAATTTTGCAAACTCAAGTGCTACAAGTGTTTTTGAATGGGAAAGAACTTCAAAAAGATTGCAAATTGAAATCCTTGATAATAAAGTTCAATGGATAAATGGATTTAGATATTTGGATAGTTGGTTGAGTGATGATGGAAGAAGTAAAGATGAAAGAAGAATAGCATTGGCAAAGGAAACATTTATTAATGAGAAAAATATTTTATGAATGAAGAAAGAATTAAGAAAAAGATTAATTAAATGTTATGTGTGGAATGTACTAATGTATAGTTGTTAAACATGGACAAAGAGTAAAAGAATTAGGAACAGATTGAAAGCCTAAATTCTGAAAAGAGTAAATGAAAAAAGAAGATTGATTAAGAAAATTAGAGATAGAAAGAGAAACTGGATTGCACATAGTTTAGTCAAAAACGTTTTGGAGGGATTGGTAAATAAAACAACCTTGCTCAATGATATGAGACAGGAAGAAATATGGGAATTGAAGAACTGGCAATGAAAAAAAACAGAGAAGAGAAATTGATGAATTTGTGATGTGACTGCTCTCTGGACTTGTCCAAAGGTCAGAATATATGCTATAACATCAAGAAAATTAATAATAATGTTAGAATAATTTGTTGTAAATTTTATTTCCCTTCATAAGTTTATAATTAGTTAGTAATTATAAATTTTTTAATGCACATTGATTATGTAAGTAATATTTACTAAGGCAATAAACCTAAAGCATGTGCGGTTGAAAATACGAAGGTAAGGAACTCTACAGGTCTTAACCATAAGCTTATGCGTTAGAAGAAAAGAGGGGAACCCTTCTTTACTTCAACCTACTTTTGCGAGTACTAATGTATAACAGGAATTGTGGACTTAATCAGTGAAGTATTGAATAGCTTCATACTCTCAGATCTAACCGCTTCAGCTTCAACTAAGTATATAGAAAGTAGGTTGAAGTAAAGAAGGGTTCCCCTCTTTTCTTCCAATGCGTAAGCTTGTGGTTAAGATCTGTAGAGGTCCCTACCATTGCATTTTCAGCCACACGTTTTAGGTTTATCGCCTTAGTAAATATTAATTAGTATAAATTTTGCACACCCAAGTGCTATAGCTAAATAATCTTTTTCATCTATTATTTATAATTATTGTTTAGATTGAAATCTATATAGAATCTCATCTTCCTTCTAAATAATATGCACTTGGTCTTATTTTCATTTCTTTATGTTTTATTAATAATATCTACACTAGGTGGTCATAGTTGATCCCAGTCATTTCAACTTTACAGGAGAAAACAATCAAACTAATTTCATTGAACATCAGAAAAGTTTTTTTAGAGTCAGAGAATGAGTTCCTTAAATCTCCAGTACTCAATTTGTTATTGAAGAAAATTTCACTGAACATCAGAAAAGTTTTTTTAGAGTCAGAGAATGAGTTCCTTAGGTCTCCAGTACTCAATTTGTTATTGAAGAAAAGCTGAGGAAGTTTTCCATTATTTCATGTCTGTATGACTTTAATCTATAAATCATTTGAATACCTAGTTGTTACTACCAGGGGAAAAAAAGATGCTTTATTAGGAAAGCTTAATATAAAAAATGAAAATGAATGATTTACACATTGACATCTTATGAATTCCTGGATTGAGAAATTTAAAATTAAAATATATCAACAGCCAAAAAAAAGTGAGGTTTCACTATCAAGAAAATATCGATGGAAACCCTGCAAATGATGTACTAATAAGAATTCAAATCATGGGGAAGAAATTGACTTTATGATCAGATGCAATCATAAATTTATAAATCTTTTATTAATGATAGGAGACTGGAATAATACAATTGAAAATGGGGGGGGGGGGAGAGTGAGTCAATACAAATTTGGAAATGAGGGAAAATTATGAATCAGTGATCTTCATATTGACAATACATTTTTAAGCAGACAAAGATCTACTTTTATATATATATAATCAAATTTACCCCAAATTCACAAGTCAATCAGACTAGCCAAAAAAAAAACAAAAAACAAACCAAACCTCTAAAACACAACTAATGGTTTCAGTGTTACAAGCAGACTTCTCAAGTGTAAAGAACTACAAAACATATTTCAACTAAATACTACCCACAAATCCACTTACATCCCATACTCCCTTAATATTAAGAGAATTTTTAAATAAGTTAATTGCTTCAGAATTATACATTTTTAATAATAAAGATTCTTTAATTTATTTTTTATTTAATTTCTCTCAAAGAAGACAACCATAACCTCATCAAAATTAATAGTGTGGCCTGCATCTTTTCCATGGATATATAAAGCAGAATTAAGATATTTATTTCTAATCCTACTTTTATGTACCTTTATTCTTTCATTTAAGCTCAAATTACTCTTATCTATATATACCTTTGTACAAAAACAAGGGATAATATACATTACTCCAGAAATAGTCTTTCTATCAAAAATTTCCTTTGTATTATATAATAAATTATTCTAAGTAATACCCCTTTTCCAAGCAATTTTCTTATTTCCAAACAAATTACTATTTTTATGTACAATTCTATAAGATGACTTAAATGGCAAAAAAACGAAATCATATTTTTCTATATTCATTACATTATTACAAATATTATTACTATTAAATAAAATACTTTAAATAAATTTATCAGAGTAGCCAACACTCAAATAATCTTTATAAAATCGATTTTTTTTAAACAAAGCTATCCCATTAGAATTATTTAATCTTATCTCTATAACAATAATTTCTTAAAGCAGCTATTCTGAGAGAAATGAAATAAAAAGAATTAAAAAAAACTTTATTATTAAAAATTTGATTCTGAAGCAATTAACTTATTTAAGTTCATATTAAGGGTGTAAAAGATTAAGTGGAATTGTGGGTAATGTTTAGTTTAAATATGTTATTTTGTAGTTCTTTACACTTGAGAAGTCTGCTTGTAGCAGTGAAACTATTGGTTGCATTTTAGAGTTTATTTTATTAGGTAATCTGGTTCAGTTATGAATTTGGGATCATTTTGATTATTTTATTGATACTAGTTTAGTTTTAGGCTTTTAATGTTTATATATATATGTGTGTGTGCCTGTGAATATTGCTGGTTCACAGAAATAAAATTGGATATATTCTAGGCACTTGGTCATGGAAGAATTCCAAGTATGAATAAAAAAAACATGACCAGGAAAAAACAAAACATGAGGCATAGAAAGTTGAGAAAGAACTATATGTTTTTCACATGTAACATAAAAAATCAAATTAAATGTTGGAGAGGTAGATGAACTGTAGATGGAAAAAAAAGAAATAATTAAAAGAATCTGGAAAATGTTTTGAGTTAAATTAAATACTCAGAAAAATTAAAATGCTAAGTGCACAAAAAAGAAGTCGAAATTAAAAAAAATAATAAGGATGTTTTAAAGGAACTAAACAGGAAATTCCTAAAGTCCATTCAAGAAAGACAGAACAATATTATAACAATGTTGGCAAAGATTAAAAATGGAAATGAACTTGGAAAAATAAGAGCTATCTTTTTGCAAATTCATGTAAATAAAAGCAAGTTTAGCCATATATCAATAAATGGATTATAACTGAAATAACAAAACAATATATCAAAAACCATTGTTACAATGATGACAATTGTAACACTTTGAACTTTTTAATAATGTTAGATGAAATCAGATTGGTATTGAAGATATTGCCATAACATTGCATAAGGAATTTTACAAGAAATGAGAGGACTAATATAAGTGCTTATCAAATTACTGAATGTCAATCAATCTGGAAAACTCGATGGTTTACAAAATTGGAAAAAATCCATTTATGTTCATATACCAAAGAAAGAAATCTTGAAAGAGAATAAAAATATTATCTCTAATATAAAGTGCAATTAAAATTATATATCTCAAATTAGAACTTTACATTATAAAGAGAACTATCAGATATATAAGATTGGAGAACTAGAAATCATTGCTCAAATGGTGTATTTGAATAATTAAAAAAACTTAAGGAATATCAGAAAGAAGTCTACATATAATTTATTGATTCCTGCAAGCTTTTTGTAAAGTTATAGATTATTCTTAGTATCTGGTAAAATGAAAATATACATTGAAAAGGTAGTTTTTTAATAATATTTAGTTTTATTACTGCCTAGCATGCTTTCAATATATCATATTCATGGCAGATAGTGGTATAATTAAATGGTTCTTTATACCAATGTTTAATAAACTGTTCATGTATTCAATTTTAATTTAAATATGCCATAAATATGATACAGTAAAAAAAAAATTATATTGAACACATGCTAAGAAGTAATAAAGCTAAATATTATTTTAAAAACCACCTTTTCTGTGTCTATTTTCATTTTATCAGATATTATACTTGCTCAGAAAAGAAGAGAATTAGTAACAATTGAATTACAGAAGATTATTCTTAGGAAAATGAATGGACAAAAACATTTTACTATTCTAAATAAGTGATTTTTAGGTTGGACTATAAGTTTTAGTTAAAACAAACTACAGTGAAATTAATTGATTTCATATGGATAAAAAGTTAAATAGAGTTGCAAATTGTTATCCTGTTAATTCACCTTATGCACTGAATATGCAATAAAAAAATCCAGATTGAACAAATATGAATTCAAGATTTAGAAGAGATGTCAGCAAGCTTAGATGTTGATAACAAAGGCAAAACTCTCCATACAGTAGTGCCACCCTGTGCCAACCAGAGTAATCAATGGATGCCAGAAGGCTTGTGCATAAAATCACTATCTAGTGCCTACTCATCCAATATCCCCAGACTAGTTTCTGGCTTGTGGCCATCATCAGTGAGGAGCCTTGGATCTGAGAGCACTGCACCTAGATCTTAGGATCTAATGCAACTCTCCAGCAGCCACCTTTTATCTCTACTTTACTGCAAAACTATGAGAATGAAATTGAAAACATAATATTTTCAACCTAAGCTCAATAGCTTATATAGTCATATGGGTCTGAACACAATTCAGCACCCATACATTTTGGTGTCTTTGACTCTTAAACAACCATAGCCACCACTATCCTATTAGGCAGGATTGGTGTTAAACTACTAAACATCACATGATCACCATCTCATACTAGCACATAATTGTTGTAAACAAAGGCAAAACTCTCCATACAGTAGTGCCAACCAGAGCAATCAATGGATTCCAGAAGGCTTGTGCATAAAATCCCTATCTAGTGCCTACTCATTCAATATCCCCAGACTAGTTTCTGGCTTGTGGCAATCATCAATGAGGAGCCTTGGATCTGAGAGCACTGCACCTAGATCTTAGGATCTAATGTAACCCTCCAGCAGCCACCTTTTAACTCTACTTTACCACAAAACTATCAGAATAAAATTGAAAACATAATATGATCTTAGGATCTAATGCAACCCTCCAGAAGCCACCTTTTAACTCTAATTTATTACCAAACTATAAGAATAAAATTGAAAACATAATATTTTCAATCTAAGCTCAACAGCTTATATAGTCATATGGGTCTGAACTCAATTGAGCACCCATACATTTTGGTGTCTTTGGCTCTTAAACAACCATAACCACCACTATCCTATTAGGCAGGATTGGTGTTAAAGCACTTAGCATCACATGATCACCATCTCATACTAGCACATAATTGTTGTAAACAAAGGGCAAAACTCCATACAGTAGTGCCACCCTGTGCCAACCAGAGTAATCAATGGATGCCAGAAGGCTTGGGCATAAAATCCCTATCTAGTGCCTACTCATCCAATATTCCTAGACTAGTTTCTGGCTTGTGACCATCATCAATGAGGAGCCTTGGATCTGAGAGCACTTCACCTAGATCTTAGAATCTAATGCAATCCTCCAGCAGCCACCTTTTAACTCTACTTTACTATTGAGCTTAGATTGAAAATATTATGTTTTCCAATTTCATTCTCAGTTTTGTAGTAAAGTAGAGTTAAAAGGTGGCTGCTGGAGGGTTGCATTAGATTCTAAGATCTAGGTGCAGTGCTCTCAGATCCAAGGCTCCTCACTGATGATGGCCACAAGCCAGAAACTAGTCTGGGGATATTGGATAAGTAGGCATTAGATAGGGATTTTATGCACAAGCCTTCTGGCATCCAATGATTACTCTGGTTGGCACAGGGTGGCATTAGTGTATGGAGAGTTTTGCCTTTGTTTACAACAATTATGTGCTAGTATGAGATGGTGATCATGTGATGTTCAGTGGTTTAACACCAATCCTGCCTAATAGGAAAGTGGTGGTTATGGTTGTTTAAGAGCCAAAGATACCAAAATGTATGGGTGCTGAATTGAGTTCAGACCCATATGACTATATAAGCTATTGAGCTTAGATTGAAAATATTTCATTCTCATAGTTTTGTAGTAAAGTAGAGTTAAAAGGTGGCTGCTGGAGTGTTGCATTAGATACTAAGATCTAGGTGCAGTGGTCTCATATCCAAGGCTCCTCACTGATGATGACCACAAGCCAGAAATACTGTATGGAGAGTTTTGCCTTTGTTTACAGCAATTATGTGCTAGTATGAGATGGTGATCATGTGATGTTTAGATGTTGATAATACCATAATTAGGAATAGCAGAGAACAAATAAAATTATGATTAAATATGAAGACAATAACCATGATGATAGGTTCAGAAGCTAAATTTAAAATTAATATTGAAGATATAGAAGTGGTTGATAGGCTTTGTCTTTTGATTAGTTAAAAAAAAAAAAAGATTTATTGATCAGGAAGAAGTTTGAGCATCAAAAATGAGAGCTGAGCTATGATCCATTGATCTTAAGCTTCAGAAATAGTTATTTTACCATTGCACTAAACTACACACAAAGTAGTCATTGGCAACAAAGAATCAAAAAAAAATTGTGGCAGTCTAGTACTGATCATAGTTGCAATGAATTAAAAAATTTATGGCAGTCCAGCACTGTGCATTGTAGCAATGAAAAACTTGGAAAATATTTTTAAAATTGTAGACATATCTTTAAAAATGAAGATCAAAATTATGCAAACTATGACATTTCTAGTGATCCTCTATGGCTATGAAAGTTCTGGTGAGAATTTTTGAGTACTCCCAGACAAAATATCAGGTGCAAATGTCCTACTTTGGTTATATAATGAACCAATTTAATTTATGAAGAGAAATAT
Source organism: Epiperipatus broadwayi (assembly GCA_028023455.1). Classification (NCBI taxonomy): domain Eukaryota; kingdom Metazoa; phylum Onychophora; class Udeonychophora; order Euonychophora; family Peripatidae; genus Epiperipatus; species Epiperipatus broadwayi. The sequence continues at coordinate 8,026,384 of JAQFVV010000034.1, forward strand.
TCAAGATGTTAAAATTAGTTCCAAAGTATCACCAACAACTCAAAAATAAAAATGTCTTTGATTAATATATAACCTAAACAGATAATAGATCATTCTGAAGAAATGCTACACATATGATCACAAAAAGTCTTCAAAGCAGTTTAGTGGATGGATTGCATCATCATAAAAAATGAATGTGTCTTTGAGAAACACGGAAGCCAAACAGATAATAAGTTATTTTGAAAAAATACTATTGGTGTTACTGCTATGCCATCTATGTCATCTTGTTAACATATAAGGATAAATCTTTATTTATTTATGAAAAGAATTTGTATTATGTTAAGCTTTGTAGCCAAAAGTATGTTGAGTACCCAATCATTTAGGAGTAATAAAAGCACTTGATCATTGATGGTTGTTTGTCATTTCTTGTCTTCATCTTAAATATAAAATGATATAACATCCCAATTTTAAAGCTACAACTTTTAATAAACTTTTATGCCATTAAAATGCAATACAAAGTATAAAAAAGTATTGGTAGAGTTTGTCAATTATTTGCTGTATCAAGTGACCTTATATTGGGAAAACTATTATTCTACTCAATACAACTAGCCAGACTGAGGTATCTCCCCTTATTCTTTATTTATTTCATTTTCCAGTCAAGAATCAAACCAAGAATCTTCACTTTTCCACCAAATAGTCTTGCAATTCAACAAAATATTTTATTTAGTCTGCAGCAAGTAGAATACATAGAAACAGTTCTTTTTTTTTACATTCCTTAATTAGAACTGATCATCTCGTGTTTTTTTTTGCTCAGCCATTCTACCACCTAGCTAACAGCTCATACCTGTCAAGAAGAATCTATATTAAAAAGTACATATCTAAACCAAAGATGAAGTTTACATATTGAGGAGTTTTTTCTAATTTTTTCACGAAGATATTACAAAAATTAGGACCTACTTTTTTCCCAATAACTATTCCCAGTGTAAGAATATGTAGTTGCAAAATTAATCTCATTACAGTTGGTAAGGAGAGTTCAGGAGATTTCTCATCTACATAAAATATGCTCTTAAAACAATACAACACTTACTACAAAATATACCCTCTACAGAACAATCTTCTCTTTATTCTAGGAAACAATAACATTATTTCATCTTAACATTCAAGTATATCAAAATCAAAAATGGAGATCCTCTACAAATGAGTTGATCAATACAATGTTATTATAATTGTACTTCAGGAGACCCTATTCTTCTAATGATATACATTTGAAAATTTTTGGATTTACAGTGATTACTAAAAAATACAATCTTAACATGGTATGGCTACTTTTATTTCAAATCATCTTGTTGCAATCACCATTTGAATAAAAAAAAAGTATGTATACAATATTTACACATATTTTCAGTTCTTACATCTTCTGTATTTATAAGAAACTTTAATTGACATAGTAGTTTTTGGGAATGTGTAAATAAGAATAAGCAAATAGAAATGGATGGATTTATGACACAAATATAATGAGACATTCCCTTTAGGCAGATGAAGAATAGACACAATTAATTTCTATTTTGTTGTAACAAACAATGTTTACTTTATTGTCTGATGAACTATGATATTGAATCATTTCCTCATAGCCAATTCAAATCAAATCTAATCACTCTTGGAATCCACATTTCTAAAGTTGAGAGTTATCTTGCTCCAACATGAATTTAAAGAAGCCAAGTTAAATCAGTAAATTGGATATCTTGTTCAGACTATTAATAGAATGCTTCCAATTCCTTCTTCCTATAATAGTTTTAACAAATTTCTACAAGTGCCAAAGAACCATTCCTTGTATATATCAAAAATTATTCATTTTAGGTTAAAACAAAATCAGAAATGCACTTACATGATCAATTTTTGTCTGCTAAAGATCCAGATATTGCTGAAAAACTAGTAAAATTACTGGATAATATCAGAGGAAAAAAATGGAGATCATGGAGAAACAATATATTTCAAGATCTAGTTGTGAAGCTCAGACACTTTTATATAAGCTTGGCGGATGGAAAATTTACTTCTAGAAAACAATTCTTGTCACTGTTATTCTAGGTTGCCAATGTGATATATCACTTCTAAATCCAAGATCGAAAGAATGAAAAAAAACAGAGCAGAAATGCAAACTTCTCTGTCACAAAGTTTTGCTAATATCATTTCGATAAATCGAATCTGAACTTGCTCTGGATTAAATCAGGAAAGATCCATGTGCAGATGGCATACTGCCAGAATTTCTAAAAAAAATTAGAACCCAAAGCCACAGCATAGTTGATAAAACTATTCAATTATATTATTCACACAGAAAATGTTCAAAGAATTTGGTATAAAAGCTAAACTATAATAATCTTAACAGCAAATAAATCCAGAAAAATATGAAATATATATATATATATATTAAAATTATTCTTGTTGCCAATAATTGATAACTATCTTAAGTTAGAAAAAAGCTATTGTGAACAAGTTTTATCTTTTACAATTAAAATAGATTTTTCCCAAAAAAAAATTAAAAAGTAGCATTACCTTTATTGATCTAACCTTAGTTTATGATTTTTTGGAAAAATTGTCTTCTAAAAATTTCTAAAATCCTTAAATGCTGGAAAAATATTAATTTACTTGGTAAAATATTCTCCAGTAGATAAATTCAAAAGACACTAAACGGTAATCATAAGATATAATATTTTATGGTCTACTACAAAGTTCAGTTCTATGTTTTACTTTATTTAATATATTCACTCAGTGATCTTCCAGAAATAGAATGCAAAAAATTAACATATGTATTGCTTTGAATTCTTAAAAGAAATTCTTTTCTGAAATAGAAAAGTTTCTCGATATTAAAAGTTTGGAAATCATTATCAAGAACTGAGATCTGAATTTAATGAAGACATGCTCAATTTTTAATCTAAATAATAGAAAACAACTCATAATCTGAATATAATCTTTTGCAGGATTACACTGAAATATAACCTTATTTCATGCTATTTAGGAATAACTTAAAATTATAGCCTATCTTATTTTTCTCATTTATTTAAGGTCAAATCAAAATTAATTTCTAGGGATAAATTGCTTGGAAAATTTGATGGCATTACTTGTAGTTGTGATGCAAATACTTTATAGGCTGGAGAATATTGTGACCCTGTTTGGAGGAAGAATTCTGACAATAAATTTTTGGATACTCAATTAAATATTACTATGAGAAATATTATTGGCACACTTCCTGATCTTTCACATATTCTCCATTAGATATCAAAAATGAAGTTGCCTCACAGAAAATATATAAAAAGTTGTTAAGAAGATCATATTTTCTATAACTTAAGATATAGTTTCACCATATATTAAATTTTTTTTTTTTGGGATGTTTAAGCAAAAATCAATAATTGAAGAATCATGATATAAAAATGAAATTCTTACAAAGTTCCAAATAATTCTTTGCCCCCAAATTTATAGATGAATTTGATTTTTTTAGACACAACTGGAATCTCATCAACATATTCAAGACAACCATGGTAATTGTGCTTATCTGCTTCATAAATGGAATTTAGAAATCAGTGATATATGTAGATGTAATCAAATACAAAGCATGAACCACATAAAAATAGTTGAATCTATGGCTATAGTGGCAGAATTGAAAGTATTAATGAAGCCATTAGAGAATAGCCATGATTGGAATTTTCTACAAGTTGCTCTGATATTTTGTTAATAGCTAAGTTATCTAAAAAAAGAAAATCACTATAAAAAATGAAATGACTTATCAAGTTGAAATGTACACCATATCATTATTGTATTATTTTACTATGTATTGATAATATTTATAAATAAAATTCATTTTTTTAGACATTCAAATACAAAGGAATACTAAATATTTGCCTTTTATATAAGATGATAGCAGTATCTAACATTTTTAAATCTACAACAACAAAAGACAATTCTCCGGATTATATTGATTCTTCAGGAATTCAAATGATATAAGAATATTAAATGGCAGAATGATCTCAATAGTTCCATTCAAATTATCAAACAGATGTTTTGTTTTTTATTTTTCAAAATTGGAAATTATTCCAAGTACTTTTAACTCTTGATTCAATCATTTCATCAATTAGTGTTAAAAACAAATATAAATTTAAATTCTTAGAAAATTCTTGATCTGACAACTATGTTTCAATTCTAACACACACACATATAGAACAAATGGTATTTTTTATGGAAAAATTATCATGTATCAGCAAAACAATAATAAATGAGAAATGTTATTTTAAGCTGATCCTACTATAGTTATTAATTTGTTTTTAAAGGAATATGAAAACTAACTACAATATTTTTTAGTAGAGAACTACTATTGGAATTTGGAAAGTAATTAACTTTGAGACACAAGATTAAGCATAAAAATTTTTTACTATATATATTGTACAGATTTTTATTTTACAAAATATTTTTAAAAAGTTGCATTTTTTTGAATCCAATAAACATCATTAATGATATAATTGATGTCAAACAATTAAGAGTTAATTTACATTGTTTCATATACTATATTATTCAAATAATACTTTTAAAATAATTACTTAGAAATGCAATATAATTCTGACAATGCTCATACAATAAAAAAAAAATTAAAAATAAAATAAAATTCAAGAGATAAAAAATATAAAACTGATTGTACTATAATAATATTTCAGTAATAGTGAACTGGCAACATACCTGTTATTACATGATCTGTAAAACAGTTTTATATAATTCACAATCAAGACTATCATGCTTTTGTTAATTACATTGTTACATATAAAATTAAAAGATCTTCAAATAACTTCTATATGCTGGTTTAATGTTTAAATCTTGAAGGTGAATTTAAATAAAATATAATATTTTTATCTTGAAATTACATTTTACTATAAAGAAAAATAAAATTTAAAAAAATAAATAATTTTTTATTTCTTATTATCCATATCCCAGGTGTAAATAAAAAGATTACTAACATTGACTACAGAATACTGAAATTCTTTTACTTATCATTCTGTGACACTTTTCTAAATTTTATAAAGTATAAATATTTCAAGATTTTAAATGGAAAGATGGGTGCCTTATTTCAAGTATATGTAAATATTTTCTGTGCTTCCATTAGATTTACTCATGTCATTCTATCATTTAGTTACCAAATAAATGTGCACCAGATATTAAAGCAGTAAATTACTTATAAATCATTATATGGTAAATGCTACATTTATATATTTGGAGTAATCCAATTTAAAAATTTCATGGCCACTTCATATCCTAAGAAACAGGCCTAAAAAACAAAAAAAGTAATTTTAAAATAAAATATATAAAATTTATACTTATGTCCACTAGATGGAGCTTACCAATAGCTCTAAGCAAGCTTTATTTTATAAGTGCCAAAAGAGAAAGAATTCAAAATCTCCATCATAAATCCCTATCTCCAAACCAATTGGTTTCGAGTTTGTGGCTCACCTCAGTAGAGTGCTAGGACTCTAGAAACTAGCTTGATTAGAGCTATTGGTAAGCTCAATTTGGTGATCATAAAATGCAAGCTTAAAAGCAAGTTATGAAATTTATGACTTGTTTTAATTTTTATACTTATGTGTATATATAAAGACATATATATATATTTCAATAAACAAGAGCAATAAATGGATATAGTTATTAATACTATGGTGAGAATAGCCTACAATTACTATAATCAATAGATCATATGATATTATTTAAGCAAATCATAAAATAATTTTATCTTCATTTTTAAGGGCTTCTACTTGAATAAACTCTTTTATAGTTACAAGATAATAAAGCCATCTTTCATTGCCTGATAGTACAATAATCATTTACAGATATTCAATTTATATACTTTACTTTCAAAAGTAATCTTTATTAGTAAAAAGATTACAAAAATTTTCGTGTAAACTTACCCATTGAGAATTACAAAGTTCTATGTAACAAGATAAACAATTATTGATTATATAAAGTACATATGCTTGATAACAATTATATCCATAAAAGGGTTGCTACAATGTTGATTAATGTGTATCTGTGCATGGATCTACATGGCCCAGCTGCCGAGAAGTTATCCATCACCCAATGATCCCACCCCTGGGGCCCCGAAGCGAAGACCCAAATGCTTCAGCTGAATAGGTGGACAAGTCCAGCATTGCGCCAACTACCACAACAGGCAGCGAGGTCCAAGGCTCAAGTCCATTAAACAATAAATTCTTGACCTACAGCCAAGCCACATCAAGACCATTGTAGGTATCTCTGTCTCCCAATTAACAATCCAAATGTGCAAGGACCACATTCGGTCTACATGTCCAGAATTGGAAAGCCAACTAAGGAAAACTAACAAGTAGCAAGCACAGGTCTGCTCTGCCTAAAACCAATCTATCAAGGGGGCACAGCAGCCGACCAGAGCAGGAATGGTGCTGAGACTTTGACCAGTTACCCTCCCAGCATGTTTTCCAGGTAGTGGCAACAGCCTGCACCAATAAACCAGGCCCCTAATGACCGCCGCCACCCCTGAGAAAGAAAAGAGGAGTGCAGACCTGTGCCCGAAAAATTATTGCAGCAAAAAGACATTAAGTAATGCATCAATATACAACAGATGAAACTGGTTCAAGAAGAAATCTAGATCCCTTTTTTTTTAATTACCATTAGCATCAACTTTTCTTTCTACTGATTATATATTGTAACCTTTAGTTTTTGCCAGTAAAACTAAACTTCCAATTATTTACTTTAAATAAGTGTTAAAAAAATTAATAATTTAATTTTATAGCCAATTAATTTTATCAGGGCTTCACAATTAAATGCCAACTTAAATTATAACTTATTCTAAGCACTTTTATAAGTCATAATTATTATTAAGAATCATTTTATTGTTTTTATTGTATATTGATTTGAACTTATTTGTAGTTGGAATTAATTTTCAATTGTTTAAATTATTTCCCATAATAAAGTACTGCTAAAAGCTAGAATTATTTCCATATAATCTCTAATGTCTTAAAATTTAGTGTTTAAATTAAACTGTAGTAACACTTAAGTTTAAATTTCTAATATTAGTATTATTCAATTTGTCTGCTTATAATAAAGGATTTCTGTCTAAATTATTAGCAAAAGTTTATTTGTTCATGCTAATATCATAAAGATTAAATTTGTGTAAATAAAGTTTAACTATTTAACTTAAGAGATAAAGAGTTAATTTATTATCATTAAAAAGTTGTCAGTTTTCAATTAAAAGTAACATAGGAGAATATGTATGATTGTGCCTACATTTTATTTTAATTTGTATTTCCTTGTTCATAATATTTAAATACTTTTAATTATTTTAATTAAAATAACAAAGATGTTCTGGTGATCTAACTTATTTAACATAATTTAGAATTGTTACAAAGATTAATATAATATTATATTCAAAACAATATAATTTATACTGTAATATTTTATTTTTATTTCATTATAATAATTTTAATTTCATAATTATTTATAAGATGTTATATTTTTAATTACAGTCTAGACTGCATGCTAATGAATTTCTATTTTTAGTTTGATTCCCCAAATATCAAAACCTTTAATATAAGAAGTGATTTAAAAGTGTCAATTTTCAATCAATCACATGATTGGGATGTAAATATACATTGTGGATAAGCCTGCACACACATGGAAAAAATAATATATATATATATATTTTCTAAATAATTGCAGAATTAATCATAAGTTTAATTATTTTTGAACAATTTTATTTTTTCTCAATAATGTGTCCTTAAACAAGTTCTAATTTGGGTATTATTTCTCTGCAATTGCTGAATTTTATTTATTCAATATTAATAATCTTGCATCACTTGCACAAGAACTTTTTGTGATATTCAATTTCATACTTACAATAAATTTTATGTAAATACTTTTAAGACCAGCTTTAACCTGTATCCAATGCGCCTTGAAATTGATAACAGTCAAGCAATATCTTTATTTCGCTTATACAGGGATCTCTCGAACCACAACACAAGATAGTGATTTTTATAAAAATAAGAGCAGCCATCTTACTTTCCACTTATATAGGCATAGGCCAATCTGAAGTATCTTGATTTGGGAGCATGAAGCTATTTTTCTCTCCACTTTTTAAGTCCACTATTTTCTATACAAAGATAGGCCACTCTTATCTTTATAAAAGTCGCTATCTTGTGTCGTGGTTTGAGAAGTCCTTCAAGATATTGCTTGATTATTATAAATTTCAAGATGCAATGGATACAGGTTAAAGCCTGTCTTAAAAGTATTTACATATACTACCTGTGCGCTTAATAAATAATTATAACTCTACAATAAACTTTATGCTAAATTTAGTATTTCTTATATCTTAAGAATAAGGCTGTTAAAGACATTAAAGACATATGTTTTGCAATATTTATAGCAAATTCTTTAATCTTTTTAAATGCTTTACTTTAATATTTAAAATGTTGAAAGATTGCAAGATTTATTCAAAGACTTTAAAATGTTTTATCTTCAATAATGTTTACGAAATATATCATTTCAATATTATTATAGTTAAATGACGGTTTTCTCCGGAATAAATTCATTTTTCTTTTAATGATTGAACTATTTTAATCCTAGATAGAAGAACCTTTGGATTAATTTTAAAATGACATTTTAATTACTTATCATAGTGAATTATTTATTATCATTGCTGCTCAAGTGAAAGACAGTCACTCATATATATTTCAACTTATGCTTATGAAAGCTTGATAAGAGAAATTATATCAAGTATATAAAATAAAGATTTAATTATTTACTTTTTCAGTAGAAAAGCATTATGTCCATATTCTTGTTTAAGAAAAAAATATCATATCTTTATCATAGATTTATTACTTAAAATTCCATTATTACAATTATTTAAATACACCTGAACAAAATAATGGAAACAGCTACATTCAGGTTATAAGAGGAATATGAAATATTTTTAATGAATTATAATTTGAGTTATATACAATTAACTGTCAATGAAACCTAGTTTATTATATACTTCATTATTATTATTAGTGCTACAATGTGCATTTAAACCCTGCTCTCTCTCTCTCTAATGAAACCTGCTTATTTTCTAAAAATATTTGGTCCTAGACCTCAGTATTAAATTATATTTTTCTGGAATGAATAAATAAAAGATTAACTAATGCTATAACATAAATTGTTAGCGTTTTGTTTTGTTTTTTAAAAAATTATTTTTGTGAAACTGAATGGCCATCAATGTATGTGTGCTTACAATTTAAGGAAATCTCTTATATAAAAATAATTCGGACTGCTGTGCATTTAATATTGTAATTTGCTGTAATATCAATAAATGAAATTTTTTTTTTATATGTTTGTAGAACTGTATCCTGATAACTGGTGAAAATTCCAGGATGAAGGACTTTAATAATTTAAATTTTGGTAAATTGGGTATAATGTTAAATGATAATTTTATGCTTTTTGTAATTTATTATGTATTTTATTCAGTTATATCGTGCATTAGTTGTCAATTGTAATATCCAGGGGTTCACAAAGTATTTACTACTTTATTAATATATTATTTTAATATTATATCATTTTAAAAGTACTGCTTTGTCTCCTGTTATGAGTAATTTATCTATCTGAATGAAGATGTTTATGCAGAACCAGTGAGAATGTTGTATATTTTAATTTTACTGTTTATTTCAGATCATATTTTATTAAGATAGATTTGATCTTGTTTTCTTGTATGGCATTAGATATCTGTTTAAACTAAAAGGTACTTTTGAAATCGATCTTTATTGCAATCACATCAGAAAGACAATTTTGTTTCATAGGTGGTACTATTTCCTGATGTACCAATATTGCATACTGAATGTCTTCTAATATAGACTAATTGACAAATAGAAGTTTAGTTTCCACATCAGCTTGAATTCCTCTAACAGTATTTCAGAAAATATTTCAGCATGTAACTATTGCACATGCGTTTTGGATTTTAACTATAAAATGAATGAATACAAACACTTCAAACACATGATAAAGTCTTTGGAAAAGATAGAATGGCCATCTATCTTTTTGAACCCAAACGCTTTTGTATGGGCGAATCTTAAGTGTTTGAAAGTGAAAGTGTGAAGATATTAAATAATCATTTAAAATCCAAAGCGCATGTGCAACTGTTTAATGCTGTTTAAAATATTACAGTTTGTAAAAAACATCGCGTTATATAAAATAAATGACTTATTTACATTCATGGATTTATATAAATTTGATGTTATATTTAAGCTTGTTTATTAGTTCAATTACATTCTCTGGAGAGACTAATGTTAGTTGTGGCAGATCTGGGTTTTTCGGCCAATCTCACAATGTTAGGCTATTATGTGTTTTGATGTTTGAATTATTTCCAGATCACATGATCTATCCGGCTTCCCATTAAAATGTTACCATGAATTCCTCTCTGGTACTATATTTTTGTTTTAGCACAATTAATAATTGTTCAAACCAGCTTGCTAAATGCCCTGATTATATAAGTGCTGTCTCTCTTCTGCAATGGTATGTATCTAAACATGATCAATATGCTATTAGTAAAAGAGGCAAGCAATAAAATATTTTATTATTTATCAGATATAATTAAAAAACATAAAACTAGATTATGGTTTTCTTGAATACTTCTTATAACTTTATTGAACATATTTACAAGAAGATCAAGTTTCTTAAAAGATAGACAGAAATAGTGATTTATTGAACACATTAATTAAAATTTAGCAGTTGTATAAATCTCTTGATTACCTTTACTTCTAATTATGAGAAAACTAACTTATAGGCTAAAAAATATATTCAGTACAAATTATTTATAACTCTAACTATTTTTCTATCTAATCAAAGACTTTTTAAAAATAATATTCTAGACTAGAATGGCTGTATGAAAAGTTCCTTGGAACATCAGAAGATGAATTTCTCCTCAGAAGTGACTTATGACACCTTACTCTATAAATAAAATAAAATTAATAATAATAATCGCTAAACAACCAAGTTATTTTTATATAACTAAGAAAAATATCCCATCTCCTCTACTTAATAATTTAACTAGAAAATTCCATTACTTTAATATTTAATAATATTAAATTATAACAATAACTTTGCTAGAATTTTCCATCATATTTAAAATATAATAAATTTTAAAGACTTATGTTTGCAGTTTTTTTACAATATTTATATATATATAATACCAGATTGCTTGCATAATATTATATATACAATACATACTTATATAAAATACATAGTACACATTTATTTTGCTTGTATAATATGTATATATACAACACACACATATATATTTAAATACATAGCAATTATTTCTATTCTTACCAGGTTACTAAAATTAAACAAAATCTGTCTTTGCAACAAAAACAATTTATAAGAATTAAATTAGAACTATAAATGAATTTCAACACTGCATACATATGTTATATTTAAAAATATTAATATCTTCATATTTTTAATTTTTAGACAGGAAGAAACATTGTTTTAATAGAAAAGTCTAATCAAAAGCTTAGATATTGATATAATTTGTTAAATAAACTTCTTGGTTATTTAATAGCTAGAATGTTTTAAATGAGGATGTATATAATTTTAATACACTTGTACATTAAAAGCCTGAAGATGATCCATAAACACAATAAGCCCCAGTGAAGAGTTATCTGGTTCTTTCTCCGAGCTGCCCGAGGTACATCTCTGAACTAACACGTTACACAGTAATGTAGCTTTATTTACCACAAACATTTCATAGTACTAGTATGTCTGGATCATAAGTCACAACATGAAATATGATAGTGTGTTTCATATCTTTTCGCTACCATCACAAAATTTTGCAAGCCACTTAAAAATATTCTTATAACTCATAGCTTCTTTGCCATATATAACTTGAATCATTACAAATACTCCAGTAATAGTTTTCCCAATTGAAACAAAATTGTATTCGCATATTGTTCCAGCATTGATTAAGATACAAAACACACTTTCACATTTCCTGTTGTTATTCATGATCCAGACACACTGGCACTTTAAAATTATTATGGCGAATAGCTAAAAATGTTTCAGAAGTGATAATTCAGGCAGATTGAAGAGACAAGCAGTCACGTTTTTAGTGGGACACTGTATATAAAAAGGTTGAAATGATGAAAATTTAATAAATGGGATTACCATATTTTCAATTTATAAAATATGGATACTTGGAAAATTAAAAAAAAAAAAAAACTTTTTAACTTCAAATGTCAGCCTTGATACCAGAGCTGTCAGATTAAATAAATATTTATATTGAAATAGAATAAAAATAGGATCTAGAACATTTTGTAATAATAAATCAAAACGTCAGACAAAAAATATTAATTTTCAAACTGAAGAAAATTATTATTATTTTTTTTAAATTTATCATATTTTTCATTTGATTTTTTTAAACAAAACTTTATCATTTTTAATTAGTTTATACAACTCTGCCTAAGTGATAACTACACTTATTTTTATTTGTAACAGATGCTTAGTGTTTTCAACTAACAATCTGTTTTGAATCTGTTCAAACATCAGACCAAATGTTTCTAGTGATAGAAAAAGCTTGTTCAACTGGCACTGTAGATCCTAGTAGACAAAAAATGAATTCTAATAAATTTTGTAAAGTTAGAATATTCATTTGCATTTGCTTGAAGCATTTTGAATATATCAACCCATTAATCAGTATTACTAGAAATAATATTCTTAAAAACTTTGGTATTTCTTCCTTCTTGTTTTCTTTTCCAATTTTTTGTCCTAAATCTTGTAGTGCTATTTTTATAACTAAAATTTCATCAAAAGTTTTGTCTATGATTCTTCAAGGAGAATTGAATTAATAAAATCAGTTGATTCTTCAAAAGCTGACCACTGAAGCTCAAAATCTTGATTTATTTTTATCCAGGAAAATTTTTCTATGCCATCAAGGCTATTTTCTCACATTTCTAAATAATAAATAAAGCTTTCATAAAAATATAAAACTTGACTTTCAAAATCTCCTTCATTTACTTAGAGAGACATCTTTTGTTTGCAAAGTTGAAAAATGAATTTATTATCTTTTTTGGTTTTTAATTTTATTTTTAATTCCTTGTACTTTAAAATAACTTTCTGGAGAATATGAAGGCTGACATTAATAAAAAAAACCTAACAGCTCATTGAGTGGATTTTCAAAAATCTTTTTTATTAATTTTGGTACAAGAATTCTCAATTTAGAAAGAAAAAAAAATTAAATCTTTCTTAAATTAAAAGAATCTTATGAAAATTAGTAATAGACTTAAAAATCTTGATGTATTATCTGACAACAGTTTCTTGTACTCAATGTCCACACATTCAAGAAATTATTTTCATTTCTCCACTCTGATTGCAAAAATATCTATATATTTTAATTACAATCATTTCTATATCAAAAGGTAGTTTATCAATGCTATTTTCTACACAATTATGCATAATATTAGCATTATAGTCAATACCTAAAAGTTTTCTGCCAAATTTTTGTGTGGTTTTGTGTGAACATTACATTATTTATACCTTTTCATCACACTCTTCTAAAATTTGAGTTTGTGTTATCAGCACAATAAGATATAATTTTTTTTCTGAATCAAATTTTTTAAATGTTTTAATTACACATTCAGTTAAAATGTCTGACAATTTTCCTGTTAAATTATCAAACTCTATTAGCCAAACTTTAATTAGCATGATTTAACTTTTTTTGTACTTTATGCCTTATAATTACATTATTATCTATAGCGTCTATTTTTGTTCTAGCACTGGAATATTTTAAATTGTAGAATTCTGAAATGAGTTTAGACTGGCATTCAGATTATTTTAAACTTTGTTGATATATAACTATATTAAATACAAATTTAGCTTCTCTAGCCACACGAGTATAATTGTCAGATTTCATTTCCTTGTTCAATCTTCTGCTGTTTAAAAGACTTTATATGCTTAATGATGTCTCTTCTTCCTCCTAATGCCATAATAAACCTATTCTTACATACAGAACAAAGAATAATATCACTATTTTCATTTCCATGTTCCAGCTTTAGAAAATACATATTCATTTTGTAATTCTACATTAAAATGGCACTTTCTTTTAGATGTTTCTTTTGATATGACTTTGAGTCATTCAATACAAATATAAGTAAAATAAATAAAATTGTTAATTAATTAATTAACTTAACTAATAAAACTAATTGTCAAATACAAAAGACAATTTACAAGTTACAGTTACTGCTCAAATCAATGCAGAAATATAATCAATAGTAGAATTATAAGTTTTTTTGTTTGTTTTGAAGTTGATTGATAATATGGCATTTTTATAATCAGGATATTTGACATATTTTCATAAATGTAGACATTTTGCTTATTTTTTAAAAGTATGATATAGACAGACAAGACCTTCACAATATGGATTGCCCATATTAAATATGGACATCTGATAATCCTAATAAAAATTTAAAAAATTGAGTATTTTTAATAACAGAAGTAGAAAAATGTATATACAAAAATAATACTTTACAAATATATATATAAATACACACACTTGAAATTAAATAAAAAAGGGTTTCTTAATATTAAACCATCAAAAACAGTATATGATCACCATTCTTTATGCTTACACAAGCTGTTTTTCACAGAGACAAAACTCTCTATGCAGTGGGTTGTATTAGATTCTAAGATCTAGATGCAGTGCTCTCAGATCCAAGGCTCCTCACTGATGAAAGCCTCAAGCTAGTCTGGAGATATAGGATGAGTAGGCACTGGATAGGGATTTTATGCACAAACCTTACTGCATCCATTGTCTTATTCTGGCTTGCACTGAGTGGCTACTGAAGGACAGTTTTGCCTCTGTGTTTCTTAATATTATAATGAATGGCATATTAAAAGATTTGATCTAATTCATGATTGAATGAGATTATTCAAACAAAAAATGGAGTGAAAGAATGAAAAAAAAAAAGAAAGCAGAGAAAAGAATATCCAACTGTTAAGATGAAGCAAAATTCAACAATCAATAAAAAATGAACAATGGATAAGCTAAGACTGAATTATGAGTCTTCATCAACTTTAAGTAAAGACAATTTTAAATCAAACTGGTTGTTTGTTTCTTTATTAGTTTTTTTTTAAAAAAAAAAAAAAAAAAAGAAACTTGTAAATACAAATATGAAATCGGAATGGCATCAAAACGGAGTGAAGAAGTACTAAATATTATTATGGTATAAATGAATAAAACAATAAAAATTTATACATATTAAACATCAGAAAGATTTTTAAAGATACGAATGTGACATATATCTATGAATAAAAATATGGTTTTAGGAAATAAATAAATATATATTGAAAAATAAGTAATTATATTTAGTTGGTGAGAAAACAAAAAAAATGAACTCAATAAAAGACTTGAAACCAAAGAGATCAACTATCTATCAAAAAAATATTAAATATTCAAAATTTGTATAAAAACTTAAATAAATAATTTAAAAATTCAATTACTGTAGAGTTATACAATAAATAAAATCTTACAGCGTTTGCAGGAAATGCCCTTAACATTACTGGAATTGCACCTTTATATAATGCTGAAATGCCTTCTTCTTTTATCAAGTGTTTAAATACATCTCGTATACCTTTAGGATAATTACCCTCTGGAGCTAATATAAAAAATAATTATTAATAAATTTTAAAGAAACAAAAAAGACAAACATATGAATTCTCTCATAAACCTAAAATCATAGGGGAATAAAAAAAAAAAACATATATATTTTTGTGCATTTTTGAGTAAAAAAGAGTACATCCAGATAATTTGGAATGTAAAGGTCACATGAATTTACAGATGGTAACTAGATTATATATTGATAATACTCAAAAAATGTTAATAAGCTTTTGACATATTTTATCTGTTTATGCCCATATGAATTTGTAGCAAAACATTTTTGACACATGTTACACTACTACATCATATGTCTTGTATCAAAAATCTTGAACAAATTTTGAAATGGATGATCAAGATTTATGTGCTTTAATCACAATAGAAACAATAATTGCCTTCATTTTCCTTTTATTTCTAGGATTCTAAATTTATTTAGAATATTCTGCTAATTAGAAGATTTACCTGTTTGCAATCTCGATTTAAGAACGTCTGGAGGTAGTGCAACCATCCAATTAAAAATGCCCGCCATTCCACCAGCAAACAAAATTCTAAGAGGACTTAATTCACTTGAGCTATTAAAATAGATACAACAACAAAATAGCAGCAAATTAATTTTGACATACATGAGTAATAAAGATGACATTTACAATTCACCTTAAGTAAAAAGTTCTTATAACACCAGTACTAGATTTAAGTTTTTCTAATTGTAGTCATATATTTGATGCTACCCACTAAATTGCAAGTAAACATTACTTTTTAGTAAAATTACAGTCCATATATATTACAGCAAGATTTAGCATACTGGTAACATGGCAACAACTGGAATTGGAGTTATGCATGATCAATGAATCTTGAATAGGCTCACTCAGTAACTTGAATTTCTTATGAATTCTTAAGGAAAAACACCAATTATTTATTTATTATTAGTCTCCAAATAATTCAATATAATTATTCTCTTAAATGCAATTAAAATTTTATGATATCTTAGCAAATTAAAAACCCATCTATCATTATGAATTAGAGTATATCTGTCAGCAAATGAGAATTCATTCTGATATTCAACATTGTATCTTATTTTGGTTAAAAAAACATATCATAATTCACTATTATTAAAATTTCTTTAAATTCAGTTGCTTTTATATAAAGGCCCCTGATACTTGATAAAAATAAAAATTATTACAAATACAAGCTGGTAAAATTACAATTCAGATGAATAAGAGCAATCAACAATAAGCATAACAATAAGAATATAATTTATTAAACAGATAACCTTTTATGATGAATATCATGAAGGGAGTCTAGTAAAGATTTACGGATAAACTTTAAAAATACAAATAAATAAAAAAAAAATAAACATAAAGAAATTTTTCATTGTTATTAATTATAATACAATTCTTCATTACTTTTCTTCTTAATAATTAATTCATTCACATTAACATTGCCATTCATCATTAAAAAAATAAAAATAATTGAATACTATAGCTGAATTCATAACTTAGGAATAATCAAACTTCAGAATCTACCACTGCTCAAAATCACACAGAGTGTTGCTCATTCACATAATATTTTAAGTGTAAATAACATTTTTAATACCTATAATGAATTCAAAGAAATAAAAGTTTAATTAATAAACCATGGTCATGAGATAAAGGTGATATGTCTCTTTTAGAAGTTTTCTTATTTTTAAAATCGCATAAATTTTTTTAGAATATAATTGTTTGATGATTCAAGTTCTAGCATATTCAAATAATTCAAACAGTGTCAAGTCTCCTAGCTTAAATTAAATAAAGCTTAATGTAATTAATAATTTTTATTAGACTAGAGATTATCCATTAATAAATAATATTTCTGTAGTGTGATTTTCATTACACCACTCTCAAACAAGATAGGAACTGGTTTCTATCCACTTTTAACACCTTGTGGAAAGATGTAATCATAAATATATGACCAAAGACATAAAAAAGATCTATGATCCCCAAGATGCACATTTCATGCTGAATCAGCATTCATCAGTTGGCTCGGATCACAATCTCTTACATATATCTTTATATCATTGTCCAGTATATATATAAATAGCAAATTACTATAGTTTATTTGGTGTGTCAAATGTGCTGCCCTCACAAAAAATCAACAGAAACCAGTCCTTATCTTACAGAAATATTATTCATTATTGGATTTCTAGTCTAATGAATGGCTAATAAAAATGATTAATATACTTTCATTAAGAGATTTGTGTAAAAGTTGTAAGGGCTGCACATTTGACACATTAAATAAACTGTAGAAATTTGCTATCTATATATATATATACACTAAGCAATAATAAAAATATGTGTATGAGATTGTTATCTGGACCAACTGATGAGTGCTGATTCAGCACAAAATGTACATCTTGGGAATTAGATTTTTTCATGTTTATGATTAGATCCTTCCATAAAATGTTAAAAATGGATAAAAACCAGTGCCTATCTTGCTTAAGAATGATGTAATGAAAATTACACTACAGAAACATTATTCAAACCATAATGTAATGTTTTAATTAAAGCTGCATTACTGTCTCTTAATATTATACCATAACCAAAATTACTTATATATACTTTTTTATATATTGTTAATGAGAAGTTGCCTTGACAACAGATTAAGATTATTGATTGATATTGGTATTGTTTAGGTGTTGACTGCTTTCAGTGAATTTACATTTATAAACTATTTAGCATTGAGCATTTCTAGTTTTATTATTTAAGTAATACATTGTTGGCGTGCAGTTTGAAAGTTATTATATTTGCTGATTGAAAGTTATAATTGACAATTTAATAGTCTGCTTTCAAAACAGGTTAACCTGTTTAATGAGGTGCAATTAAGCTTCTTTGTATCAATAATTTGATCCCCCTGTAGTCCAATTTCAAGCTTTAGTAACTATATAAACATAATAGACCATAAATAAAGGTGGATTTTCACCTTTAATGTTAAAAGGAGGTTACTTTGACAGCAAATTGAGATTGTTGATTGACATTGGTATTGCTACTGTTTAAGTGTTGATTGCTTTCAATAAATTTACAATTACAAATGTATCTAATCTTGAGCATTACTAGTCTTATATGGGTTTTTTACTTTAGGTTTTTGCAAATCAAATTCAGGCTTTTGCAAATCAAAATTGGTTTTTTAAAAATTTTATTAATAAAAACAATGAAAGAATTTAGTCCATGTTGAAATAAAAATAAATTCTAAAAAAAAGTGTGAAAATCTCCTGTTAAATCAATGAATGAAAAGAAGGCATGTTTGAGCAAGCAGAACAAAAATTTTAATATATTATAAAATAGTTAAAATGTAATCAAAAATGAGTGACACTTTTATCTAGTGAATCAGATTTGCCTCTACCTGGACAGTAATTTTGAAACTGTTGACGAATCGCAAAATCCAATTCATCACAAACATCAACATTTGTACCAAATTCAACAAGTTGAGCCATTCAACCAAATCATTATAGATTACTTCATAGACCTCCATACAAACATATAAGATAAAAAAGAAATTCTAATAAAATGCTACGGAAAAAGTAAATTGATTTCTGAATTGGTCGAAGTAGCAAGAATAATTAAAAAAAACTGCTTTCTCTATAATAACGCTATATAACAATGATGGTGGAACAGTTGTAGAAAAAACTTGGGGGACAAAAGAAATTTTAAATTGACTGCATAAACATTACAAAAAATCGAACAACCGATCAAAAAAAATCCATGCATAACATTAAAAAATATTTGCAATAAGATTATGAAATCCTGAATATGTCAATTTAACCATATCTTCAATTAATAACACATTAAAAATTCTATGAATTACTTTTAAAAATGCAACAATACAAGTAGATCGATTAAATTGTGCTGAAACAATTTGGAAACAAAAGTTGTATGCGTCATGAATCGGGCTTTAATTGTCACATTCGACAAAAGAAAAGCATGATCAAGGATTAATACACCTGCTCACATAATCATTTCAACTGTTAAAGGACATAATGTTTCTCTAATTGCTGCAATGAATATTCATGGAATAGCATGTAAACAGATTACTGCAAACTCCTCTGTTGATGGCAATATTTTTTATGGATTTCTTCAGGAACCATTAACTACATTTGAAGAAAATAATACTGCAATCTACAAGACCCAAGAAATGCATGATATTGTTGGTGAAATAAGTCATATATTGGGGTTTCCACTCCATACTTGCCAATGTTAAATTCAATCAATAAAATGTTTTCCAGAATAAAGTTCAGTGCAAGATATTTGTTAGCAGATCCTGCAAAATATAATCTAAATTTAATAGATGTAATTGAAACATTTGTTAGAACCATTACATCTGATCATTTCCAAAGTTATTATCTAGATATATATGTCATTAGTTGTTGCAGGAGAGCCACCGTATTAATCTTGTTTCGATTTTAAAATTGTTATAACTGTTTCACTGTTTTTATTAATAAAATTTACAAAAAACTGATTTTGATTTGCAAAAACCTGAATTTAAAGTAAAAAAATCTGAATTTGATTTACAAAAATATGAATTTGAAGGGAAAAAAATCTATCTATACATATATATACATATCTCATAACGGTATGGAGCAGCCAGGATACATGACATGGGAAGATAACATTGCCACCCCATTTTAATAAATAAAATTTAGAATGAGCATGAATATGAGAACATCAGCATAAAATAATACAGTAGTTATATTAATAATGTCATAAACTACAAATTTCCTATCATGAAAGAATATCTAAAAGAGATTCAATGGTCAATGCCAAACTTATGGGATGATATATGCAACATTTAAGTGCTAAAATATCTATCATAAAAAAATAATGCTGGATTTCTGATACATGCTGATTGATCATCATCAATGCTCTGACAATATGGTACAAAAAAATAAATAAAATGCAATGAATGGACTTTAAAGATGATACTTTTGCACCATCCAGAAAATTCTCTGGATGTCCAAACACAAACATAAACTCCCACATATAAATAACTTAATCATTATGGGTCATTTTAGGAACTGTAACTCTAAATAAGAAAAAGTATAAACATATAAGTTTATTCTACTATAAATGAAATAGACTTACAGGGATAATTTACAAATCCCTAAAACACTATGCTATTATGAAATAAAGTTACATATACTGCCAATTCATAGAACAGATAGCTGGAGAAATAAAAGAAATTAAAACTAATTTTTTTAACAATTATTTAATAAATTTACTAAGAAATAATTTAAAAAATTGGCAAAACATTATAATTCAAACTTAAATACATTATTATCAACAAGATATAATTTCATATAGTGATATTAACTTGTTGTCAGCTCTTATTAATTCAATTAACCAACATTAACTTAAAACATAATTGTTTTATTCTTCAATGATTAAAATTGCAAACAATATTACAAAGATAAAAAAAACGTTTTTTTTCTTATGAAAATGAAAAGGTTCTATATAATTAAATTTTGTAGGGAAAATAATATAGAGATAAAAATATGTTTCAATAATAAAAAAAATAAAATAAAATTAATAAATGTGAATATAATGTGCACTTTACAATATCTTAGATTACCAGAGCTTTTTTGTGGCCTTTTTTGGTAGTTGTAATTTCCAAGTTTTTCCATCTTGGTTTTTCTTCTTGTAGACTTTTCAATTAAAGCATATCTTCAGAGTATTATACACAGGTAAATTTATCCATATTTTTAGGTTTCAAATATCCTGAATTCCTTCACCAATCATGCTGTTGGATGGAGATAAGGCTTGTTGCAGATTACTTTGGGGCTATTTTATATTTTCTTTAGTGAACAAGTCACATGGTAAGTTTAAATGAGACTCAGATTTCAGTTAAAACTTAGCACATGGTTTTCTTCAAATCCATTTTAGAAACTTTTTTTTCTTGTAGTGAGATGATTCTAATTTCAGACTACTGAAATTATTTCCCACTGAGCTCTTCCCAACTGAATTGCTTCATTATTTTCCAACAGCTGAATCAAGACTAACTGCTACTACTAACTTTTTCAACAGCTTAACCAAGCATGACAGTTCTTCATTAGACCCTGAGATCTGCCTTAACTGACAATCATATCATTTTTGGAACAACTCTCTACAACTACATCTGTCTCCAAACTGACAAAATTAAACTCTGACTAATTGGGTTTACTCTTATAGAATGTTATTTAACTACTTTCCTCCTTTATAATTAAAAAAATTCCCTGTAGTTGGTTTTTTCTTATACCAAAACAAGATAATCTTTTAATTGCATTTTGATCTGAAAAAAATTGCCTTTAGTTTAGGAAAGAGATAAGACAAAATAAAAAAAAAACAACTCTAATTAATTAAAACAAAATTTCTTATCAAAATGTTAAAATCTTATTTTTTTTAATTCTATGTTAAAAACATGACAAACAAAAATTTCACCTATTTATTTCTCTTACTATCTTAGTTAAAACTAATCAATAAATTACTGGGGGGGAAATGTTTCATATTACTTTTTTTAACATTAAGACTAGTAGTACTGAAGAGAGAGGGAATTATTTTAAATAAATATTTGGCATTATCATATCATCATTTAGAAAATATAAACTTTTAAATAAATTAATGCTTGGTTTATAAAAAAAACAATGAGAAAATTTAATCTTACTATTTCCTTTTTCTAAATTTATTTTAATTTAAAAAGCTTGTAATATTTGACATGAAAGGGTTGACCACTGTCTACAATATTACAATATCCCTTCCTTAAAATGATGAGACAATGAAATGGAGATGAACATTTCATTTCTTATTATTTTAAATTTCTAGCTTAATTTTCACCTTTATTGCTGGTACTGTACACGGTTATAGAAATGTTGAAGTAGGACCAACAGATTGTGAATTACTGAAGATTGGTCACCATCATGCTCTAATTCCTTCACTTGAGTTGGGCTGTGGTAAAGTGTTAGTGATCTGTACAAATTGTCTACTCCCTGAACTAAATTAATTTTTCTTCTAAAATGTACATCCTCCCATGGATTATGTTCATTATCTCTTTCAGGTCTACTTTTTATTTAAAAAGTTGGAGGAACTAAAATCCCTTTTTCCTAATTCATCATGGCTTTGTTGCCTCAGTACTTCTATTATATGTTCCACCCTTCTTTTGTTATCACATAGTCTTTTGCTTTACCTGTGTGATAAATTATCCCTATTAATTTTTAATTGAACATTTAATGGAGAACCAGCAGTCAATACTTTTAATTGCAATATCTGGCATTAAAAAAAATTGAGTATAGGTGTTTCAGGTATCTATTCTATATATATCTCTTGTGATATATGATCCTGTACTTTACCTATTCTCTCTTCTTTTGTTTTGGGCTGTTCTCTTAATTTCTTCCATTCTAATTTCTTTGGATTTATTGTTTCTGTATAATTTTGTTCATTTTCTCTATTTCATTCAATTGTTTGGCTCATTAATTACTTGGTCTTCATTTATATAATTTTCACCCTTCACATTAATATTTATTTCAGTGAAGAATTCATTCAATTCCTTTCCATTATTATATTTTATATTACTATCAACTTTTGTTTATCATATTTTTTTTCCATTTGTTCTCATCCAAATAATCATCCATAGCAGACATCAACATTATGATTGTCATTACTAATGACTTTAGCATCCATGTTATACTTATTTGTAACAGTATCATCAATATCTATTCTATTTACCTCAATTATTTGGGTTATATTATCTTCCTTAATACTTTGGATCATTTTTTGATTGTCTCAATTTTGTTGATTGTTTTCTGTTATTTTGTTTTGCAATCTTGCTTTTGTTCTGTGATATATTATATCTATTTTTCTTAGCATTCTTTCGTGGCTCTGGTTATTTTCTCCAATTTCCTTAAATAGCATCTGATGTTGCTGACTGCTTTCTTCTATTTTCTTTAGTAGCATTGGAGTTTGCTCTGCTCTATTTTACTTCCAATAAATGAGCTGACATAATCATCTCTTCTATTCTGTCCACTCCTTCAATTGATTGCTGATCTTTTTTCATTAATTTCTCCCTCCATCTTTTATAATTTTGCTCTTGGCAGTACGTTTATATTTGATCACTTTTAAATTTAAAGAAAACTGTGTTAAATTACTCTTACACAAAAAATAAATATAAACTTTTTAAAATAATATCTTGAAATAAGCTTCACATCATCTCCTCCTCCATGCATTACTTCATTATTACCTGCTATTACTACTATTATTATTCCAAATTTGCCTTACTTTGGATGTGATTGTCTCAATGCTTGACTTTACTTGTTTACTCTAATTTATTTTTTATGCTTTAATCTCCAATTCTATTCTACTTATGCATGTGTGATTGATTTCCTTATTCAATCTTATTCAAAACAAAGCAAAACTCTCCATATAGTAGTGCCATCTTGTGCTAACAAGAGCAATCAGTGGATGCCAGAAGGCTTGTGCATAAAATTCCTATCTAGTGCCTACTCATCCAATATCCCCAGACTAGTTTCTGGCACTACTATATGGAGAGTTTTGCTTTGTTTGAATTGTTTAATAACAATTATTGTGCTAGTATGAGATAGTGATCATGTGATATTCAATCTTATGTTAATTATTTCAATTTTGTGCACACATAAAACTAACTTCATATAACATACTATTTGCAAAACCTTTTTCCAGAGATATGACTAGCATCTGATAAAAAAAGAATGAATAGTGGCATGCAAACCTGAAACTAATATAGAATCCAGCAACTAGACAATAAATACACAATACACCTCAATTTAGAGACTATAAGCCACTTACAACCCAAAATAAAAGTAATAATACAAACATCTTTGCAAAGCCTTATTCCTTTAAGTCTTACAGGCTGGTAAGACAAAACTTCAAAAGAACACCTTGCTCCTTTTCTTTGAGACTTAGAGGCTGGGGTTTTTGGCACAGGACTATGTTAACTGTCCATGCTAAACAACTGGAAACATAAAACTCAAAACTAACTTGGTATAGTGCTGAGATAGAACACACTATGGATCTGCTTGAAAACATTGCACCTGCATGCCAATGACAAAATTCCCCATCCAATCTCCAAAAATCCTCCTTTAATTTTCTATCTTACTTTAAATAGGAATTCTTTCTATATAATGAAGATTAATATCACTATTTTTATAATTTATAATCAAATTTTAATTTATTTAACGAATTATATTTATTCTCTTATCACATATTTCACAGTACTACATTTTTTAAATATTAATTCTGCATCAAAATACAATATTCACAGATGCAATTAGATTTCAGCCTCAAATTATTTGACCATTTTGTAGTTTGACCAAAAAACTGAATCATTATCAGGCCCACAGTTGAGTCATCATTTATAATGGTATAGAAAGTAAAGATGATGCAGAGTGATGGAAAATATCATCTTCCCCAAATTAGTCAATATCAATTAACCTTGAATTAACAATCACTGAACAAATATAAAATACATATATGAGCATGAGAATCAGCATAGAACAAAACACCTAAGTAGTTATAACAATTATATTTATATTTTACAACACAGCATTTATCAAATATAAGCAACAATCATCTAGATACATATTCCTAAGTGCTAAGGGATCTATCAAAAATAAACTTGATACATAGTAATCTCATCAATGCCGCCATATGGCAACATAGTATATAGACCAACTATAAACTAAATTTTTTTAAACAAAAAAACATAAAATGCAGTGAATGGACTTTAAAGATGATGCCTTTGTATCATCCAGAGAACTATTTGGATCCAAACACAAACATAAGCCACCACATATAAATAGACCACTATTGCTCTCTTGAACTGAGTGTAAACAAGAACAGGTATAAACATATAAGCTTACTGGGATAATTTACAAATCTCTAAAACACTATGCTATTATAAAATCAACTCAATTCATAGAATAGATAGATGGAACAATAGACATTAAAACTATAATTTTCCTAACAATTATTTAATAAATTAACTAACAAATAATTAAGAAAATTAACAAAAAAATATGATAATATAATAATTCAAACTTAAATATATTACTATCAACAAAATATCATTTCCTATAGTAATATTAACTTGTTGGCTCTTACTAATTCAATTAACCAACATTAATTTTAAGCAAAATTGTTTCCTCCTTCAATGATTAAAATTGCAGAACATTTCAAAGATAAAAATTTAAATTAAAGTAAATTCTCTTTCCTTTTTTTTTTTTTATAAAAATGAAAAGGTTCCATACATTAAATTTTGTGAGGAAACATAATACAAAACAGAAAAAAAGCATGTTTTAATAATAAAAAAAAACACTAAAATTATTAATTTTTATCAATTATTATTTAATTTAAAAATTATCTATAAATATAATGTGTACATTACAATACCTTAGATTATCATGGTTTGGAGGGGTTTTGAGTCCTTCTTTGATAGGTGTAATTTCCAGATTTTTCCATCTTAGTTTTTCTTCTTGTAGGCTTCTCCATTAAAGCATATTTCCAGGATAATATACACAGTTAAACTTATCAATATTTTTATGTCTCACACATGCTGCCTTTTACATTTTTCCAATGTAATAACTTGCAAGTTGGGCTGTCACATATAATGAATTTAACCATTTTTTCAAACTAATAATTTTCCAGATCAGGCTAAACACAGACAATCATGCTTTTGGATGAAGACAGGCTTGTTGCAGGTTATTTCAGGGATATTCTTCCACATTGTCTTCAATGAATAGGTTACATGGTAAGGTTTAATGATACTCATTTAGCAAATTTACAACATGATTGTCTTCAAATCCATTTTAAAAAACAATTTTTTTCTTGTAGTGAGATGAGACTTACTTCAGACTACTGAAATTATTTCTCACAGAGTTCTTCACAGCTGAACTTTTGCTTTTGAATTCACCAACAGCTGAATCAAGACTAACTGCTGCTACTGACTTCTTCAACAGCTTAATCAATTTTTTTTTGAACAATTACATCTTGTCTCCAATCTGACAAAATTAAATCCAGATAAATTGAGTCTATTATTACAAAATATTATTTGATTTCCCTTTTTTTAATTAAAAAAATCTGTAAGTTGTTTTTCTCTTATGCCAAAACAAGATAATCTTTTAATTGCACTTTGATTTAGAAAACATTATCTTTTGTTTTAGAGAGAGATAAAGAGAAAAGAAAAAAAACTTAATCTAATTAAAACAAAATTTCTTAAAAAACATGTTAAACTTTATTTTTTACATTTCTTTTAAAAAACCTGACAAACATCAAATTTCATCTAATTATTTCTCTTATTACTTTTTAAAAGTTAAAATTAATTAATAAATTACTGAACTAAAAAAAAAATATTTATCTTATATTTTTTAACATTACAACTGGTAGTTAATTAAAATTACTGAAGAGAGGGGGGAATTATTTGTTTTACTATTTTTTAAAACCTTTCCCCTCTTTTTTCCAACTATTTATAACACCTTATAAATATTCACATTATTATTTTAAAAAAATATTTGGGACTATCATATCATTTAGAAAATGTAACACTTTTATATAAATTAATGTTTGGTATTAAAAAAAAAAACAAGAGAAAATTAAATCTTACTATTTCCCCATTCAAAATTTATTTTAATTTAAGAGACCTGTAATATTTGACATGGGCAAGGTTGACCTCTATCTACAATATTATAATACACACATATATATATATATATATTTGAATAACAAAACAAATACAATATAAATTCAAACTTTTAATCGATATAGCACTCCTATATGGATTAAAAGTTTAAATTTATATTATTGTATTTGTTTTGTCGTTTGAATATAAAATTATATATTACAAAGAAATTAAGTCATATATCACATGACCTAATTTAACAAGCTTGTATTACAAATGTTATATATAGAGCTTGCAAATAAGCTCTTAGCAAGCTTTGCAGAATATCCCCAGCCCTAGACCAGTCTCTTGAAAGCTTGTTAAGAGCTTATTTGTGAGCTCTCTATATAAAATTATATATATAAGTTAAAGAAATATAGATGTTGGTTAATATTATTACATATATATTTAAAAGAGTGCGTCTATATGAAACATTTCTAATCCTATAAAATAAAAAATGGAGTTTTCTTAATTTCATTAAAAGAAAATATGATTATCTCAATGCAAGATATTAGTCTGAATTTCAATCAAAGTAAAATGCTATTGTAGGTTTATTGATTTTTTTCTCATGTAGACTGACTTGGAGATGGTATTTCAATTCACAAATCATTTAATGACCTATTTCTCAAATACTATAATATATATTCCCATTTACTAGTATTTAAAATTAACATATTAGATTTTTGTTTTATCAAAAATACATATACTGAAATATTAGTTATATAAAAGCATTTTAAATAGTATTAGATATATCAATTTCATAATAAATTATTACATTTTTATATATATAAATGTACACATTTCTCTTAAAGAGAATAAAAATACTGACAATTTTATTTTTAAAAATCCAAAGATTTCAAACTCAAGCTAATTCACTTGCATAATTATAAAGATCTGACATCAGGACATGCACTTTAATAAAAATTGCAGATTTCTTCTTTTTTCCTGGAAAGGTTAATACCAACAGCATCACAAGTTCTCATATGCCTTCAAATCAGTTAGCCTAAGTTTAAAACTTGGGTTTTTTTAAAATTCAATTTATTAGCTTGAATAATATAAAGTAAAAGATGGCTGCTATGTCAAGCATTGATGGTCGAGTTGTCAACATAGCTGCCTTACAAGCAGTTGTCCTAGGTTTGCAGGTTCGCTTCCCGGCCGATCACGACCACCAGCCCTAGTCGCTAGCTCATGTAGTAGCAGAGGTATAAAACATTTATTAAATATATTTATTTTAATAAAAAATAATAAAAACAATCACTGTCAGTATTAAGAACACAAAAGCTTTTATTTACGTATATATGTGATAACACAAACTAAAAAAAAAAAAAAGAATTATTATATAAAAAAAAATTGTTTTATTTTGTTTTGTTATTATTATTATTATTATTATTATTTGTTTATAGCTTTAATTTCTAAACTTAGAATGTTGAGCATAGGTAGACCACCCAGACGACACTTTTAAAAGATCTTCAAGGCACTTGACTCCAGGCTAAAGGTCTGCAATCACGCCAATGCTTGCTTCCAGATATATATCCGCAACCAATGCAATGTGAACATGTTAGCATCAAATCATACCGACAGGAATGTGCATCTGACAGCATGATATTATTTGTCTTCATCCAGTACAGGAATGTACTTCTGTCTGGTGAAGGAATCATGCATGTAATATAAAGAGAAAAACACTATGTATGGATGGGAGAGCGGTCATATCTTGCCAGCTTATCGTCACAATCCATAGAGCTGGAATGAGTCAATTGCGCAGGAAATACGTATGCGTCCATTGCAACGGTATGACTACCTCTTTGGGGTCATGCATTCAGTTGGACTCGTCACCCTTATGTGCTGACTCACTTCACATTACAATGATATAAACATCCATATATCTTTCCACCAGCATTGACACAACTACAAAACAAATAATCTGAAGTCAAAACTCCTAATTCAAATGAGGCTAAATGACTACCCACACTCAACTTACATTAAATTTAATAATTTAATAAAAAAAAATCTTTATTTTAAGGTTTTAAATCATTTTTAAATGACACACTATATTTAACTTTTTTTTTTCCACAAATACTATTTTAACCTATTTTTAAAATTTAATAATGCACAAATAACTATATGTGTTTCTACTTTTAAATTTAAGTTAGCAATCGCAAACCCCTACCCTATTACAAACAGATCTTATTAAGCATGAATAAAAAAATACAATACATATTTTAAGAGATTACGTTTTAAACTTTAGCTATTACTTTTAACATTGCAAGATTTTAAAAAAATAAGAAATAAAGTTCAAGTTTGCTCCAGAGAGAAAGTCTATAGTTCATTTTTAGAAACAAAGCTTGAAGATTTTAAATTTAAGAGAGTTTAGATTTCATTTTTATCATTTATAAATTATATTTTTCTTTGTCCAAGCTCATTCCTTCGCGACGAAGATCTATGAAGACTTATGACAATTTATGGTGATTTCTGAAGATGGGATCCGTGGTTCGATCCTGGGATCTGTGGAGATGAAAGCTGCCTCCGGCCGGCCCAACCAAAGGAAGCACAATGAAACTGATTACATTCTCGGTGACAGCGATAATAGCTTTTTAAATTGTTTTATTTTTACTTTCAGCAAAGACGAATGAATTTAAAACTTTAATTTTCTGATTCTCCAACTAATTATTTCTTTTTAATTCTTCTTTTTATAGTTCTCAGGCACCTTATCTCTGGAATACAGGATCCATCAAACATATTCCATATCTCTATTTCATTGGTTCATTGAGTTTGTGGCCAAGTAGATTTTGGGTTCGTGACTAAGTAGATTTTGGGTTTCTGGCTACCTGGATTTTTCCACTGAGGTCTGTATCTATATCTTTGGGTGGAAAAGCAAGTCTTTTGTTTCTAATGGTCATTTTGCCCTAAGGATCTGTTTGTAATTTTTATTTTTAAGATTAAAACTCTCGCTATTTTTTTAAATCAAAAGGTTTTTTTATTATATTTTATTTAAAGATTAGAATCTTTGCTTCGATTCTATAATTTTTTTAAAGCTTATCTTATTTTAATATTTAAATCAAACATATTAATAATTCGTTATTTGTGCATTTTGAACATTTGTGCATTTAATTCAGTATTAGATATTTACAAAAAAGTCAAGTATTAAAATTTAAATGTAATGCATATATATATCCTGTTACATATCACCGACCTTATTTAAAAAAATGATAAAAGAAAGACTTTAGTTAGAGTTAATACTAATTGACACTAATAATGCGTTAAAGTTCTTTTTTTTTTTTTTTTCCATGAGCGTATTTTTAAATTACTAAAGTTTTAAATATTAAAGTTACTTAATAATCATATTTATACCTGACAGTCACATCTTATCCTAACTTATTCCTAACATACCTATTCTGATGTTCAGGGTGCTATTCAAACTATTTCCTAAACTATTTTATTTGCATCAGGGTAGTCGTGGTTAATGAATATCATGCCACATGCTGGGCGGCCATTTATAATGGTCGAGGACATACGCCGTTACATTATTTTGTTAAAATTAAGCATGAAAAATAAAAGTTTGCAAATAAAAACTTTTTTTTTTAAGAATTAAAAATTGAAAATTAAAAATCATCTAAACTCTAATATATAAAATTGCACAGATGAAAAATTATTAAACGAAAACTTTATTAAGAGGAAAAAAAAGAATTTTAAAACTAAATTTTCAGTAAAGATTTAAAAATAAAAATACATCTAAGTTTGTACAAGAAATTAATTAATGTTATTGTAAAATGGAAATGATTATTTTAATTAGTCCAAGTAAACTAGCCCTTGGGCATTTCAAAATATATAAGAAAAGGTCAGATAGGAGAGAAAAAACAATAGAAACTAATAGCCAGTAAAAGAAATCCCTCAGGACTCAGACCTCAATGAAAAGACCATCACCATCATCATGACGTAATGTCCACTGAATCCAAAATTCTAATATAAAAGAATTTTTTTTAGAAATAAATAGTAGTGAGTGAAGAAAGAGCTGGGAGAGAAGATAGAGATGTGTTAGTGCGGAGACAGTTGAAGGAGAAGGGATTGAAAAGATGCACTCTTCAATCCCTTCAGTTTTGCTAAAAGGAAAGATAAATGACATCGTTTTTCCTATATTGAGGACCACAGGACATCGGGGGAATTAACGCTGACTCCAAATGGCAAGCAACTGCTAAGCATGGATTTTTAAAACAGTAAGAACCCTAACTAATGAACCTTTTCCAGTATGTTAAAACCTTAAGAACATTAGTTAATTAATGAACACTAAGTATAAACTTTCCCAGTATTTAAATTATTTCAATAGAAGTTCCTATCTGACCAAATTTAATCAGTTAGTAATAATTGTTTTATTGAATGTATTATCATTTTTTGTAAATCATTTCCATTAATTTATTTTTTCTGTTCTTTTAAGTTTTATTATGATTTTTTTTTCTTCTTTTAAATAGCTTATATAAATGTTAAATTTAAGTCGGGCGTGAATAGCTGCATAGATTTGTAAAGTTATATATGTTAGTTTAAGGGAAGGTAATCTTAGGTTATTTGTTTCGTAGTTAAATTGGGTCAATGGATTGGATATATTGGTGTAATTAGTAGATGTAATATGAGACTCGCTATGTGCAGGATCGTATATTATGCCACACACCTCCGTTTTTGCTTACGGAATGGGATGGTAAGACAGAAAACGCAGTCCCTTCCTATGGAGTTTTTTTTATTGCTCTTCACATCAGACAGATGTAGTATTCCTGTCTGGATGAGAATCAATGTCTTCTATTAATCATGCTGTTCAGATGTGCACTCTGACGGTGTGGTATTTTGTGCTGTTGTATTCGTGCTGCATTGAATACATCGATATATCAGATAGATTGGTGTTGGTTTGATTGCGAACTTTTGGCCTAAGGTTAAATAAGGGATAGAATATTTTCTTTTCAAATGCAATCTATGTAGTCTAATCATACTCGACACTCTAATATATATTAAACTCATCTGTGCAAACTTTTAAAATAAAATAAGAACAGTTAAATTGTAAATTAAAATCTAAAGTAAAATAAGTTATAATGTTTTGTAAAAAAATAAAAGTTAGACTAAAATAATGTTAAATTTTATATATATTAAATAAATGTTTGTGTGTGATATTACTGGAAGTGGTTTCTTTTATTTTTGTTAATACTGAAAAAAATATTTTAAGAATTCTATTTTCTCTATATTTCATTTCTAACAAACGGCACAACAAGCAAATTATTTATTTAAGGAGATTGCATTGCAGTGAATATGTTTTAAAAGATAATGGGTTTATATGTAAATATTTGCAGCACATTTATAAATACCACTAACTTATTTATGACTGATTGAAATGCTTAAATAGAGTTACACTGAAGTAAATTCCCAAAAAGTACTCATCGTAAGGTAGCACATTTACAATCAAACTTACGTGGCTGTGTGTGCCTATACACATTAAAAAAAAACATATTAATTGCACCCTTTTGACTTTTTTTTTAAAAATAAAATTAGTCTTAAAATTATTAATATCTTTCCTTTCTCGTTTTTAATATATGTGCTACTTCTTTCTGGCAGTGCTTTTATAAGATTTAAAGTATACGACTAGACAAAAATATTTTATTTTGAAAAAAAATTACTCAGGGTGATTTATTTTTAAAAATTCTCAGGGTACTCGTGGTTTAGTAAACATTGGCTCATGTTAGGTGGCCAATTATAACGGTCCGAAAAGAAATGAAGTCTTACTGTATCTGCACTACAGAGCGCCACTAGGCTACTTGAACCTAGAAAATTTATATAGTAGGCAGATTCGTAAGTTAAGATTCCACTTTATTTTATATTTAGACCATTAGCCCTTGCAACTAGCTCAGTGAGATGCAGAGATTTATAAAATATGAATTATCTAAAAATATTTTCAATATTAAAAAAAATATAGAAGCCACTGCCAGTAATAACACACACAAACATTTATTAAACATATATAGTTCAGAATTATTCTAATATAACTTTTACTTTGGATTTTATATTTATAATTTAACTTTAAGTTCGCACAGATGAGTTTAATATTTTATTAAAATGTTGAGTATGAATAGACTACATAGATTTCATTTGAAAAGAAAATATTCTATCCCTTATTTAACCTTAGGCCAAAAGTTCACAGCTAAACCAACAATCTATCCCTGATTTAACCTTAAACCAAAAGTTTGCAGCTAAACCAACATCAATCCATCTGATATATCGATGTATTCAATGCAGTACGAATACGACAGCACAAATATCATACTGTCAGGAATGTATATCTGAACAGCATGATTAAAGAAGACATTGACTCTCGTTCAGACAGGAATACTACATCTGTCTGACGAGAAGAGCAATAAAAAAAAAATTCCATAGGAAGGAACTGCGTTTTCCATCTTACTATCCCATTCCATAGGCAAAAAGAAGGTGTGCAGCGTATAATTGCGATCCTGCACGTAGCGAATCTCATACTACATCTACTAATTACACCAATACATCCAATCCATTGACCCAATTTAACGATGAAACAAATAACCTAAGATTACCCTCCCTTAAACTAATTGGTATAACTTTACAAATCCATATAGCCATTTATGCCCGACTTAAATTTAACATTTGTATAATTTCACACAGATGAATTTTATAAAAGTTTGTTTTTTAATGTTGAGTATAGATCGGCTACATAGATTACATGGTTAAAAACATTTCAAAGTAAACATAAACGATCAAAATATAAAGTCATTGATGGAATTGCAGAGGGAGATTTACAAGAAACCCAATGGCATTCATCATAAAATGCCGCATTGACCCCAATAACTAAAAAGACATCCGAGTAAATACATTTTAGATACTCACCATAAGGTATCATTATTTACCGAATGTAAATATATTTTAATCGAATATGAAAACAAAAACATAATTAAATGTAAACGAATCCATGCAAGTGTCTATACCCAACTGAAATTTAATGCATTTAAATAATTTAAACAATAAATATTAATAATAAAAAAATGGAAATGATTTAACAAACAAATAATACATTTAATCAAAATAATTAATAAATAATTTAGTTTGGTCAGATAGGCAATACTATTGCTATAATTTAAATACTGGGAAAGTTTTATATTTAGTGTTCATGAATTTTTAAAGTTCTTACGGTTTTAAAAGGTCCATATTTTGTAGTTGCTTGTAATTTTGAACGTGTATTCCCATGCCATCCTGAAGAGATTGGTATCCAGTTAGCCATTTGTCCTTTATGGTAGATGGTATTCTTCTGGGCCCTGATGTCCTGTGGTCCGCAATATAGGAAAATGATGTTTCATTTTTCAAGAGCAACTGAAGGAATTGAAAGTGCATCTTTCAATCCCTTCTCCTCCAACTCTCTCCGACTTAACACATCTCACCACTGCTGTCACATCTGTTTCCTTTTATAATCAACTTTCGGATCCAGTGTGCATTACATCATGACAATGATGACCTTTCGTTGAGGTCCATTTCCTGAGGG
Source organism: Epiperipatus broadwayi (assembly GCA_028023455.1). Taxonomy (NCBI): domain Eukaryota; kingdom Metazoa; phylum Onychophora; class Udeonychophora; order Euonychophora; family Peripatidae; genus Epiperipatus; species Epiperipatus broadwayi. The sequence continues at coordinate 8,061,261 of JAQFVV010000034.1, forward strand.
ATTTCTTTTATTGGCTATTACTTTCTATTGTTTTTTCTCTCCTATCTGCCCTTTACTTTTTCATTTTGGAATGCCCAAGGGCTAATTTACTTTTACTAATTAAAATAATCATTTCCATTTTATACAATAGAATTAATTAAATTATTGTACATTGTTTTTTATCTTTAAATCTTTCAAGTCTTTTTCTTAATATTTAGTTTTAAAACTTTTTCCTGTTTTTTAATAAAGTTTTCTTCTAATAATTTTTCATCTGTGCAATTTTATATATATAAAGTTTAGATGACTTTTAAATTTCAATTTTTTTAAAAACAAATTTTTATTTGCGAACTTTATTTTTAATTTCATGTCTAATTTTTAAAATAAATAATGTAACGGCATATGTGCCCGTTACATATCAGTAAACTTGCTTAAAAAAAAAAAATAAACAAAATAAAATTTTTTTACTTAGGGTTAGTAATTACAGTACACGATTAACGAAATTTTACAAGGACATTCGGTTAGTAATTTACAAAAAGTCTACATACAAAAAAGAAAGTGTTGACCATCGTTTTCAAAGAACCATCTACGTTTACACCTCCTCCCCCCAAGAACTCTATTTTGTCTATATTTCATTTCTAACAAACGGCACGACAAGCAACTTATTTATTTAAGGAGATTGCATTGCAGTGAATACGTTTTAAAAGATAATGGGTTTATATGTGTATATTTGCAGCCCAATTATAAATACCACTAACTTATTTATGACTGATTGAAATGCTTAAATAGGGTTACACTGAAGTAAATTCCCAAAAAGTATTCATCGTAAGGTACCACATTTACAATCATAAACTTCCGTGGCTGTATGCGCCTATACACATTTAAAAAATATATATATATATTAGTTGCAACCTTTTGACTTTTTTTTTTTTAAAAAAAAAAAATAAAGTTAGTCTTAAAATTATTAATATCTTCCCTTTCTCGTTTTTAATATATGTGCTACTTCTTTCTGGCAGTGCTTTTATAAGATTTAAAGTATATGACTAGACAAAAATATTTTATTTTGAAAAAAAATTTACTCAGGGTGATTTATTTTTTAAAATTCTCAGGGTACTCGTGGTTTAGTAAGCATCAGCTCATGTTGGGTCGCCAATTATAACGGTCCGAAAAAAGGAAGTCTTATCGTATCTGCACTACAGAGCGCGCGACTAGGCTACTTGAACCTACAAAATTTATATAGTAGGCAGATATGTAAGTTAAGATTCCACTTTATGTTATATTTAGACTGTTAGCCCCAGTCACTAGCTCAGAGAGACGCAGAGATTTATAAAATATAATTCTTAAAATATTTTTTTCAATATTAACAAAAATAAAAGAAGCCACTGCCAGTAATAACACACACAAACATTTATTTAATTATATAAAATTTAACATTATTATTTTAGTTTAACTTTTATTTTTTTACAAAACATTATAACTTATTTTACTTTAAATTTTAATTTACAATTTAACTGTTTTTATTTTATTTTAAAAGTTCGCACAGATGAGTTTAATATTTATTAGAGTGTCGAGTATGAATAGACTACATAGATTGCATTTGAAAAGAAAATATTCTATCCCTTATTTAACCTTAGGCCAAAAGTTCGCTGTCAAACCAACGCCAATCTATCTGATATATCGATGTATTCAATGCAGCACGAATACAACAGCACAAAATACCACACCGTTAGGGATGCACATCTGAACAGCATGGTTAATGAAGACATTGATTCTTGTCTGGACAGGAATACTACATCTGTCTGATGTGAAGAGCAATAAAAAAAAACTCCAGAGAAAGGGACTGCATTTTCCATTTTACCATCCCAATCTGTAGGCAAAAACGGGGGTGTGCGGCATAATATACAATCCTGCACATAGCAAATCTTATACTACATCTACTAATTACACCAATATATCCAATCCATTGACCCAATTTAACCACGAAACAAATAACCTAAGATTACCTTCCCTTAAACTAACATATATAACTTTACAAATCTATGCAGCTATTCACGCCCGACTTAAATTTAACATTTATATAAGCTATTTAAAAGAAGAAAAAAAAATCATAATAAAACTTAAAAGAACAGAAAAAAATAAATGAATGAAAATGATTTACAAACTGATTAAATTTGGTCAGATAGGAATTTCTATTGCAATAATTTAAATACTGGGAAAGTTTATACTTAGTGTTCATTAATTAGCTAATGTTCTTAAGGTTTTAACATACTGGAAAAGTTTCCTTTTTAGAATTAAAGTTCATTAGATAAGAGTTCTTACTGTTTTAAAAATCCATGCTTAGCAGTTGCTTGCCATTTGGAGCCAACGTTAATTCCCCCGATGTCCTGTGGTCCTCAATATAGAAAAAACGATGTCATTTATCTTTCCTTTTAGCAAAACTGAAGGGATTGAAGAGTGCGTCTTTTCAATCCCTTCTCCTTCAACTCTCTCCGCACTAACACATCTCTATCTTCTCTCCCAGCTTTTTCTTCACACACTATTATTTATTTCCAAAATTTTTTCATTTATATTAGAATTTTGGATTCAGTGGACATTACCTCATGACGATGGTCTTTTCATTGAGGTCCAATTCCTGAGGGATTTCTTTTATTGGCTATTAGTTTCTATTGTTTTTGCTCTCCTATCTGACCTTTTCTTATATATTTTGAAATGCCCAAGGGCTAGTTCACTTGGACTAATTAAAATAATCATTTCCATTTTACAATCTTTAAATCTTTACTGAAAATTTAGTTTTAAAATACTTTTTTTCCCTCTTAATAAAGTTTTCGTTTAATAATTTTTTATCTGTGCGATTTTATATATTAGAATTTAGATGATTTTTAATTTTCAATTTTTAATTCTTAAAAAAAAAAAAAAGTTTTTATTTGCGAACTTTTATTTTTCATGTTTAATTTAAAAAAAAAAAAATGTAATAGCATATGTGCCCGTTACATATCAGTAAACTTGCTTAAAAAAATAATAATAATGTAACGGTCATATGTGCCCGTTACAATTGATTACTCTTGCTTACAGTAGATGACTTTAGAAAAAGGTGAAGACAATTGTTCTTGAAGATTAATACTGTTGATACTTAATATTTCTTCCTTTATTAGTACTATAAATCTCTCAATGTTTTGAACTGTAGACTCATTTTATTTTAAATTCAAACTCCATGTAATATATCCACATCCCAAAAAAAAAATCAACTAACGAATAGTATAAGATATACTTAATAAATTAAAAATCTTTAACAAATCTTAAAATACATCTTATATACATGAAGGCTTTATTTACTATAGAATGGCTGCTAAACATAATTTCATGATCCGTAACAAGTGTACATTTTAAACAGACTATTTTATTATTGTAAGAGACAATCCTTGCTTCTTTGGTTTATTGATTCAATATTATTTTGCAAATTAATATTATCATTAATCCTACAGTTAATTGCATAAGTCAATATCTTCCTCTTTTCAATGTTTTGTCCAATATTCTTCATAAAACAATAAAAAGAAAATTAACCAAAATTCCGCTTTGATGTCAATCACATATTTTTAAAAAGTTTGATCTAGTTTTATTCACTTATACAAAACATCACATGATCACCATTTCTTGTGCTTGCTCATAACCATTATTAAAACAGGCAAAACTCTCACAGTAGTGCCACTCAGTGCAAGCCAGAATAATCAATGGATTCCAAAAGGTTTGTGCATAAAATCCCTATCTAGTGCCTTCTCATCCAATATCCCCAGACTAGTTTTTAGCTTGTGGCTTTCATCAGTGAGGAGCCTTGGATCTGAGAGCACTGCACCTAAACTTTAGAATCTAATGCAACCCTTCAGCAGCCACCTTTTATCTCTACTTAATTATAAAACTATGCGTCTAAAATTGAAAACACAATATTTTCAATCCAAGCTCATTAGCTTATAGATAAAATTGAAAACAATATTTTCAATTCAAGCTCATTAGCTTATATAGTCATATAGATCTGAACTCAGTTCAGTACCCATACATTATGATGTCTTTGGTTCTTTAATAACCATAGCCACTACTATCCTATTATGCAGGATTGGTATTGAACCACTAAACTTCACACGATCACCATTACTTATGCTTGCTCATAACTGTTATTAAAACAGGCAAAACTCTCTATATGGTAGTGTCATTCAGTGCAAGCCAGAGTAATCAATGGATGCCAGCAGGCTTGTGCATAAAATCCCTATCCAGTGCCTACTCATCCAATATCCCCAGACCAGTCTCATGCTTGCGGATTCCATCAGTGAGGAACCTTGGATCTGAGAGCACTGCACATCGATCTTAGGATCTAATGCAATCCTCCAGCAGCTACCTTTTATCTCTACTTAACTACAAAACTATGAACTAAAAACACAATATTTTCAATCCAAGTTCATTAGCTTATATAGTAATATAGGTCTGGACTCAGTTCAGTATCCATACATTCTGGTGTCTTTGGTTCTTTAATAACCATAGCCACCATTATCCTATTATGCAGGATTAGTATTAAACCACTAAACATCACGATAACTATTTCTTATGTTGCTCATAACTATTATTAAAACAGGCAAAACTCTCCATACACCAGTTCACTCACTGTAAGCCAGAGTAATCAATGGAAGCCAGAAGGCTTCTGCATAAAATCCCTATCTAGTGCCTACTCATCCAATATCTCCAGACCAGTCTCTAGCTTGTGGCTTTCATCAGTGAGGAACCTTGGATCTGAGAGCACTGCACCTAGATCTTAGGATCCAATGCAACACTCCAGCAGCCACCTTTTACCTCTACTTAACTACAAAACTATGAGTCTAAAATTAAAAACACAATAATATTTTCAATCCAAGCTCATTAGCTTATATAGTCATATAGGTCTGAACTCAGTTCATACCCATACATTTTGGTGTCTTTGGTTCTTTAATAACCATAGCCACCACTATCCCATTAAGCAGGATTGGTATTAAACCACTAAACATCACATGATCACCATTTCTTATGCTTGCTCATAACTGTTATTAAAACAGGCAAAACTCTCCATACAGTAGTGCTACTCAGTGCAAACCAGAGTAATCAATGGATGCCAGAAGGTTTGTGCATAAAATCCCTATCTAGCGCCTACTCATCCAATATCCCCAGACTAGTTTCTAGTTTCAGATCCAAGACTCCTTACTGATGAAAGCCACAAGCTGGAAACTAGTCTGGGGATATTGCATGAGTAGACACTAGATAGGGATTTTATGCACAAGACTACTTGCATCCATTGATTTCTCTGGCTTGCACTGAGTGGCACTACTGTATGGAGAGTTTTGACTGTTTTAATAACACAAAAGCTAGTCTATTGAACATGAAGTAAACCAATTAACTTAATGAGAACTGAATTCAAAAATTTTAATCTTATTCAGTATTCTATTATGTGATCATATCAAAATAGACAACATCAGATTGTAAAAGTATTGACAGTGTATATGTCATAGGAACAGTTATAACCATTAAATTAATATCTACTAATCTACAAAGCAAATAGTCATGCTGAAACATCTGAAATATTATTATAAACATAGCTATCAAGCACTCTAGCAAAAAATGTCATCACCATGAAGCCCTTATATAAAATATAAGAAAAAGGAATATTTGGCATATGTTTATTTATTTTAGCAATACAGTAATTAGCTTGAGTTCCAAAGGTTCCTAGATTGATTCTCTAAAAAAAAAATAATTCAGTCTGGTTAATTGAAGTGTTGTACTTTGCCTTAAACTTGGCCATTCAAGTATCACTTCATTTCCTGTAAAACTGATCCTTTCATAAATAAGTCGTTCGAAGAATTTCAACAAAAATTAATTCACTATTGTTACTAATGATTTAAAAATTAAAATGTAAAACGCTGCAATAGGAAACTCACATTATGTTTATAATTTAGATCTATTTATTCATTCAAACATCTCACCTTTTACCATCAGGTGTCAATGTGGCCTTTAACCATTCATATGTCATAAAATATGTTCCAGATGCAGGAACATCTAAATAAAAATATTTAAAAACATTAGTTTTATATTTTAAAAGGATGTAAGTCAGTCTTGTAAAGATTACAAATGATAGTAATAATTAAGAAAGCCTTTCTGAATGAAATAGATTTTGAGAGCTTGAAAAAAAAAAGTTTTAAAGTTATTTCTAAATATTTAACATTAAAACAAATGTACCATTTGTAGGGAGTGCTACATATCTACCTTGTTAAAAATAATTAAGTGATTAAATTATATACACTTTAATTATAACAAATACAAATATTTATTTTGAACTAGAAAATTGGTAGTTAAGATATATAAATTTAGATTAGCATTATTTCTAAGTAATTCACCTTATTAATAACAGTAGTAATCTAATCTAATAATATTACTTAAGAATTTTAAACACTGATGAAGAAATCTCATACTCTATAACTCATTGATTATTATTGTTTTGTTTCATTACACATGAATGTGATGTGTAAGTTTCCAATTGTAACCATTATGAGATATGAAACAATTCAGTGGTTTGGGTGTGAATATAATTTTTATGTTAGGATGGCAAGCAAAATAATGCCTTTTGTTTGCCATTTAACCAGTGCTTGTTGAAGTAAAAGGCAATTCTGACTGAAAGCACTATTTAATAATAGTTTCCACATATTGTCATGTAATCTCTCACCTTGTATATTTGACGCAAATCTTAAGTGATTTGCTAGATTGCCTCAAACTTTATCTTTAATTGGAAATCTAAGTTGTAGACTGATAAAATCTTTAAATTGCTTGGAAATTTGAACTATGTTATTTTATATTTGCACAATTCTAAAATTTGCTATAAATATGATACAATCTGAACATTAATATAATTACATACACATCATCATCCAGTGATATTCTATTCATATGTCTTGGGTATTTTCTAATTATGGCTTTCATCAATGAAAAATTTTGCATTTAGATTTAATGCATTTAGATTTTTTGGATGAAAATGTATTCTTCCCCCAGGAGCCATCATTTAGTTCTTTTTTAAAAAAATTAGATCCCAAAAAAATAAAATAAAAATACAGGTGTGATAGCTCTTATGGCATGCATTAAATCTAAATCCAAAATTTTTCATTGATGAAAACCATAAGAGCTATTTTTTTTGATGAAAATGTATCCTTCCTCCAGTAGCCATCTTTTAGTTCTTTTTTTAAAAATTAGATCCAAAAAAAAAAAAATACAGGTGCGATAGATCTATTCACAATTCCTCATTAATGAATGCCATAAGTGAAACTAGTTTTGGGTATATGAATACGTGAACACTTGATAGTGAATTATTAAGCACTACATCTGGAATCTATTGATTACTCAAGCCTAGATTAGGTGAAAGAATTGACATAAGAAAAATATATTTGCTCCTTAACAGTAATGTATAGGTAGATCAAGTGATGTTTGTTGGCATAATAATACCGTACCTTAATAATTTGTTGCTAAATAGCTGTAGCATTTATTCATTATAATATTCTAATTATCCTAACATGCCAACACTTACAAACTGTTTCTACAAAGGATTAAATATATCTTGATGAAGATCAAAGAACTCTTCAACAGCATCTTGTACAGAATTGGGAAAAGGTTTTATTCATTGGACTTTCCAACAAGGTAGTGAGAGTTTGAGCAGTTTATCAAGAATAGCTAAATACCTAATTATTAAACATTATATGACCAATTGAGTTGGCTACAGATCCAACAACTAAGTCTAATGTGAACCTCTAAAATTTTCAAGTTTAATCAGCATAGATTCGAATCCAAATCACAGCAAGGCAAATGGAAACATTATTATTGCATCACGATGCTTTTGTTCAGATATAATTACTAGATTACAAAAATATATTTATTACACAGATATTGCATCTTAAATTTGCAAAACCGAAGCACATACATATGTATAGTAATAGATATATATATTTCACTAAATTTTACAAAGACATTTGTTCTAATTTTCTCAAGCCAAATGTATTTTTCAAACAGTTTTCTCAGTCTCTTTTTTTTAAATGAGATTAAAACTTGCGATTAGGAAACGGCAACTTCCTGTTAACCAGGAAAACACCAAAACTTGGTTCAGAGTGATTTATTAAAATGGACCACTTTAATTTTGTCAGCAATTTGTTTTTTCAGTTACTTTTTTTCAGACACATTTGCCAAAGTTTAACTAACAAGGTAAGTAAATTAATAACTGTTGTGGCATCTTTATAAATATATTAATTTGTGCATATATATAGTATATTAGTTTACAAATATATAAGAATAGTCGTTACCATAAAGATAATTATATAGGTATGTGTGCAGATATGTGTAAACGGACACATACATATATATACTGAGCGAAACATACCCAATAATAGTTCATGAAAATATTAAGATATAAATGAAATCATATGAAAAAAACCCAATCTTTTGATATTTCCATATATGTAAGTAAATGTATTTATACACACACACACACACACATATATATATACTTACATATATAGTATATTAATTTATAAGATAATTCTAAGTCAGTGTATATATATAAGAAACAAAGAGAGAAAGAGGCAGTACATTTATTTTTACTGTAAACATCTCATAAACTGGATGAGATCTAATATTAAAAAAATATTAAAATTAGTTTTAAGATTAATATTATAAAAAAATATGTACAAATCAGTAGATAAAGATTCTGTAATCAACAGCACAAAAGAAAAAAACTTACATAAACTTGTGCAGTGTAGATGCTAAGAAAACAAAAAGAGTAATATTTTTATAAATAGAAAGATTTAACAAAATATGTTCAAGTAAATATTGTTCACAAAATAATAGTTGTTAAAAGGCAAAGGTTGGCAACATAAAGATAATAGACAAAAAATAAGAGTCCAATAAGATACTCCAAATATCTAGAAATAATTAGACAAGGGTGTTAGAAGCAATAACAAACTATTGTCACTGATGATGATGAGATATTATAACTAGATTATTGCCTATTTTTACAATTTGCCTTTGTGCAGAGAAGTTAACTTTACAAATTAGAAACAATGTGAAAAAGAAATAATTTTTAATTTTGAAGTTACTAAAAAATAACATTTACATCAGAATAAATCCAGACATTGCAACAAAAATCTATAAATAAACCAGATTTAACTGGCTAACTTTTGAAGAATTTCAGAATCAAAACTTAGATATGAAATAGCTTGATAAACTTTTTAGACTTATCCAAAACTGTAATTTAGTATAAGTAAACTACTCAAAAAATTTTTGAAATCAAGTTTAGCAATAAGTTAAAGATTAAGTTCTTTAATTCAATAAAAGAGAAAATAAAAGATAAGTTAGAATATATAATACTTATTATTATCAACAAAACAGTGAACTATATTGTATTTACTACAAAGATTATGAAAAATAAGGGCAAGGAAATAGTAAATAGAGTCAACCAGTCTTAAAATGCTCTTGGAGAATGATAATACAATATTCACAGAACAATAATTTCAAAATGATGATTTACAATTTTCTTTCCTTATTTAATTATTAAGAATATCCAGATATTCATCTACCAACCAATAATAAATGGATGGCTATCTTCCAGATTGGCTCTTGTGAAAGAAAAATCCTAAGCTTGTTTAGAACTTGAAAAAAAAAAAAAAAACTCAAACTTTCACCTAAATTCGAAATTGAAGTTATATGCCTGCCACTATACTGCAAGATCCTTCTTTAGTAAATAATATATAAAATTCCACTCATCCATACTTGAATGAATTTCAAAGTCAGGTTTCTATTAGTAAATGTCGCTTGAAAGAACATTTTAGTAAAAAGCATCCTATGGTAAATTAGATTAATACCCAAAGAAACCACATGAATTTCTATAAATTTATCAAGTTGATAAACTTTCCCAATTGGGTTACAACATGTATCAGAAAGATTAGTGATGGAGGAATTGCTGCAAATAAATATATATATATATATTGTCTATTATTTAAATTATAATTTTAATAAACCTGTAAATAAGCAATGGCGATTAAATATATAATACTGCGAATATAATATTTTATGAAAAAATTAACTCTGATGTGCAAACTTGTGAATTGTTATTACAATTTGTGCATTAGAGTTAGTTTCTCCTTAAAATGATGCTATTATTTTAAAATAGTGATTTTTTAAAATCAAAAAGACAAAACTCAATTATTTTTTTCTGTAATTTTTAAAATAGAAGGGATAAAAAAAGCTATAAATAAAACAATCTATCTTTTTACAATATGGGTTGAATACAATCGATTTTCAAATAGTCAGGAAAAAATATAATAACCAACTGTAAGCATTCTTACTTATTATTTGGAATTCCATTACAGATAAAACTTTAGAAGTATCAAACCCAAGATACAGCCAGAATAACTAAGAATGATAAAGGCATAACAGCAAAAATAGGAGGCTCATAGCTATTAAAATTCAAAAAGTGTTGAGAAGATAATATGATCAAAACAATCATCCTTTTCTTTAACAATCACAGTCATTTCATAATTTTGGAAAAAAGATAATGTCAAATTTATCCCCAAATGCTTTTACAGAACATCAAGTTACAAAAACTTGCTTAACCTGATTATTACACACACATATATATATACACACACACTATATTTGATATTAGGCACATACACACATCTATATATTAATATATGATTTTTTTTTCCTACAGTAAAGGCTTTTTCATACCTGTACTCCAATATGTAATATATAGGGGATTTGAACTCAGACTTTCACATGACCCTCAACTATCCATGCTATCTCATACTACTGACACACTTTATCATACACATGTTGAAAAGATAAATAATCACCAATTTCTGTATTTCATGCTAAACCAGCACTCATCAGTTGGTCCAGATTATCATCTCCACACATATATACAATCAATGCTCAGCTTATATTAAGATAACCAATCTTCATACTTTAATGGACAGGCTTCAATCCACTCCACCCCACAACTCTTCAGCGGTCCATTTCATTGAAAATCTGATGATGGAACACTCATATACAGTCAATCCTTACATACACATACTGTCACTTTTATAATAATAAAATGTAGTATAGACATATATATATATATTAACAATTTCTTAATCCTTTGTTCTTCTTGCTATAACTTTATTCATTTGTATTTTTAGCTTTTATATTTAGTTTAAATTATTAATTATTATAGATCAAAAAATAATCATTTTTCCATGTAACAAATATTTAACAAATCAACATCTTAATACATTCAGAATCAATCCTACAGAAGATTTACTTATAATCCTAAATGTAATTAATTAAGCATTTCTGCCCCTTATTTAAAATATGATGGCTATTTTATATTTTCCCTCATAATTTCCCATCTAAACCAAGAATTTAACAAGATGTCTTGGTTTTCATGAAGTGAGATTAGTTTCATGTAAGAAGATACACTATGTGTGGATTAAGTTATTAGTCACCGGAATAATTAAAAATATATTTAAAATTGTAAGGGAAAGTGTTTCCTCTCTTACCATAGGTTCTGTTAATCACAGTTTCAGAAGAAAAATCATTGCTTAGCTTCAAAGAGAATACAGACTCATTAAATCAACAAACTTTCTTGTTATATTTTCCAATATGCCAGGGATTAAATTTAAACAAATTATAAAACTATTCTTACTAACAGCTATTCTAATTACAAGAGAAATATGGTGAGTTTTGTTTTATATGGCAGTACTAAAAATATATATAATAATTAAATGATTCATTGCTTGAGAGGATGTGATGTTTGAGTATGGAAAATGAGAAAAATGAACTTCAATCTAGAGATCTTTAATTTTGAAGTTGTCACTGCACCACTGCATTAAATCATGCAGAACAACGAAAATAACTGAATTTCTCACTATTAGAGATTGCTCAATTGCATTTTTTCAACATGCACTACAATATACAAGCCTACATTCATCTCCATGTTGTTTTATCAAATAGCTTTAAATCATGGACAGAATCAAAATATAAATAATTACATCATTATGTAATCATATGTTAGACTATTTCTATTATCTTCATTTAAATGATAAATGTTTTTGGAATAATTCAAACCTTATTTAAATTTTCAAATACCATTCAACTGTTAATATAATAAATAGATTAATATATAACTCAACAATTTTGAGTGATATTATTCTCTTCTCTTCCTTCGATGATGCTGACATGACCAGTGACAATACTAACATGGGAATAAAATAAATGATATTTAGATTTGTGAAAACTGTCTCAAATTCAGTATTCCATAAATCAAAAGGCCCAGGTTTGATTCCCATGCTAGTACTGTCACAGTCAAGCTGCAACACTTAAAAAACAGAGGAGATTAATACCATTTGAAAAATGGTGATGAATATATGCGCAGAGTACATTTATTGTTGTTAAATAAAGTTGGAATTTTTCTAAAAACATTTAATAATTAAAACTAGATGACGGAAATAAGTTATAATTACAAATAAAATGCCACTATGGCAAACTTTTAAACAAAAATAATTACTTGTCACCTCAAAAAACATAACATACCCTGGCTGATACAAATGGTAACTTAGTGTGCAACACAATATCTGATAAACAAAATTAACTTCTCTCTTCGAATGATTTTCCAAATAAAGATTAACCATTTTTTCATTTCTTAAAATTTGAGAATAATTTGCAAAGTATAAACAATTTTTTTATTAGATAATACATTATAAAATATAAGATTTTACTATTTTTTTTGGATAATACATTATAGAATGTAAGATTTTACTAAATAAAGTAGATTTTTTTCTTTTCCATTTTTGATATGCTAAAGTTTTTATCTTTACTCCAAGAATAATCTGCTACTATCAGTCATTCTGTACATGTCAATATAACTTAATATGGTTTCTAGATTCTAAAATGTACCAATCATATATAAACATCTAACAATTAAAGAATACATTTAATAATATCCATCAAAATATAAAATCACAAACCAATTTTCTTTAAAAAACTTGTTTTTTATTATTATGACTATTTGAATTTTAATATCAAGAGCAACGTTTCGACTATTTACTTCCTTATAGTCTTTTTAAGCCACTAAAATATAAAAAAATAATAAAACAAATAAAATAAAACATAATATAATCATTAAACTCTACATATATTTCAAATCTTCTCAAAACAAAAACATAAATTTAATATAAAACATTAGAACATTACCTTCCTCTATTTAAAACAACCTACAATTTAAACTTCTATTTAAAACACTCTGTTTAAATTATATTTAGATAAAATATCTCAAAAACCAGTCCCATCACCCACAACAATCAATTAGTTTTTTTCTTTTATTCCTATATTGTTTAAATTCCCTACTATAAAAATTTTTTCCTTTTTTAAAAAATACTTTATAATTAACTATTGTTTCTAAAAGTTCTATTTTTTTGTAAATGATGTGACTAGTTTTTATTTTTTATAAAATCAATTAGTTTTTTATTCATATATGGTTTAAATTCCTTAATATAAAAATTTTCCTTTAAAAATCTTTCTTTATAATTAATTACTGTTTCTAAAAGTTCTATTTTGTAATTGATGTGACCAGATTTACACTTATGAAAAAAAATTGCAGATTTTTTATCAGATAAATGTTGTTTTAATCTTGTTTTTAACTTATTTTTTGTATTTCCAATATAAGAAATACTTTTACCAACATTCCAGCAGTCTAAACATTTTATCATATATACACCTTTCATAGCTTCAAGCATATCATTCTTTTCATTAACATTAATCAGCTTTTTTAAATCTTTCTTTTTTTATATACTGGGAGTAATTTAATGTTAAATTTATTATTAATTTTTTTACAAATATTTTTAATCCTAATAAAAATATTTTTTGATACTTTAAATCCTATGTAAATTTTATTAATATTATTAACTTTATTATTAATTTTATTTTCCCCTTTAATCTTCTTTTTAATTAAATTCAAATTATAATCTGAAAATTTTTTTCCAATAATCTTATTTGGATATTCATTTAAATAACATTCCTTTTTTATCAATTCTAATTCTTTCTCCAATAATAAATCACTAGAACATATCAATATTGCTCTTCTAATTCTGTTTTTTATAATATTCATTTTACAATGTTTATCAATGTCTGAAAACCAGTTAGTAATCAGACCATGAAATGTTTTTTTTCTAAAAACAGATGTATTAATGCTTATTTTATTATTTTCTATAATTTTATCAATTTTTACATCCATATATTCAATTTTATTATCCACTTCTTTTTCCATGGTAAATTTAATATTTTTTTCTTTATTGTTAATGTAATTTAAAAAAATGTTTGCTTTTCTTTTATTTCCTTTAAAAACCATGAAATAGTCATCAACATATCTTACAAAAAAACAAGGACCAATATCCAAATCCAAAAAATCTTTTTCAAAAATATTCATATATTCATCTGCCAAAAACCCACTTAGGCAACTCCCCATACTTAATCCTTTTACCTGTTCGTAAAACCTATCTTTAAATTTAAAAACCAAATTTTTACTACAAATCAATAAAATCTCATGTAATAAATAAGAATCTATTTTTAATTTTTTACTTTTATCTTTAATGTATAATTCCAAAGCATAATTAATAGCTATATCTGGATCAACATTATTATACATATTTATAATATCTAATTTAACAAAATAAATATTTTTAAATTTAATATTTTTCAAAAAATTATTTAATTTTTCTATAAAATCCATTGAGTTGTATACTTTATTATTTTTATTTACTTTACTATATTTTTTAAAAAAATTATTAAATACCCATTTAGAAATATTCTCATAATAAGTATCTCTACAACTAATAATTGGTCTTAGGGGTATACCATCTTTATGAACCTTTGGTATCCCTGTAATTGTTGCACATCTAATATCCATTCTTTTAAGCATAAACATATCTATTTTTGTAATATATCCTTTATTTTCCAATTCAGTAATAATTTTATTAATTTTTATATTAATTTGCATGCTCTTATCTTTTTTTATAATTTTAAAATAACTACTTTTTAATAAATTACTCATTTTATTATTATATTCAGTTTTCTCAATTATAACCATACTAGTAGATTTATCTCCTTTCAAAAAAACCAAGTCTTTATATTTTAATCTAATATTACTAATAATATTTAATTCACTTTTATTATTAACATTTTTATATTTATTATTATTAATCACATCATATTCTAATTTTTTAAATTCATATTCAATTTCATTAAATAAGAATTCTTTATTCATTCCTATATCAATACTATTATTGTTAAATTTATCAATAATTAAGTCTTTTTTTGTTTTTATATCTATAATTTGTTTACAAACATCAACATGTGTATTTGGTACATATTTAAGCCCTTTATTTAAAATATTAATTTCATCTTTGTCAAAAACAGTATTTGTCAAATTAATTATAAACTTTTCTTTAAAACCATTATTACATGAATTTTTTCTCTTAGATAAAACATTTTTATTCCAATTATTATTTTTTATATTATTTTTATTAAATAACAAATTAAGTTTTTTATTATGTCTATTAATTTTTTTTTTTTTTTAAATTTCCATCTTATTATAGAAAATTTGGTTTAGCAAAAAATCTTCCCTAAATGTAATTAATTTGGTCAAATCAATATATAATTTCTTTATTTTCATCAAAAAACATTCCTTTTTAATATATAATATTTTAATAAATTTATGTAATATTTTCCTTTCCCATTTAAAAACTATATTATCTTTAAAAAAACTCTTAATATTATATAATTTAATAAACCCAGGAATTAAACCATAATGATTACATGTCTTTAAAAATCTAATATCCAAATTTATTTTAACAATTTTTAATTTAAATTTAATCCATTCATTAATATATCTAATACAAATTTTAAATTGTTTATAATTTCTAATTTTGTTTCTTAAAAATTTAAAAAAATGTCTCAAATTGCATTCTTTTACATTCCAATAAGTATTATGTTCGTTAAACTTGAAAATACCAATATCCAAATCCATGTTATTGGGTAAACCGTTGTTTGTCACAAAAACCCTAAAACTATTCTTCCATCCGCAGAGCCACTGTATTATTATATTTTACTTGTGCCTAGCGTATTAATAAAATCGTTATAGCCAACTCTTTCCTCCCGAATATGCAGTCTTCGGCGTTGATCCGAAGCAATCTTGAAAACCCGTTCGATCTTAAGCTATCTGGGATGCTTTATAAGCCCATAGTTAATAAATAAATTGATTATAGTCAGATGTATTAAGTTTCACTCCAGACTTGGTTTGATTTTACGTAAAGGAGCCACTCGAACTGATTATAAAAGGACATAACAAATAAGTTAATGTAGTGATTAGTTGTATAGCAGGATATTTGGCTCCATTAAATCATAGCCACAAACCTATTTGCCAACATCAATTATTGTTCAAATAGTCTAGAGAATGTTACTTTATAAATGAAATGCCTGTGTGCATTTGCCAACAACAATTGTCAATAAATATATTTTAATTCATCATATATCAGTTTCTGTCTCATTATTAAATCAATCCAATTCACTAATTGCCCATAAGTATTCATTAGTAAAGCCCCTATTATTTAAATATGTTAGATTTTATCTGTGGAATGTCTAGTATTTAAGTTGTTTATATATATGTTTAAGTCCATGAGTCTTATTGTTTTCTCCGATTTGCGAGTGGGCCGGATGAAGAATTAAATCTCGTGTGCTACCATTGTTATGTTATCCATTGGGTGTTAGATCTGGTGCTTGGAGAGTGGGTTCGAATCCAGGCTGGTCCCTGACCTAAATCTCGGGCTTGACTGGGTTTGAAGTACATTTTGTGAGTTACCAGCTCGTGTTAGATGGATAAGCATGTTTTGACTGGCACATAGTTTTTTTTGCTCTTGATATTAAAATTCATATAGTCATAATAATAAAAAACAAGTTTTTTAAAGAAAATTGGTTTGTGATTTTATATTTTGATGGATATTGTTTATACTGACTATTTTTTAAAAGAAAGAAGAAGTTCAAGATTAAAGGTTATGCTATTCTAAATATCTAAACTTGGATAACTATCTAAACTTGGATTACAATTGGAGTGTTTACTTATATTTTTATATTAACTGATGAAGAATAATAACATGGATTTGGATATTGGTATTTTCAAGTTTAACGAACATAATACTTATTGGAATGTAAAAGAATGCAATTTGAGACATTTTTTTAAATTTTTAAGAAACAAAATTAGAAATTATAAACAATTTAAAATTTGTATTAGATATATTAATGAATGGATTAAATTTAAATTAAAAATTGTTAAAATAAATTTGGATATTAGATTTTTAAAGACATGTAATCATTATGGTTTAATTCCTGGGTTTATTAAATTATATAATATTAAGAGTTTTTTTAAAGATAATATAGTTTTTAAATGGGAAAGGAAAATATTACATAAATTTATTAAAATATTATATATTAAAAAGGAATGTTTTTTGATGAAAATAAAGAAATTATATATTGATTTGACCAAATTAATTACATTTAGGGAAGATTTTTTGCTAAACCAAATTTTCTATAATAAGATGGAAATTTTTAAAAAAAAAAAAAAAAATAATTAATAGACATAATAAAAAACTTAATTTGTTATTTAATAAAAATAATATAAAAAATAATAATTGGAATAAAAATGTTTTATCTAAGAGAAAAAATTCATGTAATAATGGTTTTAAAGAAAAGTTTATAATTAATTTGACAAATACTGTTTTTAACAAAGATGAAATTAATATTTTAAATAAAGGGCTTAAATATGTACCAAATACACATGTTGATGTTTGTAAACAAATTATAGATATAAAAACAAAAAAAGACTTAATTATTGATAAATTTAACAATAATAGTATTGATATAGGAATGAATAAAGAATTCTTATTTAATGAAATTGAATATGAATTTAAAAAATTAGAATATGATGTGATTAATAATAATAAATATAAAAATGTTAATAATAAAAGTGAATTAAATATTATTAGTAATATTAGATTAAAATATAAAGACTTGGTTTTTTTGAAAGGAGATAAATCTACTAGTATGGTTATAATTGAGAAAACTGAATATAATAATAAAATGAGTAATTTATTAAAAAGTAATTTTAAAATTATAAAAAAAGATAAGAGCATGCAAATTAATATAAAAATTAATAAAATTATTACTGAATTGGAAAATAAAGGATATATTACAAAAATAGATATGTTTATGCTTAAAAGAATGGATATTAGATGTGCAACAATTACAGGGATACCAAAGGTTCATAAAGATGGTATACCCCTAAGACCAATTATTAGTTGTAGAGATACTTATTATGAGAATATTTCTAAATGGGTATTTAATAATTTTTTTAAAAAATATAGTAAAGTAAATAAAAATAATAAAGTATACAACTCAATGGATTTTATAGAAAAATTAAATAATTTTTTGAAAAATATTAAATTTAAAAATATTTATTTTGTTAAATTAGATATTATAAATATGTATAATAATGTTGATCCAGATATAGCTATTAATTATGCTTTGGAATTATACATTAAAGATAAAAGTAAAAAATTAAAAATAGATTCTTATTTATTACATGAGATTTTATTGATTTGTAGTAAAAATTTGGTTTTTAAATTTAAAGATAGGTTTTACGAACAGGTAAAAGGATTAAGTATGGGGAGTTGCCTAAGTGGGTTTTTGGCAGATGAATATATGAATATTTTTGAAAAAGATTTTTTGGATTTGGATGTTGGTCCTTGTTTTTTTGTAAGATATGTTGATGACTATTTCATGGTTTTTAAAGGAAATAAAAGAAAAGCAAACATTTTTTTAAATTACATTAACAATAAAGAAAAAAATATTAAATTTACCATGGAAAAAGAAGTGGATAATAAAATTGAATATATGGATGTAAAAATTGATAATATTATAGAAAATAATAAAATAAGCATTAATACATCTGTTTTTAGAAAAAAAACATTTCATGGTCTGATTACTAACTGGTTTTCAGACATTGATAAACATTGTAAAATGAATATTATAAAAAACAGAATTAGAAGAGCAATATTGATATGTTCTAGTGATTTATTATTGGAGAAAGAATTAGAATTGATAAAAAAGGAATGTTATTTAAATGAATATCCAAATAAGATTATTGAAAAAAATTTTTCAGATTATAATTTGAATTTAATTAAAAAGAAGATTAAAGGGGAAAATAAAATTAATAATAAAGTTAATAATATTAATAAAATTTACATAGGATTTAAAGTATCAAAAAATATTTTTATTAGGATTAAAAATATTTGTAAAAAAATTAATAATAAATTTAACATTAAATTACTCCCAGTATATAAAAAAAAGAAAGATTTAAAAAAGCTGATTAATGTTAATGAAAAGAATGATATGCTTGAAGCTATGAAAGGTGTATATATGATAAAATGTTTAGACTGCTGGAATGTTGGTAAAAGTATTTCTTATATTGGAAATACAAAAAATAAGTTAAAAACAAGATTAAAACAACATTTATCTGATAAAAAATCTGCAATTTTTTTTCATAAGTGTAAATCTGGTCACATCAATTACAAAATAGAACTTTTAGAAACAGTAATTAATTATAAAGAAAGATTTTTAAAGGAAAATTTTTATATTAAGGAATTTAAACCATATATGAATAAAAAACTAATTGATTTTATAAAAAATAAAAACTAGTCACATCATTTACAAAAAAATAGAACTTTTAGAAACAATAGTTAATTATAAAGTATTTTTTAAAAAAGGAAAAATTTTTTATAGTAGGGAATTAAAACAATATAGGAATAAAAGAAAAAAACTAATTGATTGTTGTGGGTGATGGGACTGGTTTTTGAGATATTTTATCTAAATATAATTTAAACAGAGTGTTTTAAATAGAAGTTTAAATTGTAGGTTGTTTTAAATAGAGGAAGGTAATGTTCTAATGTTTTATATTAAATTTATGTTTTTGTTTTGAGAAGATTTGAAATATATGTAGAGTTTAATGATTATATTATGTTTTATTTTATTTGTTTTATTATTTTTTTATATTTTAGTGGCTTGAAAAAGACTATAAGGAAGTAAATAGTCGAAACGTTGCTCTTGATATTAAAATTCATATAGTCATAATAATAAAAAACAAGTTTTTTAAAGAAAATTGGTTTGTGATTTTATATTTTGATGGATATTGTTTATACTGACTATTTTTTAAAAGAAAGAAGAAGTTCAAGATTAAAGGTTATACATTTAATAATGTGTAACTAATATATTTTATATCATTTAAAATTACTTGTTTTCTGCCTTTGCTTTTTAAAAATATATGAAAATATATTGTGATTTTAAAGTTAATTTTATAAGTCTCTTATCTATATATATTTTCATTTATTTACAATAAAATATTATTAATACAATAGAGAAAACATTGAAAATATCCTTAATGCATTGTCAAAGACAAATGTTGTATTCTAAACAAGTTGTTACTTTTGACATAGACTATTTAGTACTGAAAATGCATTAAGGTTGAATTTATATTTTCAGTGCCAGAGGTATCATAATTATATGAAATTTACACAAATCAACACCATTAACAAAATAAAATACAATTGTAGCTTTATTAATCATTTCTTAAGAAATAAGTAAGTGTATTATTCTTTGTGAACTGCCATGGATATATATATATCAATGACGAAGACAGAAGCACACTACATCATTTTTTATGTTTTTATTTTACTTGTGACAATAATTTTTATGTAATAGCTAATATATACATGTGACATACACCTAGAAAAATCTGGAACTCTCTTATCGATATTTTTATTTTCTAAATGTTTTTAACATTCTTAAGTTTTAACTATTAATTACATTTTAGTATTGTTTGAAATCTTTATAATCAACGAATGATACGAATAATGTGATGATCATTATTTGCCTTATATAAAAACAGTTTCAATTGTTGGTAAAAAAATTAAAAGTTAACAGAAATTCCATACAAAAAATAATGAGTTTGAATTGTTCAGTCTTCTTTTTTATGTTTGACAAAATAGTTTAGAGAAAAATATGGAACTTTCTTATCTGTTAATCAAACCATGGCTAGTTTAAGTATAGATAATACATTATGAAGATATTTTTATCTTTCAAATGCTTTTAACATTCTTAAGTTTTAACTTTAACATTGTTTGCCTTATATAAAAACAATTCAACTATTGGTAAAAAAATTGAAAGTCAACAGAAATTCCATCCAAAAAATAATGAATTTGAATAGTTTATTCTTCTTTTTTTATGTTTAGCAAAATAGTTTAGAGAATTTTTTTTCTTACATTTTTGTATGTGCAATTTGTTGGATCAATTTTGTGAGATTGAATATGTACATATTTAGTGAATTTTTAAAACTGAATTTTAGTTAAAGCTTTTGAACTTTTTAATGAATTCTTCTACAGAAGTACTCATTCCATTCAATACATGAAGCCTTTGTCCCTGATATATATATAATTTTTAAATATATGTATATTGTCTATACTAAAATTAATATAATTATTAAGGGACTTTTAACTCGAATTTTCAAGCTCCCTATATCTATCCAATCTATCTTATACAACTGATACACATGACCACATACATGTGAAAAAGATAAATGATCTCCAATATATGTCTTTCATGCTGAAGCAGCACTCATCAGCTAGTTCAGATCATGGATCTCCCACACATATATACAATCAGTGCTCAGGTTATATTAAGATAGCAAATCTTTAAACTTTAATGGACAAGCTTCAATCTTCTCCAGCATTCTATCCTGATTTCCAATGAAATGAATAGCTGAAGAGAGGAGAAAATTGAAGCTTGTCCATTAAAGTTTAAAGATTTGCTATCTTAATATAAAGTGAGCAATGATTGTATATATGTGTGGAAGATGGTGATGTGGACCAACTGATGAGTGTTGGTTCAGCATGAAATACATATATTGGAGATCATTTATCTTTTTCACATATATGAGGTCACGTGTATCAGTTGTATAAGATAGATTGGATAGATGTAGAGAGTTTGAAAATTCGAGTTCAAGTCCCTTATAAGTATATATATATATACATATGTATTTAGTGGGATTTGAACTCAGAATTTTTTGTCTATTCATCCTACACTCCATCTCAAGCAACTGATACATATGGCCACATACATGTGAAAAAGATACATGATGCTGAGTTCAAATCCCTCTAATTACATATATAGGAAATATTCAGTATAATCAAATTATATACTGCTTTAGAATTATATGTATATGTTGGTATAGAGTACACATATTTTTCTATCTTAGAATTCTAAAAATATTCAATGAGTTGGTGAAAAATTTACACAGAGTCTTTTTTTTTTTGTCATTCACTATTCTTTGAATAATGATTTATTGTATTGCAAGACAAAGACTTCTAATTTCTCTCCTCAAAGAAACAACGATAGAGATAATATAACTCAATATCTATACTTGTAATTATATATACACATTCATGAATATATGTTTGACATTCCTCTCTCTCTATATATATGTTTTTTTTTGAATGTTAATACAAGATTTCCTAAAAAAAATATTTCACAGCGAACTGGAGTAGTCATCCTATAGAAGTGCAATGTTGATTGTTTTCATTAAAAAGATATGGCAGAAAACAGAAAAGAGCTATACATAAAGTTTTAAAATAGCATCACAAAATATCAAATAAACAAAATAATGGACTCGTGGGTTCTATACATATATTAGTGATTCTCAGATTGATTTGTATAATAATTGCAAAACTCATTACTTGCTATTTTTCTTTCTTTCTACGTTTTTATCTTTTTTTGGAGTTAGAATGGCCATGCATACTGATATGACTAAATTCTGTAAGTAGACTACTTAAAAACTATTTTCCCACCCCATTTTTAATTGTTATTAAATATAGAAAACACTTAAAGAAAGATAAGTCAAATTAGTAGTTCAGTTTCAGAAAAGAGTTGATTTCCATGTACAAGTTGTCTTATGTACAAACCTATAGTAAGAATTGGTCCAAGATAATATAGCTAACCCTCAGCAATCCCAATCACAAACTGTACTTATATTAAATATATCTATTTAATATAAATTACACCAGAAACTTAAAATATTATATCAGAAAATTGGCAATAAACAAGATACTAGGATGATGATTCACAGATCCTACATTTTATATAAAAATTAAATTAAGCTAGTATCTAAACAACTTTGAATTACCAGACTTCACAATTGATAATTTAAAACGGTCATATCACAAAACAACCTCTTCCCCCATAAAAAAAAAAAAGCTTTTTCTATCTTCAGATTTAAGAGATTAAATAAGAAAATTTCATTATTCACAATAAATAAATAAATTATATAATGTATATCTGCACACTAT
Organism: Epiperipatus broadwayi; assembly: GCA_028023455.1. Classification (NCBI taxonomy): domain Eukaryota; kingdom Metazoa; phylum Onychophora; class Udeonychophora; order Euonychophora; family Peripatidae; genus Epiperipatus; species Epiperipatus broadwayi. The sequence continues at coordinate 8,084,768 of JAQFVV010000034.1, forward strand.
ACATGTTTATGCATCCAAATACATAAAATTCTTGTATACATGTACTTTTTCAAATGCTTATACATGCATGAATTCGTGTATTTTTTTTTTTTACATTTCTAAACTAATCTTATTTTGAAATTGAATTATTTAGTTATTAAATAAAGTAATTTGTGAGTATTTGACATCAATGATAAACAGATGCAAATTTCAAAATTCGCAATAATATTTTCTATCATTTAGTTCTCTTTTCTAATAAAAGCCAATCCTTGATGAGTATTAATTATCAACTATACACCTAAATAGATAGTTTGCTTTATATATAAATACAAAAACCTTCATTAACTGGATGTTATTAGATCTGATTACTCAAATCTCTTTATTCAATGGAGGCATGTTGAAGATTTTACCCTTCCGTGAAAAACACACACACATATGGCTATTTTTAGCTAGAGAGTAAAACAAAAAAAAAAATCATAAATCCTCATCATCTAGATTTCACTAGCCTAGTGAATATTGCCATCCACTTCACAGTTTCTCTATAGAAGAACATCAAAGGGTTTTTGATCTGAAATAGGCTATTTAAATAGAGGTTTACTATATATATGTAACTATTAAGTCAACAATTAGAAAATCCCAATATATATTATAACGATTGGGGATGAAGAGACTCTTACATTGTAATTCTGCCACCAGGTTGCCATCAAGCCAATTGAGCCTGAAAATTTATATATACCAGCAGGTACTTACAGTAAGTTCCAGAATTTAAATAAATACGACTGTAATGCCCCATTTAATAACTCGTGGAGCAGCAGAGATAATATATATTTTATTTTAAAGAAAGAAAGATAATAAAAAAATAAGAATAAGCCACTGCCAGATTAACAATATACAAAAACATTTACTTTACACATATAAAATTCAGAATTATTTATTTTAATATAATGTTTACTTTATAATTTGATTTAATTTACATTTTAGCTCTTTATTTTAGAAGTCTACATAGATGGATTAATTAATATTTTATTAGAGTGTCAAGTATGAATAGACTACATAGACTGCACTCGAAAAAGAAAAATTTCTACTTCCCTTATTCAATCCTAGGCCAACAGTTCGCAATCAAATTAATGCCAATCTATTTGATACATCGATGTATTCAATGCAACATGAATATGACATCACAATACCATACTTTCAGGAATGTACATCTGAACAGCATGGTTATCTAAAAGAAATGTCCCTCATCCAGTACAGGAATGCTACATCTGTCTGGCAAGAAAGAAAAATGAAATGAATAAAAAAAACTCCATAGGAAGGGATTGCGGTCCTTTTTTCCAACTTACCATCCCATTCCATAGGCTAAAAGGGTGATCCAAGAAGCAGAGAATACTGTCTGCTTCCGATAGTCAATAAGAAATGGGATTACATTGCCCAAGTGCGGGTATAAGGTGATCCTGCACGTAGCGGCTCTTCGTACTACATTTACTAATTACACCAATACATCCAATCCATTAACCCAATTTAACTGTGAAACAAATAACCTGTGATTAACCCTCCCTTAAACTAACATAACTTTATGAATCTATGCAGCCATCCACACCCAACTTAAATTTAACATGATTTAAAATTATTAGCTTAATAAAAAAAAAATCATAATAAACACTCAAAATGACAAAAAAAAATTAATTAATGGAAATGATTTAAAAATACATATAATAAAAATAATTATTAATAAATGATTTAGTTTGGTCAGATAGGCATTCATATTTCTATTTAAATACTGGAAAAAGTTTTATATTTAAAATTCATGAGTTATATAGAGTTCTTACGGTTTAAAAAAAAAGGTCCATGCTTTATGAGATGCTTGTGATTTGGATACCGTGTTGTTTCTAATTCCCACGACAATCTGGGGAGACCAGTGTGCTGTTAGCCATTCTGTTGGTATTCATCCGGAGGTCCTTTGCTCTAGCTAGTATAGCTCTTTGCAGGATTTTATTGCAGGACTCTGGGGTCCACAATATAGGAAAATGATACATTTCTTCTTTTGGAAAACTTAAGAGATTGAAAGTATGTCTTTTCAATGTCTTCTCCTTCAATTTCTCCCGGAACTGAACTTTATTTCCAATCTTTTCTTTTTTATATTAAAGCTCTGGACTAACTGAATATGACATCATGATGATGATGATCCTTTCACTATGGTCCATTTCCTGAGGGATTTTATTGGTTATTCTGTTCTTATTGTTATTATCTCCTATATGACCTTTAATTATAAATTTTGAGATGTCAAGGGCTAGTTTACTTAGACTAATTAAAAATAATCATTTCCATTTTTAGTCTTTTACACGATAGAAGTAATTAAATTTTGTACATTTTTAAAAGAAATCTTATCTTTCAATCTTAAATTTTTTTAAGATAGTTCTAATAGTTTTCCATCTGTGTGATTATATATATATATGAGTTTAGATGACTTCTAATTTTCAATTTTTAATTCTTAAAAACAAATTTTTATTTGCGAACTTTTTATTTCTAATTTTATTTATTAGAATAATGTAACAGCACGTGTGCCCATTACAATATATATATATATACCTGAATGAGAGAACAAACAGAGACATCACTAACATCATTAAAAAGAACTGAAATGGAGCTGGAATGAACAAATAGTTAGAAGTGATGATGGACTTGAAGTTTTAAACCAAATCCTAAAAAGATTGTAAAAGATCTAGAAAGAGACTATAGGTGAGATGGATGGATCAAATAAGTTAGAGTATAGATGGATGTGAAAAAGAGTAGTTATAGATCTGACAAACTGGATTAAACTTGAGAGATTGTTAAAAATGATAATATATATTGTAAAAATCAAATACACATAGTCAGAAAAATAATCATAAAACCAGGCAATGACCACCAAATCACATGTCTGTGTGTAACACATACAAACATTACCACAAACAATACAAAGTCTAACATCATTACTTATATTTCCAGGATAATCTTCACATGACCATCACATCTGATGCTAACACATCCACCTTTTCTCTTATATCCTGCTAGGGTCAGGGAGATTCAAGAGACATTAATTTACATTAACTATAAATACGTTGACCATGGTAAATAACACAGATGCAGAGATAATGAGCAATTTAGATTTATTCACGTAATAATAATAATAACAACAAAATTAAATAATTAGCACATTCCATTTGCTAATATAAAAAAATCAAGGAGTACATTGAATTGGGTTTGAACCCAAGGTAATTGCTTAATTTATTATGCATTATATGGGGCTTGAACTTATTTACATAAAAAGAAAATATTAAGTAAAGATTGACATAACTTTCAGCATGAGTTATTGTTGAATTTTGATGCAAAAACTTTTATCAGTATGTAGACTATATCATTATTTCAGTTTATTGGGCATACTAATTTTATAATTGTACACATACTCTAATATACATACTATGGTGCACTATGAATTCAAAACATGGATGTCTTAATGGTGTCATACATTCCAATGATCCTTGGATAGATACCATGACTTTATCTAGGAATAATTTAATAAACACTCAATTTAAATTCTTAATATAGTCAGGTCAGGATTCAATATAATATATAATCAATCCAAATGCATCTACATGTATATGCGATCGTGAAATGATGGCATTTCCATAATTAAAGCATTATAGAACTAGTACATCAGGCAAAAGATGCAGACTTCAAATATACATTATTAAAATATAAAATACCTCATTGAGATGCTAGCCTGTAAGAAGGAGTTACCTGATAAATAAATACTAAATATAAAATAAATTATGCCGACCTTTGTGTGGCCATATATAGAAATATCTCGAATAACTTATAACAATACAGCAGGAACTATATGACTGCTTAAATAATTAATATATAAAAGCAAAACCTAGACTAGAATCTGTAGATCTGTATATATTAAGAGTGAAATGACATTTTCTTATGTCACACAAATGATAGCACACCACATCACACAAGTGATAGCACCCCACATCTAAATATGAGTTTAACACACAATCTGCAGAATTATTTTCTCAACTCTAATATGAGATCAACAATAATTAACATGTATAATTCATTTAGATAGCACTTAAATTCAGCCAAAGAATATTGATACAAGCACATGCATTCATTTTACTATTGGATAAGCTCATTTAAAATGCATAGTCCTAAAATAATTAATTAAATGTAAATGTGGTATTTGTAACTGATGAATAATTAAATTTTATAACTTAAATCTCTAAGGACTAATGGAAAAATTTTAAAAATCTTTTACAGATTTTATAAATTTACTTGAATATGTTTTATACTAATTGTATTTCATGTATATATAACTAATAAGACTTTTGCTCCTAACTTAACATTAGAAATGAATAATATAAAAATACAAAACTATTCTTAAAGAAAAAAAACATTTGAGTAAAGATGAAGGATAGTGACAATTAAGTAATTTATACATTTTAAATAAACTTTAGATAGTTTAAACTGATTGCTAGTTTTAGTGTTATAAAATAAAAATATGTATTTGCACATATTTGGCCTACTATTCAATATTATGCAAATAACATATATTCATAAATATAGCAATTAAATACTAACATATTCTAGCACAAACATACAAAATTTAAGATTAGATTAATAGAAGTAAAATATACTTGTAAGTTACCAACATCCTTCCAGTAGTAGAAAGTTCTTGATAAAAGTTTGAATATCAATTTAATTTATTTAATGAGGTGAAAGGTTCAAACATAGCTATATTCACAAGTCTTTGCAAAATGTCTTTGGAGATGAAGTGTCCTCAAGCTTAGATATTGTTCAGAATCTTTCCAATCTGTTTTTCTCAAGCACATTTTGGTTTATGGAATGTTTTCCCTTTCATTCATTTTTTTTTTTTTAGCAATTTATTTATCAGGATTTATAAAATACTGCGTCGATTATTATTCAACTGGATAGAAGAAGACAATGGCAGTAAAGTGCTGTTTAACATCATGTTCTTTTGAAGCTCTAAATATATTTTGGCAAATATCAGGCAATTTTGGCATGACTGATGAGTACTTCTCTTATTATTAATAATAATAACAACTTCATGCTGGAACTCAAACTCCCTGTTGGTTGAGAAGAATGAATACAGAGCTTTTACTCCTCCATTCTTTGAATTTTCTCCAACATAGATTCTAGTGGCATTAGGTTTCAAGACCTGAACACCTTTACAATACATTTTACTAGGCTTATATATGATTTTAAACAAAATATTCCAAATTAACTTTTTAAAATTTGTTTTTTGCCAATAAGATTTAATCCAGTCATCTAAATTTACAAGAATTTCTATTTTACCAATTATCTCTATTTATAAGTTTCTGGACACCTATTGTTTACACATTGCTTCAATAATGCTTAATTTTGTAAAACCTTTATAATACCAGATATTTAATAAAAACAATAAAACAAAAAAATATATTACCATCACTAGAGAAATATAGAGCCTTTAACAGCAGTCTTAACCATTTAGTAAAATTAACTAATCTATTTGTGTACTTTGCAGCTAATTGTTTTTACCAGAAAAATATTTTAATTTGAAATATTTGTAATTTTCTGTACACCTGTGGTATCTTATATCTATACATTATGCTTAGCAATGCTGATTCTTATCTGGTTAAACTAAAGCTAAAAATTAATTTATGTTTGAGTATGCTTTTATGTCATCCTATTCATGTAACCCCACACACATATAGTAATTAGTTCTATTTAAAAAAAAAAAGTGTAGTTCTATTCAAAGAAAATGTTTTAACATTTTATTTTACAATGAAGCAGATATATGTAGATGTTCATATATATATATATATATAACTTCAATATATATATATATAGTAACGATATATAAATATGCCGTTACATTAATTTAAAATAAAATCTTAAAGTTCGCAAATAAAAATAAAATCTATTAAAAAACTAAAAGCTAAAATGTTTGTTAAATGTATATATATTCGCACAGATTCAAAACTTTAAAAATATTTTTTTTTTTATAAATAAAAAAAGTATTTGAACGTACTTTTTTGATAAAAAAATACAAGATTTAAATATAAAAATATTTTAATAAAGAAATAACGTAAGTTAAAATAAAAACAGGTATTAATTAATTCCTGTAATCTGTAAATGGAAATGATTGTTTATTAATTGAAAAGCAAGCTAGCCTTGGGCTCTTGTGTAATTAAAAAGTCAGATGAAAATTAGATAAGGAATAAAGAATTAACTTGTCCAATATAGAAGCAGCAAATAAAGGCCCGGACCATAACGAAAAAATGGAACAGTGACGTTTTTGTTCGTGGAATCCATAGGAGGATTATAAAAAGAGAAATATTCAGTTTCCTAGCAGTTTCGAACTTGATTTGGTGAGACGAACGACAAGACGCACTTATCGTTCTCTCCCACTTATTTTAAAAAAATGAACTGACTGTGATCCCAAAATGAACCAGCTAATGCTACCTCTGGAACATCTGACCGGGTTTTCAAATAAAGACTCTGTGGAAATTTACATCAAGAGCAGTGATTCTTCTACTGTAAGCTATTGACATGAACTCTAAAATTTAAAAATAATTAAGAACTTTTGTTCAAGCTTATGAACTTCTATTTGACTTTTAAGTTTAAAATCAATTGGTAATGTTTAATTTTATATGTTTTGCTTTTGATAAAAATCATTTCCATTTTTTTTTTCTTATTGTATAAATTATTTAAATGCATAAAATTTAAGTTGGGTATAGACGTTGCATGGATTCGTTAGCGGTTAATTGTGTTGCTGTTTCATATTCGATTGGAATATATAGGTCCTTAGTGTCATTGCGGCATCTTATGTTGAATGCTACTGGGCTTCTTGTATTCCCTCTGCAATTGACGTTATCGATGACTTTGTATTTTGATCGGTTATGTTTATTCTGGAACGTTTTAACCGTGGAATCTATGCAGCCGATCTATACTCAACATTATAAAACAAATTGTATAAAATTCATTTGTGCGAATGTATCTAAATGTTAAATTTAAGTCGGGCGTGAATGGCTATATAGATTTGTAAAGTTATATATATAGTTTAAGGGAGGGTAATCTTAGATTATTCATTTTGTAGTTGAATTAGCTCAATGGATTGGATATATTTGTGTAATTAGTAGATGTAGTATGAGATCCGCTACAGGCAGGATTGTATATATACGCCACACACCTTCTGTTTGCCTATGGATGGGTTTGTAAGTCGGCAAAGGACCGTAGTCCATTCCTATGGAGTTTTTTGTTTATTGTTCTACTCGCCAACAGATGTAGCATTCCTGTTGGTGGAGAGACAATGTCTTCTCTAACTCTACTTACTGTTCAGATGTACATTCCTGACAGTATAGTATTTTGTATTGTCGTATTTTCATGCTACATTGAATACATAAATGTATCAGATGGATTGGTGCCGGTTTGACTGTGAACTTTTGGCCTAAGGTTAAATAAGGGAAAGAATATTTTCTTTTCAAATGCAGATCTATGTAGTCTATTCATACTCGACTCACTAAATAAATATTAAACTCATTGCAATCTTTTTAAATGTAAAATTAAAGATTAATATAAAAATCTAAAATGTTAAACTTATTCCTCAAATTTAGAATGATTTTATATGTGCGTAAATAAATATTTTTATGTGTTAATTTTTGGCAGTGGCTTTTATTTATTTATATTTAAGATATAAATTAAAGTTATATTTTATCATCTCTGCTATTCCCTAAGCTAGTGACTTGGGCTAATGATCTGAATATTTAAATAAAGTGGAATCTTAACAGCGCATATCTGCCTACTTTATAAATTTTTCTAGGTTCAAATGCCTAGATGGCGTCCTGTAGTGCAGATATCGTAGATTGCTATCTCCAAGTTCTTTTGGATCATTATAATATATATATATTGTAATCCCCATGGCCCATAATACTCCTAGTTCAACTGTATTAGCATGAGACCAGGACATATAATAAAGTGTGAATAAAATAAAACACAGTAAGCATGAATATAAAAACTGAAAGGACTGGCTATGATTAGTATGAGCATGAGCATATGAGTAAAGCATGAATAGGAGAGGTTATAGTACTAAAGACATTACAGTACATTGACCCTCTCTTACATTCTAACATTACATAAAGCATACAGATTAAGCTAACTTTCAATACATGAAAGATAATAATATCAAGAGATATGTGTTTAATTTGCAATTATATGAGATGATTAATAATCAGGAAGATATCTGTCTAGGAAATGATCATGGACTTAGCAGAATGAAATAAATGATAAATGAATAAAGATTTAGAAGAGTTAAAAAGAGTAATGAAGACCAAATAATGGTTAACTAATGTAAATGAATAATGAATAGACCCAAGAATGAAAATAAGAGAGAGAGAGAATGTGTTAAGGTAAAGAATACTTAAATTTTGCAATGAAATAGGGATCAATGAAGAATGAATAAATTATGCTGGTGTAATAAAATGAGATGATGATGGAACTAAAAGAAAATAAAGAGATGGATGAATTATTACAACAATGTTGGTGATGATAAATGGGATGTTGAGATACTAATTTGAAGCCACTAAAACAAAACAAGGGTACTAAATTTAAATAATCAAAGAAAACGGTTTAAATCTTTGGAATTTTAATTAATTGATGAGGACAATAAGGATAAAAGGCTAGAGTAATGTATACCAAATAACTTAAGAAACAAGTCTGACAAAAAAAAAAAAAAACAAATTTTAAAATGATTAATCAATAATTTCTCAGAGTTCGTATGATTTTAGAATTTAACAATTTCATAGTGTATATCTGGATCAGTAAGAGGGATTTTATGGTTATCCAAATATAGAGGATTAAAATAAATTATATTACGTAAGGGGAATTACTCAAGAATATCTAACTCCTTTACTGATAATAATAAAAACAAACTCTAAACTTTCTAATGACTCAACAAATCCATAATAATAAAATAAACATAACTATCATGTTAACCATTAGACAATCTTAAAATATTTTGACCACAGGACAATAATAACCTCTTTGATCAGTATGACTAAGCACAGTGTACAATTCTATCTTAAAATTTATTGGGATATTATTCTTTAGGATCAATATTTGGTTTTAAGATATTACTTTAAAATAGCATCCCTGCATAATTCCAACAATATTCTAATCAGTCAATAGTAAAATTTTATGTACTCTAAATATAAGAGTTTAGTAAAATTTATTAATGATATGCTGAACATATAATAAAATTAATAATATTGAGTGATAATGTTGGCAATAATAATAATATGAATAGTGTTTAGAAATAAGATTACTAACAACTTACTAAATTTCAAAACAAATTTTATTTACAATTAATATTTACACACTCAAAACAAATATATGTCCTTTACCAAAGTTATCAAAAGGAAAGTTTATAAAAAAAAGTTTTTTTTATTAACATGACTCCCATACTAACATAAGAATATCTTCTTAAATCAAAAATATAATACATCTTGTTTCACAATATTATTACATTTATTCTTTTAATTCACATCTTTCAACCTTATTATAAATGTATTAAATTTTGTTTACCATGTATAGGTTTATTAAATTTCTATATCAAAATTAAAATAAAAGTATGATAATCACAAGGTTACTATTTAACGAATGGTAGGCTGACACTACTTAATAACTCTGGCTTGCAATGAGTGGGACTACTGTATGGAGAGTTGTGCCTGTTTTAACAGCTTGAGCAAGTATAAGAAATGGTGACCATGTGATGTTTAGTGGTTTAATACCAATCCTGCCTAATAGGATAGTGGTGGCTATGGTTACTAAAGATCAAAGACACTAAAATGTATGGGTACTGAACTGAGTTCAGACCTATATAACTATATAAGCTAATGAGCTTGGATTGAAAATATTATGTTTTCAATTTTAGACTCATAGTTTTGTAGTCAAGTAGAAATAAAAGGTGGTTGCTGGAGGGTTGCATTAGATCCTAAGATCTAGGTGCAGTGTTCTCAGATCCAAGGTTTCTCATTGATGAAAGCCACAAGCTAGAAAACAGTCTAGAGATATTGAATGAGTAGGCACTTAGATAGGGGATTTTATGCACAAGCCTTCTGGCATCCATTGATCACTCTGGCTTGCACTGAGTGGGCACTACTGTATGGAGAGTTTTGCCTGTTTTAACAGTTTGAGCAAGTATAAGAAATGGTGATTATGTGATTATTAATATAATGAATAAGGTGGACTGTGAGATAATATTGGCAGATAATATTGTTTCATTTAATAACCATAACAATTCCACTACAGTTAAGTAAGTCATGTCCTGTTTTAGCTGTAAACTTGAGGTAATTTATGACATTTAATATTAAGAATTGCAGCAAAAGTATTTCTGAGAACTCTAGCATTAATAATCTATTCGTTCATAATTAACGAAACTTATAGTATGAGTTATTATTATTATTATTATTAATTTTAAACATAATAAAATAATTTAATTATTTTCTGTGTATTCAATAAATTCTACAATGCTAAGCAGAAATAAATGGCACATACGTTTAGTTTAAAATAGCGTTCCATTTTAATAAAGTACTTTATAAGTGTACAGGAGAATTATTTAGCAATTAAAATCAGATATAACTTTTAATATAGATCGCTTGTAATTTTCTTCTATTAGGAAAAGTTCCAAAACTACTTTCTATTATAATTTCAAATTCATTATAGTAACATTTGTTACATATTTTATGGCTGTTATAGTTAAAACAATTGTAAGGGTAATTTTATGAAAATTAATGCTTATGAGTTTGTTGAATTGCTTTTTGTATAACCTTGGTAGCCATTTTCTTACTGTAACTTTAGTCTTGTTCATGAACTCCAGTGTTCAAATTATCAGTTGGTGGTAATAATGCATAACGACAATAAAAAAGATTTATATTTTTCACTATAAAAAATAATAAATTTTAAATAATTTATATACTTTAAATAATAGATGTTTCTTTAATAGTCTGAAATGATCTCCATGTTTATTTAAAAATAATGTCTCTCTTCAAGTTTTTCCAGCTAATTTATAAACTTTTAGCCAAGGGGCTGATTATAAATTGATAAGCCAATCAGATTGTCTATTTTCAGTGTAGATATTTGCTTAAAATTAGCAAATCTCCACCTTTTAACCTTGATTATAATCAACTAAACTCTTTACTAATATTTTAGAATACTGTAGACAAAAAATACTCAATGATTAATTATATTATTTAGTTTAAAAATAATTTTAATCTTAAGTTTGTTTATAAACTACTATTTAACAGTGAAAACATTAAAAGTAATCGCATGGTTTTATTTAAAGTAATGTTATATTATTATATCATAAATATTGAAACTAATTTATCTATCAATTCATATATGAGCACACTCATACACAACCTGGCAAAGAGCTGACACATATATGTTGACCAATCTGATTATTTACTGTCTTAGATTTATTTATTGAGTTTCCCTATTCTCATCCAATAAAATTAATAGCCATTACATCACACCACTGATGTAAACAACAAATTTAAATAATTAAGATTACAGTTGATTAAAATTTAAAGTTTTAGTTCATGGATTGATAAAATATAACTTGATGAACATCAAGCCCAATCATAAAATTATGATATATATATAGATATGAAAAACAAAAACAAGTTTTATATACGTAAAACCTGCTATCGCTTGTATTTATGATCAATAAATGGAGCTTTACCAAGACCTCCAAAACAAGCGTATTTTTGTTTACATAAATGTCAGAATCAATATTCACTGTCTCTTTCGTTTGCTCCACCCTCAGATCAGCTGATTTCAAGCTGATTTGCTATCATCAGTGAAGGATAGGAGTTAGAAACTAGACCTAAACACTAACTCCAAGCATTTATGCAACAAGTTTCTATCAGTTTGCAAGCATAAATTTTTAGACACGTAAATGTCTTCAAACTCAGCTTATCAAACCAGATAGCTATATGGGTCTGATATCAGTTCAGTTTCTCCACATAGTCAAAGCTTCTGCAATATATATCATTGCAAGAAACTTTAAAGGTACATTTATGAAAAACAAAAACATGTTTTATATACGTAAAACCTGCTATCGCTTGTATTTATGATCAATAGATGGAGCTTTACCAAGACCTCCAAAACAAGCGTATTTTTGTTTACATAAATGTCAGAGTCAATATTCACTGTCTCTTTCGTTTGCTCCACCCTCAGATCAGCTGATTTCAAGTTGATTTGCTATCATCAGTGAAGGATAGAAGTTAGAAACTAGACCTAAACACTAACTCCAAGCGTTTATACAACAAGTTTCTATCAGTTTGCAAGCATGAATTTTTTAGACACGTAAATGTCTTCAAACTCAGCTTATCAAACCAGATAGCTATATGGGTCTGATATCAGTTCAGTTTCTCCACATAGTCAAAGCTTCTGCAATATATATCATTGCAAGAAACTTTAAAGGTACATTTATGAAAAACAAAAAACAAGTTTTATATACGTAAAACCTGCCATTGCTTGTATTTATGATCAATAGATGGAGCTTTACCAAGACCTCCAAAACAAGCGTATTTTTGTTTACATAAATGTCAGAGTCAATATTCACTGTCTCTTTTGTTTGCTCCACCCTCAGATCAACTGATTTCAAGCTGATTTGCTATCATCAGTGAAGGATAGGAGTTAGAAACTAGACCTAAACACTAACTCCAAGCATTTATGCAACAAGTTTCTATCAGTTTGCAAGAATGAATTTTTAGACACGTAAATGTCTTCAAACTCAGCTTATCAAACCAGATAGCTATATGGATCTGATATCAGTTCAGTTTCTCCACATAGTCAAAGCTTCTGCAATATATATCATTGCAAGAAACTTTAAAGGTACATTTATGAAAAACAAAAACAAGTTTTATATACGTAAAACCTGCTATTGCTTGTATTTATGATCAATAGATGGAGCTTTACCAAGACCTCCAAAACAAGCGTATTTTTGTTTACATAAACATCAGAGTCAATATTCACTGTCTCTTTCGTTATGTAATATCAAATAATATAAATATAATAAAACAATTCACTAGAATAAAACTACAAAATTTTAAAAAATGCTTATATAAAATTGAAGATTAATATCCTTTGCTATAGCCAGCTTTATCGAAGCTGACTATAGCAAGGGATATAAATCTTCAATTTTATATAGGCATTTTTTTAATTCCCTTATTGTAAACACAAATTCTATTAAGATTAAAAAACAATTAGGCCTATTCACTTTCTATGTAGCATATCTGTATGAATAAGCAATGATCTTTTGGACCATATTCACTTTCTATGTAGCTAGGTGGATATATTTATGCTAGACACATATCTATATAAATGAATGACAAGGAATAGAAAATATTATTGTTGCTTGGCTAATATTACCAGCTATAAGCTTACAAACTAACAAAACCCCTCAGTATGCTCATTATCAATTGGATTGGAATTAAAATCCCATTATAATACCTATAAATGAATAAGCCTAATTGTTTTTTAATCTTAATAGAATTTGTGTTTACAATAAGGGAATTAAAATCTATTCTTGAAATCCAAAAATTTCTAAATGTGAAGAGTCTGGCATGAGGGATTTCCGATTAATGCTAATTTACTTATATATATATAACAATTCATTAGAATAAAACTACAAAATTTTAAAAAATGCCTATATAAAATTGAAGATTATTATCCTTTGCTATAGCCCATATTATTTCAATGATTTCACTTTATGATATAGCAATAAGATTTTAATCTCCAGTTCACTCTGATAGCAAACTACATTCTGCTTTAAATCAATAACCTCAACCAACTTTATAGCTAATCATCACTGTATTTTCAAAACTATTTCCAAATTGTTTCCCATCACCTTAAGCTGTCTACCTACAAAATTATCTTATCTATTTTAAATAATCAATTTTTAATTATATTTCCTTAGTAACAACAAAATTTTTCTTAATTTAAAAACAAGAAACAAAAAGAAAAGAATATTTTTGTGTTTAATATTAATTTTAATAACTTAATATTTTTTTGTTTACTTTTCGACTGTAACAATTCCTATTTATTTTTTTATAATAAATAAATTGCAATCCATTTTTTCTTTAATATGGTCATAATTTTTTTTCTTTTCTCAGACATAAAATATCGAAAAGAGAAAATATTGACACATTCTATCATTACTACTGAAATTCAATCTACTCTGTCTATCCAGTCTTTACATTATTATAATGACTTCGTTTTTATATTCCTAGGTAATTATTAAAGGGTATAATCTCCCTATCTAAGATGGGGAACAAAGAGAGACTGAATTATTTTTTATGACATATGTTTACCTTGATTAATTTTATTTCAGCTTTACATTTAATTGTCTAATTTTCATTACACTCATCTCTTTTCACTTTATTTTCAGTCTTATGAGCTGTTATCACGCCCTTTTCAGCTATCACAACTATTGTTTTACAAAGATGTACATAGTTGGTTTTCTTTAAATATAGACTTGACTGGCTTCTAACAAGATATGAATACTGATTCATAATCCTGGGAGATAGAAAAAGTCAATCACTGAACCAGAAGTAATGCAACAGGAATACCAGAAGAGCTACTTCACTTTAAGCCCAACAAGCAATTTAAAACTCTAAATCTAAAATAATAATAAAAATTCTTTAGTAGACTGAAGTCTTGCTTATGGGAAATTTAAGAGGCTTATGGTACAGTATTTTTCTGAAGGTTTGTGATGATGGTGTTCTAGCTGTATTTTTATATTGGACTATTTCCATCATCTAATATGCGTGTTGAATGTCTTTAGAAAAGTTTAATTTTATTTAAATATTCCAAATGCATTCAACTGTTAGCGTTATCTTAAGTTTCAATAATCAAGAATCTAAGGACCCAGGTTCGAATCCCATGCTAGTACTGTCACTGGTCAGGCCAGCTACACCTAAAGAAGAGGGGAGAAAAATACCTCTTGAAACGTTGTGCATATACTAACCTGTTTGCTGTGATATCACTAATAGTTAGTACATATACTAACCTGTTTGCTGTGATATTACTAACAGTTGTTTGCTGTGATATTACTAACAGTTGGTGCATATACTAACCTGTTTGCTGTGATATTCCTAACAATTGGTGCATATACTAATCTGTTTGCTGTGATATTACTAACAGTTGAATGCATTTAGAATATTTAAATAAAAATAAACTTTTCTAAAGACATTCAACACGTATATTAGATGATGGAAATAGTCCAATATAAAAATGCAGTTATGGTACAGTACTGTCCATGAGAAACAATCATAATATTCAACACAAAGCATAAGTCTTGCTTATTTTTGAGGTTGGTTCCTATGAACTTGAAATGGGGTAAGAGCAGTGATAAGATATACTACTCCAATGACAAAACTTCCATCTATCACCAGCACTGAAAGTACAGTAAACACACACAGTTAAAAACCTCTTTGTAATTTTGTTACACTTGTTTTTTTTAGTAATCACTCTCAAGGTGTCTGACATTACTTTTATCTTTATAATTTATTTTTCTTCCTAAAAACATTTCTCTTTTCAACAGATTCAGATCATCAAAATTGTAGACCATCCTTATTCAGAGAAGGATTAAACCTTACTTCTCTCCAGATATTTCTTTATTAATGTATATTTTCTCATTTGGGATGACCTGAAAAATCTTCAATTGGTCTTATAGTCATTACTAATTTCTTCCTGACAGAATAGCCTTCCTGCTCTCCATTTTCTATCTCTGTCATTTTCTTTTGTAGACCTATCTACAAAGAGTGGTTGTTTTAAATTTAGATTATGATCCCATTGTTTTACAATTTTTAATCTCATTGGATTGCTTGTACTTTTTCTTTTAGGCATTTGTAGGTTTTCTGATGTAAATCACATTTATCTATAATTTTCTTTATCTGTCCTTCATCATCAATTTCTTTAACACTCTGGCAACAGAATAAATCCTAACTACTTTTGCTTTCATCTATATAATTTATAATCTTCAGATTAATCTTTAGATCAATAAAGTATCTCTTCAGTTCTTTTCACTATCAACTTTTACATTATTCAAGGCTTCACTGTTAATGCTATTGGTTTACAACATCAATATTTATATCTATTTTATTTATGCTTTGCATACTCATTTTATTTTCATCATCACAGTTTATAACAATATCATATTCATCCTGAAAAACTGTATTCTGGCAATTATCTGCAATACAATTTCTCTCATACAAATTAGGGTAGTTAGTTTATAACTCTTGTGATAACAACATTGTATAAAATTTAATTTTCTCTAAGTCCCAATTTGCCACAAAACATCTATTATTTTTTAAAACATATGCACATTTGCCAAATCTCTTCATTATATTCTCTGATTTCAACTATCAGTTGAGTTTGCCCATTTTTTTATATTTTCTATTTTACCAGATATCTTTTCCATTAACATTTTTAACATTTCTATGAATAGGTCATTATTACCACTATTTACCAGCCATATCCTTCCTAGGAGCTTCCAATTTTTCTCCAGTCTCCAGCCTATTGTTCATTAATACTGATATCTACTGCCTCATATGGTTTTGTGGTCTCAAAATGATTTGTCATCTTTACTTTTTCTGCTTCTATATCTCGAGTTGCATTTTTTCTTTTGCTCTTGTAATCATCTATCTATATTTGTCAACAAAAATAATAAAAATCTTTTTCTTTTATTTCATTATCAATGTCCATCTCTCACTCTAACAGCAGCCCTATATTTTTTTTATATCCAGCATTTCTCTTCCCTACTTTAAGTTCTCTTGTCCATATCTTTTTACTTTTCTTTTATTTTAGTCTCATCTTCATTCTTGCATTTCTTTTTCTCTTATGTAATATTATTGTCTCTCAAAGTTTGTGTTTAATACAAAATCTGATTGCTGTGTGACTCAAATAACACATACATTGGATAAATGTAATGGCCAATGAAAGATTGGTGATGAGCATACAGAAAGGGTTTATTAGTCCTAAGCCTATTGTCATAAAGTTAGCTGAGCAACAGTAATATCTCATGCTCATCATCATTCATTCATATAGGTATCATCTATCATAAATATATACATCTAACTACATAGAAAGTAAATATAGACTAAAAAACCTGAGTTCTCTGGGTATTTTCTTTTTGTTTTGTGTTTGTACATTAATAAACAACCCATTATGGTTCCACCTCATTACTCTTTTAAGGAATAGCCAGAAACCCAGGCTCAAATTTTCATTTATTTTGTAGTAATCTCATCAACACCAGTAACTTGGAACACAAGAAACTCAACCACAATATAGCACAATTAAATTCCTTATGTATACTACCTTAATGAATTGAGGAAATGCAAGAATAAGAATTAAATCATAAGCAAAAGTTTCAAACTCAACAATCCTTTATACCAAGTTGTAATAATAATATAATGCATCAACATTATCCCTCAAATAAGGAATTCTATCAAACTGTGGAAATATAAAGAGCATCTTTAATATGATATAATTTTACACCATCATTACTCTAATTAAAATATTTTTCTTCTCTCCACCCCCCATTTGCCAGATTAATGTTTTAATTATGACATATTAAAAAAAAACAAATAAAATTGTATAAAATTATATATTACAATTAAATGAATATAAATACACAGATAAATATATGATTTATTTTAAAATAAAATAAATTAATATTAAACATAATCAACCAATGTCATAGTAGTAAATCATAATTAAATAAATATTAATTCATAAATACATGCATTAAAATTTTGTCACATGTGACACACATATATAAAACAGATTTACTAAATTTCTACGTCAATCTAAGCTTACATCAATATTGGTAATAAACTTCCAATTTCTGAAATATAGTTTTAGTAATTAGAATACAATTTGTTCATTCATAGTTTATTGATCAGCTGTTTCATTTTAAGTCTCAATTATTATAACAGACTGGTTATTAAATACACATTCCATAGGGATAATTGTCAGTTATTTTCTTCATGGTTAAGTCTATCTATTTATCTTTAGGTTGAAAATTCTGTTATTCTGTCATATTCCAAGTTAGGATAGTTCACACTGGTATGTTTTCTTTCACATTATTCTATTCACATGTTAACAATATCAATTGGTAGATTTTGGAGTCAGCAACTGAAGATGGGCATCATTATTTGTATTGCATATTTTATTTTATATTAACTGGATTATTTTATTTGGGTTTAATTATATTTATTCCAGTTTTATTAGGTTTTGTTATATATTTTACGTTGTTTTTAGGTTTTTATTGTTTACATTTTTTATGGTATTATTTATATAGTTATGTATTTTATTTGATAATGACTACAGAATGTAGTTGAAATGTTGTTATGGGGAAAAATAAAATTATAGTTTGAATAAACAAGTTTTAAAAAGAAAAAGGAAGAATGTATATTTTATATATTTATTATGTATTTTATTTTGTTCATTATATCATAGTTCTGAAGAAGACAGCAGGACAGTTGAAACATAGGTGCATGTGTATAGATGTACAATAAAAGGTTTTTGCTAAAAAGAGTTCGAAATGATTTGGATAAATTGGACTTATATGAGACAAAAAATAATAAAAAAACTATTCAGTAACATTCTAATTAGGAATTTGCAAATTACTTCAAAATATTAACAGATGTGAAAGAAATCAACAAAAAGATAATTGATAGACTATTAAGAACTACAACAAAGATAAATGGTACAAAAAAGCAGCAATTGACCAATAAAATTTCTACAGAGACAAGACAATTAAATTTATGAAAAAAAGAAGAAATATGAATGGATATAAAAATGATCCATTAAGAAAGATTGAATATCTAGAATTCTATAAAATGATATGAAAAAGAGTTAATAATGATATAAGAGAATATAAATGTGAATTAGCATGGAAAGTTACAGAAAACAATAAAAGTATCAAAAGTGTAAAACAGTGATAGGAAACTTATTTCTGTATTAAGAAACAAAGATGATCAAGAAAAAGTATCCTCTACAAATACTACATGCAATAAAATCAATAAAGGGAAAACCTCCAGATGATGATAGAATTATAACTGATATCTTAAAAGAACATGAAAAAATACAAAAATTGTTGGTATAAAGATATATACCAAATATCCACATGATAAAAATGGACCAGATAATTGGAAGAATGCAGTACTAATATTAATATTTAAACAAGATGAGGAAAAAAATATTAAAATTGCAGACTTGACACTCATCAGTTTTATACAAACTTTTTATCAAGATAATTACAATTAGTTTGGAAATTTAAGCAACAAAAAGAACAAGCTGGATTTGAAAGTGGTTTTAGAATAATGGATCATATCCAAGCATTGAGAGAAGTTATAGAAGGAACAATAAATATGAATGGCCATTATGCTTTGTATTTATAGATTATGAAAAGGAATTTGATTCTATAAGCATTTCTTCAATGATTTATGCATTGGATCAAGATAGACACAGGATACTGTCATATTCTGAAGAATATTTACCAAAATGCAACAGCAAAGAACAGATTACATAATGATACTGGAAAAATTAACAGTGAGATTATATACAACAGGATGACTCCATATCTCCAAAAAATTTTACAGCAATTTTGCAAGAAATATTTTATGGATTAAAATAAAAGTAAATGGAGATTATTTAAATCATCAAAATTTTGTCCATGATGCAACTGTTTTAGCAAATAATACTTTTAGAGCTTCAGAAAATGTTGCAAAAGTTCTCAGATGAAGGTAAGACAATGGGACTAAAGATAAATGCTAAAAAGACTAAAGTAATCTTAAACTAGATCCCAAGAAACTTTACAAGGTCTAGAAAGAGACCACGTGAGATGAATGAATAAAAAAATAAAATGTGTTGGGATGATGTGGAGAAAGGATGCTGGAGATTGGAGTAATGGATTAAATTTAAAGACCTTCATCCTGCAATGGATTAATAACAGATGATATATCTGTGTTTGGAAAGGAAGGTTTTTAATATGTGTTTTACCAGTTCTCACTTATGAATTTCAGACTTCATCATTCAACAGAAGAGCAACACAGAGACTTCATGCCACTTATTGAAGTTTGGTGAGATGTAGGTTAGAAGTAACAATTAGAGGATCAAAAATGAAATACACAACCCATCAGTATTATTGATATCAATGAATATATTAAGAGACTGAAATGGAGCTGGGATGAACATATTGTTAGAAGAAATGAAGGAAGATGGATAGTTAAAATCTTAAAGTGGATCTCAACAAATTGTAAAAGATCTCAAAAGAGATCTCATGAGAAGAGATGAAAAAATGAAGAGTTCTAGGACGATGTGGAAAAAATTAAAAAAACTGGATTAATCTAAATATACTGAAATACTTCACAAAACATTTAAAAGGCTTTTGCCTCAGAGATCGCAAGTTAGCCCCTGAATGGTTACATATGGAATCCTGGACATTGGTGAATTTTACAGGACTGAATTTTCCATAGACTTTAACTGAAATACTCTAATCTCCAATGGATTAGAGACCCCTAGCTCCACAGTTTCAAGACAATAAGGTTTTCTGTAATTTTTTTTTGTATCTAAAGTTCTAATAAATATATTTTTAGAAAAAACAACAACTAAGAGATATCTTCATTCTGCTGCGGATCAGTAAGAGATGAAAAGGATGATGGTATATGTACACATAAGTGTGAATATACTTTCATTTTTATAAATACACTTTAATTCTATCATATCACAACAATCTATCAGCACAGAAGTTAGATCAACATCTCACACTATGGATGCATCCTGAAACACCCCTTCTCTTTTTAAATAAAAGAAATTTAATACATGTGGTTTAATGTCATATATATATATTGAAACAGACAGATCGGAGAACCGATCTTCGTTTCAAGTGTTTTATGTACGGTAATTCAAGCCACTGTTCGCCCGCAGTGAGATTTTGTCTATTTTAATTTATAATAAAAATTAATTATATATTTTATAGTTTATTAGTCAATGTGTAAAGATGCCGTATATAAATGTCGCAAACCATGAAATAATATTTGTGTGTGCGTGGTTTGCGGATTTATATCATTTAATTTAAAGTTTCAGTGCGGGCGTATTTGTTTTAAATTTTAGTTTTAAAATTGTATAAAGTCGTTTAAAAATACTGATCAAAAGTCACATTCCTTTGATCAGTGTTTTTAATTAAAATCTAATTGCACAAATGTTCAGAGCAATTAAGTTGTAGTCAAAATTAGTAAGGAATTTTTATATGTAATTAATGTATCGATTTAAAAATGGCATATTAAATTAAAAGATTGCTAAAAACAGATAATTGATTGTTGGTCAAGCTGCATCGCTAGAGGCTAGAGAAAGTAGGCGGAGCCTAAAACAAAAACAAGTCGGAAAGGTCAGCAGTGGCAAATTCTAGAAAAAACTTACATTCTAACTTGGGTCGTGTTTGAGAGAGGTAGTCTCGAGACAACACAGCAGTTAATAATAATTCAAATATCTTATTAAGAAGTTTACCAGTGAATCGCCATGTTCATGGGCTAATTGCCAGGAGCTGATCTCTGCCCGCCAATATGGATCCTCGTGCCGCTGTTTGATCATGTTTCATATACTTCAGAATTTCCAACTTCCAATCTCAAAATTTACTATGCCTTACAAATAACTTTCAAAAATGCGCGCCTACGTTACAAGCCAAGCTGGATGAAGAAAAAGAGAACTTTGTTACATGAACTTTAATTTTCTTCCGTGCTTAATATTATTAATCAAGTGAATCATATGTAAGTCTTTATATCATTTATAATGCTATTATTTAACCTGTCAGTAAATTTTCTTTTCTTTTTTTTTTATCCTCTGCTCTAGTCTTTAGAAATCATTTATAAAATTGTAATTAATAGTAATAATATGTCAACTGAATGCATTTATATTTTCTTATGTTGCTTATTTCATAAACAAACATTGCCAATAGTAATATTTCCAACTATGTGTAAACTAGTGTGTAATAATGATCAATTTAATTTAAAAGTAATTCCATGTTCTGAATTAAATATTCTTTCACATCCCGAGTTAGTAAATGTTAAATCACTTTATTATTCTGTGTTAAGTTGGTATAAAATTACAATCTAAGTTTCAATATTAAATATATATAATAGTTTCAAAGTGTTATCGTAATGTTATGTATAATATGAAAAATAATTCACTGAATGATTTGATACTATCGCTACCGCCTGTCAACCCGAAGGGTTAGAGTTTCAGAGTAAATTTAACTAATTATTGTTTCACCGTCAGTTAAGTCCGCTACATTTTATTGGGGTAAGGATCTCAGCCTGTGGCGTAGAAACAGACAAATAGTTTCCAGGTTTTATATAATTTCTTTTAAAAAAATCCGCTTCAAGTATTCGTCCTTCACGTCTGTGGCAATGCCTTTCCTTCGCTGAAGTTAGCGTCTCGCCATTCTACCATTGGGGAATGAAAGCAGTTTTTCTTTCCCGGTAATCTCTTGGATCACCGGGGTTCGAAGTGATCCCGGCTGGTTGTCGTGTCTCGGAGCTACTTGGGGGCATTAAGCCTTGTCAAAGTACAAGCCGCCCGGTATTCCGCTAATGCACCGCAAGTGATTACTGTAGGGCTCTTGAATATAGGCAACCACCAGTTCATCTATCTTCCACGTCGTATTTATATAAAACCACCAGTTCATCTATCTTCCACGTCGTATTTATATAAAACCACCAGTTCATCTATCTTCCATGTCGTATTTATATAAAACCACCTCCACTGTTCGTCTACGTTCCGGCTCGAGCCTATTCAAATAAAATAAGTAAACAAAAATCTTTAGATAAATATTTTTTCCAATGCTAAAATACTCTGATTCTCTTAACCACCTGTCATTTATTTAACTACCCAGCTATTGGCATAAGTTTGTTTACTAAATAAAACGTTGACTAAAGACTAGTAGCCAAATACAAGAGGATTTATGAAGTCTTACCGTACTGTATAACACTATATTTATATGCTGTCTATTGTTATTATA